>OZ020619.1:10742768-11942768 GCA_963971575.1 Liopterus haemorrhoidalis
TTGGACCTCTTGTCCGACCTTAGAAAGTTGTATCCCGGGTATAATGTTAAGCTTCTAGTCCTGATAGTTGGTGTTTTGGGTGGTATGAAAGCCTCCTATCGAAGGGAAATCGAGTCCATTACCGTCTGCAGATCTGCTGCCAACTCTTTGATCTGTAGGATGCAGAAAGCAGTGCTGCTCGGGTCACTTCGCATTGTGCGGGCACTGGATCTAGCGTAATTTTCGCGGCTGCATATCTTTTATAATAATAATAATAATATAATAATAATAATAATAATAATAATTTTATTGCAGTAGGAGGTATACAAAATACATAACAGTCAACAAAAAGATATACATTTGATAATTTGTACAAGAAAATTACCTATGCGGTACTATATTACTTAGATCGTCGTTCAAAAATTCATTTATATCGTAATATGCTTTCTCTATTAAAAGTTTTTTGAGAAAATTTTTAAATTTCAAAGGATTGAGCTCTCTGAGATTATTTGGCAATTAATTGTACAGAGTGGACCAATGTAATCTGGATTAGTTTTAGCTGATGTATAACGTATTTTAGGTAGGCGAATGTTATGTTTGTCTCTGGTATTGTATGAATGTATCTCGCAATTTTTTAGTAGCTTTGTATCTCTAATATATTCTAATAATTTAAAAATGTACAAACATGGCAAAGTTAGGATATGTAAATCCTTAAATAGTTGCCAGCATGAAGTACGTTCTGCGACACCAAGAATCCTGATAGCTCTTTTCTGAATAATAAATATTCTTTTGCAGTCAGGTGACTGTCCCCAAAGATTTAGGCCATATGCCATGACAGATTGTAAGTACGCGTAATATACAATTTTAGCTATGTCTAATGATACATAATTTTTACCGACCGCCAACATATATAAGGGAGGTATTGTGATCATACCGATTTTGACTTTTCGAGATTTCGATGGATCTCCACGAATTGAGGTCCCTACATAACGTTTTGACTGTTTTTAGCATGATGTCTGTCTGTCTGTCTGTCTGTCCGTCCATCTGTCTGTCTGTCCGTCTGTCCGTCTGTCCGTCTGTCCGTCTGTCCGTCTGTCTGTCTGTCTGTCCGTCTGTCCGTCTGTCTGTCCGTCTGTCCATCTGTGTACACGTGCAGAGCAAATTCGGCTGAAAAGATTTTTATGAAACTTCATATTTAAGCTTCTGCCATCAATGGCGCGAGTTGATCAACTTTTGGTAAAAATCGGTTTCCTAAAAATGGGAGTTTACTCGTGTCGATTTTAAGATTTTTGTGAATATTTCACAACAGAAAAACCCACAAATTTAACTAAATTTATATTATAGGAAGGGTCATTTGGTATATTTCTATTAAAACTGAAAACCATTGTGTACGTTTTGGATTCATTTAGAACAAGTTTTTTTTTTATCATACCAAGCAAGAGCTTCAGACTTATTTGTAATAATCTTTTCTTCGACATCACCATAGTCAACACCTTTACTGGTGAATGTCGTGTCGTCAGCGTACATCAGAGTAAATGCACTTACATTATCTGGGAGATCGTTAATAAATAATAGAAACAACAATGCACTGATAATTGAGGAGTCCTACTCCTACATTTAACTTTTGAACACTCGATAGAATGTGCCGAGGCTTTAACTATTTTGGTGTTAATATCATATATGTCTGTACTAAGTTTATTATTAAGATTTTTTATGATATTTACAATCTCATCTTCATCTTGTTCTTAAGAAATGAGATTAGAAGCGATTTGGTGCAAAACCAACTTTATCCAGTCAAATGTCAGTAAAACCTACTTTATCCAGACAAGTCTCAGCAAAACCAACTTTTTCCAAACAAAAAAGTGAATTATCTCACAAACTGTTAAATTTTCAATGTGGGTGACTTATTTAATCTTAATCGTATTACCATAAACAGTAGATTTACCAAATAAAAATCGTTGTAGTGATAAAACTAAACATGTTTTTTTTTTTTTTGAATACCCTAAGTTTTGATGACTGTGATAAAGCTGGTTTTGTTTTGTACCTCCTCAATTATAAGTAGGACTGTCGAAGGACCTGGAAGGAACGCAGGTAGGAGCAGTGGCACTGGCATATCATACGTCCAGCACAGGTGGCGACGTCTCACTCCTACAACAGCGTTTTCTGGTACTCTATTATAAACTTTTTTGACAATTGGCGAAGTGGCAACAAGAGAAGTTTTTGAACTGTGACATCATTTCATTGTTATGGAAATGGACTCTAGTCGTACAGTAATTTTGAAGTTGGGTTTCGGTTCCTGAAATTTTCCATTTTAAACCCTGCCTACAAAACTCTAGAAATAAGATCACAATAATAATTTTTAAAGTTGTTAAAAATCCAGACGTATAGTCTAGACAAATTTTAATAAAAATAGTCGATTTTCACGAAGTTTTAAAATGGTAACCTTCAGAAAATCAGTTCTAATTTTATCTTCCTCATATAATATATTTTCCAGAGTTATGAAATATCCGAAGTTGTCTGTATTTTTTGTGCATTACATAGAAAATAGTTTAGCGGTAAAACTATACTTCTTTTATTGACTTATCTGAGAAGGAAAGTTTGAAATCAAATAATTCCGTAACAAATGGACTGGTCAGAAGACCGCAAAGTTTTTCAAAAGTTGGTCAAACACATTTCCAAACATTTGCTAGACGCAACTCCCAATCCACACTGAGATATTACAAGTTTTATATTATATCTGTCACACACTTTTACGACCTTATAAATTATATTTACGATTTTATTCTTTAAGATATTATATCTCTGGATATTTTATGGACGTTTAAAATAAATGTACAAGTTCAGCTGTTGTATAAGTCTCCTTAAAGGTTTATAGAAATAGTTTTAGCTAAGTCCTTTAACGCCCATATGACTTGTACGGGGAGGATCTAAGTTAAAACTTGTCTAGACTAGAAGACGTTAAACAACCAAACTGTTGTGCTCATTGAAAGTTATTCTTTACTAGCTGAAGTACCCGTACTTCGGGCGGGATAAAGGGAAATCTAAAGCTTGGAACAGAATGCACAGCGCACTACGCCGTCAGCGCGCCGTCATTTGCGACGGCGTTGCGTTAGCGCCGTTGAGAACGCCGTTGAATTTTCGCCTGCACATAATGCAATATTTTTAACGCCGTCAAAGGGTCACGTGACAACCTATACCTGTGTTTATACGTGCGCTTTCTTTTATTAAAATTATAATGGATGATGAAGACTTGTGTGTGATGTTATTTATGTTGTATGCAAGTTATTTATACATAAAAACACTTTACCATTCAGTAAAAACTGAGGTTAGGTGTTCTACGTCAACGTTCAACGGCGTCAAAAGGTGGAAGTTGACGAACATTCAGTATCAACGGCGTTGGAACGCCGCTAGGACGTTACATATTCTGTGCACTTGCGTACGACAGCTTGGTTTTAACTCTCCTCTGACAGATAGCGCCGTCCAAACGCCGTCAACGCGCCTTAGAACTCGTTGCATTCTGTTCCCCACTTTAGAGCAGAGCAGGATTTATATTTTTGGGGGCTTGAAGTCAGCATTTCTTGAAATCGGTTGATTTCTTAGAAAAACCCGAAGTATTTTTTGAAAATCAGTTTGGCTTTAGGAAAAATAAGTCAACAACCAAAGCGGCTATTACATTACTGAATACAGTTCTTGAGGCTGTCGAAAAGGGACTCGTGGAACGTTTATGGAACGTTTTGCGATTTATGTAAAGCATTCGACTATGTATGTCCCAATATACTTCGCGATAAATTGCACCACTACGGCATAAGAGGTCCAGTACAGGAACTGCTGATGGACTTCTTACAAAATAGAGAACAACATGTACTATATAACAATACAATGTCGTCAGCAAGGTACTTAAGAATAAGCGTTGGTCAGGGTACAATACCTGTTATATTAGTGAAGCAAAAATACCAATCCGTAATAAGGTCTTTTGGTTCTTTCTAAACCATTGGTATTTCCAAAGCGCATTTTACGATTTGCGTCTGTCAACCAACCTGCTAACAACCTTACACAAGTCTTACAACATATATGAACAGCTATGGGAAATGATGAAGAAAAAGGAAGTAGACGAACAACTGATAAAGAAGATAAAAGAAATATATGAAGAAACACGTAATCAGGTGAAAGAAGGGGAAGCATTGAGCGATAACTTCTGGACGGAAAAGGGTTTAAGACAAGGATGCCCACTGAGTCCCATCTTGTTCTCTGTCTACATAGCAGACCTAGAAGATGTGATGAAAAGATGGCAAGCGGGAGGTTTAAGAATCGGTAAGCTAAAAATATGGTCACTTGCCTACGCCGATGATATAGTGCTATTAGCAAAGAACGCAACCGAGCTTAAAGATATGATTAAAAGATTCGAAAGATATCTGCGAGGGAAGAAAATGATACTTAGTACAGAAAAATCGAAAGTACTTGAATTCAGAAAAGGGGGTGGAAGAGAAAAGAAGAATGTTGGAATTGGGAAGGACAAGAAATAGAACAAGTAAAGGAATTTAAATACTTAGGATATATTTTTCAAAAGAACAACGGAGACAACAAACATATAAAGGAAAGGACGAAAAAGGCGAAAATGGCGATGGGAAAAGTGTGGAGTATCGGAGAGAGAAAACTAAACCACGAATATAAAAAACGAATGTTTCTTTTTGATACCTTAATACAAGGAATTCTCCTCTATGGCTCGGAAATATGGAGATGGAAAGAGTGGGAAGAAGTAGAACGAACACAAGAAACGTACATTAAATGGACATTGGGATTAGACAGGCAAACACCGAGCTATATATTACTATCGGAAACAAAGAGAGACAAAATAAGACTAAAAACCGGAACAAGAGCCATAAAATATGAACAAAAAATTCAAGCCTGCAATAACGAAATCCTGAAGGAAAGCTGGAAAGAAAGAGTAAATAATACACAAACAAATTGGAAAACCGACAGAAAAAAATATTACGAGAGAAACGGCTACAGCACAGACGAGATAAGAAGAAAGCAGGAGAACGGAGTTGCAATTGAACAAATAACAACAGAAAGAGATAGAGAAGTACAACTGCAGAACCAACAGAACAAAATTAGCAAGTCTAGGTATTTTAAAGAATATGGGAGAATACAAACACAATGGCTGCCACAATATCTGCAAAACAGCAGCAAATCACAGAAAACCATAGCAAGATTTAGGTGTGGAAACTAGACAGAGGCAAGTAAATATTGGAAAGAAGAAAAGGAGAGATTATGTAGAACGTGCGGCGAAGCGGTAGAAACGATAGAACACCTACAAAATTGTAAAGAAATAGGAAAAGAGCCAAGGAAGATTCAAGAACTGCTGGACGAGTCGGGAGCCGGGTTAACATGGATGAAAAGGGTGCTAAAGAAAAGAAGAGAAAAAAAGAGTGCAATATAAAAGTAAAAAGGGCATACTTTAGTTATAAGTTTATAAATGTTTATATATATATATATATATTTTTTTTCATTTTTCTTTTTGTAAATAGTATCAAATATTTATTTTTGTTTTATTTTTGTTATATATGTAAAAAATTATGGGTTATTTATGTAAGAACTGTACTCCATTCAAAGCCGCAAGGCACGAATAAAAACTTTATCTATCTTTATCTATCTATCTATCTACAACATATATGAAGGGCCCATGTTTTGTTTTGGTTTCCAACTTTAATTTCGAAATAAAGTGTGTAAGCTTTTCGCACAACAGCGGTGAAATTACGTTTATGCGATTTAAAAGTCTACTCTGCGCATACATAACAAAAAGTGTTGGCACTATTTATTCACTGCCTAGACATTATACTTAAAATTAACTAAAATCAAAGTAAAAGAAAAAATATAAATTTAAAAATATACTTAGAACTCAAAGAGTTACCAGTCGCGATATAAAAAATACAACAGATAGTGATACCTGTAGTTTACTAATACACGCAGTCTATTTTAAAGCATACATTTAGACCTGATCAGTAGGAATAAACTGATCTTTACGAGTTGTATTCGTCACCGCAGATACATGTCGTAAGTTGACGCAATATAAAAATGTTGCATATTGCGAAATATAAATTTGCATGTTACAGAAAACCTATGAGTAATAGAATAATTGAGGGGTTCGGGAGTAAAATCTGGTATCTGACAATTTAATATTTTTGCAAGAGTCGACATTAAAACTTTGTAAAAATATTGCAAAAATGAGAACATGCAGATACCACATATTACATACATACATCCAAGCTATCTATTGATATTTTTGTAAATTTGGAAATGTAATTTATGATGACATTTACCATATTTTACATGCAGTAATTCAGTTTTGAAAAATATGTCAGTTACCAGGTTTTACACCCGAACCCTTCAATTCTGTTTTCAGATTTGTTTTCAGCGTATCAAAATACATCTGTAATACCTAAAAATTAACTTGTCACAAATAGTGTGTTTTTTTTTTTTTATTATTAATTTAAGTGCTTCCGCTACGAGGCTATTAGCACTTGAGTATAAGTACATTTTTAAGTAATATTATTATATACATGATACATACATATACAAGGTGTCTCAAAAGAAATTTTATATTTATGTAGCTTACTGCGTGAACGCAACGTAACCGAGGGGCGCGGGGGTTATGTCAATCGGTAGCCTGGCTCTTGGGAATTCAGTCGCTATGGAGTGTTTCTCGGGAGCAGACCGCGCGTTATGCGTGCGAGAGTTTTACAAAAACGGTAATTCGGCGACTGTAGCGCGTAGAAAATTCTGCAGTATTCGAGGTTTTCGCCACTTAAATGATGCGCCAAGCATTCCTCTCATTCGATATTGGGTTAAAAAGTTTGAAGAGACTGGTACAACGCTGGATAAATCAAAATCCGGGCGACCTAGGTCATCAAGAACGGTAGAAAACGTGGAGAATGTTAATCAGTCTGTTCGTGACGACCCGAACCTTTCAATTCGGAAGCGCGCAAGTGCTTTAAATGTGCATAGATCATCATTACATCGCATTATGCATAAAGACCTAAAGCTGCACCCCTACAAAATTCAATTGGTGCAAGAATTAAAGCCCCAAGATGCCAGTCAGAGGCTTAATTTCGTAAATCAGGTGATTGAGCGATTTTCAACGTTTACCAACATTTTGTTTTCGGATGAAGCTCATTTTCATCTTAATGGCCACGTAAATAAGCAGAACTGCCGCTACTGGAGTGCAACGAATCCGAAACGCAAACATCAGAAACCCCTACATTCGCCTAAAGTGACCGTATGGGCTGCGATGTCGGCGCGAGGAATTATCGACCCTTACTTTTTTGAAGACGAAAGGGGGCGTGCAGTTACAGTGAATTCAGAGCGTTATGTGGAGATGTTAGACAACTTCTTGGTACCTGAACTGCAAAACTTTCCTGGCTATAACCAAAGAACATGGTTCCAACAGGACGGAGCAACTTCACACACGTCCAATATGTCTCTGCCACGTGTTCGTGAAATTTTCTTAGGCAAATTGATCTCCCGGAGAGGTGACATAAATTGGCCTCCACGCAGTCCAGATTTAACCCCTATGGACTTTTTCCTATGGGGTTATCTTAAATCTAAAGTTTACGCCAATAAACCGACTTCACTGGCGCATTTGAAAGAAAATATCCGTCACGAAATGGCAGCCAGCCCTGAGTCCACCTGCCGAGACGTCATAAGTAATTTTACTGTTCGATTAAATGAGTGCCGAGAACGCGAGGGTCTACATTTGGACGATATTATTTTTAAGAAATAAATCCCCAAAAAGTGTATTTTAATAATTAATAAACATTTTTTCTATATACGGCTTACTTTTTTTTAATCGATCCACTAAATATAAAATTTCTTTTGAGACACCTTGTACATATATTGGTTACAATTATAGGTAGTAAGTATTAGAACAAAAATGGGGGTAACATTGTGTAAGTAAAGAGATAGGCGAACAGACTTTATATTAGGTGGGAGATGTTGATGTCTCTAAGGAATTGAAGCGTCTGATCTTCTGAATTCTTGGTTGGAGCCAGTGCTTGTTTTATTGTTGTCGGTATATTGTTTTTAATTCTCTCAGCATTATATTTTGGACAGGAGTTTATGATGTGATCCACTGTTAGTCGTACTTGGCAGTCAGTACAAGTTCTGGGGTCAGATTTTTCAAAAATATACTTATGGGTCAGCAAGGTGTGTCCATGTAGTGTGTTTATCAGTGATATTATTTAAATCACTTATTACTTCCTTCTCGAATAGTCCTTTTCAAGGACACTGTTATAAAAATGTTGCAATAAAATTTCATTTGATCTCAAATAAAGTACGATTGATTGTAAATCAATTTGTAGTTAATATTTTCTTTCATTTCATCGCACATTTGTTATTTTTTTCAATTTTCTCAAACGTTCTCTGTCAACTTCGTTAAATGCGTCTATATTGACGCTGCGATAGCTGTTTGACCGGCGGGGAAAATACCCTGTAAGAAAATCCGTAAATTGCAGCCTGGTGTGTAATTCAGAGATATTCCAGACTTGAATTGAAAGTGTAAATCTAGGTACGTGACACCAGCACATATGCTATTGCAGTACGTTCTTGTTTTATAAATGTCTAACATTTGTTGCAGAAATTGTACCATTTTCCTGCTCTAATGGGTTGTGCAGTGCTATTTTTCATTTTACCTGTAAGAACTAGATTACTTTTATAGTTTAAGGGTGTTATTTAGAAAAGACCAATGGTAGAATACATGCTAATGTGATAAAAATGAACAAGTTTTATTACTACATGGGTAACTTGAGAATTTTAGGTGATATCCTGGCATACACGGGCGAAGTTTTAACAGATCAGATCCATAGGTCCAGGATGGAATTAATATAGGGCTCAGTCTTTTGTTGTTCCAACTAGAGCTGTGCTAAATACTCAGTAAAATTATTTAAAATACCAAATATCAAATATATATATAAGGTTCTTGTCGCTCCTGTGTGAACCATAGGGCCTCAATAAACTTCCGCCATTTGGATCTGTCTTGCGCTAGATGTTTTAGCTCCCTCCATGTTTTGCCGCTTTCGCTGGCTTCTTTCATGGTTAGTCTACGGCATGTGTCTGTTGGTCTGCCATATCTACGGCTCCCTTGTGGGTTCCAATTAAGAACCGTTTTACTGATGGACAAAGGGTTGTTCCTTAAGGTATGGCCTATCCAACTCTACTTCCGCTGTTTTATCAGGTTGTTTATGGGGCTTTGGTAGGTTTTCATCCAAAGGCGAACGTTGGTAATAACGTCAGGCCAATATATGCGTAATATTCTACGCAAGCAAGAATTGACGAACACTTGAAGACGATGGATAATGGTTCTAGAAGGTTTCCAAGTCTTACATCCGCATAGTAGAACCAGCATGATATTAGAATTGAGTATTTTTGTGAACTTGGCATACTGCGAAGTGTTTCAAACATTTTTCAGCATGCTGAAAGCTTTATCAATCCTCATTTTAACATCCTCTTCGGTGCCTCCAGATGTGCATGAGACAATGCTTCCGAGATAAGTAAAAATTTCGACATCTACACTAAAGTGATCGTTAATGCGGAACTTGTCTTGTTGAGTGGAGCCTAACCGCATGGATTTCCTCTTTTTAATGTTGATTGCGAAGCCTACCGATTGCGCCTCCTTTACGAGATAATCTAGTATTGTACTCATGTTGTCGAAGGTGTGAGACAGGTTTTTTGGATTCCCTGGACCATGAAACGTGGTCATCAGTCAAAATCTCGACATCGAAAATTTTCGCAATTACAATACTTGCCCCTTATATATTAAGGTCGGGCAAGTAAAAATCATTTTAGTGATAAAACTTAACTAGAAAAATGTTTTTTTTTTTAATACCCAAAGTTTTAATGACTTTGATAAAGCTGGCTTTGTTTTGTACCTCCTCAAATATTGTCTTAAACCAGTGGTTCTCAAGTTGTATTACAAGAGTACGAAGTTATATTTTTTCAAATACGATTATACGTATTTTTTAACTTATTCGATGGCGTATTATTTCTGAATTCAAACATGTATTAGTTTAATACCGTTACATAATTAAATTATTGATAAAAATGCGATTGAAATTTAAACGATGTTTTATATTAAACATATTATAATTATTTATTAATTACGGAGAAAAATCCGCGCAAAATTGTGCATATTAAAAATAAACTCAATTATCCTTACAGCGACTTTTCATTTCTACTTTATCTTTATAAAATAGAAATAAAAATAGAAATAAAAATTAAGAGTCTCAAGATATTATTTCACAAATTGAAAATTTTAATGAAAAAGTTATTAAAAAATGTGTTCAAGGAAAAACTAGAGGAATGGATTTCATTTTCAAATAACAGTTTTCATAAAGCCGCTTTTTTCATTCCCATTTTATTTCTTAATAAAGTTACCAGATAAGAACCTTTTTTTTCTATTTTATTCATACAACAGTCCTACCTAAAAATATTAACATCGCCACTGTTTTAATGTACGAGGGTAGGTAAATAAGACCTTATAAAATCTCAAAAATGGCGTTAGGAGTATCGAAATAAGTTTATTTCTGAAAATTACTATCCGCCAATAGACTACTATCAAAATTTCAGCCATATCTATCGTGTGCTTTCATTTTTACGATCGATTGAAGCAAACAACTTTTGTTATTTTCGAGCATTGGAAAAAGATGAGTTCGTGCAGTGATTAAACAATTTCATTTGAAAGGCAAAATAAAGTCGAGTTGAATGAAGTTCATGACATATCTGCACCAGCGTTTAAAACTGTTTACAATTGGGTGAATGAGTTCAAACGTGGTCGTACGTCCACAAGTGATGAACATCGTTCTGGACATCCACTTGAGGTGACTACAACAGATATGATTTACAAAATCCACAATACAGGCATCACAGACTGCATCTTGCAGGCATCACATGTTTAAGTGGTTTCTATTTTGCACGAAAAATTGGGTATGAAAAAGATATCGGCAAGATGGATGCCTCATTTGCTCACAGTGGAGAATAAACGCTATCGTGTGGTCGATTTAATGGCTGGAAAATGAATTCCATCGTATCCAGAAGACTTGTAACTTGCCAGGCTTTTCTTGCAAATTATTAATTTGGAAGATTGCGTTTCGCTCGTGAGCCTTTGAACTGACTGGACGCAAACATTAGTATACACAGGCTGTTATATTTTAGTGGACCCAGCAAATATCTCGCTTATTTATTAAGTTAGTAATTTATTGCATGTAACATGATTTATAAAGCAACATGTAAGCTACTTGATGACGGATGTACATTCATGATACCACTTCCGGTTTATTAGTAATTAATATTAACTTTGAAATTTCAAACGGAACATACTACATTTTTTTACAAATTTGAAAGGTACATCAAATTTGCTTTACAATCATGTAAAATAATTCATATGTTACATTATTAAAAAGTAAAATGGCGGGCACTTTTTTATATACCTAGTCGAAAAAAGAATAGTGAGCCATGACTAAAAATTAACTAAAACAATTGTAAACCTGTATTTACAGGTTGACAATTGTTACAAGTATTTACTCAGTAATAATTGTTCTTACCTTTATTATTAGCAAGTTTCATTGTAGTACCTTATTAATTTATTATAAAATGAATTTTTCTAACTCAGAAAATGTTGATATGCTAGATGTGTATTTTTGTAGTTTAAAAAATAAACGCATAGCTGCAGAACTTTATCGACAAGAATATCCACATCGCCGTCATCCACGTGAATCGTTTTTGTGAAACTAGTAAATAAACTACGAACAACAGGTTCGTTTGAAAAAAGAAAAAGAAGTATCCCAAATGAAGATGATGTGGAAATTAATGTACTTGCGCTTTTTGACGCCAATCCCAGAATTTTCGTTCGCGACGCATGTGTTGAGACAGGAATAAACATTTTTAAATTCACAGAATCTTAAGAAAAAAGTTCATACCATATAAAATACAAACAGGACAAGGACTATTGCCAGGCGATTATCAACGTAGACTTGATTTTAGTGAATGGATTTTGGAAAAAAGACGCAGTGATCCAATTTTCTACGCAAAAATTTTTTGGACTGACGAATCTAGTTTTTCTAGAAATAGACTTTTTAATAATAAAAACTGCCACTATTGGAGTATGGAACATCCTCATGAAATTCGGGAAACAAGAACACCAGATTAGTTTTAAAATAAATGTTTGGTGCGGGATTTTAAAAAACAAAATTTTTGGACCTTACTTTTATGAAGAAAATTTTATGCTGAATTTTTAATGTTTTATACGATTTTTTCGAAGAGATTCCACTTGGAAATAGGCTTGGTATGTGGTTTCAACAAGACGGAGCGCCTGCGCATAACGCGAGAAGATGCGTTGATATTTTAAATAATACATTTGAGCGACGTGTTATTGGAACAAATTGTTTAATTCGGTGGCCTGCTCGTTCTCCCGATATGACCCCACTTGATTATTTTTTATGGGGTTACGTGAAAGATTTTGTTTATAAAGAACTAGTAAACACATTAAACGAACTAAAGAATAAAATTGAAGCGGCAATTGAATCTTTATCTGCAGACCAAATAGAAAGGGCTACTTATTCTGTTTTAAAAGGTTGTGAAAAATGTATTGAAGAGGCTGGGAGTCATTTTGAATATTTGTTGTAAAATCTCAATAAAAATATCGTTTTATAATAATAGTTACAATTGTTTTAGTTAATTTTTAGTCATGGGTCACTATTTTTTTTTTTTTTTCGACTAGGTGTATAAAAAAGTGCCCGCCATTTTACTTTTGAATAAAGTAACATATGGATTATTTTACATGATTGTAAAGCAAATTTGATGTACTTTTCAAATTTGTAAAAAAAATAGTATGTTCCATTTGAAATTTCGAAGTTGATATTAATTACCAATAAACCGGAAGTGGTATCATGAATGTATATCCGTTATCAAGTAGCTTACATGTTGCTGTATAAATCATGTTATATGAAATAAATTACAAACTTAGTAAATAAACGAGATATTTGCTGGGTCCACTAAAATATAACATCCTGTATAGCAGTATATTGTGCAGAAATGGGTAGCGGTTGAGTTTAATTCTCCAGATGGACGAGAACGAGTAGTCTCAAGGCCTAGTAATCTAGGGACTTTATTGAAAAGAAAAGAGTAGTCTTCTACCGACTAGTGATTTAAAAATACAACTGAGTAATTTCAATCGAAACCAAAAATATTATATGGTTAATCGATTAAGGCCCGGTCTTTCCACCTTCAGATAAAGTTCCAGGTAACTATCTGACAGATAAGGTTATTTGTAACTTGCTGAATAATCTGCTGAATAAATACCAGTCAGTGAATCCAATACGTCAGTCTCATTATCCGTTAGATAACTATCCGATAGATACATTTGTATAGAAAGAAGGGATGACATTTACTCAGCAGATGAAGTTACAAATAACCTTATCTGTCAGATAGTTACCTGGAAGTTTAACTGAAGGTGGAAAAACCGGGCCTAACTGAAACAAAATAATCGATTATTTCTATCGTTCTATTAATCGTTGCCATCTCTAGATAATTCACTACTGGACATGAGTACAGACAGATCCACATCTTTGTAAACCTTGTTGAATATAAACTTTCATTAAATAATATTTCTTACTGAATTTATCATTTTTCCAGAAGCTGGAGTCATGGGCAACATGTTTGGTTCCCGTGTGGGGCCAGTATTACCGCGTCTACACTCAGCCCGACTATCATTCAGCCGGGATGATACCGCCGCACTGGACATGCGCAGAAAGTCTGCAGTCAGCAGGCTCTGCACATCCAGCACAGGGAACTATGGCCCGGAAAGGAATCCAGACGGCACCGTACTATTAAGGTAACTACAATATATGTATAACATCAATACTATAATTCCATCACAACTCAGTTTTATATAAGACTAAATTAACCCTTTGGGTACATTTGACGACTGAGACTCGTCATCCGTATGTATAGCCAAAGTTACAGTTGACGAGTCTGACTCTCCATTTGAACTTAACCATTTATACCAGGCTATTATCATGTACAGTAGTCGCTCGCACTGTGTCGCATGAAACTGCTCGCATAGTGTTGCTCGTCACCACTCCCCTCCTCATCCCTCCTCATATTTCTTATTGTTGAGTTGGATCAAATAAATCGGTACTCAAAGGGTTAAATAGGCATGTCCAAACGCAGTCCTACCGTGACGGCCTCTCGACCCTGTCTTGAATACTTCCTACTCTATCCCTTCTATTTATCAATTTAATGAAAGAAGAAATTTCATAATTTTAAGATGCTGGTATAATGGGGTCATCCAAAAGCCATAATCCCCATAAAAAAAAAACTTAAATAGTAACTTATACGAGGGTTGTCCAGAAAGTAAAGAACGCTTAGTTACTAGTAACATAAAAGTCAATATATTTCAATGAAAGTGGTGTTTATTGTTAATATACAGGGCATCCCTTATAACTTATTAAACATGGGGATCTCGAGAACGGTAATAGATACCCTCTCGAGGTCAGTAAATTAAACCAAAGCCGCATTAAGGGACCATTTTAACGATGTTTTTGTTCCTCCAAAAAATACATAGGTTACTAGATATGAAGAAAATGTAAATTTTACGGTTTTAAATTTTTGCTCATAACTTATAATGTGCACATGATAGGGGTCATGTGCACATTACTTGTTAACTGTTTTTTTTTTTTTTGTAGGCTAAATTTTGTATGATTTATTAATGTTTTCTAATTAAAAACTAAAATCTAAATCTCAATTTAAGTTTTAATTTATTCCCAATAAAACAAAATCCCTGCAAGCAAAATGCACTTAGGCGTACATTTAATTAAATGGTAACTATTGTAAATGCCTATTTTAATATATTAGCTTTTAGTAAAAGATAATTAGTATCTTCAGTCATCTGTTTTAATGTGTATGTACAGGGTGTACGGTAGGTTCCATTCCAATCGTCAGTTCGTGCAGTTTAGTGTACATCATAGCTGAATGGGGTGTAATGCATCGTGTGTTTATGTATGACGCGTTTGTCAAAAACGGTGAATCAGTAAATGCGGCGCAAAGATGGTTTCCCAAGCTGAAACACAATTCTCAAATGGCTCAACGACTTTCGAACAAGCGGGAACATCATGAATAAAAAAACGCCTGGACCCGCTAGTACGGTACGGACCGCCGAAAATGTGGAGAGGGTGAGGGAGGCTTTCCAAAGAAGCCCAAGGCATTCTGCACGAAAACACGCTCAAGCCTTAAGAGTAAGTCGTTCCACAGTCCGTCGTATTGTTAAACAAGATCTGAAGTTTCATCCATACAAGTTGACTTTAGTCCAGGAGCTGAAACCAAACAACTATCCGCAACGCAATGAGTTTTGTTTGGCTATGCTCGCGATGCTTGAAGTAAACCAGTAGTGAATTATCTAGAAGATGCAGTGTTGTTTATGAGTGACGAAGCTCACTTCCATTTGAATGGATTTGTTAATCGACAAAACTGCCGTTATTACGCCTCTGAAAATCCTCGGCAGCTGCATGAACGGCCTCTGCACATTCCAAAATTAACGATATGGTGTGCAGTTTCATGCAACAGTATAATTGGTCCATATTTCTTCGAGGAAGATGGCTACACAGTTATTGTGAACGTTGACCGTTACGTTCAGATGAATAACTTCTTGATACCTGAATTACGCAGGCTAAGACCTGTCATTCCTCAAGAGAGAATTTGGTGCCAGCAATATGGGGCTACCCCTCACACTGCAAGAGCATCGATGGAAGTTCTGCGCCAAATGTTTCCAGGGCGCCTAATTTCACGTTTTGGGGACCTGCCTTGGCCTCCGAGGTCACCAGATTTGACAACATGCGATTTCTTCCTCTGGGGTTATCTAAAGCCTCGTGTTTACGAGAACAAACCCAGAATATTGGTTGATCTAAAGGGTGCCATTCGTTCAGAAGTCCGGGCGATTGACGAATCTCTACTGGACCGCGTTCACCAAGAATTTATGAACAGACTTGAAACATGTTATGAGCAGAATGATCATTACATGACTGATATAATTTTTAAAAATTAAAATGGCATAATTTAGGGGAGATGTGGGGACGGTGGCACACATTTTGGTTTTCTGTACATAACATCTTCAATTTTGAATTTTTTAAATAAATCTTTTCGCCACTTAATACTTATTATGTCGTTGTTTAAATAACCTATTACAAATTAATGTCCTTATCACGTGCCATTTATAATTAATATTTTTGTTGACCTCTGCAATTGTGCCACTGTACCTATACGTGAGGGTACAGTGAAACAGCATTAGGGATACAGTGGAACAGTAAATATAATAGGTTTCTAAAAAATCTGTATATGTATCAATAATTTTTATTGAAAATTAAATTCAATGTCTTTAAAAATAAATCATCTGAAAGGTACTGAAAAATTAATAATATTGTAAAAAAATCATTTTTTTTGTAACAAACTACTAAGTTTAATTATGTATATAAATATATAAAGGTAAATTTATTATTAATATAAAAAAATAAACTTTGGTAAGTTCCTTGGAAGCAGTAAGTTTTAATAGTTTTTATTTTAATGTTAATTATATTTCATTAAATTTACTGTAAAAATCAAAACGTCTAAACGGTGTTTTGCGCTACCAGACGGAGCAGGAGATGTAAAACTTTTCTCAGCTCTGATTTTTAGGGTTTTGTAAGTATGACCAAAAAACCCTTATACCGTCATTTTGTCGTCTGTCTGTCTGTCTGTCTGTCTGTCTGTCTGTCTGTCTGTCTGTCTGTCTGTCTGTCTGTCTGTCTGTTCGGTAAAAATTGTAGCCAAACTGCTAAACCTAGAGAGCTGAAATTTGGCATGCTTATACAACTCTTTGACCCGCACATAGGAAAAATACTAAAACATCTAAAAAACATATCCCCTTAAAAATATAAACAAATATGTGCTCATCGAAAATAAAAATATTTTTTTATAATTCTGAGTAGGATATCAAATGAAAGCCCTTGGTACGTGGATTAACGATAAAATTTTTATTTTTGCAAAATAAATTATTTTGAAGCGATTTTTGCCAAAATTGTGCAAAAAAATTTTTGTCCCACACCCTGTAGCCCAGATGGTTTAACTAAAAATCTGAAAAAATTCTAAGTAATGTACATTGGTGTGAACCGGAATAGTACAACAGGAATTTTTGATCAGATTATGTTTTTGGAAAAAAACGCATTTTTTTGTGTTTTTTGGCTAATAATGTACACAAGTTATAGCTTTGTAACACGCTCGAATGGAAAGCTTATCTTGGTGTAGTGGTACTTGCGCTAGCTTTTTCACCCAAGTAAGTCAGTTCGATCCCCACGAGAAGAGCTTTTTTTTGCTTTTTTTTGCATTTTTATGTTTAAATTATTTTTTCAAAATTCTAGTTATATTTTGGTAAATATTGCATTTAATTTTTAAAAGCGTAAATTTAATAACCAGTGGAAATTGTTGAAATTATAATTAAATTCTGTTTCAATGTACACGAAATCAGAGGGGCGGAGCTTATAACAACCAATGAAAGCCATAGGCGCAATTTTCAAAATCTTAAAGAACCTTGCTATATAAAAAAAAAATACTACACATATCTAGAAACCTAAATAATGGTATTAGGCGTTCGAATTAAAATGAACAAAAAAAAAAAAATAAATAATATAAAATTTGTTTTGGCATCCCAAATAATCATCATTCACTTACTAAATACCTGCAAAACCCTGAAATGTGTGAAAATTTACACTTCACATGAATTTTTTAAATGTGTAATTTTCATTTGTTTTAATAAATTTAATGAGTAGAGTCAGCCGTCAAAGATATGTTACAACAATATCGTCAGTCGTTCCTTCTATGATTTCCCCTATAGAGTGGCTCTTCATTTTATTCTTTCCGTATCTTTCAAATATTAAGGCATATTGCCTTACTTTAATATCCTTGTTTACGTAGTCTGTCGAATCTGTATCACATTGAAAGTCAACAATATCATTTGAGTTTGAATTCTCATCAATATTGACATCAGTATTAGGTGTGTCTGAACAAGAAAATCTTTTAATTTTCTGATATTTTTTATTTTGCGCAGCTTGGAATTGTTCTTCTAACTCGTACCCACGTACGTGGGTACAGTGGCTCACTGTACCACTGTATCCACATAACACGTGTGCCATTGTTAGCCCTAACCCTATTTTCACGAACATTTTATCAAATAAAATAAATTATATAGTTGATACAAATGACCAATTTACAACATGTAATACAAAATTTCTTACTAATTTAGTTGTGTCTCGTTCAAATAAAAATTTTCTTGTTACGATAAACTTTAGTTTGTCTACCTCAAATCAGCATTTTCATCATAAATGGCTGGACTTAAATTTATAGACTCAAAATGTGGATAGTATAATTTCTCAGTACCAGAGGGGCCTATATATACCCAAACAGACATGAAAATATTCTATATTTCAAAGATATTTCAAATGTTCCACTGTACCAATTGTGCCACCGTCCCCACATCTCCCCTACTATTAATGTATGTTAATATCTATATATATATATTTTTTTTTGTATTCAGAAATCATTGTGTAATGTTCATTCAAAAATCGTCAGGTTCCCATGACCCACCCTGTACTTAAGAAGAAGAAAAAAACAAAAAACACATTTTTAAATGCATTCAAACTTTAAAATTCGAATTACTAAAAATCAAGGTTTTCGAATTAATGCCTTTTGCTTGTAAGCCCACGATATTTTTGTTTTTCAATGCACTATATGCAAATATGATTAAAGTTTTGGTGCATATTTTGCCGCACTCTGCTAATAAGTCTGTTGTACTGAATCTCTATTTGAAGTTTTTTACCCTACCCCACTGTCTAGCTTTGAGCAAAATAATCTGTTAAAACATCTCTTTAAAATTATACCTTTTCCGAGATACAGTTGTAAAACTCTAAATTTATTTTCCTTTGTGTATTTTAAAAATTTATCCTGTACTTTATTAGACATAAAAGTCATGTTAATACTGAAACTTCTGAGGCAATTGCAATATTTTTTCGTTGAATTGTGATTTGCTCACAAAGTGAAAATACAATAGGTCTCAGTGGAGAGATGCCGGCTTAATATAATAAAATATTCAGGATATATCGCAGAGCAAAGAGCGAGGTGCGTGAGGTAGAGTTGAGAACTGGACGAGTTGGAACACGCAAATGTTAGTCCGTTGTGGTTTGCGGATTCCAACCACTTAGATATTTGCTGGCATTAGAAGACGGGTTTATTTTCTTAGGGTTGGTGTAAGAAACCTCTAATAGCACCTACAAGAAATGCAAGAATATACAGTCTTCAATTTTTTAAACATATGATAACACAGGGTTAGATATAAAAAAATGTCTGTCTAAAAACTAGCAGATTATAAAATGTCATGATTTGGAGTGTGAATTATCACTAAATCTCGGACAAAACAGTTTTTCTAGGAAATTAGTTCGTTTTTAATTTTTAATTTTTAGGAGCCTGCAAAAATATTTGTATTTTTTATTGACTTTTCTAGTGTTTAATTATCATGCCTGGGCCACACTTGCGTTATAAGCTTTGCCGATAATTGCGCGCTATATAAATTCGTGGTAAACTGCATCTATCGATATCGTGCTAAAACGCAACTTGTGGCCATATTTGCGTTTTCACCGCTACACTTTATTTACGTTTACAAGGTACAAGCGTATTTATTTTGCTGTAAATTAAATAAAATTATGGTATATATCCATCATAACTGCACCCTAAAATTATTTTTTACATTTAATTTTACAAATTCAAACATAATCTTATCTGATTTTGACACAAATAAGTTGTAAAGAAATATGTATAACATAACCTGAAATGATGCCGGATAAACAACGATACGCGCCAACAGAACATACTACGCTCTGCGCTAAGTTCCTTTGATGTGCGCTCTAAAACCGCCACTTCAGTTATCGTCATGTGTCTAGTGGCGCGCACTGCTAATATTCTGGCCACATTAGCGTGTATGTCACGTTAAACCAAAGTTTAGCGACGATAGATGCAGGTGTAGCCCAGGCATCAGAGATTATTAGAGACTAGCTGAGCACCCGTGCTTCGCTACGGTAAATTGACGATCTTATTAGTGTAAAATACTCAGTTTGTTTTTAAACATGTGTATGGGTAACCTTTGTAAGCAAAAACCTAGTCGATATCTCATTTGTCCTAAGAGACATTGAGGAATCCGTGAAAAAACATTTTACTCTTCTTCACCACATAGAGGTCGAACTTCAAAAAATCCAATCTTAGTGGATTTTTACGTCAAACTGAGTAAAAAAAAAACTTTCGAACTTTTTAAATATTTTAAAAAGACATATATACCAAAAAGGAATGTTATATCTCAACAAACGAAAAAAATACAAAGGGTTTTAAACCCTGCATGCAGATCCACCCTTTTAGGGGTTGGTTAGGGTAAAATTTTAAAATAAGTTTAAGTTTAACTAAGTATGAGTAACTTTTGTAAGCAAAAAATATGTCAATATCTCAATAGTCCTGAGAGATATTGAGGAATCCGTGAAATCCCATTTCAGCACTTTTCACCCCCTTAGGGATCGAAAAACTGACAAAACGCTTACTAAATATTTTAAATAGAAAGCTATGTAGGTTCCTATTTAATAGAAACCTATGTAAGTTTTCTATAATTCACCCCGAATATAGATTCATCCCTTTAGGGGTTGATTAGGGCAAAATCATAAATATATGTTGCAACATTTGTATGGGTAACCTTTGTAAGCAAAAACCAAGTCGATATCTGATTGGTTCTAAGAGATATTGCGGAATTCCTGAAAACATATTTCACCCCCTTTTTACACCCTTAGAGGTCGACTTTTGAAAAATCTCTTCTTAGTGGAATATATTTTGCGAATTTCATGTATCTATGTCCAAAAAACGTTCTATCGAATAAAACATACCCATTTACCCCTTTAAGGGTGCAATTTAAAAAAACTGTCAAAATTGTTTCGAGGTATTTTAAAAAGACATCTATGTGCCAAAAAGGAATGTTATGACTCAACAAACACAGGAAATACGACGGGATGTATAATTCACCCCGAAAGTAGATTCACCCCTTTAGGAGTTGTTTAGGATAAAATACTGAATTAAGTTTTTTGCATTTGTATGGGTAATCTTTATAAGCAAAAATCAAATCTCTCATAACTTATTGGTCAAATACAGGAATACGACGGGATGTATAGCTAAGTCCGAATGTAGATTCACCCTTTTAGGACAAAATCCTGAAATAGATTTTTTGGCCTTTTTATTGGTAATCTTTATAAACAAAAACTAAATCGATATTTTATTGGTCCTCAGATATATTAGAATATCATGGAAATCACATTTCACCCCTTTTAACCCTTTAGGGGGAAATTAAAAAAACTGTCAAAAATATATCGAGATATTTAAAAAAGACACCTATGTGCCAAAAAGGTATGTTATAAGTCAACAAACACAGAAAATACGACTGCATGTATAATTCACCCCGATTGTAGATTCACCCCTTAAGGGGTTGATTAGGACAAAATCCTGAAATAGGTTTTTCGGCATTTGTATGAGAAATCCTTGTAAGAAAAAACCAAGTCGATATTTTATTGGTCCTAAGAGAAATTAAGAAATCCTTGAATTCACATTTCACCCCTTTTCACCCTTAAGGGATGCAATTTTAAAACACTGGCCATATTATTTCGAGATATTTTAAAAAGACACTTATGTGCAAAAAAGAAATTTTCTAACTCAACAAACTCAGGAAATACGACGGCATGTTTAATTCACCCCGATTGTATATTCACCCCTTTACGGGTTGATTAGGACAAAAATCTGAAATAAGTTTTACGGCATTTGTATGAGTGATCTTTGTAAGCAAAAACTGGTCCTAAGAGATATTAAGGAATCCTTGAATTCACATTTCACTCCTTTTCACCAATAAGGGATGCAATTTTAAAACACTGTCAATACTACTTTTTTTTTTTAAATTTACTTTATTGGCCTTGGGTCTGACCACCACTTGGCCAGTATTATGGGTATTTGTATGGGTAATCTTTGTAAGCAAAAATTATCTTATTGGTCCTAAGAGATCTTAAGGAATCCTTCAAATCACAAGTCACCCCTTTTCACCCTTTAGGGGTGAAATTTTAAAAAACTGCCAAACCATTTCGAGATATTATAAAAAGACATATATGTGCTATAAAGAAACCTTATAACTCAACAAACAGGAATTACGACGGGATGTAAAATTCACCCCGATTGTAGATTCACCCCTTTAGGGGTTGATAAGGACAAAATCCTGAAATGAGTTTTTCGGCATTTGTATGGGTAATCTTTGTAAGCAAAAACTAAGTCGATAACCCATCGACCCGAAGAGATATGAAAGAATCCGGGAAATCACATTTCACCCCTTTTCGCCCCTTAGGGGTTGAATTTCGAAAAATCCCTTCTTGGTGGGTGCTTACGTCATGGAGGGAATATACTCTCCAAATTTCAAGTTTCTAGGCCCAGGGGTTCGGGCTGGGCGGTGATGAGTGAGTCAGTCAGTCAGGACACTGCCTTTTATATATATAGATTTAATTATCCGCAATTCAAACAAATTGAACTGATACTACATATAGTCGTCTACTGAAATACAACTTACTACCAATTTGAAGTACCATACGTATCAATCACATTACATAACTGGATAACTGTAGCTCATTAAAATTTTATGAGATAATATTTAAGATATATTCAATTGACCTTAAATCTAGAGGCTAACTGTAATAAAATAACTTCTCGCTGATAAAATATCTATAACTAGTATCTTTTACCAATGTTTTTTTATTAAAAATAATAAATGCGCCTAATTTTCCGCAGTGTTATTCTGAAAGGTCACCTCTGAATAAGCTCCCAATGGACAGAGTAGAGGGAAACATTCCAGTATCTACGACACAATATATCGACTGTATCCCGGTCAATAAATTCCGCACTCCATATTTCACATTTGGCCAACGAACAAAATCATGATAGGCGATGTAACCGTTCCTCGCATTGTGCAGCCCCAAGGAGATGATATGATGTATCGTCCTTGTTGATATGTGAATGGATTTTCAATGTTTTATGTCGTTTGTGTCGTTAAATGATGAAATATTGACATTTAATATTCAATACCCTCTGTGTACGTTTCTTTTTTACGTAAATGTTAGGTTGGTTGCCTACAGGCTTCAATATTCCGTTAACTTTGTACAGTCTAGTATTATTAAGACACGTGAATGACAAACGAGCTTAGATATCTTTGCTTTACGTGTTTTAATTAGTGGGTACTCATCAGTAGCATGCAGATATTTTATTCAAAAATTTTCCCTATTTTGATATCTAATTTCACCAACTTCGAATAAATTTATTCAACGAACAAAGTTAACAATACCGCATCATTATTTTGATAGGAATATTAATTACTTCATTAATAGTTTAAAGCTGATTTTTTTCACCTAATTCATTGAATTAATTTATTCGATGTTGGTGAAATTGGACATTAGAGAGACATTTTTCTCATCTGGACAGGAATATTTGTTTTGCTTCGAAGTCCAGGAGAGTGAAGTCGGTCTTATTGCCCGATAAAGATCAAATTCATTAAATTCAAATCCGGATTTTTGTGACCTATGGTAGCGAGACATGGCCAATCAAGAAAGCCCAGGAATAGAAGCTGGATATGACGGAGATGAGAATGTTGAGATGGGCAAGACAAGAAGAGATAGGATACGGAACGAAAGGATAAGAGAAATGGCTACAGTAGTAGAAGTTTCAAAGAAGGTGCAAGTAAGAAGACTTCACTGGTATGGACAATTATGAGGAGGGTAAGGATTATGTAGGAAGGAGAATGAACAGCTTGCAGGTGAAAAGGAGAAGAGGTACAGGAAGACCTAATAGATGGTGGAAGTACTGTATCGTACAGGACTTGAGTGAGACAGGACAACAAATGCAGGAGAAGGGACAAACACAAAGACAGGAGTGAGAAGGGACTGAACGAGGGAGATACACAGAACAGAACAGAATGGAAGTGAAGAATTAAGAACAGCGACCCCTAAATACTACAGGGAAATCTGAAGAAGAAGAAGAAGAAGAAAGCCGGATAAAGATATCGTGAGTCCTGAAGCAAAATAGCTCAAGGGAAAAACAGAAATTGTAATACTTTATAGCGATATTAAGAAACAATACTGATATCAATAAAGAGAATCGATACTCAAGCGCTTTTTTTAGTTAGTTAGTTGAATTTTATGCGCACAGCAATTATGGTTATTTTCACCTACACCTTTCATCTTATTGACTAGAGTATATATTTAAAAAAATAAGTAAAGCAATAAATTAGTAATTAATATTTTATATACATAATCGATAAAAAATAAAAATGCACGGACAAGTACAAATAAATTACAATTAAAGCCTGTTCGAAAAACGGAACAGACGTAGTGTGATGGTAAGAGGCTGTAAGCGGATAGTTACCATCAGATATCACAGATCAAAATAAATAACACATTAAGACAAGGTGCAAAATTTTATAGATAGAACAATTAATTCGATTCCCCCAGTATCAGTACCAGCCTGTCCATAAATAGAGCCCTGCGCGGATAAGCTTTTCTGTATCCGCATCCGCATATCGATGATCCGCATCCGCATATCGATGATCCGCATCCGCAGATTTTGTAAATAATAAATCAGCATCCGATCCGCATCTGCAAAAATATCTGTACAATCCGCACAACAGGATTTGCTGTCTGTTTGGAAAGAACTAACATGTTTTGCCTTATTTGGTAATCGCTGCACTAAACCACTACTGAATATTTTTGGATTTAAACTAAAACTAACCTAATGGACGCCAAAAGTTTTGGGGCCTATATGCGCTAATAATTTTGAAATCTAGAGAGAGACAAAAATTTTGGGGAGACTAAGCGTCTTTTTCGTAGGGAGCAGGTGGCGTGCTGCTCATGAAATACATGTTGATAGTACTGTCATGTATCATATTAATGTCAACTAACATCGCACGTCAGTTTTACCTTTTCTAGGGTTAGGAGAAAGTAATGTAACGTGACTATTTTTTTTTATAATTGAATATTGAAAATACTTGGTAGAAGGTGCTTCATATTTTTTCAAATAGCAACATATCATTTTTCAATTTTTGTCAATTTTAATTTTTGGAACCAGCAAGACTTTTTACTTCGGGTAGTATAAAACAATTGGCAGGTTACATAATAAAATTTTCGAAAAAAATGTATATAGGTAAATTTTGGTATTTAAATAAAACTTACTAATCAGTCTTATGTAAAAAAAGGGTTTCTTAGATTTAAAAGCCAGAATTAGAGCAGAGTTAGGAAGAATTACATCGAAAGTGTACCAAGCAACTTTTGTCCAAAATATTATTTTCTATATACAAGAATAAAAAAAAAGTTATGTTGATTGTCTCAACACAATCTCGATCATGGATAATTGTCTTAATAACAATAACATAGAGTGAGATAGAATGCTACAAAATATCACATGTGTATAGAGACAACCGAAGGTAACCGAGGACTGCGTAGTCAGAACACAATCGCGTGTTTCTCCGAAAGTAACCGAAGATTTAATGTTCACGCGGATAAGTGTATATGAAATTTGATCCGCATCCGATCTGCATCCGCATGGTTTAAATGATAATTTATCCGCATCCGCAACTTTTCTGCGGATGCGGATATGTTACCCGCGGATTTGCAGGGTGCTCTATCCATAAGTAGCCTGAAGCAACTGACAGAACATAGCACAGGCCTAACCTCTTCCAGAAGTCTTTGAAATGTACACATTGGGTTAAAATATGTAACACAGACAAATCTGTGTTATATGTCTCGCGAATAGCTTTTCACCTCGAAAGAGGTGTTCATGGGTTCACCAACAGTGGCCTATACGAAGGCGTGTGATGGTGGTTTCCTCCCCGTGGTTCATCCTGCAGGTTCTACCTGCAGGATGGTTTAACGTTTCCCTTAATTTGGCTCAACATTTTGTACGCTGTTCCAATCATAAAATAATCATTTTTTTAGTAAACTTATCAATACCATGTAGTAGAGTAACGATATCGATAGAAGTATCGATATCTGCAATCTATATTTATATCCTTATACATAAGAAAATTGTTTAACGCCCAAATAATTAGATGGAAAGAAAAAAAATTACTCAGTTTTTTGGACAATACATATATTTTAGAAACACAACGTTTCGCTAAACCATTGTTAGCTTCCTCAGGTGCTATGAATAATAACAATAATAATAGTAATATTAAATCATACAATGATATGTTAAACTATTACCTTATCTAATGTTACGTTAAACTAATATCATCAAACATCATCCATCAACAATAGTAGGGCAGGTGTAATGACTGACAAGTACGGTTATTAGGAAATTAACAATGTTCGAAGATTGGAGAATAGGAAAAATTCAACAAGTTAAACGGAATCGTTATGTGAAATTTAAATTACAATATAAAACCAAATCTATAGTCAACCATCTGAGTTCCAAAATTTAAAATATAAATTACAATAAGTAAGTACAATAATATGACGACACGTAGTTCAAAACTCCCTAGGGCAGTGATGGCGAACCAATGCCATGCGTGTCACGGGTGACACGCCAAGACATATTGGGTGACACGCATCGTTTACGGAAGGTCTCCGGCCAAGAACAGTCTCGCACCTGGGTTTAAGAGTTTGTCGACTTGAGGTCCAAACTTGGGAACCTGGAAAGAAATCTTTTGGAGAATGAAAAAGAGTGCCACTACGAACAGGACATTTGGAATACTGACATTACTGGACATTTTTAGCACTTTGAAAAATCAAAGGATGACGATTTTTTCCTCTACGTACTCTTGTGAAAACTTATTCTCGGCGTTAAATAAGATTAACACAAAAAAAAAATAAAATAAATAAAATAAACTACTGACAGATGAAGTTAGTAGCTCTTGCTTGGGCTTGAAGTACACAAAATACCAACCTTCAATTGAAGCAAATGTAATTCAGCAATAAAAAAGTCACTAATGTAAACAATTATTTGTTTTTACTTTTTTAACAAATAAATATATCAAAAATATAACTATTTTTTTACTAGGGCTGCAAATATCACAAAATTATGGATATTTCTAGACATCACGACACGCGAGCTAAGCTAGGTTTTTTCCAAATTTTGACACGCAGCGCTCAAAAGTTTCGCCATCGCTGCCCTAGGGTCTGGTACGTACAAAACCCAGAGAATGAAGCACTACCCACTGAGCAACATATTGTAACAATAAAAATTCAATTATAATAAGTCCAAAATACCAAATAAGGGTAATAATTTAAGACCAAACGAGTGAACAGTACACAAAATTGTATATCAAACCACTGAACAATTACATTAAGGCCCGGTCTTTCCACCTTCAGATAAAGTCCCAGGTAACTATCTGACAGATAAGGTTATTTGTAACTTCATCTGCTGAGTAAATGTCAATACCAGTCAGTGAATCCAATACGTCAGTCTCATTATCCGTTAGATAACTATCCGATAGATACATTTGTATAGAAAGAAGGGATGACATTTACTCAGCAGATGAAGTTAAAAATAACCTTATCTGTCAGATAGTTACCTGGGACTTTATCTGAAGGTGGAAAGACCGGGCCTAAATGTAATGTAATGTCCAAAAAGCTGAGTGGTTCTTTTTGTTTCCATCCTTTTTGGCATTTGTTCGGAATTACTTATTTTTTTTTTTTATTAATTTTTCTTCTAAATGAAGTATTAAGCCTCATTCACAGTTCTAAGTAAAGTCAAGCGACCGTTTACAGCACTAAATTTAATAGACAATGCGTTGTCGACTATAGACAGTATTCCAGACTTTATAGTTAGTGCGCTGTTTTAATGGGACAGACATATAAAAGTAAGAATTACTTAATTCTTACAGCTCTGGTGAAGATTTAAAATATAAATCGAAACGTTAAAGTTAACGAAGTTAAAATATTGTTTTAATTTCTGACCAATCCGAATCCCATTACCTCCTCATGATATTATCTAAGGACACTCATCTATTTCTAAACTTTTATATTCGACGTTGTTTTTGTTAAATCAGCAGTCAACTTCCTTCATACATAGAATTTGTATAACACAAAATTAATTCAGCTTAATGTTTAATTCATTATTTTACTGACTGAGTTTAGAGGAGCCTTAACGTATTTTCTGAAATTCTTCTGTGGTATTTTGTTATGCATCAATAGGGCGCGTGTTGTAGAGTATGTCGTGCAGTGTTCAGTGGCTTCGCAGTTCGCTGTTTCGGAATACCATTATTCAAATCTTGCCCCAGTTCCTCACACATATCTCAAGATAGTAAACAACAATATATGGCCACACAATCACTGATAATGTCCATTTGCATATTTATTATTATTTTATAAGATTATTTAATGTGTAGATTTTATTTATTGACAATCTGTTTGCTAATCTGACCCCATATTCAGTGCCGGGATATAATCTTTTTAAGATTATAAGCTGAAACAAAATAAGGCCTTCGTGTGTTCAACAAATATTGCAAAATATTGAATATCTTTCCCTTTACCCCTTCCTCATCCTGGTCAATGGTTTCTATCGAATCCATATATTTCAAAACGTATTAGGAAGGCCACGCTAGAACGATTGAGAGAAAGAAAAACAGGTAGGCAGTGAAATACACAAAATAAATAACTGCAAGGATAGTGCATCCTTGCAGTTAATTTAAAATATATTAATTAAATTAATATATTTATAAGCTATTAATAAAATAACACACGTACACCTGTATTTAAAAAAAATCCACTTCAACATTTCAATTTATAAAAAGCAGAGCGTGTAAGAATTTGCCATGATACCTTGAAACTCTAAAATAGTGGCGTGAATTTTTTCAAATATTGTAACAGGTGACGAAATTTTTTTCGACGCACTTACATGCCAAAAGAGTCGTGATGGATCCATGAACAAAGATGTCCAACTAGCACAAATTGCTCCATAAACATTTTTACGGCAATATTATACAACTGATACCTTAATAATTCATCAAAATAATGTCTATCGAGCAACAAAACACACTTAAACTTTCAAAATAGGCGCAGGTTCATGAAACCTTTTGGCTATATTAATATTGCATAGGCAACATATTAAAAACCTATTGGCACTCTTTGGAAATGTTCTTAAAATAGTTATAAAATAAACAATAAAACATTAATAAAACTTTTTGATTAGTTATACGAGGCCTGTCCACTATCAGTTGGCCCAGCTACGAAATTTTTACTTATTGGTGTTCAGTTAACAGAATGCGAATAGCTTATGAAATCTAGGTAATATTTTATTTTCAATTAAACATTTTAGAGATTTACGATTAATATTTACAACTATTAAAGTAAATTAATAAGAAAAATATAATATTTCCATTGGAAAGCCATTAACTTGGAAACCTATTTCAGAAGTTACCACTGGGTAACGTCACCTTTCATTTTTATAACGGCATTAATTCTTCTAGGCATAGTATCTACAAGGTCTTGGCATTGTCGAGGAGTAAAATTATCCCATATTTTTTTAAGCTTTAGTCTTAATTCTGGAATTGTTCTAGCCGGTGTTATACACAATCGTTTTTCATTTCGTGCCAAAGTGTCTCGATGGGGGATAAGTCTGGGCTACTTGAAACCCACTCTAAAAGTGGAATAGAATGATCACGGAACCATTTCAAAGATTTTTTTGACATATGGCAAGCGGCTCCATCTTGTTGTAAAATAAAATCCTCCCCAGAGATTAATGCATGTTCCTTATTTGGCAACAGAGACTCCTCTAAAATACTTAAATATTTGGCTGTGTTAACAATGCCATCGATGAAGTGAAGTTTTCCTACACCTCTTGCAGACATTGAACCCCACACCATGAAAGATGCTGGAAATTTCACCTTCCTTTTCAAGCAATCGGGATGATATGCTTCATGTTTCTGGCGAACAACTCTGCTCCGGTTGTCCCCTACACAAACTTCAAACCTAGACTCATCGCTCCATTGCACGCTGTTTCACTTTTCACAATTCCATATTTTATGTTCTCTTGCCCATTTCAACCTGTTTTTCTTTTGCTTAGACGTCAACAATGGTTTTTCCTTGGCCTAAGAAAGTTTTATAAATTTCTGTAAATATACATTTAAGAGCCCGATTAACAAAATATTACCTTATAGGTTCCAAATCCTAATTTTTCAGCTTCCTTAAGACATGTAGACCTTGAAACACGTCTTCCAACAACATCGCTCCACAGTACACTCAATTGACTGTAGTTAGCACGTCTGTTATCCTTAATAATTCTTTTCAATGCACGTTTGTCATTGTCCGTCAGTGTAGTTTTCTTCACGTACTGGGGCTTTGGGGCAACTGAACCACTTGTTTTGTACAATTTTACAATATTTCTAATACTGTATCTTGACAAACCTAATAATTTTCCGATTTCGGAATTGGTTTTTCCTGTTTTTGCTAAGTTCACAATCATTAACCGAATTATTTCATCACTAGCTTTGCCTCTGCCCATGTTTTAAAATTATTTAGACTTAACACTTTTAATACATCACAGTCAATAAACAAACTTTGTTTTCCAACGCCTACTACGCATAGCTACCGCTAAAACCCAGTTATTTTATAATAACTGGGTACATTATAATAGTACATTATAATACATGAACTCAAAAAATACGTTTGTTTTATGAATATTATTTTTATAATCACAAATTAAATATTACGGAATAAATTTTGACCCCTTTGCTTCTAATATGATTATATTGTCAAAAAATGTACAAAGCAGCATTTACTTTTAGTTATTATTTAATAATTTCTAAAGAAACTGAAAATTTCATAGCTGGGCTAACTGAAAGTGGACAGGGCTCGTATAGCAGCAACTTTTTATCTGTTATATTTATAGATTTGCTCTTTTGTAGCTGCATGTTAAAACAATTTTGCAACTGCGATACATCTATGAAAAATCTTATTGAAGTATAAAATCACTATGACAAAGAAACATATATGCATTTTTATATTTATCCTATTGCTTCTTCTGAACTAAAATTTTCTTGCGAAGGCCAATTTACTGTGAAAATATAAGGTAAAACATACCGCCCCCGTTGGGAACCACTGCACTAGATAGTTGCATAAACATGTCAAGACTTGTCTGGTACCAATAACATTGCCTATAAGTTCTGCGTAATTTAATTATAGCACAATTCCCATTTAGGAAACATCCCTCGTATATTGAAAATAAAATCATAAAAAATATTAACCATGACCTTCGTATAATATATCCAATGCTTACAGAGCATACAAAATTATATAATATTAGCATTAAATATTCCGTTACGCTTTCAAATTCAATGGTACAGAAAACATAATGATAATTTAATAAATATTTATCACCTTTAATTAGTCTGAATGTAAATACTGGATTCTGAATTTGATTTAGACAAAAAGTTCCAGTACTATGTTTCGCACCAACGCGGCATAGCAAGAGAAGGTACAAGGAAAACGTCATTACAAAACAAGTGTTTATAATAGGACTGTAAACGAAAAAAAAAACGTTCGGAACGAAAACGAAAATAGTACATTGTGCAACTAGTGCGGGTTGCCATATATTCTGTACGTGAATGAAGTGTTCAATGAAGAAATATGGAAACAATTCATACAAGTGCTGAATATGCATTCTTCGCGAGTTACACACTATACTTTTCCTAGGATTAGCATTTTTCAATAAATAAAAAGATTAATCAAGAAAATACAATGTAAATATTCTTGTCATTAATGGCCAGTCTGGAAATGAAAATTCTTGCACCGCCTGCGGCCTGTACGGCAAAATATTAATTATTAATCAAAAATATATATTATATTTAAGGTGAGGTTTAGAGGTATGCTTTTAACAGAATTAGTAAGCAAATACATGTGTTAAGCCAGTTCTTCTACTTCCAGTTTGCCAGTTTAACTACTTGTCCATGGACTGCTGCCGGTCCGCAGTTAATTTTATCCGGTCCGTGGAAACATATATTTGATAGAGTATTTTTTTGTTAAATAATTTACGGCTTGTAGAACTTGTACATAAAATTCTAAATTTTTACTTGTACTAGTAATTAAAAAGTATTTACAAATTTCAATATTGCCATCCAGAGCCGCAGTAAGGGGGGGGCGGAGGGGGCGATGGCCCTGGGCGCACTAAGGAAAAGGGCGCTGACGGGCTTGACTAAGGGGCTCCATTGTGAAGGTGAGGACCTGTGACATTTTTTTTTTGCTCGTCATTTGGATTTTGAGATTTGAGGATCTTTTTTTTTGCTCGTTACTTGGATTTTGGGAGGTGAGGTTCTTTTTTTTTTGCTCGTTACTTGGATTTTTGGAGGTGAGGATCTTTTTTTTTGCTCGTCATTTGGATTTTGAGAGGTGAGGATCTTTTTTTTTGCTCGTTACTTGGATTTTGGGAGGTGAGGATCTTTTTTTTTGCTCGTCATTTGGATTTTGAGAGGTGAGGTTCTTTTTTTTTGCTCGTTACTTGGATTTTGGGAGGTGAGGATCTTTTTTTTTGCTCGTCATTTGGATTTTGAGAGGTGAGGATCTTTTTTTTTGCTCCTTACTTGGATTTTGGGAGGTGAGGATCTTTTTTTTTTTGCTCGTTACTTGGATTTTGAGAGGTGACGACCTTTTTTTGCTCGTTACTTGGATTTTAAGAGGTGAGGACCCTTTTTTTGCTCATCACTTATTTTTTGAGAGGTGAGAGAACCTTGTTTTTATCTGCTAAGGCCAAAACACGGCTCTGCCCCTAGCGCAAGTTTTCTTTACTGCGGCTCTGTTGCCATCTAGTGGTCGTTTGTAAAAACATAAAAGGTAACCCCCGTAGTTTTACAAAGATTGTCCCGAGCCAAAACCCTCCCAAAGATGCCTTCACTCTCCTACTGTGATACTTATATTGATTAATAATAAAAATGTATGGTTCAATAAAAAATACTTAAAAATGAAATTGTATTAAAACTTAATTTGCAGGGTGCCAGCACCCCATGTTGTTGCCGCTAGAGCTTACCGTATTTCAAGTCCTGGATCCGGAGGAACAGCCCTATACCGCCTAGCGAGACTCTTAAACCAAGGACCAAAACATCAGTCAACCACCGATGACACCAACGTTACTCGGAGACTCAGCTGGGAAAGGTCAGAAAATATATTATTTCCGCATGCATACACAAATCTACAATTTTTCTTACAGAATGTTTTTTTCACATATTAGAAATGAAATATTTATTTCTTTTCAAATTATTATATTAAGAAACTGCGTAGATAATCAACTGGAAACAATATATGTCAAATAACAATGACATATTAAAACGGAAAATAATCATTTATGATAATAATTTAAATGTTATCGTAATAATCATAATTCATTTTAATATGAGATAATATTCATAAAATTTGGTAACACGCACATTGTATGATGTATTAGTTAATTTACGAAAACATATATTTATACATTTTGTTTCTAAATAGCAACATTTAAAATGTAAACAATTAATTTGAATATAAAATTTTGTCATCAAGATTCACTATCTTATTAAATGGTCGCTACAATCGTCATCTAAAGATCCATTGTTAAAGAAATACATTTTTATTTCATCCTGTAATGAGCCAAAATGAATAATATCTACAGTTGTTTGAATGTTTCGATATATTTATTTACAACACACAGAGCATCTAGAGACAAATATTGACTTATGCACCACCTACGAATCTTATGCTTACATCAAAATATTAAAAAACTAGGGGCCTCAGACCGGCTACGCCGGTCTTCTCCCCTACGTTGTTAAAACTCGTCGCTTCGCAATTCGTTTTAATATAATAAGGCATTTTGTCGCACTTGTCGATTATAAAACTCGTCGCTCATCTTTTTTTAACACTATTTTATGGAAATTCCCCCTGCAAATATCTTAAGTTTTATCGTTAATTCACCTTAAATACTTAATTAGTTTTCTTCTGTCAAGAAATACGTTCAAAATGTGAAATCTCGTCACATTTTAAATTTCAAAAAATTTGACAGCTGTCACCTTTTGAAATCTTGTAAGCATATTTTTGCCTAAAAACGATCCAATGTTGGCCCAGATTCTTTGAAAAATGTTTTCTGTGCCTCAAAATATTATCTCGCACGCCAAAAAAGCTATCTTGAACCATTATCACCACTTAACACTTTGATTAACCCTGAAATTTTTAATATATATAAATCTTTTTTTAACACTTTATTATGGAAATTCGCCTTGCAAATGTCTTAAACTTTATCGTTAATTCACCTTAAATCCTTAATTAGTATTCTTCTGTCAAGAAACACGTTCAAAATGTGAAATCTCGTCCCATTTTAAAATGCAAAAAATTTGACAGCTGTCTTCTTTTGAAACCTTGTAAGCATATTTTTGCCTCAAAGTGCTCAAATAATGGCCCAGATTCTTTGAAGAATGTTTTCTGATACCCCAAAATATTATCCCGCACGTCCAAAAAGCTACCCTGAACCATTATTACCATTTAACACTTTGATTCTCGCCGTAAATATTCTGGACCGGCCGTCTTGTATTAAGAATATTTTTGAATTATCGTCTGATAAAACCTTTCCGTGCCGATCAATGGTGACTTTGATTCGACACGGATTCGAGGAAAAAACGCATGATTTTTATCAATAAAAATTAGTCAGTACCCCCTGTCGAAATAAAATTAAGCCTAAGCACTAAAAAAATATAACCCGGATAAGACGGCGGTTCATTTTCCTCTCTCCGCGTTACCGGAAAAATGAAGATACACCAGAAGTTGAATAGAACATACATACCACACTTGTACAATATAATAGTAGATAAAAAGGCCCCTGGAATAGACGGTATCCCAAATAGTGTAATTAAAAAACTACCGCATAATGCAATTTTATTTTTCACTCATTTGATAAATAAAATACAGTAATACCCCGCCACTCGATTGCCTCTTAGTTCGACGTATTCGCCATTCGACGTAAATGTCGAGAGTGAGAATCGACGGAAGCATCGGTATCCAACGCGTGATCGAGTACCGATCACGTGATACATATTTTGATAAACAAAGCGAAATGAACGCATGGCCAGCAGTTCGTGCCTAGATATCTACATTACAGTACAGTATAGTGTATGACTACTGTACATTATTGTTTTATGTATGGTTATATTGTCATTACTCAAAATTTTAAACATTGTATTAAAAAATTATATATATATATGTATTTCCTTATATACAGGGTGTTTGTTTGAAACGGGGCACCCCGAAAATCTCCTTTATTTGTAAAGATACAAAAAATCTTCAGAACAAAAGTTAAACTAGACCAAAAGGCCCATCTAAAGGTTACTATAAGAATTCTGAGGCACTTCCGGTTTCACCGGAAATGATGTCAACTTTTGATCTAGCATATGGAATCGATAATTTTATATTTTTTTCCTAAAAGTACATTAAATTAGCTTTACAATTACACCAAAAAACCATAGTTTTATGTTAACCATTTCAAAATGGCGACCATTTATTTACAAAATAATAATCAACATAAGTTTTACAAAGTTGAACGTAGCAAGCTTTGAAAACAAGAAAAAAAGACACAAAATATCTCTAAAATAAACTATTTGACTATTTAGAAAAAAAAACTATTACTTTTTAAAATTATTTTACAAAAAAAAAAAAAAATACAAATGTTTGATCAAACCACCATTATAGTCCACACATTTTTTCATTCTTAATAACTAGTTATAACAGTTTATTTTACAGATAACAGTTTCTTTTTTTATTGTTTTCAAAGCTTGCTACGTTCAACTTAGTAAAACTTAGGTTGATTATTATTTTGTAAATAAATGGTCGCCATTTTGAAATGGTTAACATAAAAATATGATTTTTTGGTGTCATTGTAAAGCTAATTTAATGTACTTTTAGGAAAAAAATATAAAATTATCGATTCCCTATGCTAGATCAAAAGTTGACATCATATCCGGTGAAACCGGAAGTGCCTCAGAATTCTTATAGTAACCTTTAGATGGGCCTTTTTGTCTAGTTTAACTTTTGTTCTGAAGATTTTTTGTATCTTTACAAATAAAGGAGATTTTCGGGGTGCCCCGTTTCAAACAAACACACTGTATATTGTTTTATAGGTATATGTAAATAAGAAATTGTCTTTTGTTTTTAAATTTTTACTGTAAATGCCTTCGCAAATATGTTAAATCATTGTATATATTATACCTATATTTATTTAATTATAATATTCTGCACTGAATTTGAAATTATCGTTTGATAAAAAGAAATATGTTGATTATAGAGGTGTTTGCCGACTGTCTCAATTGGCAGCCATATTGGATGTGTATTTTAGATTTGAAAGCTAATTAAAAAAGTGGTATTTCTGTATATTCGGCTATTTTTAATTTTTACAATGAGGGATCAAAGAATATGCATTAAATTTTGCGTGAAATTTTGTAATTAAGTGCTGTAAAGTAGTGGAAATGTTGTAGAAGTCATTTGGTGAGTCAAGTATGAATGAACGAGTGATTTACAAAGGGTATAAATACTTTCAAGATGGCCGTGAATCAGTTGAAGATGATGACAGAGTTGGGAGACCCAGCACTTCAATTACGAAAAAAAAAATGAGAAAAAAGTTTAGAAAAAATAAATCTTGATAACCGTTGAATTACAATTAGAGAGGTTGCTGAAGAAGTTGGTTTATCGTAAGGTTCACGCGAAGAAATGTTTTCTTATGTTTTAGGCATGAGTAGGGATGGGAATTTATTTTTCAATATCGATATATGCGCGATTCGATATATCGTAAGTGTGATATCGATATTCGATATATATCGAAATAAAAATATCGATATATCGAAATAATTAACACGTAACATGTAAGATTTATAAACAACAGTTTTTTTTTTTTGTTTTGTTGGCTTGGCGGGAAAAGAAGTCGCCACTTGACAGACAATCACATTACAGTTGGTACTCACCCAGCTACCAACCAACTTTCTAATATTTTCCTAGTTACCTGCTCTCTTAATTAAATATATATATGCTGTCCACTTTTGTAAGGACAAACCAGATCTTTTTGGTTACTTTTATAGTGTATTATGGACTTTAAATGTCAATCAAAAATATTCCTTACGCTGTCAAACCGACTAGATTTATTGGTTATGATCATTATTAAGAAAGTGATTAGGCGGCACACAATGGAAATTTCGTTATTTAAGGTTGTCACGGAAACGGACCTTGCTTGGGTTATTTCATGTTTCAGTTTTGGTATGTGATAATATAAAATTTCAGCAGTGAAACCACGGAAACGAATGACACATGTCAAATATTTTAATACATTTTTCCATATTTTGAAGACAAAAACATAAATAAATGGGAAATTTTTATTAAGAATGACAAAAAATTAAAATGCAAAGAAAAGGACATTTTATAATGACAATCAATTTAATCTAGAATTTAAATGTGACCATGATTTACAAAGCTTAAGCAAAATGACCAAAAGTCCGAATTAATAGCTAAAAATTACTAGATTTCAAAATCTAGTGCCGCCTAAACGTTTCGAATATCCTACAGTTTGTTTTTACAAAAGTGGGCAGCATATATTTAAATGTAAAAAATATACAAGAATATCGATATTTTTGCGAATATAGATATTTTCCGCGATATATCGCATTTCAAATATCGATATTTTCGAAATATCGATATATCGTTCCCATCCCTAGGCATAGGGTTGCCAGGCGTCCGGATAAAGCAGGACATAGTTAGGCTTTTTGATTGCGTGTCCGGTCTAAATAAACGGTGTCCGGCTTGTCCGGCTTTTGTTAGGCTTTTTACATTTCGCAAGCGAGCGAGCGCCGTTTTCTGAACAATAACAAAGAGAACGTTAAGTTCAAGAAGCTGTTAGCACACAATAAATGGGTAGCCTATTTTAAATGAGTAATCAAGATTGCTTTTCAGAATTCCTTCTATTTGTCAGTATTACTTTGCGATCCCAGGACATAACGCAAACGTTGAAAGAGTTTTTTCCTTGATAGGTCAGCAATGTTCAAAAGAACGCAACAGATTACATGTTAACACTGTAGCTAAAATATTGGTAGTAGAATTTAATTTAAAACATTTGACGTGTAAGAATTTTTACAACTGCATTTTGAAAGAAACTGAACTTTTAAAGCAGATTTCTGCCAACCAAAAATATGAATAATTATTTTTATTGTTTAACTTAAAGTTTTGTTTTGTTTAGATTGTTTTTTATTTTGTTTTGCTTTGGGAAGTAATGGCAAGTAAATAAGAGTTATTTGTGCAATTGCCTATATTTAATTTAAGAAGAATTTAAAAATGTTGATAAATGTTCATCTAGAATATAATTTTGACTGATGATTTTATTTGACTGATTAATAATAAATTATTTAGACTGATTTGGCGTTTTATTTATTTTTTATTTATTTTTTATTAGAATTTAACAAGATTTATGGTAATAATCAAAAAAGCTTGATTCTACATAAAAAAAATTTGTCGTACCTATTAATACTGAGAAACAAAATCCTCAATAATGTAGGGTGTCCGGCTTTTTTACCCAAACGTCCGGCCAAACTGGCTGGTCTGTTCGGCTATTAGGTTTGGCGACCTGGCAACCCTACCTAGGCATGAGGCGTGTAGCAGCAAAATTATTAAATTTTGAACAAAAAACTTGTCGTAAAGAAGTCGTTCTGAAAATGATAGATGATGTCGTCAATGACTCAACATTGCTCCAGCGCATCATAACGGGTGACGAGACGTGGGTGTACGTTTATGACATCAAAACAAAGCCTAAATCATCTCAATGGAATTTATCTATTTCTCTTTCTGTATCCCAGTATAGTTTTTTATTTAAAGCAAAAAGTGACTTTATTTCCGGTTCTTTTATTTATAAATTTAATGTACTTTTTTGTAATTATTAATTTTTATTTACAGGGATTTAATTCAATTAAAATAAATCCCGGCTCAGTCAATTTGAGCAGATTATTTTATATATTTAGAGCGTCCATTTAATGCGGGAAGTACAGTCTGTAATGTTACCAACCTAACAAACCACCACATACACAGCAATACCAACCCACTCGAAGCTTAATTCAATTACTGCTAATCTGAAAATGTTTTTCCCGTTTATGTGATTTTAGAAATAATTTAATTGAACATGCGCACTGAATGAGAAAATATTTCATTAAAAATATTATTTTTGGTTATTTGATTTTATAATGATTTTTTTATTGGTGTTTTAAGTGAATTTAATTGGGTTCTATGTGGAATTGTATTGGGTTAATGCAATTATGATGTTAAAGCGATGTTTTTATAGTCGTTTTAACAAGTGATTATAAAATTTACCCTACTAATCTTGTTTTCATGACTGTATCTATTAAAACTGAGATTTTTAGGGTTTCGTAGGTACGATAAAGACTCTTATACCCAAATAGGGCCATCGGGACACCAGGTATTATCAACTTCCAGCCGGAAGTCGGCCAAAACAAAAGTTGCACAGTATATTTTTGTTTTTTGCTGCCGCCAACCCCTTACAAGCCAACAGAGTGGCCAAGCTCATTAAATTATGCAGTTCGGACTGGTAATAACAGTTTGAATTGTGAGGTTGCTAGTTGGGAGATAATAAATCAAAATAGGGGTAGCTTAAACAAGAGAAAAATATTAACTAGTAAATTATCACCTTGCGATTTAAACAATCATTTTATAAATACCCCCTGTCAATCTTATTAATAATCTTCCAGTAACTCATATGTCACCAATATCTTTTCAACCTACCAATACTACTACCACAAATTTCAAATTCGAAACTGTAACATACAACATGATCAGCAATATTATTGATTCATTAAAAACCAGTGACACTAGGGATGTGTATAACCTAAGTACTAATATAATAAAAACTATCAAAAATACTATAGTGCTTCCTTTAACCAAAGTTATCAATTTATGCATACATTCTAATTGCTTCCCCGACGTCTTGAAAGTGACAAAGGTGCTTCCTATATATAAAAAAGGTGACGTAGAGGATCTCAACAATTATAAACCTATTTCTCTCTTGCTTATACTTTCTAAAGTCTTTTAAAAAGTACTATTCTCCCAAATCACCTCCTACTTCCATTCAAATAAGCTGTTCGCCGAATCCCAATTCGGTTTTCGAGCCAACAGATCATCCACCGATGATCATACTCAAATTTATCAATGGAGTCTATGAAAGCACAGAATGCAAAGAGTTTTGTGTAGCACAGTTACTAGATCTTAGCAAGGCCTTTGACTGCGTGTCACACGACATCCTGCTAGACAAACTTTATAAATATGGCTTCAGCAAAGACAGCGTAAACCTGTTAAAGTCTTATATGTCAGATAAAAAACAATATGTCCACGTAGATAATAATAAGATCTCTGATATGAAAAATATTTTAATAGGTGTTCCTCAAGGATCAATCTTTGGCCCACTTCTTTTCCTCATATACATAAATGACTTTCCTAACTTTCTCAATTCCAAATGTATTCTTTATGCAGACGACTCAAATTTAATTGCGAGATCTTCCTCAATTCATGATGTATTAAGCACATCTGATACTGAATTTGAATTGGCCAGTAGCTGGATGATTGCTAATAAGTTAACTTTAAATGCGAACAAAACTGAATGACTTCTTTTTACATTAAGAAAAAATACTTTCAATAATCCAGCTTCTGCGAAGTTCCTGGGTGCATACGTTGATCCTAAATTAACTTGGGAACAACAAGTCAACTCAGTATTAAATTAAGCAAAACTATATATCTCTTGCGGAACCTTGTGGGCTCCGTTAATCTAGAAATATTAAAAACAGTATACTTTTCACTCTTCCAGTCGCACATCTCATATGCTCTTCTAGCTTGGGGTCACTCTTTAGCTGCTAGAAGAATCTTTTCCCTTCAACGTAGAGCTATAAGAGTTATTGATGGTAAATCTTACAGAGAGGATTGTAGACACTCTTTTATAACTCTAAAGATTTACCTATGTATCCTCTATACCTACAATAATAAAGACAAATTCGTTTCCCATTCTGTATATCACACTCACGACACCAGACACAAAAATAATCTAATTCCCAAATTTTGCCGTATCAATAAAACAAAAAATAGCCTAAATTACTACTCTGCTCTATGTTTTAATAAACTACCAGAGAATCTCAAAAATCTACCTGTACGGAGTTTCAAGAGCTTTCAAATCCTGTCTATACAATAGATGAGTTTTTTGATCTCCATATTGAAAGAAACTATTATATATGTACCTCAGTTTCAATTCTATTTCATATGTGATAATATTTCTAGTTAATTAGTAGCTGTGATTTATATTAAATAGTATGGGTCATGTTCATAATCTTTTACTAAATATTGCGATTAAGCGTTACTTGTTAAAATAAGCAAGTAGGATACTATCGTTAGTAGTGTTCATAATCACAATACTAAGATATTTTAACTAATATCGATGTAAATTTGACAACGTTGCTGTTGGCATTAGAAAGAGATAGACATATGCACTGGTCAACATGTTAAAAGAGATGGAAGGCGTGTTACTAGCTTGTATTATCGGTTATCTTACAATTTGCATCACAAATAACCTGTGAAAAAATATAATAAATTATCTTATTGTCATACATTTTGGAAATAAATTTACCTGTACATTTAATGAATGGAAACCTTTACGACATACATATGCATCACGATAAGGTCCACCTGGGTTTTTGATTTTTATGTGCGTCCCATCAATAGCACCAACTATATTAGGCATTTGAGCAATGTCATAAAATTTTCGTTTTACAGTTTCTAGTTCTGCAGAAAATAATATAAATTGTGGTCGTTTTCTGGCTAAGGCAAAACTAACACATTTTATAATTCGCGAGACAGTTGGTCTGCTGACTCCATGTAAATCAGCTACAATAAGCATTGTTATGTTAAAAGAATTCTGAATAAAAACATAATGGTAACTAATTATTCATGTTATTAACTACTTACCTATCTTGTTGATATGAACCTTTCGCAAAATAACGTAAACGTAACGTAATGTAACGTAACGTAACGTAACGTAAATAACGTAATGTTCGAACTCTGTCTTTTGAAAATCTATAATTTTTTTTGAAATCTTCTTCACTTAATATTTCCAATACATTTTTTCTTTTATTATAAAATTTTCTTGGCAATTGAGCCCGTAATTCACGAATTTCACGAACATCACGCAAATCTCTCATATACATGATTAAAGTCAATCAGTATTATGAACACAATTGCTATTTTAATGTATTTAATACAGCCTCTCCGCACTTCTAAATCTGTACTACTAAATTACAATTTACTAAGCACTACTAACAATAATTCTGTATTATGAACACCCATTTTTAATAACGCTTAGTATACTTGTCTTAGTAGTGCTACTAAGATTTAGTAAAACATTATGAACATGGCCCTATATTTTTATTTTACTTGAAACAAATTGTATTGTAATATGGACAATAAATTTATATTATTATTATTCAAGTTCCTGAAGGTGATATTATTCGAGCGAGAATAATATGTTAACATTACTCCTATTTTAACAATCATTCACCCCTCATCCAGGTGTAGGAGGTCGCCCCCTGGCAGACAATGTCCCAGAAATAGACCGATGTAAAATAAATAAAATAATTTTTAAAAAAACCTTTTACATATATTCCTAACGACGGCAATACAAAGGCGACAAAAGCAAGAACTTGTCAAACATCTCTTGTAGTTTTCAAACAGTTCCGAAAGACATGTTTTCCAGAAAAAACTGTCTAGCAGCTGAAAATATTTATCTCAAAACAATGTTTGAAAACATAATAATACATCTCCTGGAACTAATTAAAATCGCTGAAATAACATATCCGTGTTCTTTCCGAGCAAATATTTATGTAGTAAGGGTAATAATTTCTCGCACGCGCTTCTCTAACCACACGGGGATATAGACCGAGGCTCCAGGAACTCCGAGAACGTATAAATGGTGTTAGAATACCGTCTGGATCCCGTTAAATAAAAGCCCATTCGCTGAACATCACAGCTAAAACATTGTCGTGTAATATGAATTGAGTTCTTGGGCTCACATATTACACTGTCTCACATGAAAAATGTTAAAAATATGGAATATATTAATTTTTTAAAGATAATTTATGTGGTCCTACAATAGGTCTCAATAGGAGGCTGAAGGAACAGCAATTCCTCTAATACCCACATTAGAGGAAACTTTGTGAAATAATAATCATCACAGAAGACTGTTACGTAATCGGAGAAAAAATCAAGTGACGATAGTCGACAGACTAAACAAGAACAAACTGCATATCATACAATCATCGTAGGATGCGAAGTGATTAATAAGTTTCAGTATCTCCGTTCTCTGTTGTCAAACCAAGGTGGCTGTAGTGAGGAAATCCGAAAGATGCGCCTTCGGAAATCCGAAGGCGCATCGAGATCGTCTGTTCAACTATGGCGCTGCTGCGTAAAGTTTAGTTTAACAGAACCATCACCGACGGCACCTAGAAAATGTACCAGGTCTACAAGTATGAAATGCGGATTTTTTTTCAAACTTGCCGCGCAAACAGAGTGTATAGTTCAATGGCGTTTTGTTAAGTTATCATTAAGTGTCAAATGCGTATAGGTTATAATTTGAAAAGTGATCATATAGTTTTGTTTTACCGTGTTAAAAATGTAAAATTTTGTGCCAAATAAAGAGCATCCGCGGACAGTACTACTGTTTTGTTTTCATTTGAAAAAAACTGCTGCTGAATCATACCGACTGCTTCGAGAAGCTTATGGTGAATATGCTCCATCGCAAGATACGTGTGAACGATGGTTTCGCCGTTTCAAAAGTGGTGACCTTGATCTTACAGACAAAGAACATGGAAAACCTCCAAAAAAATATGAAGTAACAAAATTAGAAACATTGCTACAGGAAGACGATAGCCAATCACAAAAACAACTAGCAGAGCAGTTAGGCGTTAGTCAACAAGCTGTTTCCAATCGACTACGATGGGTAAGATCCAGAAAGTCGGCATATGGGTTCCACATGCATTGAATGAGAGGCAGATGGAAAAACGCAAAAACACTTGTGAAATTTTGCTTGCACGATACAAAAGAAAGTCTTTTTTGCATCGTATCATTACTGGCGATGAAAAATGGATTTATTTTGAAAATCCCAATCACAAAAAATCATGGGTGAACCCAGGCTCACCATCCACATCAACTGCAAGACCGAATCGCTTTGGCAAAAAGACAATGCTCTGTACTTGGTGAGACCAAAAGGGTGTGGTCTATTATGAATTGTTAAAACCTGGTGAAACAGTTTATACCCAACGATACCAAGAACAACTGATCGAATTGAACAATTCGCTGCTCATAAAACGACCAGAATACGAAAGAAGACAGCACAAGGTAATCTTTATTCGCGATAACGCTCCATCACATAAGGCAAAAGCAATTTGCAACACATTGGAGGCACTCAAGTGGGAAGTGCTACCCCATGCCGCTTACTCACCAGACTTGGCCCCTTCAGATTACCACTTGTTCGCATCGATGGGTCACGCACTTGCCGAGCAGCTCTTTTGTTCATATGAAAATGTGAAAGAATGGCTACATGAATGGTTTGCGGGGAAAGGGGAAGAGTTCTACTGGCGAGGTATTCACAAATTGCATGAAAGATGGGAAAAACTTATAACTTCTAATGGAGCATACTTTGAATAAATAAACTTTTACTGTTCTTTTGAGTTTAATGTGTTTTATTTAATCCGCATTTCATACTTGTAGACCTGGTAAATACGATCTTTGCTGTTCCCAGTCTTCCTTTCCGCAGGAGAAACTAGGGCATTACTTACAAGTAGCCGTAGACATGTAGAGCCCTTTAAGATATGGTGCTGGAGACGTATACTACGAATTCCTTTGACGGCTCGTAGAACTAACATCTCCATTTTGAGAGAACTCAATGTTCTAAAACACCTCTCGTGACTAATTGTTGAGGGTATGCGCAGGGTAGGAGAGCTCAGGGACTCTTCCTAACTCCCCAACTAGGTGGCTAGATGTGAGGGCTACCTTTAAGTTTTTACAAAAACTAAGAAAGAAATTTTTTTTGGAACAATCTGTCTGATTGCTTTTGGCATGCGTTCAAACAAATTCTCGAAACATTTTTCCACTTTGAAGTTGGTATCTCAAAAACATGGTTTTTGAAGGCTTCAACAGCTTCTTGAGGTGATGATAATCGCTGTCCACCAATTTTTTGTTTGATATTGGAAAACAAAAAAAGTCGTTAGAGGATAAATCAGGTGAATATGGGCAATGAGACATTAATTCGATGTTTTTCTCCTTCAAATAATCAATTGTTTGACGTGCTGTGTGGGAGCTTACATTGTCCTGATGAAGAAGGATGTGCCGTTTTTGGTTGTTTTACCTGATTTTGTCCATGACTTCTGGCTAACAAATTGTTGTATACCATTCAGCATTAACTGTTATCCGATCCTCTAAAGGAATGGTTGTGATATGTCCAGTACAACCGAAGAAAAAAGCGATCATTTCCTTGGAAGTGCTTCGTGAATGAACAACTTTTGTGAGAAGACCCAAACAGTGGATTGTTGCTTACTTTCCGTTTCATATGAATAAATCCAAGTTTCGTCACCTATAACGATGTTGTATACGGATTTTGCAGTGCCTAGATTGAATTTTTTTAGCATTCCCTTACACCAGTCAACAGGAGCCTTTTTTGAGCCTCGATCAAATTATGCGGAATCCATCGGGAACAGATCTTTTTTACAGCTAAATGTTCATGCAAAATCGAATGTATTGCAGTCTGCGATATGCCAAAGGATGCCTCTATCTCACGGTAAGTCACATGCCGATCTTCTTCAATCATTTTGCGCACAGCATCGATGTTTTTTAAATCACAACCAATTTTGGTCGACATTCACCAGATTCATTACTGATGGACGCACGACCACGACGAAATTCTGCAAACCAATTGTATACAGTTTTTTCTGATGGTGTTCCAAAATCTAGTTCCGCTTGAATCAAAGAAACCGCCTATATTTCTTTTATTACATTAGTATAATATTATTTATGTAATCTGCTTTCAGTAGGTACATTGAAAGAAAATATTTCATTTTACTACAAACAATATAAATTTTCGGTAAATACATATTTTCATTCAGGAAAAGAGTTCCGTAATTTTTCAATAATAAAAGTGATTATTTTTTTAAAAATATTATTTTAATTTCGTTTTGGAGACTATGTTGGGACCTTCCTTTGATCTGGACCCCGGGACTGTGCCCTTGTTGCACCTGCCTAGTAATGGCTCTTCATATAAGTAGAGCCCTGCGCGGATAAGCTTTTCTGTATCCGCATCCGATCCGCATCCACACATCCATGATCCGCATCCGATCCGCATCCGCACATCCATGATCCGCATCCGATCCGCATCCGCAGCTTTTGTAAATAACAAATCCAAAATTTTTGGATTTACCAGCTTATTTATTACTAACCTAACCTAAGGGACCCCAAAAGTTTTAAGGCCTAGATGCGCTAATAACTTATTTAAATCTAGAGAGAGATAACAATTTTGGGGGGCCTAAGCGTTCTTTTTCGTAGGGAGTAAGTGGCGTGCTGCTTTTTTTAATATTGAATTTTTTTTTAATTCAGAAAAGTTACTAGATAGAAGGTGCTTTATATTGTTAGGATCAAGTAATTCTCTTACGCCATTTCGCGCATGAGTTAGGCGTTGCAACTTTTTCAAATAGCAACATGTGTCATTTTTCAAATTTTTGGGTTCTGCAAGACTTTTTACTTCGGGTAGTATAAAAAAATTGGCAGGTTACATAATAAAATTTATGTAGGTAAATTTTGGTATTTAAATAAAACTTACTAATCAGTTTTATGTAAAAAAAAGACCTTTATCAGATTTAAAAGCCAGAATTAGAGCAGAGGTAGGAAGAATTACGTCGAAAGTGTACCAGGAAACTTTTGTCCAAAATATTATTTTCTATAATATATTCAATAATAAAAAGAAAGTTAAGTTGATTGTCTCAACTCAGTCTTGATCATGGACAATTGTCTTAATAAAAATAACATAAAGTGATATTGAATGATACTAAATATCATGTATATACAGACAACCTAAAATAACCGAGGACTGCGTAGTCAGAACACAATTGCTTGTTTCTCCGAAAGTAACCGAAAATAATAGAAACTGTCAAAATAATATCAAACATCAATGACAAACTAACAACTAAACTAAAAACAAGCATATGAAAGTTTATTCTTAGATAAATGGTTATCTATCACTCCAAGTACCAGATAGCTATCTGTCAGTTAGTGAACATTTATCCTATAGATAAATTTTATCCGAAGGTGGAACAACCCTTTTTATATTTATCCAGAAAATTTACTCTAATGCTTATCTGGAAGGTGTAACAACCAGATCTTAAGGAAAAATATCACAATGCTTTAGACCAGAGGTTCTTAAACTTATGTAAACCGAGGACCCCCTCTTGAACAACATTTTTTTGCGGACCCCATCCTTACCCTAGGCATTTTACGTCGTTCTTGAGACTTAATTTCTGGTTCAGTAATCTCATGGGCACTACGTTATAATAAATATTGGTAAAAATGTATCGCTGGTCATTTTAATAAATGATCTTGTGCATTTATAGGGATGAACATGTTTATTAGCATTACGAATAAAAAACATAAAATGAATAAAAATAGTAGTAAAAAGAATTAGAAAAGTTACAATTTATAATACGTTAAGCTCATACAAATATTTCTTGGTTAAAAATTGGTCAAAATAGATCTTATTATATGTTTTCTGTAAATAATTTGCAGTTGAATAAAAATAATTAAATTTTCCCTAATTATTGTTTAGTTATGGCAATAACTAGTTAGGTAACAGCAAATACAAAAAGTCCTGACCATGTTGGATTTTTATTAAATAAGTTATTTGAATAAAAGCGAAAAGTTGGGGGATGTAAAGTTAATGTTTCGCGGACCCCCTGTAATGGCTACGCGGACCCCCAGGGGACCGCGGACCACAGTTTAAGAAACGCTGCTTTAGACAATTTCTAAATTTAAAAGGGACAGATATCATATAATTTATTCTGTGATAATTTAATTAGCACTTTTAGCATTAGTAGCACTGTATATCTATTAAGAAATCGTATGATCTCAGTTTCCAGAGAAATTGTGCGCATTACTTATTTGCATTGTTCCAGTCGCAAATATCCTATGCCATTTTAGCCTGGGGACATTCTTCTGTGGCAGAAAGAAACTTTTGCTTACAACGACGAGCTGTGAGAATTCTGGCCGACGTCTCTTACCAAACAGACTGTAGGCTTTGTTTCCCTGAACTGGAAATTATGACACTGCCATCTCTATTTATTTATAATTCCCTATTGTATGCGCACAGAAACTTGAATGAACTTGTAACACATGAGCAGGTACATAACTACAACACTCAAAATAAAGGCAAAATCTATCCAACCTATATGACTCCAAAAATCAAGAAATAATACTAACTATTATTCAGTAAAGTTCATTAATTTACTGCCTGATTATTTAAAATCTGATTGTTTTAATACTTTTAAAAATAAAATAAAACGTTTTTAACAGACAATCCATTTTATTCTGTCAATAAATTCTTGTCTTATAAATTTTAACGCGCTTGTTAGCCAGTATAAATCTCTCTGAACTCTGATTTTAGTATTTAGTGCTATATTTATTTATTTTTTCTTCTATTTTAAATTATTATTTTGTGTATATTGTGTCTAATTACGACTGACAACAATTTATGTATTGTAACATAGTCAGTAAATTATATTATTATTATGTTCGTAGGAGTTCTTTAAAATAACTCTGCGCTTGTGTTTGACGACAATAAAACCTTAAAAATGGTTCTACGGACAGAGCTAATGATAGCCTCTCCTAGCGTTAGCATTACAAAATAAATTTATATTAGGCAACATGCTTTACTAAAAGGGACAAACACCCTTCCTCCGCAGGGTCTTGGCTGCATAACAAACAGTGGTAAGGCATAGAGCATGTCTATATTATATGACGTCATTGAATGTTATCAACTTTTTTTGTACATAAGAGGTAGAAAGAAACAATGTTTTTAGGGTTTTGTAGGTATGACCAAAAAACCCTTATACCGTCATTTTGTCGTCTGTCTGTCTGTCTGTCTGTCTGTCTGTCTGTCTGTCTGTCTGTCTGTCGGTTGAAGAAAAGGTGAAACCTGTTTTATCGGCCCATTTTTAGGGTTTTGTAGGTATGACCAAAAAACCCTTATACCGTCATTTTGTCGTCTGTCTGTCTGTCTGTCTTTCTGTCTGTCTGTCTGTCTGTTCGGTAAAAATTGTAGCCAAACGGCTAAACCTAGAGAGTTGAAATTTGGCATGCTTATACAACTCTTTGACCCGCAGATAGGAAAAATACTAAAACATCTAAAAAACATACCCCCCTAAAAATATAAACAAATATGTGCTCATCGAAAACAAAAATATATTTTTTTAATTCTGAGTAGGGTATCAAATGAAAGCCCTTAGTACGTGGATTAACAATCAAAATTTTATTTTTGAAAAATAAATTATTTTGCTGCGATTTTTGCCAAAATTGTGCAAAAAATTTTTTGTCCCACACCCTGTAGCCCAGATGGTTTAAACTAAAAATCTAAAAAAATTCTAGGTAATGTATATTGGTGTGAACCGAATTAGTACAACAGGAATTTTTGATCAGATTATGTTTTCGGAAAATAACGCATTTTTTGTGGTTTTTGGTTCACAAAGTACAAAAGTTATACCAATGTAAGACACTCATATGCAAGGCGTCCGATGGCGTAACGGGTTAGAGCGCTGGTGTCGGAAGCTAAAATTCTCTGGAAAACGAAGGGTTTCGAGTTCGAGTACGGAGTGAGTTTTATTTTTTCTGTTTTTTTTTTTTGCATTTTTATTATGTTGAAATTATTTTGTCAAAATTCTAGTTATATTTTGACAAATGTTGTATTTAATTTTTAAGAGCGTAAATTTAATAACCAGTCTTATTATATGATTAACAGACGATAAATTATTTTAAAAATATCGTTCATTTTGCCGTGATTACTACAAAGTAAAATTTGTCCTATACACTCAGTATACCGCCTTCACTTATTATATACCTGCGAAACCCTGAAATGTGTGAATATTCACACTTCACATCAATTTTTTGTTTTACTTAACATTTATTTTCACTGACTGCAGTTTCGGCTCTCGCCATTGCCAAAGTTGCAAACTTTTTTTGAGTCTTAAATTCTCAAGAATATATTTTATTTATACGGAGTGATTATATAATGGCGAGACGACGTCACTGGAAGTTTTAATAATTTGCCGTTTCATACACATCGTAGCAGGCGATTATGCGCGCATTCGCATAATCTTTTTTTCTTCATAATCAAATTTTCTTCAAGGTTATTATAGTCATAGTATTCTGCTAGGAGGCACGTAAAATTCGGTGACGTCGTCTCGCCATTAAATAATCACTCAGTACATAAACCAATGTACAGCGCAGTCATGTTTTAACTTCTTAAGTTTCAAGTGTTATGTTTATTTCTTATTCTTATGATATATACCTATATAAACCAACAATAATTTATAATTCTACTTGGTGTGATAAACTTCAAAGCAATTGAGAATACTCAAGGGTGCATACAAGTAAACGTACGGTCCTCGTAACATACGCCGGTCTGTTCGAGTTTGTTGACTTGAAATCATTTTAACAACTCAACACGTACAGTTTTCGTAACTAATATAGAATAAACAGAAAAATATATTCGTTTCTAGTCACATAACACGGTAAAAACTAATACAAAAAAAAAAATGCGGTCTTCATTCATTTTACCCATATAAGACGTACACGCGAGCTCTTCGTAGCAAAGGGGTTAAATTTAATTTCATTTTCACATAACTGTTCAGGGGGTCTATTCTGTAACTTCTCGACAGTCACGTGCACAGTATCGTGTTGCCTATGCACATTACACTTTCATCGTATAGTGTTATTTTGTGTTTGAAAGTGTCGAAAGTAAATGTGGCCATTTTGAAATTTTGACGTACTGTCACAGAATAAACTTTGAGGTTATTAGACAGTATATACAATGAACATATATGTACATAACACATTATATACAGTGATATTAGTTAATATTGTCATGTTACAAGTCTGGCCAGGTATACCTACTAAAAATAGGACATATTCTGACCTGAATTTTTTCCGCCCCGTAACAGTTAATATAATTTGTTTAAAATAACTCTAATAATAATTATTGTAGCAGGATTTTGTGCAAACTTCCCGTCCAGCAGGTATTATTCAAAAGGTTGACTTGTTTCTCTTAATTCATGACGTCATGCTAATCCTTCATATAAATTTGGAATTTCCATAAATAACCCCCTAAATAAATCCCCTAAATAAAATTTACTCAATGAATACATACTCTACCCCCTACAAAAAATTGTGCAAAACCGTACGACGGTATATTTAGATTAATTTTGTTTTTGTTTTTATGGTTTTATTAGGATTTTTATTTTATAATATATTTTATGATATGTATTTTATTTTTATTTTATAAATTAAAATATTCATTGACATATCCTTGTGTCTCTTCCTCTTCCAATTCATCCAATACTTCAAATATAATAAGTCCTTCGGCCATAACTACAACATTTAAGATAAAAAACAACAAAAATATACATATTTCCATATATAAAACACATTTTAAATCATACTAACCTCAAAATAAGTAAATCAATATATTCAAACTAAACGTAAACAACTTTCAAAAATCTAAAAACAATATCTCTTTGCAAAAACGACACGTTCGTACGTGTCGTCCCAAAATCAACACAATACTGCACTATCACACAATAAATGCACTATCGATAAGTAACAGAATACCAACGCGACTTGTTGAAAATTGGCACTTTCAACACGATACTGTAAAAGCGATTGTCGAAATGCTTACAGAATAAGACCCCCAGAATCAGGATGATGAAAATCACTATACTCTCTTCTTGTCATATTAACGTGTAATCAGTTTCTGTAACAACAGAACCTCACAAGGGCGTATTTCCCACTAGGCGCATGAAGCGCATGCTGGGGCCTACCTCCTTGGGTGCCTACCAGGGCCCTCAAGGGGGGCCTCTCAGAGAAGTTCCGCCTCGGGCCTCCCTGTGGGTAAATACGCCCCTGGAACCTCATCATCACTCTCATTACTTTCCCAAATTGTCCAAAATTTTTCTAAAAGTGCTTTCCCGGCGTTTCAGAATCAGAGACCCACATGTAAAAGAGCGACTATCATGCATTATGAAATGAGTCTTCTAGGTAAAAACAGATCTGTTGATTTATTTAATATGAATTACTCCAAGTTCCGTAAAGTTGTATTAAGTTTTATAACTTGATTGTGTACAGAATATGATCTAATATTAACAGCTGACTTGTGCAGGTAGATTCAGGCTGCCGTTGTAATGTATATACGAGGGTTACCTTTTATGTTTTTACAAACGACCACTATATGGCAATATTGAAATGTGTCATCACTATATTTGTAAAATTTGACATTTGTTATTGTGAAATCAGTGGCAGATTATAAATTAACCGAGTAGTTTGTTAACAGTGAGCGTTAAAAAAAACTGTTTGTGAAACAAAGGATATTACTCGTGAAGGTTTTCGTTGAAAGATTTTTACGATTTTAGTAAAGGCCTATCTCTGCAACAATGCATAGATTCGCTTCGTTCAACTTTTGGTAATGAAGCACCATCAGAAAAGACTGTTTACAATTTTGCAGAATTTCGTCGTGGTCGTGCGTCCGTCAGTGATGAATCTCGTGAAGGTCATCGATGCTGTGCGCAAAATGATTGAAGAAGATCGGCATGTGACTTACCGTGAGATAGAGGCATCCTTTGGCATATCGCGGACTGCAATACATTCGATTTTGCATGAACATTTAGCTGTGAAAAAGATCTGTTCCATATGGATTCCGCATACGGAGTGATTATTTAATGGCGAGACGACGTCAGCTGGAAGTTTTAATAATTTTCCGTTTCATACACATCGTAGCAGGCGATTATGCGCGCATTCGCATAATCTTTTTTTCTTCATAATCAAATTTTCTTCAAGGTTATTATAGTCATAGTATTCTGCTAGGAGGCACGTAAAATTCGGTGACGTCGTCTCGCCATTAAATAATCACTGTACTTTGACCGAAGCTCAAAAACAGACTTATGTTGATTGGTGTAGGGGAATGCTAAAAAGTTCAATCTGGGCACTGCAAAATTCGTATACAACAGGTGACGAAACTTGGATTTATTCATATGAACTGGAAACTAAGCAACAATCCACTGATTGGGTCTTCTCACAAAAGTTGTTCATTCACGAAGCACTTCCAAGTAAATGATGACTTTTTTCTTCAGTTGTACTGGACATGTCACAACCATTCCTTTAGAGGATTGTAGAACAGTTAATGTTGAACGGTATACAACAATTTGTCTGCCAGAAGTCATCGACAAAATCAGGAAAAACAACCAAAAACGTCGCATCATTCTTCATCATGACAATGCAAGGTCCCACACAGCACGTCAAACAATTGATTATTTGAAGGAGAAAAACATCGAATTAGTGTCTCATTGCCCGTATTCACCTGATTTATCCTCTAACGATTTTTTTTTTGTTCCCCAATATCAAACAAAAAATGCGTAGATAGCGATTTTCATCACCTGAAAAACAAAGTTCCCTCTAAGCTGCGCGAATACGCGCACGCACAGTGTCTTCATCCTTGCCGCGCAGTTAAAATATCACTCGCGCACGTAATGCAAGTAATTGTTGCAAGTTTTTGGGCTTAAATGCCTACTGTTAATTACAACATTACAATTTGTAATGTATATATATGTTAATTAAAAACTAAAATGTATAAATTTAAAAATTATTGGGCTCAACAGCGCTATGAAGTGACTCCAAGCGGATAAAAACTGAACTAGGCGAAACGAGTAATAGTTTATTGTTTACATCTGGTTTACATGTGTTTTCTCGTGTAGTTTGTGTTGCTTTTAAACGTTAGTGTTGCAGTTTGTTTGTTATATTAAATTTTGATAGCAATTATTATTTTTTTTTATATTACTTTATGTTATAATGAGTTATTATAACACAAATTGCTGTGTGTTTGGCTGTCATTCAAGAAAAGGAAGTAACAAAAATATTTACTTCCACTATTTTCCAAATGAGAAACAATTTGTGAATTGCTAATAAATTTGATGTTGTGGAAGAGATAATAACAAACTAGTATTTATTAAACAAATTAAATAAAAAACAAACACTAAATTATAAAAATGCTTCTCGAACATAATTAAATATCTACCCGTGTAATTTTAATGCAGAATTAGGGCAAGCGGTCTTAAATTCTGTACGCAGCTTTTCTAATACATTTTCACTGAACCTTCAGTGCCTGCTTTTGTTTTTAATCAATTTATTTAGGCAAGGAGTTTCTAACAGAGGTTGCGGTTCATACTGTTGTAAGACAGGTTTTTAAAAGTAGACCACAGGCATTTTAAATCTGTGCTGGTTAATATTTCCATACACAATATATTGTTTCTGGAACAAAAAGAAAAACCAACAGAAACCACACAAAAAAAAAGAAAAATCAAATATTACACTCAATCAATGCCCTGATCTTGGCTTCTTTCATTTTGGTTTGTTAACCACCTGGTACAAAATAATAGGACAGCTGAAATGTGTTTGCATGTAGTTCCTGCTTTACAGGTGCAGGACATATTTAAAACTTCAACATCATTACTAAATTTTAATTTCCCAGTGACTTCGTGAGGTGGTGATCTCAAACTACTTGTTTGTAAACATAACCCACATATGTCGACATGCTCATCATTTTTGTCCAAAATTCCGCACAACGTAAGATGTCCGGCGTTTAACAACTCTTCTCCTTCAACTACACACCAAGAAGAAGGTGTTGCACTTAAAAAATTAAAATAATTTAATAAGGATAGCTGTTTATTATCCATTGCAAATCGATGATTTAACATGTAAACAAATATGGTTAACTTTCACATTACTCGTTTCAATCAGCTGTTCATAGCGCTCGTAGCGCCGCCATCGGGCATTGTTGTATCCAATTGCCTCCTTTAAAATTCTGCCCACAAGAATTTTATAGCTGCTCAGTCAAATTTTTTAGCGCGCAGTGCCCATTCCAGCTTAGCAGGAACATTGCTCAAGAAGCTGTTGAAGCCTTCGAAAATTGTTTTTGAGATACCAACTTCAGAGAGGAAAAAATGTTTCGAGAATTAGTTTGAACGCACTCAAAAGTACATAAATCTTGAAGGCGAATATTTTGAAAAGCAATAAAACAGTTTGTTCCAAAAGAAATTTTCTTTTTTAGTTTTTGTATAAACTTAAAAGGTAGCCCTCGTACATACGCAAGGATTATCGTACATATCTATATAATTAGCTAGTCGTACATATATAATTAGCTAGTGTGTGTTAGTGATCTGGGTAACACTGTGACGTCATTTTTCCTAAGGTTCTCGTGATTGGCTAACTGGGGACTCTTCAGGTCACTTTGTATTTTGCAGATTTGTTCTCTAAAGTGGGGAACAGAATGCAACGAGTTCTACGGTGCGTTAACGGCGTTCGGACGGCGCTATCTGTCAGAAGAAAGTTAAAACCAAGCTGTCGTACGCAAGTGCACAGAATGGACAACGTCCTACGGCGTTCGAACGCCGCTGATACTGAATGTTCGTCAACTTCCAACTTTTGACGCCGTTGAACGTTGACGCAGAACACCTAACACCTAACTATTTTACTGAATGGTAAAGTGTTTGTATGTATAAATAACTTGCATACAACATAAATAACATCACACACAAGTCTTCATCATCCATTATACTTTTAATAAAAGAAAGCGCACGTATAAACACAGATATAGGTTGTCACGTGACACTTGACGGCGTTAAAAATTATTGCATTCTGTGCAGGCGAAAATGAGGGCGCGCTGACGGCGTAGCGCGATGTGCATTCTGTTCCAGGCTTTAGAATCTACGAATATAATTACATATAGAAATGTGTAGGATTTCGTAGGCATAAACAAGAAACTATAGATACTCCTATATCCTTTGACTGATATCAACAATATTTTGCAGTTTTGTTCTATAAGAAACTGCGAATAAAATAACATATAGAAATGTCTAGGGTTTCGTAGGCATAAACAAGAAACTCTAGACACTCCTATATCCTATGATGGGTATGAAAAATATTTTGCAGATTTATTTTCTAAAAATCTGCGGATAAAAGAACCTATAGAAATGTTTAGAGTTTCGTAGGCATAAACAAGAAACTGTAGACACTTCTATATCCTTTGACTGATATGAAAAATAATTTGCAGATTTATTATTTAAAAATCTGCTGATAAAACAATTTATAGAAATATCTAGGGTTTCGTGGGCATAAACAAGAAACCCTAAGATACTCCTATATCCTTTGACCGATATGAACAGTATTTTGCAGATTTATTCTCTAAGTATCTACAAATATAATTACATACAGAAATGTCTAGGGTTTCGTAGGCATTAACAAGAAATTCCAGACAATCCTATATCCTTTGATCGATTTAAACAATATTTTGCAGATTTATTTTCTAGGAATCTACAAATATAATTACATACATAAATGTCTAGGGTTTCGTAGGCATAAACAAGAGCCTCCTGTATCCTTTAACCGATATGAACAATATTTTGCAGATTTATTCTTTAAGAATCTAGAATTTAAATTATATATAGAAATGTCTAGGGTTTCGTAGGCATAAACAAGAAACTTTAGATACTCCTATATGCTTTGGCAGATATGAACAATATTATGCAGATTTATTCTCTAAAAAACTGCGGATAAAATTACATATAGAAATGTTAAGCGTTTCGTAGGCATAAACGAGAAACTTTAGACAAACCTGGATCCTTTAACCGATATGAACAATATTTTGCAGATTTATTTTCTAAGAATTTACGAATATAATTATATATAGAAATATCTAGGGTTTTGTAGCCATAAAAAAGAAACTTTAGACACTGTTATATCCTTTGACCGATATGAACAATATTTTGCAGATTTATTCTCTAAGAATCTACCAATATAATTACAATATAAATGTTATGTACTGAATAAAAATGAATCGTTTTAATCATAAAAAGTTTATGAATAACTATATTAGCAAGTGTCGGTAACATGATGACGACAATTTTTCCTAAGGTTCTCGTGATTGGCTAACTGGGGACACCCTGTCTCTTGATTGGCTGACAGGTGACACCCTCTCCCGTGATTGGCTAACTGGTGATTACCTGACCGGCGACGAAATTAACATACTTTAAAAAATAAAACCAAATACATATACAAACAATTGAAATTTTTATATTATAAATCCGTCATTGTTGACGGGTAATAACCTAGTCATAATATAGTTGCAATATATTAATGATTATATGCTAACGTGACAATTTTTTACTGCATTTTAATATAAGATTCTGAAGACATAGATAAACAATAAAATCGAAAACAATTGAATTTTCTCGATAAAAATCCAAAACAATCAAACTCCGACCCTGCGTGGGAAAGTGCGGTAGTTGGTAGTGTACCTATCTAGCAGCACGTCCTGTTTAATCCGGAGCGGAGATGTTTGCACATTCCCTGGAATTTATCACCGTTCCGGGAAATACCGCCACACCAACGCTCTGAAGTAAGGCACGTTGCTGAAGGATTTTTCATCGGTCCACCCCCATCCCCCACCCGACCATCGCTAATATTCTCTACGTGAGATGAGCTTGGATTTACTTCGATTTTGGGGGAAAACGCTCAAACTGTATACGAAAGGAAAGTTATATATGAGTAATCCATTTTGTAGGCGTTACATTTTCCAGGAAAGATTTTTTTGTTAAATTATTAAAACTTCTAGAGTAGTGTTTCCCAAACTTTTTCGGTTCTCGGCGCCCTTATGTATCAGATTTTTTCCGCGGCGCCCCAAGTCAAAACATTGGTTGAACCCTTTTCACACTGGAACTTTAAGTTCGGATGTTTAAGTGAAGGTGAGTTAAAGTGTTGGTGTGAAAGCGTGTGGCCAAGGTTTAAGTCCAGCACACTTTAATGCCGGGTTTACATTGGTAGAGTAAACGAGCTATAGTGCGTTCAAAGGTGAGTTTGCAGTACAGGACATATGCAGTAGTTCTTTTTCATACTCTCTATCGGGTTTACACAATTACGCTATCCTTTTCTTGCTTGTCGACGTTGCCAGATCTAAAACGCGCTGATCTGTGAAGACGCAGTATTCTACAAATGGCCATTTGTTTTTGTTGAGTGTTATTTTGAGTTTTATAAGAGTGGATTTTTGTAAATCGTACGAGTTTTTCATATTATTATAATTGACTCATTTGACAACACCGCTCCCATTTGCCATAAGAGCTATACTGCAAACTCACCTTTGAACGCACTATAGTAACTAGCGCTACTTGCTTTACTCGACTATCTTATTTTCGGGATAGTAGGTATTCGTACACAATTGGCATACTTATCTTATTTTCTGAATAGTAAGTGTCAAAACATATTTAACATCTTCACTGTGATTTTATTGTGCAATTATCTTTTTACAAAAAATAGTTTTTGTATTACATCATTTCTTGTGGAGGAAATAACTAAGGTACAGAATATAAGCCTAAACGAAAATGGGTTAAAAAATAGATTGATAGAAGAGCTTGCCATGGCGCATCAGCCCTTCTATTTCATGAATTTGCTGTGAAAGATTGAAAACGAGTACAGACTGTGTTTAAGAATGACACCAGATGATTTTAATATGCTATTAAATTTAGTTAGTCCATTAATACAACGAACTGATACATTAATGAGGGATGCGTTTCCAGCAAAAATAAAATTGGAATTAACGCTTTCTTTCCTAGCCACAGGAAATAGTTATCGTAGTCTACCTTTTTCATGTATCAAAGGCAGCACAGAAGATCGGATTCACAGATGATTTCAGAAATCATCAATTAATAAATCAATGTTACGTAATTTATGTAAATAAATTATAACTTGCTCATATGTTTTTTTTTGTCTATTTTTTTTTTTTTGCTTCGACCAATTTATGACCGGTTACCGCTTGTCGCTAATTTGAAATGAATCAATTTTGCGTAGTGGGGGAAAAGATAATAACTAGTAAATACGTCGACGAGTTAGCTGCTATCCTAGCACAACTACTAGAATCTAGTACGCTACTAGTCACATTGTCAACTGTTTACACAGGGATACTACAGTAATACCCCGCCACTCGACGTTAATTCGTTCTGAAAAAGCGTCGAGTAGCAATTACCTCGAGTGGCGAGTCGAATTTCTCCATAAGAAATAAAGGGAATCATATGTACATATACCAGGTCTACAAATATGAAATGCGGAATTTTTTTTTTAAATAAAACTCATTAAACTCAAAAGATCATTAAAAGTTTATTTATTCAAAGTATGCTGCATTAGAAGTTATACATTTTTCCCATCTTTCAGGCAATTTGTGAATACCTCGCCAGTAGAACTCTTCCCTTTCCCCGCAAACCATTCATCTAGCTATTCTTTCACATTTTCATATGAACAAAAGTGCTGTTCGGCAAGTGCGTAACCCATCAATGCGAACAAGTGGTAATCTGAAGGGGCCAAGACTAGCGAGTAAGCGGCATGGGGTAGCACTTCCCACTTGAGTGCCTCCAATGTGTTGCAAACTGCTTTTGCCTTATGTGATGGAGCATTATCGTGAAGAAAGATTACCTTGTGCTGTCTTCTTTCGTATTCTGGGCGTTTTATGAACAGCGAATGGTTCAATTCGATCAGTTGTTGTTGGTAGCGTTGGGTATTAACTGTTTCACCAGGTTTTAAAAATTCATAATAGACCACACCCTTTTGGTACCACCAAGTACAGACCATTGTCTTTTTGCCAAAGCGATTCGGTCTTGCAGTTGATGTGGATGGTGAGCCTGGGTTCCCCAATGATTTTTTGCGTTTGGGATTTTCAAAATAAATCGTTTTTTCATCGATGATACGATGCAAAAAAGACTTTCTTTTGTATCGTGCAAGCAAAATTTCATAAGTGTTTTTGCGTTTTTCCATCTGCCTCTCATTCAATGCATGTGGAACCCATCTGCCGACTTTCTGGATCTTACCCATCTCTCGTAGGCGATTGGAAACAGCTTGTTGACTAACGCCTAACTGCTCTGCTAGTTGTTTTTGTGATTGACTATCGTCTTCCTGTAGCAATGTTTCCAATTTTGTATCTTCATATTTTTTTGGAGGTTTTCCATGTTCTTTATCTGTAAGATCAAAGTCACCACTTTTGAAACGCCGAAACCATCGTTCACACGTATCTTGCGATGGAGCACATTCACCATAAGCTTCTCGAAGCAGTCGGTATGATTCAGCAGCAGTTTTTTTCAAATGAAAACAAAACAGTAGTACTGTCCGCGAATGCTCTTTATTTGGCACAAAATTTGACATTTTTAACACAGTAAAACAAAACTATATGATCACTTTTTAAATTATAACCTATACGCATTTGACACTTAATGATAACTTAACAAAACGCCATATGTGTTGAAACTTTGAACTATACACTCTGTTTGCGCGGCAAGTTTCAAAAAAATCCGCATTTCATACTTGTAGACCTGGTAAGTCCAGCACACTTTAATGTCGGGTTTACATTGGTATAGTAACAGAGCTACTAACTAGCGCAAGTACTACGTGCTTTACTCGACTATCTTATTTTCGGGATAGTAGGTATTCGTACACAATTGGCATACTATCTTATTTTCCGGATAGTAAGTGTCAAAACATATTTAACATCTTCACTGTGATTTTGTTGTGCAATTATCTTTTTGCAAAAAATAGTGTTTGTATTACATCATTTCTTGTGGAGGAAATAACTGATTGTCTTATTAAAGAAATCGGTACAGAATATAAGCCTAAATGAAAATGGGTTAAAATATAGATTGATATAAGAGCTAGCCATGGCGCATCAGCCCTTCTATTTCATGAATTTGCTGTGAAAGTTCAAAACGAGTACAGACTATGTTTAAGAATGACACCAGATGAGTTTAATAGACTATTAAATTTAGTTAGTCCATTAATACAACGAACTGATACATTAATGAAAGATGCGATTCCAGCAAAAATAAAATTGGAATTAACGCTTTATTTCCTAGCCACAGGAAATAGTTATCGTAGTCCACAACATCTTTTCGTGTTATCAAAGGCAGCTATTTCACAGATGATTTCAGAAATCATCAAATAATAAATCTATGTTACGCAATTTATGTAAATAAATTATAACTTACCTGATATGTTTTTTTTTTCTACTTTTTTTTTTTTGCTGCGACCAATTTAAAACATGTTATATCTTGCCGCTAATTTGAAATGAATCAATTTTGCGTAGTGGAGGAAAAGATAGTAGCTAGTAAATACGTCGACGAGCTAGCCGAGCCGAACTTCTAGAATCTAGTACGATACTAGTCACATTGTTAACTGTTTACACAGGGATAGTACAGTAATAGACCGGGAGCTCATGACATTTTTGGTCTCCGATTTCATACAGCATGCCTTTTGGAGGAGAGAATATTTACCCTGTGACAACAAAAAAGGGATGGTACCAAACCCCTGCACGCTTTCCGGTCATAGGGAAAATTGCATTTCCACTTGCACAAAATTTTTGTGTTTTTCTCTGATATCATATTGCTTGCCTTTTTGTAAAAAGAAAGTTATAACAAATTTAAAGTCTTTTAATTATAGGCATGCTGTATGAAAACGCGGAAAATCATATTTTTTTATTACAAGATCACATGACCGTTTGAGCCCTTTGGGACCCTCCGAATCGCATGCATATATTTAAAAGACTTTAAATTTGTTATAACTTTCTTTTGACAAAAGGGCAAGCAATATTAAATCAGAGAAAAGCACAAAAATTTTGTGTTTAAGTGGAAATGCAATTTTCCCTATGACCGGAAAGCGTGCAGGGGTTTAGTACCATCCCTTTTTTGTTGTCACAGGGTAAATATTCTCTCCTCCAAAAGGAATGCTGTATGAAATCGGAGACCAAAAACTGTCATGAGCTCCCGGTCTATAATACCCCGCCACTCGACGTTAATTCGTTCTGAAAAAGCGTCGAGTAGCAATTACGTCTAGTGGCGAGTCGAATTTCTCCATAAGAAATAAAGGGAATCATATGTACATATATACATATACATATACGCAAATACTTATATGTATATGTTTTCCTTTTAGCTATGCTTGCATTTCTATCCTTCGGACCCATAATTATAAATATAAATCATTTATTTTAGCAAAAAACAAAAAGTTCATAGCTGCACTAAATCTAAGTTGTTGTCGTCAAGATATCTAGGTTCGATATGCTGGCCATGTGTTCATTTTGCTTTGTTTACCAAAATATGTGTCAGGTGATCGGTATTCGATCACGCGTCGGATAGCGATGCTTCCGTCGACTCTCACTCTCGACATTTACGTCGAGTGGCAAAAACGTCGAGCTAAGAGGCAGTCGAGTAACGGGGTATTACTGTAACTAGTTTCTAGTTATTTTAGCTAGTTACTAGCTCTTTTACTCTACCAATGATATTAAATATTGTGAAATATATAAATATGGAATTACAAGAAGATTCAGATATTGAAATATGTACTCCAGAAGATATAATCGTTGCGTTTATAGGCAAATTAGGCAGAGCAAAACTTATTGCCTCAAAAATCTAAAGATGTTTATTTAAAAAAATATAACTTGTTCATGGAATGGCGAAATCAAAATAAAATAAATTCCTTTACAGAACGAGTAATATTAGCTTATTTCGAGGAAAAATCAAGAAATTTTAAATCACCCACATTATGGTCCACGTACTCGAAATTGAAAGCCACATTAATTATTAATAATAATGTAGATATTATAGCACCGTCACTGAAACAGCGCAGTTTGTCATTTTACGTCATTACTTCAATGACAAACTTAGTGGCGAAAAAATAACTAAATCAATTTTTATTGCATGTGAATTATAGACTAATATTGCTCTTTACTCTTTTATTTTACTAAAACATACCTTTTGAAGTCATATTTAGTTTGTGCTCGATAGTCATTTTGAAGATTTACAAATTTTAAAAGTGTTTATTTAATATAGGGACATTTGTATTGGTATCTCTGAATAAAACGATGTTTACATTTGTTACTTAATAATACGACTGTTGTGTTATGATACTGACTTGTGTTCAAATATCTAACTTATAGTAATTTCGAAAAACCTTTTTTATTTAGTATGTTGTTTATTAAGGAGTTTTGTATTTAGTTGTATATTTTCTTATAGATTTTCTTATTTGATTTTGTGTGTACAGCATAGTATTTAGATTATATTCAACTTATTTTTATTTTCTTTTCTTTGTTCTTATTTTTGGATCACATCAATCCTTTGTAGGACTATTTAGCCTATTAGAATAGTTTATTTGTTTCAATTCTGTTCTTATTCTTATATTTTCATTTCATTTCGATACAAGTGACAGCGTACAAAAATTACATTCGTTAAATAGATGAATGTAAACGTACTAAACCTGACGTCACATTTTTTTGTGACGTTTCAAGTGATGCAACTGCACTGTTTCGCCGATTTCCCTATAGTAAATATTCCAAGCTTATAGCTTATCTTAATTGACAATCAGCTGGATATAAAGCGAAAAAATCGCAAATATTTTCTAGAGAAGAAATAAAATAAATTGTTTGAATCTAAATTTACTATAAATAATTCCAACAACTGTACATTTAATATTTCTATTATGAAAGAAAGTTCATAATTTGTTATTTTTAAAATTGTTGCAAAATAAAAGGTATAGGTTACATTTAATTTTTCATTTTTTCAATTAGAATCAGTCGTAGAAAAAATATTGTATGAAACACATGCATAAAGCGTCTTTTTTTCACTCATGGTAAAACTTTTCTCATTCGTAAAAAAAAAACTGCATTATGCACTTATTGCATAAATAACTATTAAATTATCAAAAGAAATGTTATTAATCACTTTTTAATACGAAAACAATAAAATATAGGCAGCCATAATGGTCATTGGAATGACGTAATTTCCATCAGAAAAATATGTATGTAAGTATTCATAAAGCCTCCTTCCTTAAATTGGTTTTACACAGTTCAATTAATTGATCAATAAATTGTTCAAGTTTTTTCTCAATTAATTGAGAAATTTATTGGTAACCTTGAAAAAACCTGTGGCGAAAGGAAACCTCCGCTAGACTTGCCCTCCCATAAAATAAATATTTAAAAAAAAATTTAAACTAAAAAAAAAAAAAAAATTTTTAAATATTTAGATAAATCTTCAAAAATACATCAAATTATGTTCTATACAAATTTTTGTCCAAGGCTTGCTTTACTAGTTACGAATTAATTATCATGACCATGGAAACGTTACATATAAGTATGAAAAGATTGAGACTTCGAAAAATTTTAAATAATTTTACAAAAAATTTTCGAAATTTTTCGTTTTATCAAAAAACGTCTCAAATAAAAGTTATTAGTTATTGCATTTATAGTAACTTTTGTTCAATAAATTTTTTCGAAATATTTTTCTGTTGCTAAATATTCGCAAAAATATTAAAATTGACACGAGTAAACTCCCATTTCTAGTCAACCGATTTTCATAAAAAACAATAGGGTTCTTCCTATTTAATAGGAGAATTTTTTAGTACCAGAACGAACTCTTTAAGTTAAACCGTTTTTGAGTTATCGTGTTTACACACAGACACACAGACAGACACACACACACACACACACATACGAACGGCACTTCGAAAATAGGTTTTTTGGATTCCCTGGACCATGAAACGTGGTCATCCGTCAAAATCTCGACATCGAAAATTTTCGCGATTACAATACTTGCCCCTTATATATTAAGGTCGGGCAAGTGATAAGCACCACATTATATACATCAATTTATTTATCATTTTTTTTGAAAACTTTTTCATTACCAACTGTAAAATATGTTGACATATTTATCAGAATGAAAATATTGAAAAAAATCTTCACTAAGTTACGAGCTGTGAACAAAAACAAAAGAAATAACGTATGGTCTATTTCAAAGTAGAAAAATGTGTGTAAAAAGATAGGAGCTGTTTATTACACTGTTAAAATATTGTTTTTAGTCCAAGTTGACAGATGTTCAGTGTCGTACATTGAAATATATATTATTTGTATTATTTAATTTTTCTCATATATTTTGTTATTATTTACATATTTAGACTTTTATTTATATTCTTGGCGTAGATTTTATGGAGAAAATTCTCCATGTAATTTGTTTTTACGCAGTTATATATTTTTTAGGTTATCTGACATATAAATATTTTTTGACACTTGACTATTAACAGATCAAAGATAGAAGACTAATGTTAGGCCAAAAGAAGAAGTTATTGATATAATTTTTAGACCTTCATATATAAATATATTTTGAATTTTTATTTACAATAAATGTTTAAATAAGAAACTTTAGCTCTGAAGAATTATTGTTTGTTTTATTGCTTTATTTAAACCCTTTTAGCCAAATCTCTCTTTTTATACATATAATAGTACATAATTTTTTAAAATTAATGTTTTTTTAACTTTTTCAAATTTTCCATTAAACTGAATTTATGTCGTATAAATAACATAACGTATTATCTGCCTTGTTTATTTCAATATCTTACTAACTTTTTTTTAAATTAAAAAAAAAAAAAAAAAAAAACTCTTGCTAACCCATTACTACGCCTATGCCTATGCCTATGCCCTAGTTGTAACTTATTTTATATTTCCCGCTATACTGTATTTGTCCAGTGTAAATCGTACTCGGTTCGCAGCACTATCTACTTTTTTCTACTTTGAAATAGACCATAGATGATGGTAAATTAGAACGTTCGAGGTTATGTCACATTTGAAAACGAAACACAAAATATATATTTGGAGGTTATACAACAACTAAACAGTTGGCAATATCTTAACAGATAAAAATATACTATATAATAGAATTCCCTAAAAAATTGATGAAAAATAGAACTTGTTCTATTTTCAAAATAACTTGATCAATTTTTTTGTCAATTAATTGACGAAATTTGTACACTTAACAAACATCAATTAATTGAATGTCAACTTTTTCAATTAATTGATCAATAAATTGAATCGTGTAAAACCCACTTTAGTTTTTTCATTCGATTGTACAGACAGACACATGAATGACGTTATAAGAGTTTTTTTTTTTTGTGATTATATCTAAAAAACCTTAAAAATGGTGGTGTCTCGTTTCGCTGTTACACGCTGTATATTTCCTTCCATGTGTGTCATTATCTACACAGACATTCTATCATTGTATTGAAGCAAAATATGTATGCATGAATATGTGTGTGTATTCGTGTTTAAGAATGTATTTATTGTAGGTATGTATGTGGTTATATTTGTATGTGTGTGGGTGTGTGTGTTGTGACGATATGGTATGCTTGGTCGTTTTTTAAGTATTCGTGGAAAAGCTTTCAGGAAAATGTAGTTATGTGTCAAATTCCGTTGAAACGTGGCATTCTTTACAAACTGATATGTTTTCCAAAGACGTTTCATTTTTCAGCTATGTTAAAATAGTTCTTTTTTTAGATCTAAACTCAAATACACTCACAAAAAATACTACATAGACGCTCTATAAAATATCATATCTAATTCATGAAAAAAAGAAAATAGAGTAAAAAAGTAGAAAAAAGTATAGAGTTTTGTATTAGGTTGTTCCAAAATAAATGTCAGTTACTTTATCAAAATTTTAAATGTCTGTAACTGTGTTTCTAAAAAACACACATTTACACACATGGTCGCTCTGTGGTTGTTGGCCGCCCAGGTGCAAAAACAAAATATCGCCGTCCTTATTAACTAAATATTACTTAATTAAAAATTTCACATGTAATGTTTACTTTTATATTGTACGACGGTAAGTCAAAAAGTAAAGGCAAATTAAAAAAAACCGTGTTTTTAGAGTTTTGTAGGTATGACCAAAAAACCCTTATACCGTCATTTTGTCGTCTGTCTGTCTGTCTGTCTGTCTGTCTATCTGTCTGTCTGTCTGTCTGTCTGTCTGTCTGTCTGTCTGTATGTCTGTCTGTCTGTCTGTCTGTCTGTCTGTCTGTTTGTTCGGTAAAAATTGTAGCCAAACTGCTAAACCTAGAGAGTTGAAATTTGGCATGCTTATACAACTCTTTAACCCGCACATAGGAAAAATACTAAAACATCTAAAAAACATATCCCCCTAAAAATATAAACAAATATGTACTCATTGAAAAAAAAAAATTTTTTTTATAATTCTGAGTAGGGTATCAAATGAAAGCCCTTGATACGTGGATTAACGATCAAATTTTTATTTTTGCAAAATAAATTTTTTTGAAGCGATTTTTGCCAAAATTGTGCAAAAAATTTTTTGTCCCACACCCTGTAGCCCAGATGGTTTAAACTAAAAATCTGAAAAAATTCTAAGTAATGTACATTGGCGTGAACCGGAATAGTTCAACAGGAATTTTTGATCAGATTAGGTTTTTGGAAAAAAACGCATTTTTTTTGATTTTTTGCTAATAATGTACACAAGTTATAGCTTTGTAACACGCCATACTGTAACGTGCATGCTGGTCTAGTGGTATTAGAAGCTGATTTTTCACCCATGTAACCCGATCCGAAAGGGATCGAACCCTGTGAGAAGAAACCATATTATTTTTTTTTTTTTTTTTTTTTTATTTTTATATTGTTTAAATTATTTTTTCAAAATTCTAGTTATATTTTTGCAAGTGTTGCATTTAATTTTTAAAAGCGTAAATTTAATAGCCAGTGGAAATTGTTTAAATTATAATTTAATTCTGTTTCAATGTACACGAAATCAGAGGGGCGGAACTTATAACAACCAATGGAAGCCATAGACGCAATTTTTAAAATTCTTAATGAACCTTGCTATATAAAAAAAAAATACTGCACATATTTAGAAACCTAAATAATGGTATTAGGCGTTCGAATTAAAATTAACAAAAAAAATATTTTAATATAAAATTTGTTTTCGCATCCAAAATAATCATCATTCACTTACTAAATACATGCAAAACCCTGAAATGTGTGAAAATTCACACTTCACATCAATTTTTTTATTGTGCCAATAAAATTACAAATACTATTATTTGAGGGGTCTATTTACAAAAGTCACAGTCTCCGTCAGACTTCAATTTGCATAAACAGGAAAAACGTCTTAAAACTATAAATTACACACTATTTGTATAATTTTGACGTCAAAATTTAGAGAAAAAAAAAATATAATTCCATTAGTGTATAGTAAAGTCAAATTGAAAACACAATAACGCGGAAAAATCATTTTTTATTTTGGAGAATATGAGTTTTGAATGGATATAAAGGATAATGTAAGTTTTGTAACTCGTTTATTGCAAAAAAAATCGGTTTTATTTAATATTTTATAAACAGTAAAATTATGGTATTATTAATAATATAACATTATTTATACTCGCAAATCCTGAATACTTTCCTGAAGCTCACACAATTCTTCATTTTCATATTGCGATATATTTTCACAATCGAGAATATACTTATGAAACCCTAATTCCAAATTTTGATTTTCTTTCCAATCGCTACCGTAATGTTTTGTCAAAAGAGAATTAACATCTTCTTTTTGCCCGGTTTTAAGCAATTTGTATGTTCCATCATACATGTGAATCACATAATAATATAATAATATAAATTTATTGACCATATTACAATACAAATTTGTTTCTAGTCAGTCATAAACATTTAAAAATTTTAAGTAAAATAAAAATATACTATTTAATATAAATATAAATCACAGCTACTAATTAACTAGAAAGCTTATCACATATGAAATTGAATTGAAACGGAGATACATATATAATAGTTTCATTCAATATGGAGATCAAAAAACTCATCTATTGAATAGACAGGATTTGAAACAAATATATCTCTTACAGAGCTCTTGAAACTCCGTACAGGTAGACTTTTGAGATTCTCTGGTAGTTTATTAAAACATAGAGCAGAATAGTAATTTAGGCTATTATAAGTTTTATTGATACGGCAATATTTGGGAATTAGATTATTTTTGTATCTGGTGTCGTGATTATGATATACAGAATGGGAAGCGAATTTGTCTTTATTATTGTAGGTATAGAGGATACATAGGTAAATGAATAAGCTAGGGAGGGTCATGATCTTTAGAGTTATAAAAGAGCGACTACAATCCTCTCTGTAAGATTTACCATCAATAACTCTAATAGCTCTACGTTGAAGGGAAAAGATTCTTCCAGCAGCTGAAGAGTGACCCCAAGCTAGAAGAACATATGAGATGTGCGACTGGAAGAGTGAAAAGTATACTGTTTTTAATATTTCTAGATTAACGGAGCCCACAAGGTTCCGCAAGAGATATATAGTTTTGCTTAATTTAATACTGAGTTGATCTACATGATGCTCCCTGTTGCGGAAGGGGCCCTCGGAAGAGGTCCTTAGGTCCCAACCTCACACAGACCACGGACTAGCTCAGGAGCGGGATCGTGATGCCTGATCTCGGCCCCGACGTAACTAAACGGCCTCTGAAAAAGAAAGGGTCATGGGAGATGATGATGATGCTAATTGACAAACACATAAATATGGTTTTATGGATTTATTTAACAAAGAATAGAATTGGTAGTAATAACAAATAACAACATGTAACATAACGATGAAACATAAAGAAAGACTAGATAATAAAACATATGACATAAAATGTAAGTAAGAGTTGTGCGATGATTTCTCGTGAGGCGAGAAAGGCATCGGAATGGAGAGGATGTGGTAATTAAGGAGGAGAAGGATTTGAGGAGACGACGGGCGTCGTTCCTGGCGTCGGCGCCGTCATGGCGGCGAGCGTCGGCGTCGTTGAGTTACTCAGCATAGTGAGGAACGTTGGTTGAGACGCACTCGTTGTGTGGCGAGTGGTCGGCGATGGAAGCATTCACAGAAAGTGAGTGGTTCCGCGTTGGTTGAAACGCACTTGTTGGATGACAAGTGGTTTCGCGTTGGTTGAGTGGTTGAAAACCACTGGTGCGACGAAACTGGAGGTTTCGCAATGGTTGAGTGGTTGAGAACCACTGGTGTAGAGAAGCGAGAGGTTCGCAATGGTTGAGTGGTTGAGAACCACTGGCGTAGAGAAGCGAGAGGTTCGCAATGGTTGAGTCGTTGGGAACCACTAGTGTGACGAAACTGAAGGTTTCGTGATAGATGAGTGGTTGGGAACCACTGGTTGTACGTAACGAGATGTTTCGCGACGGATGAGTAGTTGGGAACCACTGGCGAAACGCACAGCAGGAAGCGTGGGTTTCGCGATGCCGGCGCGGTTGAAAACCACCGACGAGACGCACAGCAGAAAGCGTGGGTTTCGTGGTGACGGGAAGGTTGAGAACCACTGACGAAACGCACAACAGAAAGCGTGGATTTCGCAGTGGAAGTGACGCGGAGGTTGAGAACCACTGACGAAACGCACAACAGAAAGCGTGGGTTTCGCAGTGGAACTGACGGCTGAAAACCACCGCAGCAAGCGTGATTTCAGTGTGATGTGATGATTGAAAAACACACAACAGAAAGCGTGAGTTTTTCAATAGAGCGAACTTTAATATTTGGAGATTTGTTTAACGTAGAGATGTTTTGAACTGTTAGAGATGATTTTGTTTCGAAGGGTGAATTTTAACTGAGCGAAGGTTGAGTTTGAACTGAGTAAAATTGTAAAAAATGACCGTTTTTTATACAAAGTTTGGTGATGGAATGCGGTTTATGACTCTAAGGGTTGTTTGTGATTGGTTGGGGCTGTTTAAAAACTAAGGACGTGAATTATTCTAATCGTATCGCGAATAATTTAGATTCGCGGTTATCACAAGATTGCTTAAGTCTCACGGAATCCGGCGATGCATAATATGAAATAAGAAACTCGTGAGTGACGCGCGAAGTGACTAAAAACTCGGAGGCTTGCATCGGCAACATCCCAAGTTAATTTAGGATCAACATAGACACCCAGGAACTTCGCAGAAGCTGGATTATTGAAAGTATTTTTTCTTAATGTAAAAAGAAGTCGTTCAGTTTTCTCCGCATTTAGAGTTAACTTATTAGCAATCATCTAGCTACTGGCCATTTCAAATTCAGCATCACATGTGCTTAATACTTCGTGAATTGAGGAGGATCTCGCAATTAAATTTGAGTCGTCTGCATAAAGAATACATTTGGAATTGAGAAAGTTAGGAAAGTCATTTATTTATATTAGGAAAAGAAGTGGGCCAAGGATTGATACTTGAGGAACACCTATTAAAATATTTTTCATATCAGATCTTATTATTATCTACGTGGACATATTGTTTTCTATCTGACAGATAAGACTTTAACAGGTTTACGCTGTCTTTGCTGAAGCCATATTTATAAAGTTTGTCTTGCAGGATGTCGTGTGGCACGCAGTCAAAAGCCTTGGTAAGATCTAGTAACTGTGCTACACAAAACTCTTTGCATTCTATGCTTTCATAGACTTCATTGATAAATTCGAGGATGGCATCGGTGGTGGATCTGTTGGCTCGAAAACCGAATTGGGATTCGGCGAACAGCTTATTTGAATGGAAGTAGGAGGTGATTTGGGAGAATAGTACTTTTTCAAAGACTTTAGAAAGTATAAAATGACAAGTGCGTATACAAGGGCCTATCACGTGACACAATATGCGCACACCATTGGCCAACTGGAGATTGATGATTTTGTCGCTGAACAGCGAAGGGAGAATGCAAGTTTTGTAAATAGATTTAGTTTTTGTGATCGAATTACAGGGTAACACAATTTACAATAATTTACAAAGGTTACAATAATAGGATAATGTATATTTTGTTGGATAATGTAAGGTTTTTGGGCGCTATCATGTAGCTTCTAAAATTTTCTACAAGATGGTACTAACAACTAATATTTCTTAAAATTATGAGAATGTGACTTTTGTAAATAGACCCCTCATTTCTCTACATAATCTCCCTCAACTTCTATACGTTTGGCCCATCTCTTTATAAGCTTTCTAATTCCGACCTGGAAGAAGTTTTTTGGTGTCGTGCGCAGTCCCTCGTGCACCACTTCTATAACCTGGTCATTGGACGTAAACTTGGAACTCACGACCATAAAGGTGGAACTCATTTGCAGCTAGGTCCGTTTTTTTTTTAAGCTTCTTTTAATCTTCTGTTTATGTTCGTCTGTCAGTTGCAGCGGTACCCAACGTGCACAGGCTTTGCGATAATTTAGTGATTCGTGGATGATTGAAAATGCTGAACGTGGCTAATGTTCAACTCATACGCAATATCATCAATATGCGCAACTCATGCGCAATATCAACAATCATACCTTTACAACAGAATACATTTCGTGTATTCTAACAACGATACTTCCAAGATGCTAGAATTTAACCATGGGGTGCCTCAGGGGTCAAATCTAGGTCTGATCCTGTTTCTAATCTACATAAATGATTTGCATTTTTTAAATATTGATCTGGATGTAATATTCTTCGCGGATGACACTACTGCCCTCCAACGCAACAGTTCTATTACATCACTTATTGATGACCGAAATTTGGTCATGTCTACCTTTCACAATTGGTTCCTTGCACTGGCACAGCATAAAGACCGCCCTTTCACGAGATATTTCTCAAACAGTACATAACGTAATTTTCTAATAATATGTTACTGGTACAAATTATCGTAATACAGGCGGCCCTCGACTTTCGCACATTCTACTTTCGCACAATTCGCTATTTCGCACATTTTTAAAAAATATATTTTTAAAGATTTTTGTCAAAGGTTGTGTTGCGTTCACTCATACATCGCGCTCAATCACTCATTCTCAGAATCATTATAGAGCTATAGAACTCTGTATCAAGAAAAGACAAAAGAGAAAGCACGTCAACAACAGACGAAAACATTGATGAAGTGCAGAAAATAGTATTGGCCAATCGTCAAATTACCGTTAAAGAAGTTGATGAGGATCTAAACATATCGATTGGCTCGTGCCATTCGATTTTTACCAATGATTTGAGCATGAGACGGGTCTGCGCGAAATTCGTGCCCACACATCGTTGCTTGTGCGCAAATTTTTTGCCAAAAACAACACACTAATAATGCCGCAGCCACCGTATTCCCCAGATCTGGCTCCCTGTGACTTTTTCTTGTTCTTGAAACTGAAGAGGCCCATGAAAGGACGACGCTACGCTACGAGTGAGGAGATAAAGACGGCATCGAAGGAGGAGCTGAACAAGATCACAAAAAATGATTTTTTCAAGTGCTTCGAGGATTGGAAAAAACGTTGGCACAAGTGTATAATATCTGGTGGGGATTACTTTGAAGGATACAAAATAGATATTCATGAATAAATAAATAATTTTTGATAAAACACAAAATTCGCGATAATTTTTGAACAGACCTCGTTTATTTTAAATATGTAATATGTTCCTATTATTGATAAATAAATACATACATATTTTAAAATACAATTTTTGAAGTTTTTTTTTTATATCCCTCTACTTTCGAACATTCAACATTCGCACACACTTTCAGGAACAAATTATGTGCGAAAGTCGAGGGCCGCCTGTAATAAATAAAAATTAAGAATTTGTGAATATTTGTTTCTATAGATTTTTTTTCTAAAAAGTCTCCTAAATTTGGTGCGTCTTATCGTCCGGGTCAGTACATAACAGTGCGTCTTATGGTCCAACAAATTTGAAATATTAAGCTTTGCTCAAGTTTGGATATTTAGAGGAAAGTGGGGGAACCGTGCGCACCACCGAAAATTCAAATTACGCGGTATTTTAAGACAGTGTTGGCATCTAGGCTTGACAGGAGTGTCGAGCAATTAGCTTGGCGCCATGAGCGGTGACTCTATAATATTAGTTGTTTGCAATAATTGGAAGTTTGTAAATCGATGCTTATAGATATTATTCTAGACGTGTACAAATTAAGACGGTTAGTTCATAATTCTCATCTGATTATTCTCAAATAAATATTTTCTTAAAGAATAGGATCAACTGCTTGTATGCATGCAATTTCGTTTTATTTAACTAAATAGTTTTTGTGATGTTAAGTGATTTGTTTTTAAAGTAATGATGGGGTAATACCGCGCAAGAATTCGGACCAATGATGGATTGGAAAAAGCTTATGTTACCATCCCATGATCCAGTTTCTACAAAAAGATAAATGCCAAGAACCCGTAAATGTTAACGCTGCAAAGAGAGTCCGAAGGCGTATCCTAGACCAATCACCAAAAATAAAAAAAAGCTAGAAGGAAAAACCAAAATCCTCTGATTCATCTGAAGTATCTGATGACATGGATGATAATGACATCTGCGACGATGATAAAATAGATAACATCGACTTAAGCTACGTTCTATCCGATGAAAAACCAGAAGAAAATGTTACATGCGGAATTTATGAGGCACAAGGGAAAACTGAGCTATGGTATAGCTGTGTCGCATACGGCTTATGGAACCATGCAGCATGTACCGGTGCAGATTCACCTAAGCAATACATTTGTGAACTTTGTAACTTGTAATATTTAAAATATTAAACATATTCAATGCTTGTCTGAGGACAGGATACTTCCCCAAACATTGGAAACATGCTGAAATTAAACTGTTTCACAAACCGAAAAAAGATAAGCATGACGTATCAAGCTACCGCCCAATAAGCCTACTTCCCTCACTTTCCAAAGTCCTTGAAAAAATTATATATTCCCGACTGATAAAATTCCTAAATGAAAATAACGTCATACCGACTTTCCAATTTGGTTTTAAAAAGAAGCACGCCACTGTACACCAACTACTTCGCATTACCGAAACAATTGAAAAAGGCTTTGAAAACAAACAGTTCGTACCTGCAGGATTCTTAGATATTGCGCAAGCATTCGACAGAGTGTGGATCCAAGGTCTTATTTATAAATTATTGAAAGTTAAAACTCCAACATTCCTCTTGAAAATATTAACATCTTTTTTGAAAAATAGAAGCTTCCAAGTAAATATCAATAACAACTTATCAGAAATTAAAAACATACGAGCAGGAGTCCCACAGGGATCAGTCTTAGGCCCTGTTCTATTTAATGTATTTGTGCACGACATGCCCGTTCCAGCAGATGCAACAATCTCCATGTTTGCAGATGACACGGCAATTGTTACAAAAAACGTGGTTCAAAACAGAGCAGTCAGTGATCTACAAAAAAACCTTGACATCACTACTGATTATTTTAAAAAATGGTGCATTAAACTAAATACAACTAAATGCGAAATAAAAATGTTCACGCTAAGAAAAACTAGTAACCTGCCAGATATAATTATTAACAACAAAATTATTCCATGGAACCCGCCTAACCAAGCAATAAGATATTTAGGGGTGCATCTCGATAATAGACTAACATGGAGACACCACATTACGAAAAAACTACGAGAAGCCCAAACCAAATTAGCGATGCTCTATCCATTAGTGAATAGGAAATCAACCCTAAAAAGAAAATGTTCTCTCTTAATATATAAAGGTATACTGAGACCTACCTTGACCTATGCGTGACCACACCGAACACACATTAAAAAACTGCAAGCTTTTCAGTCGAAAGTATTACGGATCGCCACCAACAGCCCGTGGTTTATCAGGAACAGCCAATTACACGAGGAACTGGGTATAATGACAATACAAGAATTCATGAAAAAGTTGTCAACAACATTTTTCCACAGAATTGGACAGTGCTCCGGTGCCACCCACTATGAACTGGGCAAGCGAAAAATCCACAGAAGATTAAAGCGAAAATTACCACAAGACACTATAATAGACAGTGACAGTGATAGTGCGGATAGCGAACAATCTAATTAAACATTAGTAGCAAATCAACAGACTTAAAGTGAAGTGACAGGGGAGTTCTTCGAACTGACCCCACAACGTAACAAATCCTGACAAACACTGTATTATCAAAACTATGTGTTACATTATGTATGTAGATCTAGTTAAATAAAGAGTATTAATTAAAAAAAAAAAAAAAAATATTTAAAATATGTTTTGGTTTAATAAATATTTTTGCATTATTTTGTGTTTTAATCTACTGCGCATTATTCCCCACCTAATGCGCACCATAGGGTGGGAAATTGTGCGCAAATGCACATTTGTACTTTTAATATTTTTTTGTGATTTAGGTAATAGCTACATTAATTCTGATGGTACTCTATGATAGCGAAATAACATGAGCTTCTAGGCTATTTATAAAGTTTCCGTAACATTCATAAAGTGGCGATCAGATCAAATCTCGCTTAAGTGCGCACCATTCCCCCACTTTCCCCTAGATGTCATAATTTCAGTCACTCCTAGAAACAATGCTTATTATATCTTTTTTTACTTAAAACTACCCCAACTATAACTTTCGAAGTTAAGCAATTTCCATTCATCCTGTATATTAAAAAACGTTCTCCTTTTTGCACATGTGAAGAAACTGTACGTATTCGAAAACTAAACTAATATTATCACATATATCATATTTTTTGCAGTATTTCTATATTTTCATGATAAAAACGAATAGAGGTCAGTCTACAGTCTATGAGGGAGAAGTTGGGTGTCCGATATATTTGAATGTAGGGTCATTGTATACCTCTCTGCCTATTTCCCGGAACGTTGAATGTAATAAACCGGCTATTATTCACTGCAATATTTTATACGTAGCAAAACTCGCAAAAAAACAAACAAAACTTGAATAGATACTTCGTATCCAAGGGATTCACTGTGATTTTATAGTTTATAAAAATTGCAACGTGTTTAATGAATTGTTGAATCGGAACTGTAATAACACTATAAGGGCCGAATTCATAAACGTTCCTCATCCTCACCTCAAACTCAATTGGCAATGAGTCACTCATTTGGAATTCAGAAACAAAAGTTGGATATTAGTAACTCATTGCCCACTCACTTATCTGTCAAATTTGAGTGAATAGTGAGTGAGATTTGAGGCCAGTAGCTAGTAACCTTAAATTTTACTCATTTAAGATTTTGCTTTATATAAATATAGAAATATATTTGTATTAATGTGGATAATGATTTTTTAAAGTATGTAGAAGTTGAAAAGTTTATTTAAATGTGCATCGATACATTTGGAACGTAAAAAAGAAACAGTAACCTATTTTTTAATACAAAATAATTGTTTTTATCAGGCGGTATATGCGGGACGCTCCTCTTCAAAATATCACTTAACTTATTCAGAGATTTCATTTCTGAAGAAACACTATAACACATAAAACATTTCTTACAGTATATAAAAAAATTGGGGTACTACAGAAGCATAGGTTGTGTATTCCTCCAGCTGTGGCAGGCATAATTTTATTAGATATGACAAATTATATTTCTTAATTCATTATAATATATCTTTATTTAAGAGAACACATGGCGACTTACATTTACTTAACCAACCTTTGATATGCAAAATAATACAATAAGTTGCCGAACATATTGCTGTATACCTGGGTAGATATGTTAGATTTCCCGGAACTAACGAGAATATCGAAAAAAAATCTTTATGGATTTAATTAATATCGCTAGTTTTCCTGAAGTCACTGGTTGGATTGAAGGTACCCATATCGAAAAAGGAAATCCAGGAGACAGAAATGTGGAACTATTTTGAAATAGAAAAGGCTAGATGTGATTAAACGTGCCAGTAGTAGCAGGTACAAACTGTGAAGTCTTGGACAATGATATTTGCTGGCCAGGATCTGTCCATGATAGCAGGGTATTTAATAGTAGTTCTGTTAAAATGATATTTGAAGAAAATCGATTGTCTGAGCTTATTCTCGGTGGTAATGCTATAAAAACAGCTTTTATTCTACGCCATTTTATAAACTAATAAAAAAAATAATTTTATGTACATTTATTATAATTATGTTGTATATTTATTTATAATAAATTATTTAAATAACATTATAAGTTTTCCTAAAATTTTTGTTTTTAAAGTTTCTTGCATTAATTATTGTTCGGCTATATTTTTTCTTATTTCTTGCTTTTCAACTTGCAGCTGTTGTTTACACATATATTTTAACCCGATATTCTTCGGGACGAAAGATATGAATTTCTTCACCTTGTGGGATATTTTTTTTCTGAGCTCTTCATTATAACTTCTAATTCTATTTCAATTGCAGTAGCTCTTGATGTGTACGCAGTTTTCTTATTTGTTTGCCTATTTTCCTATTACTTTTAATTAGGTAATTAGATTATTTGCACATTGTAAAAATTAATCTATTTAAAAATGACATCCCCTGGAAGTAGAGTCGTCTTTTGAAGGTGTAGTCGTCATCTGTATTAGAGATGGGAATTTCGGCTCAGTTTGCGGAATCGGATCAGTGGAGGTCGTTCAGTTTGTTGAGCCGGTTCATTGATCCGGCTCAGTGATCCGGTTAAGTAAACATGTTTTGGAGACACAGGTCGGTCGTTAGTTCGTAGGTAGAACATCGCTTAGAGCCGGTTCTTGCAATATATGAACTGTAAACATGATCCCGAGACACAGGTCGGTCAGTCGTTCGTTGGTAGGTAGAACGTCGCTTAGAGCCGGCTCTTGCTTAGACCCGGTCAGTTGTCGGTCGTTCGCTCGTAGGTAGACGTCGCTTAGAGTCGGCTCTTCCTTAGACCCGGTCAGTTGTCGGTCGTTCGCTCGTAGGTAGAACGTCGCTTAGACCCGGTCAGTTGTCGGTCTTTCGCTCGTAGGTAGAACGGCGCTTAGCCCCGGTTCTTATCTAACATTTTTGAAACACACAATTCACGTTATGTAGCTACTGTATTTTAAACCAGATGTGTTCAGTTTATGGCGATGTTTATTGCCCTTATAAATTGGACATCTGGGATTGGGGCAATATTTTTAATATTTTTATATAGTATGGTTGTAAGAAAATACAGACTAAGCCTATTAGTTTCAAATAAACTGCCCTACAAATTGATGACAATAAATAATACACTTTATGATAATACATTACAAGCCGAGTTCTCGCGAAGTTCAACATGACATCGATCCAGATCCGGATCACTCCGGTCACTGCTCACAATCGTCCGACCAATCGTATCCTTGAAACTTGAAACTATACAGTGAGCCGTGAGCCGGCTCATTTCAATTTGGTGAACCGTGTCACTTCGGTCAGTGTACTGAGTCGGCTCAGTGAGCCGGTTCGTTCATGAACGACCCATCTCTAAACTGTATGCATTGGGCAGCGTCACCCGTGATAAATATTCTACTTGCCTTGATAAAAACAACAATATATATAAAATACTCTATATTTTATTGAATTGAGTTTGAGGCTGAGGTGAGGATGAGGTGAGGATTAGGAACGTTTATGAATTCGGCCCTGAACCTAGCAATTCTTCGGTGCTTTGTGTTCTCTATATTGTTACTAGTTGTGTTCCATATAGTCTAGTGCAGGGTTTTCAAACGGTGGGTCGCGGTAAGCGAAATGCCGGGTCGCATAAAAACTCGCGACATCTAGGTGTTTTTTTCAAGAAACACTAGAATACGATTAAATATCATTGAATCCGTAAGTAAACATAAGATCTGAGACATAATTGCAGGACTCAGATATTGATTTTATAATTGAACTGTCGTGTGATACAGCACTCAAAGCCGTCTTCGACAGAATACCATTGATAGATTTTTGGATAAATTATCGTCAGGAATACCCAGTTATAGCGGAAAAAGCAATGAAATTTCTAATGCCTTTCCTTGAAAATAAGTACCAAAACCGATTGGAAGCAGAACCGGATATAAGGATAAAGCTATCATCGTTTTCTTCTAATCTGAAATTAAAAATAAGCAGCACCACACTTCTCATTAATAAAATTTATTGGTTCTCATTAATAATTATTGTTTAACTCTTTAGTGCCCAAGAATTTCTTTATAAAATATAAATATGAAAATACCGTTTTTGGTTAAATTTATAACACTAGAATAGTTATAAAATAAAAAAATAAAAAATACACAACCCCTGTAAGTGCTATATTGTTAAAAACATTTGGTACTTGTTAGTTTTACAAAATGATAATTTTTTATTATAAATTTACAATACTTGCCCCTTATATATTAAGGTCGGGCAAGTAAAAATCCTGCATGTACGACATTTACTATGAGGTCAAATCAATCGAATTTTTTCCAAATTCGGTTGATTGGTTCACAGGCAATATTATCGGTTTGTTCTGAATTTACTTGGTTGGATCATTATTAAATCAATTTTGAAGAGCCGAATGGAATATCAATAAATGTAAAGGGAAAACTTGTTCGTTGTCTTCATTTTCGTTCTCATCATCTTCTTCATCGTCAGTTATGAAGTTGTTGAGGTGTAAATCTTCCAATAAAATAGAATGAGCTATTTCCTCTAATTTCGCATCAGTAAGAGGTCTATTTCGGAACCACTCTACTTTTTTCCCCCTTCCATTATTCCTGACGGTACTTTCGCGGCCTCTATAAAAATAAGTAATTTTGAGGTGAATAGTTTATTAAATTTATTAATTAAATATATTTTTACATAAATAAATCTCCAATAACTCAAAATGAATAATTTATATGGTACTAAATAATAATATAAACAATTTATAAAGTTTTGAACTTACCTTGCATTTACTAAACACAGTATAGCGCACGCATACATTTATACGGGCTAAAATCGCTAATTGAAATATGTAAACAGTCCAACCGTTAGAGGTGGGAGAAATTATATGGTACTGAAAGGGGCCTATGAGTACTAGCGGTATAAATTCACAAGCATTAGACAATACAGTAGAAATATTCTCCATGTACTTTTAAGTACCGTAAGGCACTAAAGGGTTAATTTCTACAAATTTTTGTAACGGTTAATGCTAATTATTTTGTGAATAAATGAAAACTGTATGGACTTCCATATGTTTTAGCTTACCTATGGGCTATTATAGGCGGAAAAATTTTAGTGGGTCACGAAGAAAAAGTGTGAAAATTACCGGGTCACGGAAAAAAAAAGTTTGGGAAACGCTGGTCTAGTGCCTAAGTCGAAAGATACTGCACTTGATGATAATAAAATGCCATTCGGCACACTTGTTCCTTATAAAAATTAAATCATTTTGACCCGCAGCACCTATTTGTGAATCGAGGCAAATTCAATATGGCGGCGAAACTAGCGCGCCAATTACGATAACGATAACTAATTTTTATGATACAGCGAAGTAGCTAAATACATATTTGTACAATGGACCTTTAGCTACAATTTTCCGCATCGTACGCTAATTTCCGTCACTTCGTTTACAAGATACCGTCCATAATTCATTCTCAGACGCAAAAAAGTGATTTCCGAAATGGCTAACGAATTTCGTATGATAGGTATGAAGATATGGCTCGTTTTCTATTAATTTAATGCCGTAGATTACGAATCTGTTATCAAAATGGCGAAAATTTTAAATTTTGATAGATTTTTTCCCAAATTAGAGACATGATGATATTCTCTATCACTGAAAATCTGCATATATTAATGTTTTGTTTCAATTCTTCCTAAATCTGTAGGGCATATCCTTGGCTACAAGAATATGTGCGGAATTTTTCTCTGCGGGGCGCCAAAATTAAGGTAGCGGCCGAAATGTGTTAAGTTTCAACTTCGTATTATTTTGACACTTTATATTGACTCTTTATATTGTTTTCGACCAACTCGGACCTGTAAATTACAAATATTAAATAAAAAATGGCATATGACTTGTTATTATTCGGGTTTGGCCCGAAATGAAATAATAAAATTCACATATCCGGCCGGAACGGCTGTAAATTATGACATTTAAGTAAGATACTCCATGCATATACTGAATGCTTCAATTTGATAGGTTTGATTGCAGCACCTGGTCTCAAATGAAGCCGCTTTCGAAATAACGCTCGAAAATCAAATTTTGCTATTTACATCAAATTTGTTGAGTTGTATATCAATTTCGGATATATTGAAGTCGTAGATTTCGAAAATGGAGTAAATTTAAAGATTTGCTACACATAAGATTGTATTTAGCCCGAAAAAATAATTACATGTATTATTTACATAGCAGTGAGATTCATTACACGACAGTAAAGTGTGTCTCCATCCAAAAGAGTAGTATATAGCAGTTCTGACAAAATAATATAGATTACTACACACTTAATACGATTCTAATGGTGGCCGAAAACTATTCTTTCGAAAATGGTTCAAATATTCTCTAAAATTTTTACCAGTTATTAGGACAACATTTTAATGTGTTGATAGTTCCTCTATGTTTGCTAATAATACTGACTTCCAGTCCTACCTTACAAAATAATTTATATTTGTTTACAAATCAAAGTCGAAAGCCTCACTAATTGGGTGGGCCTACGTAAAGATAAAATTCTAGTGAGATAGAGTATGTCCATTCATGCCATCAATTGTACTGATTATTGTCATTATTAATTTTAATTTAGGTTTATTTTAAATTTTTAAAGGGGTAAAATATCTCGAAATTATATTTTTAAAAACTACGCCTATGAAAACGTCAAGTCAAGTTCAGGGGCTAATTACGTCCGTTCCCTAGTAATTGATAATTACTTATTATTTCTTAAATTAAAGTTTATTTAAAAATTTTCTTCAATTAATTATGCAAAATAATGTTTCACACCTGGTTTCGACTTCGATTCAGAGTAGTGTTGAATAAGAATTCATCGAATCTTTTCATTTTGTATACAATTAAGTAGTAGAGGAAGTCATTATTATTGGCACATATAGAGGATTTATCAACACATTAAAATGTTGTCCTGATAACTGGTAAAAATATCAGAGAATATTTTAACCATTTTCGAAAGAATAGTTTTGGGCCACCATTAGAATCGTATTAAGTGTGTAGTAATCTATATTATTTTGTTAGAACTGTTATATACTACTCTTTTGGATGAAGAGACACTTCACTGCCGTGTAATGAATCTTACTGCTGTATAAATAATACATGTAATTATTTTTTTCGGGCAAAATACAATCTTATGTGTAGCAAAACTTTAAATTAACTCCATTTTCGAAATCTACGACTTCAATATACCCGAAATTGATATACAACTCAACAAATTTGAAGTAAATAGCAAAAATTTTCGAGCGTTATTTCGAAAGCGGCTTCATTTGAGACCAGGTGTTGCGAACAAACCTAAGCAAATTGATGAATTCCGTATATTCATGGAGTATCTTACTTAAATGTCATAATTTACAGCCATTCCGGCCGGATATGTAAATTGTATTATATCATTTCGGGCAAAATCCGAATAATAACAAGCCATATGCCATTTTTTATTTAATTTTTGTAATTTACAGGTCCGATTTGGTCGAAAACAATAAAAAGAGTGTCAAAATAATACGAATAATAGCCATTTCGGAAATCACTTTTTTGCGTCTGAGAATGAATTATAGACGGTATGTAAACTAAGTGACGGAAATTCGCGTACGACTCGGCAAATTGTAGCTAAAGGTCCATTGTACAAATATGTATTTAACTATTTCGCTGTATCATAAAAATTAGTTATCGTTATCGTAATTGGCGCGCTAGTTTCGCCGCCATCTTAAATTTGCCTCGATTCACAAATAGGTGCTGCGGGTCAAAATTATTTAATTTTTATAAGGAACACGTGTGCCAAATGGCATTCCATTATCATCAAGTGCAGTATCAACGTAAATTATGGTGCGTAGGCACTAGACTAATATCAGTACCCGAGGATGATCCATAAAAAATATAAATCCGTATCCGTTTTTAAAAGATGGATCTTAAACAGATTTCATATAGATAAATTCGTATTAGTTTTCATATGAGGAGGTAACATTAAAAACTTGATTTGCCATACTGATACAATTTTGAGATAATTGTAAAAAACATTATTATCGGTGTGGGACGGCTCGATGGCCAATGGTGCGTCCACACCAAGATTATTAAAGTAAAGGTTGTCTCATAACTTCTAACCAATCAGAGCGTGAGAGGGAATACGTCATATGTCGGCTTAGTTCAAACTAGCATACAAAATTAATATAGATGTCGCATGTTTTTAAATATATTTATTGAACTTCATAATAGATATTTATTTCAAGACAGTTCTACTGAATAAATTATAAATAAAAACCTAAGGAAATTTTATACTGATTTATATAAAATTTAAAGTGATGGGTATTTGTATTATAGTTAATAATTAACAATAAAATCGAATACAAATATAATTTTACATCGCTGCCTGCATCATAGTATGGGGGGTTTTATGGCGCGTCTACATCGAGGCAACATGGTAGCATGCGACCGTTCGACATGTCGCATGCTACCAATGTGCAGCGGTCTTATGGCGCGTCTACATTGAGGCAACATGGTAGCATACGACAAGTCTGCCGAGACCGTCAGACCATGTCGTATTGACAAGCTAGTGTCTACACCAACACTGGGAGCGTGCTACTGTTTATTGTTGCGAGATCTCTCAGTTTACTGAATAAATATGACGGATCGCAAAAATATTATTACATTTTATAACTATAAATGATGTCAAGCTAATTTATACTATTTTATAACAAATTTTAATTCCATAACAAAAACATAACCTTACTTAATTATTTTTATCAATATTTCTCATACTCTATTTTATCAAAAATTTTATTTACTCACTTATCTTAAATAAATTTGTTGCTAAATAATTTTTGTTGATACAGCAACGCTTACAACACTAGTTAATTTAAAAAACAAATACTTCTATAATAACAACTATCAAATATCAAAATAGCGAATTTGTGGCTTTCAGAACTGATAGCGTGTCGCACGAAAACTCTTTGATGTTTACCGCCAAGCAACGGAAACGAGCAACATGTCGCACGGCTCCCATCAGACCGCTGCACATTGGTAGCATGCGACCGTTCGACATGTCGCATGCTACCAGGTTGCCTTGATGTAGACGCGCCATTATGGGAGCCGTGCGACATGTTGCTCGTTCCCGTTACTTGGCGGTAAACATCAAAGAGTTTTCGTGCGACACGCTACCAGTTCTGAAAGCTACATGTTCGCCATTTTGATATTTGATAGTTGTTATTATAGAAGTATTTGTTTTTTAAATTAACTAGTGTTGTAAGCGTTACTGTATCAACAAAAATTATTTAGCAACTTAAATTTATTTAAGGTAAGTGATAAATATAAGTTTTGATAAAATAGAGTACGAGAAATAATGAACATAATTAAGTAAGGTTATGTTTATGTTATGGAATTAAAATTTGTTATAAAATAGTATAAATTAGCTTGATATTATTTATAGTTATAAAATGTAATAATACATCAGCGATCCGCCATATTTATTCAGTAAAGTGACAGATCTCGCAACAACAAACAGTAGAACGCTCCCGGTGTTGGTGTAGACACTAGCTTGTCAATACGACATGGTCTAGCGGTCTCGTCAGACTTGCCGTATGCTACCATGTTGCTTCAATGTAGACGCGCCATTAGGCCTATTGTTTTGCAAGGTACTACGGTTGACAAAAAGGCATAAGTTCCGTAATGCATTCGCAAAAATGAGATGCGATATGGGCTTTATCGATGATGTAACAAGGTGCACGTAACAACTACCTCTGCGTTGTAGGAGAGAAAGAAGATAGAATATATTAAATATCGCTTATATATAAGTTATTATAAAAAATACTAGAGATAACATGATTTGATAAAATTGTATCTGCATGCAGGTACTTGGAAAATGTATGTCACAACTGTATTTTTTGTTTTTTCCTTGCTTAAAGAGACATTCTGTGTGGCACATCTTCCTAGTTTTGTAGCATATATTTCTTAAATCCAGTTCTTTATCTTCGGTTGTATTCAGGTTCAAAGCTTCTATTGCTTGTCTCGAGCTTTCACGTCTAATACTATTGTTCACAAAACTTCTATGAATAGCCCAATTATCTACAAAATAAATATAATTATTATAAGGGCTGCTTTTATAAACCTCGGATATGCACCGGAATAACTATCGGAAGTATGAGTTTATTTAGGTTTATTCGGCATTAACTGTTCTCCGATCTTCTTAAGCAGGTTTCCCAAACTTGTTTTCTTATGCAACCCTTAGGCAATTTTTTACGGATCATGGAACCCTTGCCATACCTAAAGCTGTTATAAATTAGATTAGTGGTAGTATTCTAGACAGAGATATTAGCGTTGACATCTGAGTTATTTTCGCGTACATAGCGTTTTCAATACAAATGCCGTGACCTTGAACGATAACACCGATGCTAACATGAACTTCAGTGTTGTAACAATAGTAATTCAGTGTTTTAACAAATAGTTAATAACAATACCTTTGGCAAGAAAATTTGACTGAAATTGACAGATTTATTAGAAATGTACGCGTAACCCCTTACATTAATAGTTTAATGCGTTTCTATGAAAATATTGCAGCTAATCTTATTTTAATATTATATCACAACTTGTCTCGCGGAACCCCAAAATTATTTCGTGGAACCCCAGGGTTCAACGGAACCCACTTTGGGAAACTCTGCTTTAAAGGAATGGTTGCGAGATGTCCAGTACAACCGAAAAAACAAGCGATTATTTTCTTGGCTTCGTGAACGAACAACTTTTATGGGTTTCGGTTTATCTTGAAAAACCCACACAGTGGATTGTTGCTTAGTTTCCAGTTCATATGAATAAATCCAAGTTTCGTCACCTGTAACGATGATGTATACGGATTTTGCAGTGCCTAGGTTGAACATTTTTAGCATTCCCTTACACCAATCAACACGAGCCCTTTTTGAGCTTAGGTTAAATTATGCGGAATACATTGAGAACAGATCTTTTTCACAGCTAAATGTTCATGCAAAATCGAATGTATTGTAGTCTGCGATATGCCAAAGGATGCCTCTATCTTACGGTAAGTCACATGCTGATCTTCTTCAATCATTTTGCACACAGCATCGATGTTTTTTTGAATCACAACCGATTTTGATCGACCTTTACAAGATTCATTACTGAAGGACGCACGACCACGACGAAAGTTTGCAAACCAATTGTAAACAGTCTTTTCTTATGGTGCTTCATTACCATTATTATTTCAATATGTAGACGGGCCTTAATGAATCATGAATGATGTATCACGACAAAGCCTTAAGCTGCGTTCAGAGCTATTTAAATTAGTTGACTGTGCATTGTGCGCTATGGATAAGTTTAGTAGATAGTTTTAAAATTCAAGGTAGTGTTTACAGCTAAGGAAATTAGTGCGTTGCGAATTAGTGCGACATCTGTGTGTCTTTAAATCAACTACGGTGGCTTCGTAAAATGTTTATTATCTATTATCGTTTTCCTAATTCTGCTGTCCTAGATTTTTACTAACTAAACCTAACCTAATTACTTCAATTGATCATATTTACTGTTTGTCTTTGTAATTTTGGGCGAGATTTGTTGTAATCGCCGTGATGGCATTTTGTTATGTTATGTAAAGGTATACAATTTAAACGTTATGTCCGATATAGACTGAAATAGCCAATGTGTTTGTCTGTCTCATAAAAACAACTCACTATAAGGTTATTTCCAATCTATCGACAATCGACAACCTATAACGTGTTAAATTTAGAGCTCTGAACGATTGATCGCGTTATCATATGACAAACTTATATATATATATATATATATATATATATATAGCCTATAGTCGACTAATTTAAGAGCGCTGGAGGCAGCGTAAGGTAATACTTTCATTTTGGTTCGAACAGATTGGACTAATTCGAGGGTTACCTCTTATATTTCCGGATTGCGCTAAACTAGTGCTGCCACCTGGCAACTGACGCTTTTATAGTAAAGTTTGATATTTTTGACGGTATACGTACTTAGAAAGTTTTGACGTATGAGCGGTAATTGTGTTATTTACAGTAACTTGAAAAAACATTTTCGAGCGATTATTTTTTACAACTTTTGACGTGGTTTAACCCAACAACAGTACATTGATGAACTTAATTCGACTTTTGGCGATTAAGCAATATCAAGGACTACTGTTTATCGATGGTTTGCCGATTTCAATCGTGGTCGTAGTTCGCTTAAAGACGAATTTCGTGAAGGTCGTCCAAAATCAGTTCCGGAATACATTGATGCTGTGCGTGAACTGATTCTGCAAGATCGTCATGTGACTTATCATTTTGCTTTGAAAAAGGACTCTATTGCTCAGGTAGCTTTCTTGACCTGAGCAAAGCCTTTGACTGCGTTAATCACGATATTTTAACAAAAAAGCTACTGTATTACAAGTTTACTCCCGAAAGCATCAGTCTCATAGAGTCATACCTGACAAACCGGAAACAATTTGTACGCGCAGGAAACGAGACCTCCCAGACATTGTATGTAAAACATGGAGTCCCACAAGGGTCAGTTCTGGGCCATGTTCTATTCCTACTATACATCAATGATCTACCCTTCGTAAACATTGAGTTAAACACCATCCTCTTTGCAGACGACACTACGGTCCTTGATAGCAACAAATCCCTAACGTCACTTGTAGATAATAGAGAATTATCCATGTCCTACTACCACAACTGGTTTCTGGCAAATAAGTTAATCTTGAATACGAGCAAAGCCCAACTTATGGTCTTCTCTACTAGAAATCTACAGGACACCAACAATCCAGTCTCGGTATCCTTTCTACGTCTAGAAATAGACAGCAATCTGATTTGGGATCAGCATGCTAACAAAATAGCCAAGAAACTTTGTTCGTCTATTTACTGCCTAAATAATTTAAAATGGTGTGTGTCTAAGGCAGTTCAAAGAACCTACTACTTTGCATCTATTCAAACTCAATTGACTTATACCATTCTAATCTGGGGTCATTCCAGCCATGTGGGACGGCTATTTTCTCTACAATGTCGAGCTGTCAGGATTATGGGGAATATCCAATACCGGTGCGACTGCAAGAAAGCATTTGTGGAGTTGGGTTTATTAACGTTACCTTCCCTGTATATTCACCACTGCATCCTCTACCTTCATGAAAACCAAACCAAATTCCTAGTCCAAAGTTCAGTCCATAAACACGACACTAGAAATAAAAACGAGATACGTCCAGACTTCACAAGACTTGGAATGTCCAGGTATAGTACCAATTTCTTCACGATTAAATTTTACAATGTGCTTCCTCCAGCCATCAAAAGTCTCAACATTTTAAAATTCAAAAAAATAACCAAGAGATATTTAATATGCAGGGCCTTCTACTCCACTGATGAGGTGGAGTAGAAGTGAGGAGGTTTGTCTAGCTAAATATCATGTACCTATGTATGATATTTGTAAACATACTGCACATTTATAACCTATATATAAAATATAATATGCATCTTGTAATGTCCCCTACATATTTTGTAAAAGTAATGTTATTGACGATTGTAAAAAAATTTATATTTTTATCACATAATAAATATTATTATTATGGGGTTTGTCAGGTCTTGAAAAGTGTCCACTAATCTCAAACTTCAGCAACCTTTTGAACCGCGTCATACTAGACACTAGTGGAGCTAAATACACACGACTGCATCCCAAACCCTGGTGATATGCAAACGCGGAAATTAGGCCAGATCCAGTGCCCGCACAATGCGGAGTGACCCGAGCAGCACTGCTTTCTGCATTCTGCAGATCAAAGAGGTGGCAGAAGATCTTCAGGCGGGAATGGACTCGATTTCCCTTCGATAGGAGGCTTTCATACCACCCAAAACACCAACTATCAGAACTACAAGCTAAACTTTATACCCTGGATACAGCTTTCAAAATTCGTCAAAAAGATTTGTTCGCATTGGATCCCACACAATTTTCTATATACGGAAAGTGCCTCAATCGGAGTGGAAAAAGTGCTTCGAAAATTGGTTCAAAAACCTTTCAGGTTGAGGTATATGACGTTTTCTTGATTCCAAAACTAAAGATTTTGATAAAAGGACGCCATTTAAAATTATAAAAAAAAATCTTTAGATAATTGATATACTTTTTATATACTTACTGGAATTATTCAAGTTTTTAAATCCAATCCAGTTTTTGTAATCCGATTTTATCATTTCTACTTCATATGCATTTTGTTCATCTTTCGGAAGATTAGGGAGATGATACAGTAAATCTTCATCTACAACAGTTTACAATTATATATATATATATATATATATATATATATATATATATATATATATATATATATATATATATATATTCTTTTTACCATTACAAATATAAATAAAACAATCAAAAATAAATAACGTACAATACAATTAAATTTACAACATTTTTTTTTCTCATTTCTTTCTTCTTGCTCCAGTGTTCCTCTCTTTCTTCCTATTCTCATTCTGGTTTCCCTCTCCGATCTCCTTCCTTCTTGCTTCCAGTTCTCTCGCCCATCTTTAATATATTTTATTCCATTCTCTTCCCTTCCAACCATTTCTTCACCCCTCCTCCTATCTCCCTTCCTTCCTCCCCATTTCCAGGTAACCTCAGCCCCCTTCCTTCCATTTCTGCCCTTCTGCTTCTCACCGGGCCTCTTCCTTCCTTCCTTTACTGCTTCCTGTTATCCTTCAACAACATTTTCGACAACAAGTCCATCCAACAAGTCGACAAAGTGAACGTAAAATACAATAATCACTTAAATCAAGCAGCTACGTTTCTATAGTTTTGTTGTTGTTTTTTTTTTAATTTAATGCCTTTACTGTTGTAGCAATTAGCCAGGACAATTTTTATTTGAGAAAATTTCCATGCCTGAACAGGATTCGAACCCGAGACCTTCGGAACGCAGAGCACATGTGTTACTACTACGCTACGCCTGTCGGCTAGTTTTGTTGTTCGACTGTGATGGGAGGAACTTGTGTTTGTAGACGTACCTAATTGATAAATATAATGTACACGTGTAAGAATGTGAACTTGTTTCTTTGACTGTTCTCTGTATCTGACACTGTCTTTCATAGTGCCAACTCTATGCGCACTATAAGCCCCGCCCGGCCACGAGAGGTCTGTCCGGCTGTACTAAGCCCAGGCCCTAGTTGTATATATTTTTTAATTTACCGCTATACTGTATTTGTCCTGTATAAACTCGGTTCACAGCGCTATCTGTTCACTTCTTATTTGAAACAGACTTTAATAGCTAATTTATTAGGAACTGGAACTCTCGGCCCTTAATAATATCTTTACTTATTTTATTATGTTTAACTGATTGAGCAGCAGACCTTACCCTGCTGTCCTGGATTGTACGCCATTATGTTAGTGACGTGAAAAAAATGTTATGAGTAATACGAGGGCTACCTTTTAAGTTTTTACAAAATTTAACAAAGAAAAAATATTTTTTTTTGAACAAACTGGTTTTTTGCTTTTCATAATATTCGCCTTTAAGATTTATACACTTTTGCATGCGTTCAAACAAATTATCAAAACATTTTTCCACTCTTAAGTTGGTATCTCAAAAACATGGTTTTCGAAGGGTTCAACAGCTTCTTGAGGTGATGAAAGTCGCTGTCCACACATTTTTTGTTTGACATTGGGGAACAAAAAAAAGTCCTTAGGGAATAAATCAGGTGAATACAGGCAATGAGATATTAATTCGATGTTTTTCTCTTTCAAATAATCAATTGTTTGACGTGCTGTGTGGGAGCTTGTATTGTCATGATGAAGAATGATGCGACGTTTTTGGTTGTTTTTCCTGAGTTTGTCAATGACTTCTGGCAAACAAATTGTTGTATACCATTCAGCATTAACTGTTCTCCGATCCTCTAAAGGAATAGTTGCGACATATCCAGTACAACCGAAGAAACAAGCGATCATTTTTTTAGAAGTGCTTCGTGAACGAACAACTTTTATGGGTTTCATCTTGGAAGACCCAAACAGTGGATTGTTGTTTAGTTTCTGGTTCATATGAATAAATCCAAGTTTCATCGCCTGTAACGATGTTTTATACGGATTTTGCAGTGCCTAGGTTGAATTTTTTTAGCATTCCTTACACCAATTAACACGAGCCTTTTTTTGAACTTCGGTCAAATTATGTGGAATCCATTGGGAACAGATCTTTTTCACAGCAAAATGTTCATGCAAAATCGAGAATGTATTGCAGTCTGTGATATGACAAAGAATGCCTCTATCTCACGGTAAGTAACATGCCGGTCTACTTCAATCATTTTGCACACAGCATCGATGTTTTTTTGATTCACAACCGATTTTGGTCGACCTTCACGAGATTCGTCACTGACAGACGCACAACCACGACGAAATTCTTCAAACCAATTGTAAACAATCTTTTCTGATGATGCTTCATTACCAAAAGTTGAACGAAGCGAATCTATGCATTGTTGTTGAGTCAGGCCTTTACTAAAATCGTAAAAAAACATCCAACGAAAACCTTCACGAGTAATATCCATTTTTTCACAAACTTGTGTTTTTAAACGCAACTGTCCACTAGTCGGTCAATTTATAAACTGCAACTGATTTCACAACAACAAATGTCAATTTTTACTAGTATAGTAATGATTTGTTTTTTTTTGTATTGTTTTGGTTATTTTATTTATTTTATTTCTATTTGTAATGGCTAATACCCTGAACGCGGCAAGGCCTAGGGAGAAATAAAGAATATATATACTAATATAGTAATGACACATTTCAATATTGCCAGCTAGTGGTCGTTTATAAAAACATAAAAGGTAGTCCTCGTATTTTACACTGATTTACAAAATTTATTACCTTTTAAATGGTTCATTTTCTTTAATACAAAATAGTTTGTTCCTACTAAACATAACATTAAGCTTGGATAGTTCCAATAGTGCACTAAGTAATTGTCTTCGTTCAGGTGTTCAAAGTAGCCCACTAAAGGTTGGACTTTCGTACTATCATCATTACTTAAATAGTAATTTCGTCCAATAAAAAATAGTTTTGAAGTGTTGATAAAATGAAAATCTTGACACACAAAACGCCATTCAGATTCCATTTTATGTTCCAGTAAAAGTGTCAGTGCTTCCCAATCATCTAAATAATTCTCTTGCTGAAATATTAATTTGTTTAGTCTAGTGCAGTGATTCTCAACCACTGTGCCAAGGCACTTTTGTGTGCCGTGAAATTCTTGAAGTGTGCCGCCAAATTTTAGAAATACATACAATAAAAAAAATTGTATGTACTTTTATACAGCAATTTAATATAATAACTTAATGGAAGAACAAAGCATAGGAAGGTAATTTAGAAAAGTTTGAGTCAGTTCCAAAAGACTCCTATAAAACTATCCATAAAATTGTTATTTACCATTTGACAACACTAGAGGAGAGAATTATTCATTACTTCCCAAATTTAGATATAAACATTTTGATTGGGTTTTTAATCGATTTGTGAAAACGGATACGTCTGTATATGAATTTTGTAATAATCGAGATTTAATTTAAAACAATTTGGAGGATCAATTAATTCATTTTGGATTAATATTGGATGCGATTATCTCATAATAGCCATTAAAGCTTTAAAAATATTATTACAATTTTCTACATTTTAATTGTGCAAATTCGGATTTTCAGCATTAACCAATATAAAAAAATTGATGTGAAGTGTGAATTTTCACATATTTCTGGGTTTTGCAGGTATTTAGTAACTGAATGATGATTATTTGGTATGCCAAAACAAATTTTGTGTCAAAATATTTTTTTATGAATTCTAATTCGAATGCCTAATACCATTATTTAAGTTTCTAAATGTGTGCCGTATTTTTTTTTTTTTTTTATAAGGTTCATTAAGATTTTAAATATTGCGCCTATGGCTTCCATTGGTTGCTTAAATCATAAGCCCCGCCCTCTGATTTCGTCAAACATAGAATTAAATTATAATTTCAACACTTCCCACTGGTTATTAAATTTACGCTTTTAAAAATTAAATACAACATTTACCAAAATATAACTAGAATTTTAACAAAATAATTTAAACAAAATAAAAATGCAAAAAAAAAATAGAAAAAATTAAATTAACAGGATTCTAACCCTAGGTTTTCAAATTAAGTTACATTATTAAGCGCAGGACAAAACCAACTACGCTACTAGAGCTACTGATCTGGTGTGTTACATAGCGAATTAAATATTTAACATATTTTAGTTAAAAACACAAAAAAATGCGTTATTTTCCGAAAACATAATCTGATCAAAAATTCTTGTTGTACTATTTCGGTTCACACCAATGTACATTACTTAGAATTTTTTCAGATTTTTAGTTTAAACCATCTGAGCTATAGGGTGTGGGACAAAAAAAATTTCAAGTTCAATATGACAAGTTTTTCAATTAGACAAGTTCAAAAAAAAAAGATTTTTGGTTTTGGAGTTTTGAAGTATTTAATATAGACTATAAAGACTTTAAAACAAAACGATTTTTAAACATGCCTATATTTATAATTCAAATATAACCAGTCCTAAGCCTGATAAAAATGTGAAGGAATGTCATGTGAGTATATACAGTTCATTCTAAATAGCATATAAGAAAACACGTTTATTTTAAATAATTATTACGGTCCTCGCAACTATTTTTAACAGAACCATAAACTCAGCAGGTATAATGGTTATACTGTTGTGGCGGCGTTTGGTCCAATAATTTTTATACCAGTTTGGCCACAGCCACAGCCATCTTATGCCTTGCCTCCGCCATAGACAGCAAGCTATGGATTCATTGTTTTTTGAGGTTGTCAATTTTAGATTGTTCAACAGGGGGGTGAAACTCTAATGGCAAAACGAAAACCATATTACGTTCCACAACCTAACACGAATAGCGCCCCAGTCGCTGCCAGTCGCTATAGCTACGCGCATGACAGGATGTTGCCTGTTACGGCTTCTGTCATTAGCGTCAAAATCTGTAATTAGTGTCAAAATCGTCTTCTTTAATTTTGTAATTTCATTGTTTAATTCGGAAAATGGGTGTTAAATGCTTTGTTTTCGGGTGTGATAGTAGTGAACCTACTAAATATCGCTTTCCAAACCCGAAGACACGTGTGGCTCCAGAATTGTATAAAACGTGGATGAGGAACATTGGAAATCCAAAATTGGATGGCTTGTCCATGGAAGTGTCCATAAATATTAAGTATTAGTAAATATTATGTTATATGTTAGTCTACTTAATAAATAATTATTTCTGCTAGTTATTGTTTTTCTGTTTCTGTATAATTCCTAACTGCTTGTTCTTAATTGTAAACATAATTAAATGTTATTATTAAATGATACAATTGTTATGATTTATTTTGTCTATTTTTAATATTGTTGTCGTTAATAATATTAAAAATAGACAAAATAAATTATAACAATTGTTTCATTTAATAATAACATTTAATTATGCTTAAAACTATATCCACTGAAGCATTTGAAATACCCGCGAAAACCCAACCCTTTCCTCCCCTACCAATTTTAGTTCCATATATAACGACAGTTTCGCATCTATTTCCTTCTTTATCTATGATTGTTCAATAAAAAATATTTTTTGACAGTTTTAAAATTCTAACACTGGTTCACTTCATTTAAAACCTGCAGACGATATAATTCCACACTGTCAGTAATTATTGGAATCAGTAAGTGAGAGTGGCCATTTGATTTTGGAAATACTATTCTGTCATAATTTTCTGCTATAATAGTCCGAGAGCTAGCAACGTTTTCGAGAAAGAATGTCTTTTTAGCATTATAAATTTATAGTTGCCAGACAGTTTTGTTGTTGCTAACATTGCGCCAGATCTAATTTAAGTAATTAAAAAATAATAATTTTCAAACCATTTTAGTATAGCTGTAATTTTAATATGATATAGGTCTGTAATCGAAGAATACAATATTAATTTGCCAGACGGAAATTCCGTTTTTTAACTAGGAACCAGACCCATTTAAGTCCCGGGGAAAATAGGTAAGTTAGAAGAGTGTGACAGCTTATTCGTTAGTTGCGTGAGAGAGATAGCTGCAACAGAGGGCGTTAGAGAGAGACAGGTTATATAGGTTAGAATTTCATAAAAATATAGAGCAGAATAATAATTAAAGTAAAATGAGATGAGAACAACTGATAAAAAATATTATTAGCAAAATAAAACAAATAATTTATTTTAAATATGTAGGAAATGAAACATAAAATATAATTCAGTATTTTTATTGAATAATACTGTCACAATAAAATGTCAGTATCATCGTCACTGCTATCATCGTTATCACTCCTTATATCATTATTATTATTGTATTCAGATGTATCGTCATTTTCTAGGAACTGAGTATCGGTAAAAAAAATTTAAAAAAAAAAATAAAGAAAAAATTAAATTAAATTATTATTATTTTACCACTTTTGTCTGAACAAAAAACACATTTTTCTTTTTCCTGACTCATCACGATAAAATTCTGCTTTATTTTATTTTATAAAAACAAGCAAACATAAACTCATGTGGTCGACGCCAACTTAAAAAATAGCAGCTGTGATTGTTTTACTGTTATCTCTTCTAACTCACCTATTCTCCCCGGGACTTCAATGGGTCTGGTTCCTAGTTAAACAACGGAATTTCCGTCTGGCAAATTAATATTGTATTCTTTGATCAAATATATCCTATTAAAATTACAGCTATACTAAAATGGTTTGAAAAATATTATTTTTTAAATACTTAAATTAGATCTGGCGCAATGTTAGCAACAACGAAACTGTCTGGCAACTATAAATTTATAATGCTAAAAAGACAAAGAAAATTGTATAAAAAAGAAAATGTCTTAAAATGATTTCAAAATATCCTGTACATATCCTTTTTACCTGTACAGGCGAGATGCGCACAGATAAACGCAACCGCTCCCAGGTACTAGACGTACCGCATCCCTACCTAACTTCAATAAGAAAGATAAATTTCGAAAAACCAGCCGACCTAAAATAAACTTTTTTGTGACGATGCTAGCTCTTAGACTATAAGTTCTGTATGTATTATAATAATGTATATTATAATAAATTAAAGATATATAATACTGTTTTATTTATTGTTTGTATCTCCTATCTTTAGCTTCTTTTGAAATTATCGAGATTGGTATTTTTTCTTTTATTTTACCGATAAATTCTTACCTATAAAAATTATTTTAATAAATGGCTCTACGCCACTGTACAGCCGAAATCTATTGCCCGCTATTTTGAAAGACCATCTTTGTCTTTCCAAATAGCATGTAATATTCCGTCCACTAGAATTTTTATTCAATGGGCAAACCCTTTACCAACAATTGCTATTGTATACAACAATGCCCGATGGCGGCGCTACGAGCGCTGTGAACAGCTGATTGAAACGAGTAATGTGAAAGTTGTCCATATTTGTTTACATGTTAAATCATCGATTTGCAATGGATAATAAACAGCTATCCTTATTAAATTATTTAATTTTTTTAAGTGCAACACCTTCTTCTAGGTGTGTAGTTGAAGGAGAAGAGTTGTTAAACGCCGGAAATCTTATGTTGTGCGGAATTTTGGACAAAAATGATGAGCATGTCGACATATGTGGGTTATGTTTACAAACAAGCAGTTTGAGAACACCACCTCACGAAGTCACTGGGAAATTAAAATTTAGTAATGATGTTGAAGTTTTAAATATGTCCTGCACATGTAAAGCAGGAACTACATGCAAACACATTTCAGCTATCCTATTATTTTGTGCCAGGTGGTTAACAAACCAAAATGAAAGAAGCCAAGATCAGGGCATTGATTGATTGTGAAATATTTGATTTATCTTTTTTTTGTGTGGTTTCTGTTGGTTTTACTTTTTGTTCCAGAAACAATATATTGAGTATGGAAATATTAACCAGCACAGATTTAAAATGCCTGTGGTCTACTTTTAAGAAACCTGTCTTACAAAAGTATGAACCGAAACCTCTGTTAGAAACTCCTTGCCCAAATAAATTGATTAAAAACAAAAGCAGGCACTGAAAGTTCAGTGAAAATGTATTAGAAAAGCTGCGTACAGAATTTGAGACCGCTTGCCCTAATTCTGCATTAAAATTACCCGGGTAGATATTTAATTATGTTCGAGAAGGATTTTTATAATTTAGTGTTTGTTTTTTATTTAATTTGTTTAATAAATACTAGTTTGTTATTACCACTTCCACAGCACCAAATTTATTAACAGTTCACAAATTGTTTCTCATTTGGAAAATAGTGGAAGTAAATATTTTTGTTACTTCCTTTTCTAGAGTGACAGCCAAACACACACCAATTTGTGTTATAATAAAGTAATATAAAAAAGAATAATAATTGCTATCCAAAATTAATATAACAAACAAACTGCAACACTAACTTTTAAAAGCAATACAAACTACACGAGAAAACACATGTAAACCAGATGTAAACAATAAACTATTACTCGTTTCGCTTAGTTCAGTTATAGTCCGCTTGGCGTCACTTCATAGCGCTGTTGAGCCCAATACCAAGAAAGTCAATCTTAATATATCAACTGTTCCCCATCAGATACCTTCATCTTTGTTAGTGCAGCTCTAGAACTTTCAAGCTGATTACACGTTACCACTTGTAAAGAAATGTTAAAAAAGCACCAAAAAACGAGTGACTTATTCCTTAACATTTTAAACATCTCGAAATGCCTGTAGTTACGAACTAAATGAAGTATAATCTTCTACTACGTGGAAAAGTAACAATACATTAACTTTAAAGCAGAGTAATATATTAAATATGAATATTAAGACACATGTCTGTAATAAGACATAATTTTTATCGCTGCATATTATTTGAATTAGACAATTACACTAGGGATTGTAAATTTACCGACTTTTTCATTTACCGGTAATTCGGTAAATGAAAATTAAATTACCAGTAAACCGGTAATTTACCGTTTTTTTTTTTTAATAAAATTAAGGTGATAAAAATATAAGTCATTTTGATTTCTATTTCATATTTTTTATTTCAAAGATATAAAATATAAAAAATATAAAACTAAAGTGTTATTCTAAAGCTAAACAAACTATAATAACTTTTAGAAACAGAATTAAAATAATACAGAAAAATAAAAATACAACAAAAAAAATATATAGTATCTATTACCGAATACCATTTTAATGATTACCATTTTTTAAAAAATAACTTCTCAAGAAACTTAAATTATTTAAAGTCCTATCTCCTGATTTTGATCTAATTTTTGTACAAAATAGTCCAGATCCCGAGAATACCCTTTCTGATTCAACACTTGTTGGACGAATGGTCATTAAATAATCAAATACTATTTGAATATACTTCCCCCGTACTTTTTCTTGGCGAAAGTACTCAAATTCTTTTTTTACTATTTGTTTCCAATCTTTCGTGTTTCTTGTGGAACTGACACTTCTTGGATTGGAATCCAAATCAGAATCATTTAAGTGACTCTGAGTCAGATTACTCTGACTACTATCAACAATAATCGAAATCGAAAATATTTCAACAATGCTTTTGATTATTGTTGCTTTACTGTTTATATTAAAAATGACATAATTTTCTTGATCCGACAAAATCAAATCAGGGTCTGTCAAATAGTGTAATATGTCTGAATAAACAGTCCTTCTCTCTTTTATGCAATATATTAATGCTTTTTTCAGTTCAACGCTTAAAAATGTATTTTGGTTGGATAATTCATCCAACATAAATTTTAAAGTAACATCGGCTACATATAAATTAGTATTTTCATTGCAGAGTGTTTCAATTGCTAACTTAATGGGTTGCAGGCTTGAGATTTTATTTGATAGTAATTTTATATCTCTGTCATTGAAATCTAAGTCCAGCTTCAAATCTATTAGACTTTTTCGGACAGCATCTTTAAGTAATAAAAATCTTTCCAGCATATTTAGTAAGCTATTCCACCTGGTTCTACAATCTTAAAATTAATTAATTAAAGAAAGTTCTTTTCCAATAATTTCTTTGACATATTATTGTTGTAAAGTATTTTTGGTTGGCGATTTTCTAAAAAGTCTTACTATCTGCCGTATTTTTGTAATTAAAGAATTTAATACTGCATTTTGTAGAATAAGTTCGGTAGAGCCAGTAGCTTCTTGGTATATTTCAAAATTATCGTGTTCAATGTCCGAATCCGAATTATCAGAATCAGAATCTGTAGTAAGTAGTAAATTAGCATTATATTCATCATCCAGTTAACCGGTAAACCGGTATACAATCCCTAACTTACATGCAAAAGAGTATTTTTTAGTATATTTCTTATTACTTACGTGACATATAAATTAAGGTAATTCCATTAATTTCTTTCTCTTGAGCAATAACCATATAGCATTGGCGGTCAGAATTTATGGCGCACACACATCGTTTTCCATTTTGCTTTTTTCAGATCTTTTTAGATGTCCTGTATTCCAATCAGGGTTGCCAGACGTCCCAAATTTTGCGGGACGTCCCGCTTTCTGAACAAAAATAGATTTTCCCGCGCGGGACAGCTATTATCACGAATTAATCAAAAAAAAATGTTTGTCCTGCTCATTACTTGGAAGTGAGGACCTTTTTTTTGCCCCTCGGTTCTATTTTGGGAGTGAAGATCTTTTTTTTTTGCTCGTCAGTACTATTTTGGGAGAGAGTCTATTTATAAATATTTTTAAATAAGGTTGTCCCGCTTTTTTCGCCTTAGTCCCGATTTTTTTATATTTATTTGGTAAAAATCCCGATTTGGTAAAATAATAATCTAGCAACCCCGATACCAATACTCGCTAGTTCTGTCACAATTCGTCATAAATCTTCATTCTGTTCTGTTTCATCCTTACTAGTTTGATTCTTCTTTCCTGTGAGGTACTTAATTTTGAAGCTAAATGAGGAGGTGTACTATTTTTATTTCCTATTCCTTATTCTTGATATATATTACTTATTCTTGATATATAGATTGGGAAAATCAGTTCGTAAATTTGAACGTCGATCAAATGACGGAGACGTTTTATAGTAAGCTGAATGAAATTTTGGGTCTACATGTTCCTTTAAAACCAAAATTTTATAATAAATTTCCACTCTGGTACGCTCTCTCCACAATTAAGGTAATTAAGGAAAAACATAAATATCATAAAAAATGGAAAATTTACAAGAATTACAATGATTATATAACTTTCAGCATTCTTAGAAGTAGATGCAAATTCTTAATTGAATCTGATTATAAAAATTATTTGAAATCTCTTGAAATAAACTTACAAAATGACCCCAAACAAATTTGGAAATTTTCTAAAATGAAAAGAGGCCCATCATCTAACATTCCTAATATAATGAACTTCAATAATACTTCAGCAACCACAGGTCATGATATAGTCAATATGTTCGCCGCTTATTTTGAATCTGTTTTCGAACCCGATAACGACCCCTCTTATAATATTTCCTCTTTTGCAGATAATTTGTCTTTGGCCACAGACTTGATAGTTGAGGGTGATATATTTCAACGCCTCTTATCCTTAGATATAAATAAGGGAGCTGGACCTGATGGTATTCCAGCAATATTACTTAAAAATTGCGCTTCAGGTTTTGTTGTGCCCCTATCCATAATTTTTATAAAATCTGTAAGTAATGGTATATTCCCAAATTTGTGGAAAAAATCTTTGATATTCCCAATTTTTAAATCAGGGGATAGACATAATATTAAAAATTATAGACCAGTTTCAATTCTATCAATCATCCCTAAGCTTTTTGAAAAAATCATATACAATCACTTGTTTAATTCGTTGAAAAATGTCATTATTCCGGAACAACACGGATTTTTTAAGGGTCGCTCAGTCGAATCCAACCTTCTAGCTTACTCGAATTTTATTTTTCAGGCAATGGACTCTCGTCTTCAGGTGGACTCCGTGTACACCGACTTCAGCAAAGCTTTTGATAAGCTAAATCATAATATTCTTCTTTCAAAGTTGGCACAAGTCGGTGTACATGGAGATCTGTTGAGATGGGTGTGCTCTTACATAAAGAATAGATCTCAGGCTGTTGCTCTAAATGGATTTATTTCTAAATATTTTTATACCACGTCCGGTGTTCCGCAAGGGTCGCACCTTGGACCATTACTTTTTATTGTCTTTATTAATGATATAAACGAATGTTTTCATCACTCAAATTTTCTCTTATACGCCGACGATTTAAAAATATTTAGAACAATATCTTCTTTAACGGATTGTGTCATAATGCAACAGGAACTGTCTAACTTACATACTTACTGCGTTAATAATAAACTTCATCTCAACTATGAAAAATGTTATCAAATAACGTTTTCCAAAAATATTAACTTAATCCAGAATCACTATAACATCGATACCAACTTGCTAAAGGAAGTATCTGTTATAAAAGACTTGGGAATGTATTTTGATCAAAAATTTCTATTCAATGTACATATTGATCATGTGTGTAAGAAAGCGTACCAGAATCTAGGATTTATATTTAGAACATGCAAAATATTTAAAAATCACCATACATTTATAACACTTTATAACGCCTTTGTCTTATGCCATTTAAATTATTGTTCCGTTATATGAAATCCCAGATATAATGTATATGATCGTCGCTTAGAATCAATTCAAAAGAAATTTCTGAATTATTTGAGTTATCGCTTCCCAATATCACATGTTTCATACTTATCAAGATGTTATTATTTCAAAATGATTACCTTGCATTGCAGACGCATGAACAATGATGTAATTTTTCTTACTAAAATTATTAAAAGCTTAATTGATTCACCGTATCTCCTTATGAATATAAATTTAAATATACCGCTTCGCAACTTAAGAAATAAATACCTTTTTAGACAACCTTTTGCTAGGAGTAACTATGCCCAAAACGCCCCCTTAAACCGATTAGTTTCTACATTTAATAATATATTATTGGAGGCAGATCCGTTTCATTTGAGTTTAAACACTATAAAACGCCGCCTTCATACATTTAGTGTTCAAAGCACTATTAATGAAAATTAATTCATTCTTCTGTATATATATGTATTTGTTTTTTTTTTATTTATCAATTATCCAATTACCGTCTTAATGGCTAAATTTGTTAAATATTAAGTTACTATATTGTAATGTATAGCAATCGAAGTTGTAGTTTTTAGGTTCGTCCTGTGTACAACTCAATTACATAAATAAATAAATAAATAAATAAATAAATAAATTCTTGTTCCGTATATAAACTAACCATTATTGTTATATTCCTGTAATTCCCCAAATAGAGATATAAAAAAAAATGCATAGAACGGATGAAATTTTTTTCTTATTAAATATAAATAATTTTTGTCATATGTATTTTTGCTGTTAAATCAATAATAAGAGTGATATTTCAAGTTTTTTAATTAAATAATATTAACCTCGATACATCCCGAATGAAAAATTTGACATGCGATATAGGCATAATGTTCAAATCAAAATATTAAAAGTTTTTGATATTTTTTAGAGCATACAATGATTTCTTTAAACAAGAGATATGTGTAACTTTCCAACAAAAAAAAAAAACAGAATGGTAAGCCAATGTCAAATAATAAGTCGTTAAAGTTGGCAATATTATTAACTACAAATTTCATCCTTGACGACCTGATATTTTATATTGCTTATTTACTTCGATTATTGCAATTTCAATTATCGTGGAATTTTCAGGGAACCAATCAGTCCCACTAATCGAGGGATGCTTATATTTGCATAATATCAATTTGCGACCTTGTAAGTTTTGGTAGAAAGATTTTTTGTCAAAATTCAGCTATAAAGAAGCGGTGTGAAAAGATTAAACTTTCTTGACAGGTCTTTAAAAAACTTAAACAGCTATATCATTTTTTGACATTTACAAGCTTCGAATTTACTTAACACCTATATTCACCCTACGAAAAAGATGACTGGGAAACCGGGTAATAAAGAATAAATGTATCATAAATCCATAATATATTATTTATTACAGATTTTTTCAAGACTAAAGCATTTCTACCTTTAGGTCATATGTGTAATTACATAATTTACATATGTTACATAATTACATAATTACATAATTTACATATGTCACTATTGTAATACGAGCCCCTCGTCATAATTGTTCGTTCTACGACTGTTTCAGGCTAAAATTTTGTTAAAACATAAATCATCTCTTAATTCCAACAAAACTAAAGCAAAATTTTTATGTAATTTATTACGAAGACATGTTATAAACTTAAATCAACAAAAAATAACACAAATTCTACTTTTATTTACAGACTGGGTTATTACCCGTCAACAATGACTGATTTATAATATAAAAATTTCACTTGTTTCTATGTGTATTTGGTTTTATTTTTTAACGTATCTTAATTTCGTCACCGGTCAGCGAATCACGGCATAGGATATCACCAGTTAGCTAATCACGGGAGAACCTGTCAGCCAATCAAGAGACAGGGTGTCCCAAGTTACCCAATCACGAGAATCTTAGGAAAAATTGACGTCACAATGTTAGCGACACTACATACGAGGGATGTTTCCAAAGTTCTGGGAATTTAGCTATAATTTTTATTATTTTGTTAATTTTCATCAATATTACAATGTAGTTTTTCAACCTAATCTCCATTTAACTGAATACATTTATCCCAACGATAAACTAATTTTTTTAAGCCGTTCTCAAAGAACTTTCCTATTGAGTTTCTGTTCTGGTCCCAACAGCCTTGGCACCCAGCGCGGCGAAACCTTGCTAACGCCCAAACAATCATGCAAGATGTCATGAACTTGTCGTGTACCTATCCCTAGGCGCACAATAATTTGACGAATAGTCATTCGCCTGTTCTCTTTCAGTAGGTCTTCGACGGCAGTAATGTTTCTTTCATTTACCGACGTGCTTGGGCGCCCACTGCGTGGATCGTCTTCTAGCGATGTTCTACCGGTTTTAAAACGATCGATCCACCGATAAACAGTACTTTTGTATACTGCAGACTCACCAAATACTCCTTGCAGATTCTGAATAATTTCTGATGTTTTCACACTTTCTTTCCACAAAAAGAAAATTATTGCTCTTTGAGATTTTGCTGCGTCTTCCATGGTTACAAAAACAGTACTATGAAAACGCATCTATATCAGTTGAACACCTAAATCAGACTGAACAATATTGCACTAGATAGTTGCATAAACATGTCAAGACTTGTCTGGCACCAATAACATTGCCTATAAGTTCTGCGTAATTTAATTATAGCACAATTCCCAGAATTTAGGAAGCATCCCTCGTATATACACTTGCTATAAAGGATTTAACAGTGTATAAAGTTTCTTTTTTATGCCTACGGAATATATATACAGAAAGTAATCTATTTTGAAAAATAATAAGACATTTTTTTTTTTTTTTTTATTTTTAATGGCCTTTGCTACTGTGGCAATTAGCCAGGACAATTTTTGTTTTGAGAAAATTTCCATGCCATAACCGGGATTTGAACCCGAGCCCCCATGGTTGGTAGTCAAATGAGCTGACCACTACGCCATAGCGACCGGCATAATAAGACATTTCTGTATATAATTATATTCGTAGATACTTAGAGAATAAATATGCAAAATATTGTTCACATAGTTTAAAGGATATAGGCGTGTCTAGATCCTCGTTTATGTCTACGAAACCCTAAACATTTATTTATGTAATTTTATCTGCAGTTTCCTAGAGAATAAATCTGCAAAATATTGTTCATTGTAATTATTACAAGTTAAATTATTGTTGAATTAATAAACACAATATGGCGTGGATATATGCACAATATGCGGTTGTAGAACAGCAAAAAATTGTAAGAAGTTATACAGTCTGTTCCAAACGGTTAGGCGGAACTAAATGGGTCTTTCTTTTCTTTAAGTTGTCACGAGAATCGAGCTTGCTTGGGATATTTCACGTTTCATGTTGGTAACTTTAATGTCAATAGGTGTGTTCGATTTGCACATTTGCAGTAACTGTTTACTGCCGCGTTAAAAAAATCTGTTCGTTTTGTTTCGCAGTAACTGCAAATCTGTTCGATTTGTCGTAATTTACTGCCAGTTTATGACGCTACTGCGAAAAAGTTACAGCTGCTTCTCTTGCGGATTATTTGTGACGGCTGTGTTTGTTTACCTTTTTGAGTTGATACTATAGATAAAGAATAAATGGTTGGTACTTTGTTTTTGACTTTTTGACAGGAATATGACTAGCATATTTGTTTTGATATTTATATTATATTCTTTGATGGCTAATGTCTTACAAATTCTTTTCTGAATATCCTGGGACAATAGTTTCTACAAAATTTTTCAGTTTTTCTATCCTGGTGCATTTTGTAAATCTCGCAAATACAGTTCATAACTTCATCATCCGAACTCGAAAAATCTAAATCTGAATCAGATGATTCTGGATTTGATAATATTTCAAGATCCATTAAATATATCTAATATTTTTCACCCTTTCGACACTAGGCTGACCAGATTTTTTTCACAGAAAAAGAGTATACTAAAAAAAAAAGGTTACACTCCAAAAATTCAAATAATGAGCAAAAAACAGAGGTCCTCATTCAAAAAAACTAGTGACGAGCAAAAAAAAAGGTCTTCACTCTCAAAATAGAAGTGATGAGCAAAAAAAAGGTCCTCATTTCTAAACTAGAAGTAATAAAAACACGTGACCATCAAAAAAGAGTATATTCAGGGTTTTTTTATAAAAAGTAAGAGTATAGAAAATATTACTCAAAAAAGAATATAATACTCTTAAAAAGAGTACGTCTGGTCACCCTATTCGACACACAAGATAATCTCCGAACCAAATCGTAAAAAGATTCTTAAGCTGGAAAGTTATCTGAAATCTGTCTGACATTTAACATTTACGTCAGACGTACTTCTTATTCTTTACGTATAAAAAAAAACGAACAGAAAATTAAACTCGCTGTATGTTACCAGTTTTTAGTAGTAAACTGCTAACTGCAGCGTTTTACTGCTAGCGTTTAGCAGTATAACTCGAAGGTGCAAATCGAACATACCTAATAAGAAATGTCGAGAGGCAGACACGTGTCATTGTATTTAAAAAAGAAAATTTATAATACTTGGAAAACATTTTGGAAAAGTAACAAATTTAAGAAATGGGAGGTGGTAAAATTAGTCTCTGCGTCGTTTGAAGTAAAAACCTATTATAAGTTTAAGATTTATGTCAACTTTCTATCGACTTTCTATCGACATCTGCCAATTTTTGATAGTAGTATATTTTATATGTCAATATTTATTTAATTTTATAGGAACAAGTGGTACGAAAGATTGTGAATGGTGGGATAGAAAATTTAAAAGCACAAGCATGCAGTGCTATAAAGTACAAAAAATTTGAATTTTGTAGTACCATTTTTTAAAAAAAATTGACAAACAAAATTTATCAGTATAATCACCTGGGTGCCACTGGCATGTAATGACCTTGGCTCAAGTTTTAGTTTTCTGGTACATTGGTAGATGGCAGAAGATTTGCAAAATAAATTACGAATACACCCGACTTCAAACGATCAGAAACTTCGTGTTCTAGCTGTAGATCAGCCGCCATTAGCTGTCAAACACATGACAGTTGGTGTTGAAGTAATACGCATTTAAGCTTGTTAATTTTCAAATACATGGTTCAAATAATAGAGTTTTATTTCCAATTTTGGGCATCTTATACTGTATTTGATACATACTTTGTATATCTCGGGAAGACGGACAAAAATTGATTTTTTGCGGATATTGTCTTATAATGATCTGAAATGTGTAGAAACCAAATATGAGGACGAAAAAATAAAAAAACAGGTACAGCCTCCAATTTTATTAATACAGTTTTTGTAATTAGTAATTATAATGTTGTGTTTAAAATAATATTTAATGTTGTGTATAATTTTGTGTTTCAAAAATAAATAACTTACACCTTTTATTTAGATTTATTTATTTAAATTCCTTATTTATATGTTATATTAATGTATATGGATTATTAAATATATATGTATTTCTTTGTTAATTGTAAAACTTTTGATAATATAAATAATAAAATATATTTAATACAATAATAATGGTAATTGTGAACGTAAATCAGATAGTAAAATTTAAATTTGGCGGTTGTTGTTGTTTAGTTCATTGGTATATTCCTAGAGGGAACGTACTAATATTTTTTTTGCTGCCAGTGTCCGTTCTTAATATATTGTGTTCTGTGAGTATAATTCTAACGAACGTGGACAAACAACGCGCTAGTCAAATTAAAGAATAGATGGTGAAAATGTTTAGTGGATATTTGGTCTAAAATCTACAAACGAACGTGGACAAAGAATGCACTAGGAAAATTAAAGAATAAATGGTGGAAATGTTTGTTGGATATTTAGTCTAAAATCTACAAACAAACGTGGACAAAGAACGCGCTAGTCGCGATAATAGGGGATAGGCATGATTTTTTTATTTTTTTTTTTATTATATTCCTCTTGTTGCATATAAACATAAAAAACAGTTTTTTTTTTTTTTTTTTTTTAGTTTGAATGCTTAAAAAAATCATAAATGTATGTAGCGCGCGAAAACGACGTGTGACGTCATACCCTTCTAACTGACACATGACACTACTAGTCTACCCAGCGTACATACAGTACCTAGACAAAATATTATAACCACTTACAAAAACAACTGTTTATTAAAAATGCCGACATATAATCATATGCTACTTTATTTATTTCTTTAACATATCGTGAATTTATTAAAAGATAAGCCATTTTAAACATCTTCAACTCTGTATTTTTATTCTGAAACTGATTTGTAAGAACAAAAAGTATCGATTTTGTCCTGGCCAGGTAATTCGCCGGATATCAATCCTATCGAAAATGTTTGGAACCCCCTGAAAAGACTTGTTTATGATTTAAATAATACTAATAAACTAGTTTTAATAGATAATATTAAAAAAGTATGGCATGGCTCTCCAGAAATTGAAAATTGTATTAGTGCATGTATTGAGAGTATGCCTCGAAGAATTGCGGCAGTAATAAAAGCAAAGAAGGCAACACAAAATATTAAAAAACATTTTATAAATGTACTAAAATAATTGGAAACAATAAAATACAAAATAAAAATAAAATTGGTGTATTACTATTTTGTTGATTTTGTGTAAAACAATGAATTTTTAAAAATTCATAAGTGGTTATAATATTTTGTCTAGCTACTGTAGTCTGTTGTGAACTTATTTGTTTGTATAACTTTTATAGGTTATGTAAAGTTAGAGTGATTTTAATTAAAATAAAGTTTAATTCTATAAAAACAATTTATACATGTTTACCGAATTAAATTTTATATTAAAATATATAAAATATGGAAGATCCAGGCCCCAGTACTTCGAAACATAGTCGAAAATATTGTTTAGTACCAATGTGCACAAATAGTTCAATTAGAAATCCAAAAAAATAATTTATATCATTACCTGATGACGAAAAACAACAGAAAAGCTATGAGGCGAAATAAAACCGATATTTCAGAAAAAAGTAAACTTTATGTTTGTGAAGACCATTTTAATGTGAGTACATATATTTTATAAATTATTTTAATAATAAATGCGTGAAAAATTGTTTAAAAACAAATACAAAACTCTCAAACAATACAATATAAACACGTAAACATTATGTTTTGTCTGTATCTATGACGTCAAACCGCAACAGTCTCAGTCGTATCTACTCGGCAACCTTCGCGGCGTGGTCGGCTTATTTCAAATTTACAATATTTTAATTAAAAAATTTGGCTATAATATTAATTAAAATGTGATTTTTGTTGTGTTAGGTGACATAACTAACATTAAAATATCAAAAAAATTTAGTTTTAAGGAAATATAAATTTTATGCGTATCCCCTATTGGTATAAGTGTTTGAATGTTGAAAAAACGCGCTAGACTTATATAGAACAACCGTGAATTCATCAATATTTACTATAAGTGTTATATTGCCTACAAATAATAAATATTCCTTTTACACTTTTGTACTATTATTTTTATATTTTAATATATTTGTAATTAAAATTATTATTTACAAAAATATGTGCAAATATTCCTTAACCAAAAATAGTAAAATAGGTCTGATTTACAAAATTTAAATAAAACGGCCGAAAAGCACGATTTCTAGTTCCGCCTAACCGTTTGGAACAGACTTTAATTCAGATAACTCGGTTGACAGATAATCACATATAATTAACAAATAACAATAATACATGAGTACAAATAATATTCAATAGACAAAATATATGGTTTTCCAACGAACGCAGTCGTAAACACACAGGGATGTGGAAAACCAGTGAAAATAGGGTTGCACTTAAACTTGTGTGTAATTTCCATAGAGTAATGGTCCAGCTACCCTCTGATTGGCTGAATTCTGTTGGTTTACAATGGTTTGGTAGCTCACAAACGTACGAAACACTAAGAACAGCGCTGTGATATTTTTCTGGATGAAAATATAAAAAATTACTTGAAAACACGTTTTCTAGTTGAGTATAATTCTTGACACGTTACGTAACGGGTTTTTTATAGGAAAAAACGTTTGTTCCTGATAATGGTCAAGCAATAACTCTGGTTGCGTTAGCGAAATAATTCCTATAGTAAAGGATATTTTACTTGACAGATTGATCGATTGAGAACCGATAAAGAAATGTATATCTATTTCACACAGTTTTATGTAAGATGTCAAGAACGTATGTCTGCTTCTTACTGTAACGTACGTTCATAGTTTTTGTCTTTTTTTGTTGAATTATATTATGGTAACTTCAACGTATGTCCCTTTGTATACACGCGCGCGCTTTAGACCTCCCACCGCTAGATGGGAGGCCAAATGAAACAAATTGTATCTCTTTCTCTATTTCTAGCTTTGTCTGTGAACAAATGATATGGCTCTATTCAAAAATTGATGTGAAGTGTGATTTTCACACACTTCAGGGTTTTGCAGGTATTTAGTAAGTGAATGATGATTATTTTGGATGCGAAAACAAATTTTATATTAAAATATTGTTTTTGTTAATTTTAATTCGAACGCCTAATACCATTATTTAGGTTTCTAAATATGTGCAGTATTTTTTTTTATACAGCACGGTTCATTAAGAATTTTAAAAATTGCGCCTATGGCTTCCATTGGTTGTTATAAGTTCCGCCCCTCTGATTTCGTGTACATTGAAACAGAATTAAATTATAATTTAAACAATTTCCACTGGTTATTAAATTTACACTTTTAAAAATTAAATGCAATATTTGCCAAAATATAACTAGAATTTTGAAAAAATAATTTAAACAATATAAAAATTAAAAAAAAAAAAAACAAAAAATAATATTGTCTCTTCTCGCAGGGTTCGATCCCTTTCGGATCGAGTTACTTGGGTGAAAAATCAGCGTCAAAAACCACTATACCAGCATACACGTTCCAATATAACGTGTTACAAAGCTATAACTTGTGTACATTATTAACTAAAAATCACAAAAAATACGTTTTTTTCCAAAAACATAATCTGATCAAAAATTCCTGTTGTACTATTCCGGTTCACACCAATGTACATTACTTAGAATTTGTTCAGATTTTTAGTTTAAACCATCTGGGCTACAGGGTGTGGAATAAATTTTTTTTTTGGCAAAAATCGTTTCAAAATAATTTATTTTGCAAAAATAAAAAATTTGATCGTTAATCCACGTACCGCTTTCATTTGATACCCTACTCAGAATTATAAAAAAATATATTTTTTTTTTGATGAGCACATATTTGTTTATATTTTTAGGGGGATATGTTTTTTAGATGTTTTAGTATTTTTCCTATGTGCGGGTCAAAATGTTGCATAAGCATGCCAAATGTACACTCTCTAGGTTTAGCCGTTTGGTTACAATTTTTACCGAACAGACAGACAGACAGACAGACAAACACACAGACAGACAGACAGACAGACAGACAGACAGACGACAAAATGACTGTATAAGGGTTTTTTGGTCATACCTACAAAACCCTAAAAATTGAAAATTTATTGCGATAGCTCTCTCCCATTGAACCATATGCTTTAAGTTACCGTCATCTGTCAACTAAAGTCTCCTTTACTATATCAGTAATGATTTGTACTAACAAACGCAAGAATTGTGTATTAATTAAAAATTGCGTGAAGCGGCAATTTCAAACAAATGCCAATATGATAGCCGACATCCGAACCGCATAGGCACTATAAGAAGAAGAAGAAAAAAATATAATTTATATATATGTGATTATAAAAAATACTAGAGATAGCATGATAGGATTAAATAGTATATTCAAGCCTGTACTTGGAAAATATATGTTACAAAAGTATCTTTGACTTGCTTCTCTTTTATAGAGGCATTCTGCCATGCACGACTTTCGGTGTTTATAGCAATCTTTCCTTAAATCCAGTTCTTTATCTTCAGTTGTATTCAAGTTCAGATTATCTATTGCTAGTCTCGAACTCTCACGTCTAATTCCTCTGTTCACAAAACTTCTGTACATAGCCCAGTATTCTAAAAAATAAATTTAATTATTAAATATTGATATGAAGTGTGAATTTTAACTCATTTCAGGATTTTGTATGTATTTAGTAGGAGATAACAAATTGTGGTTACTTGTCTAGTCCTCATAAATACTTTAAAATTTTCACTGAAATAAAGTTTAAAGATAGAGATAAAGGGCATGTTCATAATCCATTAGAATCTATTATTCATAATCCTAAAAAAGTTAATCCTAACATTAACATAAAACAATTTTCATTTATTATTGAGTTAAGTTATTAAAAAGTCGCTTTATTTCACCGATGTATTTACTTGGCTTCTAAATAAAGCATTTATTAGACCTTTCTATCTCCAAATTTTTAATAACTATTTTAGGGCCACCTGGTTTATGTGAAAATTACAGTCATGTGCATAAAAATAGTAGTATCAGAAAAATATTAGAATAAATACAAAAAAAGTTGGTTTAAGTAACAACAAAGCCAAAATTTTACTGATTATATTTTAAGAACAACTTCATTATTTTGATGAAAAGGAAGGTATAGGGTAACTGCAGCGAATTTCGACTACGCAGGTAATTTCGACTATCCCATTATTTCTCTAAATAATTGCTGCCATATAGCGGTAGTATAACGTAACACTATGTTTATGTGAAAAACTAACCTCACTTTATTTTAAGCCACGTGTGAATGTCGTTAGACGAACAGTGTAGATATTTATATTTTTTAAGTGTTAAAATATTTTTTTATTGGTTTTAATCAGCAGTTGTTTATCAAAGGAAAGTTGAACAAAATATTTTGCATTGAATAAACTAATAAGAACTGATCCAAATACACATATATTAGCTGGTAAAATTTGATTTTCATAATATTTTGTTACAATATCACAGGCTAAATAAAACAGATTTGATTGCAGGTAATATCGACTAGAGGAATGAAGCTACTACGGACTAGTCGATATTACATGCATGCATGTTTCACTTACCTAATTTGACGACTATTAAAATCACGTCTTACTAAAAGTCTCTATTATTATATTTTTTTACCTAAATAAAATGTAAAAGAGACAAGAAACGTTGATTATCTTAAAATTTTAGGGTAGTCGATATTAACATCACTTTTTTGAAATCAACGTTTTTTTCATATTTTTTTTATGTCGAACTTAAGTTGTAATAACAGCTTGTTTCATCGTGAAAATATTTAGCACCTAAAGATAAGTGAATGAGGTATCGAATAGGACCACTTTCCTACCAAAATATTGAATAGTACATAAATTGAAAAATAAATAAATTTGGTAGTCGAAATTCGCTGCAGTTACCCTATTTGTCGATTCATTAAAAAAATATATATAGTATTTGTAAAAATATGCTCATTACGCTATTCATAAATATAGCAGTATACTTCATAAAATAAATAAAAGTCATTTTAATATTAAATATTCTTTATTATTTCTGTAATATTTGGTTCCCTAACCTTTTTTTTTCGTATTACTTCTACACATCTTCCCGGCAGAGAATCAATTAACTACCAGAATTTCTCCAAGGACTATTCCTTGGAGAAATGCCCAAATTTCCAAGCTGTTTCAATTTCTCTCCATAATTCTTCTTTGTTAGCAGGTTTTGAAGAAGATATTTTAATTTTTACATCAACCCAATCACTATCGGGTTTTAATCCGGAGATTGAGCTGACCAACCCATAACAGTAACCATATTTTCATTAAACCAATTTTTTGCTTTGCACGAGTTTTACTTTGGGTCATTATTTGCATAAATATCTATTTTAAAGGCATTTCCTCCTCTGCAAAGGGAAGCATGACATACAGCAAGATACTGATATAAACATTCGCAACCATTATATCTTTAATCCAGAAACAAGGGCCCAATCCCTTCCAAGAAAAATATCCCCATGCCATAACACTACAGCCGCCGTGTTTTATTGTGTTTGTAGTATACTTAGGATTGTACTTCGTGCATGGAGGCATGCGTATTTGTTTTTGGCCGATACCAGGATTAAATAAAACAATTTTTGTTTCATCAGACCAAAGAAAATTGCGCCATTTTGACTGTGGCCAAAGTTGGTTTTCTTTGGCAAATTGAATTTTATTTTCCCGTTGTCTCTTATTTAACAGCGGAGTTTTTTTTTTCTGTCTTCTGGCTTTCAGATTTGCTTTTATAAGGCGTTTTCTTAGAGTTAATGCAGATATTCAGCCGTATGAATAAAGTTGAAGTAAATGCTCATAAGTAGAAGGTAGAAGTAAAAGCATTTGCTTCGAGTAAAAGGTCGGAGTAAAAGCATTTGCTTCTTTTTATATGAATAATGATTACCTTTTACTTACAAGTCAATGCTTCTACCGGTAAGTTAAAGGTCAAGAGGATGTGTTTATGTTGAAACCTGAAAATCAGTATTATCAAAATCGTACTACTTCTTTCTGATTGCTGTCAACTTGAAATTAGTCTATAAACACTATTAAAATTGTATTAGTGCTGTACTGAGTTCCATGTTTCAGTCGTGTACAGATTCAAGGCATTTTACACCTACACTTGTGAACATTTCACTGGCATCACAAATTGCATATACATTTAGCATAGGTTTTCCTTTACGATTGACATATTCATCTCCATGGATCTTCGGTTTTTCTATCTCTATATGTGTACAGTCAATGACACCAACTGCGGTTGGAAAACGGTATTTTCTTTGCCACAACTTTTTCGCCTCCACTAACAAATTTTGGGAAGTAAGAAATTTAATCCAGTTGCCAGCTTGTGCAACTATTGGATCAACAACACTGCTGACAGTCAATGATACTGTGGATTGCTTCACCCCAAGTTCCTCACCGATACCTCTTTGAAATCCAAGATCAGCTAGATATCTCAACAAAAATAAAGTTACCTAAAAGTATTAGCTAACCACTCCATGTTCTCCTGTTCAAAACGAAACTAACTTTTATGTCACTGGAACGTGGTGAAGAACGATGCCTATAATGTTTCACATTTTTAAATGCACAATATCCGCCATGGCAATTAGTTCATTGCAACACTTTTTCACAAGTGAGTATATGAATATATAGATGCATGTTTTTCGAAGCATTTGCTTATAATTTAAAGTAAAAGGCCTGTTTTATTCATAACCATTTACTTCTGTCTTGAGCAAAAGATCAACAAAAAAGCATTTGCTTCTTACTCATAAGTAGAAGGGTTTGCTTAGATTTTTATTCATATTGTTTCTAGGATTTGCTTTATAATTTGCAAGTAAAAGGTTATGCTTATTTTTATTCATACGGCCCATTGGCAGGTCTAATTCGTTTTTTATTTGTGTAGAAGTAATAAAAGGGTTTAACTTTGCACACTGTACAATTTTTCTATCTGTTGTTGGCGAAGTTTTAGATGTCCGACCCCGATTTTCAGGTTCTAGAGCCCACTTTTTGGCATTAGATACCATTTTAGCGGAGCATCCTAGCACATTCTGAATAACTTTATAAGTTTTACCAGAATTTTACATTTGTAAAATGAATTGACGTTTCTCCTGTGTGCAATGTTTAGCCCTACCTATTTTTACTAAAAAATAAGAAAGATATTACACAAAAAAATTCAATGCTGCTAGCTTAAATATATTATAGACTTATTAATTAATATATGCTATAAATATAATGCAACTACATAAATAAATAAAATAAATACAATTTTAACATTTGCATTAATACACTGCTATTTCTACGCCCATGACTGTATATCTAATTTATTCCGAGTTAATTCTGGAATAGGGTTTTCACATATTTCTTCCTCTTCCATTTTATTTATGTTACTGTAATGATGGATAGAAGGTTTAAGTAATCATGAAGAAGTGGCAAATTAATTTGCTTGTTGATTTTGGCTTTGTTTCATCATTTCTTAAAGTTTTAGATTAATAATAAGTTTTAGTTTCTTTATACACTATTCTATTAAATTGCAAGAACCACATTGTCTGAAAATTGTTTTATAATTATTTTCTCTAAAGAAATATAAAAATCTTATATTGTATCTATTGCAGTTTTAATAACATCAAAATATCAGATAAAAGTTATAAACTGGCTTAATAATTGTTTTCAAATCAATCCTATAATATAATACGCCTGTTTGTATGTTCGTATGTTCGACCGGTCGTTTCTTCATTCCCCGATAGAGGCGCGCATATGTTAATTATTTATGTCAAAATTGTTTAAAATATATAGTTGATGCAATAATAGTGAATTTTCTACGAACACTTTTTATAATTATTATAAGATGCAATAATAGTGAATATTCTACGAACACTTTTTATAATAATTGATAGAATTGTAAGAAATTATTGTTTATGTATTGGACAGTAGTGTGCTGTGAATTTTTGTTTTGAGTGTTGACATTAAATTAGTAAAAATGACAGTTGTGTTTTTCATTAAAAAATCACTTCACAATTATTAATTTAGTTGTGAAATACACGGATCGGTTTTTTTACGAAACAAAACACAGAAAAACGTTATCCTTCCGTGATATTCGACATTTTTGATTAAAATTATTATTAGCAGAAAAATAATTATTTTAAAAAATATTTGGTTTTGATGAAAGTAAGAAAAATGTGACTTTTTTTTCTTTATTATTATTTTTTCAATGCTTTATTATTTTTTTATTTCTACGATTTATAGGACAAGATTTACAATATCCCACTGCAAACTCTATACAGATGGCAGCACATAACGACTACACTAAATAATTCAAGAATTATCAGTGGCTCTAAAACAATGGTTTCTGTTTATTTATCACATTAAAATATCATTTACCTTTTAGTTTAGGTTAGATAGACCTTAAAATAGGGTGACCAGATTTCAGTGAAGGGAAACCGGGACACAGGAAAAAAAAGAAGGTCTTTGTTTCCTCCCAGATCCAAGTGAAGAGCAAAAAAAAAAAGGTCCTCACCTCCCAAATTCAAAGTGAAGAGCAAAAAAAAAAGGTCCTCTCACCTCCACAAATTTAAAGTGAAGAGCAAAAAAAAAAGGTCCTCACCTCTCAGATTCAAAGTGAAAAGCAAAGAGATTCAAAAACCGGGACAATCGGGCGTCCCGAGAATAGTTTTCGGGACACCGGGACAATTGACCGAAAACCGGGACGGATGGTCACCCTACCTTAAAAGCACTATCTTAGGTTATGGTTGATAACTGGTTTTTTTTTTTTTTTATAAACCACCTAAAAATAAATTGTATTTTAACTGTTCTGTGTAGGGCCAGGAACAGTGATTCACCTTAAAAGCACTATCTTAGGTTATGGTTGATAACTGTTTATTTATTTTTTTTTATAAACCATCTAAAAATAAATTGTGTTTTAAAAGTTCTGCACAGTCCCACCTGTTTAGAATCTCTGTATATTGAACAAATGACGTGTGTGTGACGCATGCGCAGTGTTCAGTGGGATATTGTATATCTACCCCCTGATTTAAGATATAGTGTAAGTACGCTTTTTTCCGTGTGCCCTTTTTGCCGTGTGTGTATTTTTTCATGTGTGCTTTTTTCCGTGTGTGTATTAATCCGTGTGCGTTTTTTCCGTGTGCGTATTTTTATATTATATAAGAAAATGGAAAATTAATTTTAATAAATATATTTTAAATTTAACGTCCCAAATCATTTTTAGTTTTAACATTATAAATATAATGCACTGAGTGAAAATGAATCGTTTTCCCATCTTAAAGAGTTAATGAATTAATAATTCGGAATAATGCTCATTATTTGTCCAGTTTTTAATAATGGGCGAAGAGTTGATTCAATTTGAATTGGATGAAGTTAGGCGTATGGCTAGAGAAAGAAGTCTGAGGTGTCGAGCAAGTTCCACATTAAGGTAATGATTTGTTTGCCAACACAGTTGGAAACAGGTGCACTAGTTATATAATAACTATAAATTAAACTTTATTTTTATTTAGACTTTATTACTAATGTTATAAACCTTTTTTCATAACAACTATGACCGGTAATCAGTAAATATGTTTTATTTGTTACAAACTTATTTGGCATCGTAAAACATCTATGCTTTAAACTGTAAATAACCTAATTTACTACCTAGTTTACTACCCTTTAATTTAAACAGTTTAATATTTGTAAAATATAAATTACGAGGGCATATTGAAAACTAATGCTTCCATGACTATAACTTTTATAATGACGGGCCAGACCGTGTCAAAAGTGGTTTGCCATTTACCTTAAGTATCTGTACATAAGTCCTCCTAGCGGATATTCTCAGCGACATCGCGTTTGCGCATGACTGTTCTAAACATGGCGGCCGGCATGGATGTGCGGTTAAAACAACAAGCTATCATTGAATTTCTTACTGCGGAGGTGTGCGCCCCTTGATATCCATCGAAGGTTAAGTGCCATCTACCGTGAGGCGTGTGTTGATGTGAATACTGTTAGGAGGTGGGTAAGGACTGTGAAAGACGTTCTGCTAAAACGGATGTCCATGATCGGACACGCAGTGGCTGACCAGTGTCTACATAAGGCTTTCGTGGATGAACTGGTTCGTGAGATTTGACGGTGTAAACAAACTGACATAGCCAACAGGGTGGGTATTTCACAAGAAAGAGTACATCAAATTATCTGCAATGTGTTGCAGTACAGGAGAGTATGCGCGCGTTTGGTGCCCCGAATGCTTACTGATGAAATGAAAGCCAATCGGAAACAAATTTACGATCAATAGATTTTGCGCCTTGTGACTTTTTCCTCATTCCAAAGCTTAAGGAACATCTCAAGGGTAAGCGTTTCTCTTCGGATTCAGAGGTGATGGAAATGGTGCCGTGCGAAGTCTTCAGACTTTTCCGTGACGGACTTGAAAAACTCGTACCACGTTGGCGTAAATGTATTACTGTCAATGGCGATTATTTGGAAAAGTGAATATATCAGTGCGTAGAGGACAGTATATACTATTATTTCACATTTATATGTAAACCATATATCAATTACTAATAAAGTTATAGCCATGGAGGCATTAGTTTTCAATATGCCCTCGTATTTAAATAAAAAATGTGCATAATTTTTTTTTTTAAACTGCAACAAACACATAAAATCTTTCGCGGACCATTAAAATTTTTCTGGGGATCACTGATGGTTCACGGACCACCTGTTGAGAAACACTGCTATATATTATTTAGGTTCTATGTTGCACCTTTTGTGTTAGTTGGGTATTGAAATGTCTGAAGAGATAAAAGAAAATTTAGGCTTAAATTTAATTTTATTAATTTCTTAAAATAATCTTTATACTTTTTTAGATACTTACTGGAATCGTTCAGTGTTTGAAATCCAATCCAGTTTTTGTAATCCGATTTTATCAGTTTTACTTGATATTTTAGGTAGTCACCGTGCTTCTTGGTAAATAGTTCATGCAATAAAGCTTTACCTACAACAATTTACAATTTTATAAGAATTTTATACATGGTATTTCAAACTGATTCAACATACAACTTTATTAAAGAAATTCGTTTTCTGCAATGCAAAGGTAGCCATAAAAATAGAGCTAATAATTTCCATTATATAGAATACTAGCTGAAAACCCGTGTTTCGCTACGGTATATTGATGGTCATTAGCACATCGAATAAAAAATACCAATTTACTCCGTAAGTGATGAAATTTAAAAAAACGCTTTCTAAATAGAAACCTATGTACCAAAATGAAGTGTTGTAACTCAGGAAATACAAAAGTTTTTATAATTCACCTCGAATGCATATTCACCCATTTAGAGGTTTTGAGGTTGATGTTTAGAGGGCAAAATCGTGAATTTCTGATTTAAACATTTGTATGGGTATCCGGTATCAGGACACTAACCCCCGGGACATAAACCCCCCGTCAATAACCCCCGGGACATTACCCCCCACATCAATAACCCCCCGTGCCACTAACCCCCTGGACAATAACCCTCGTGCCATTTACCCCTGGACATTAACCCCCCATCAACAACCCCCGTGCCATTAACCCCCCGTACCAATAACCCCCGGGTTATTAACCCCCGGTTTTCTAATGATGTAAACTATTCAATAAAGAGTGTTATTATTGAGAGTTTATGCAATAGTGTAAATAATATTGCAATGGTACAACATTTAGTAAGATAGTTATGTAATAATATCATATTAATAATCACGAAAACTAATAATTGGTAAGAATTAGTGTAATTAAAAGTTAAGAATAACCAGTGGTCAACAAAAGTTTACAGATTTCTTCGTATCGAATATATGAAGTAAATAGTTCCCTTAAAAATAAATTAATTAGTATTTATTTTAATATTATTTTATTTATATCTTAAATTAATTTGTTTTATACTTACGTAACTTGATAGTTGAGAAAAGAAAATTCGATTTTTATACATCTTTTATACATTTTAATCTGAAAAAATGTTTTCAACCTTGAATTTTTAAAACTCAAATAATATCGAAAAGAAGCTATCAACTCGAAATTGTAAACCAAAACATTATTAAAAATATTTAAATTCCATTTAAGGCTCAGAAAGAATACAATTTTCAATAAAAAATTCTCCATTGGGACCCTATGAATTTATGAAAATATTGATAAGGGCGTATTATTACATCCCTTAACTCACATTCACACAAAAAAAAATAATCAAAATCCTTAGAGCCATTTTTGAGAAAAATTGATTTTTATAAGTTAACCTTAAAAAAAGGGATTCGACCTTGAATTTTTAAGAATCTAAAAATATTGAAAAAATACCATTAACTCGAAATTGTAAACCAAAAAAATTATTTAAAATATTTAAATAGCATTTTAGGCTTAAAAATGGCACAATTTTCAATTAAAAAATTCTACACTATCCCCCCGTCAACGGGCCCTTGTGGGTCTTTGAAAATATTGATAAGGTTTTATTATTATAGTCGGATTGCTGATAGGTGACTGTTACATGTATGTATCAAGTAATGCATTCATATAATAATCTAGTTACCATTTTTCAGCGATTTTAAAAATGTTTTTTGTTATTTGTGTTAACTGTCAGTGTCTGGTAATAAATATTAATTAAAATACGGCTTACGGCCAATTATTAAATTCACAAACTTTAATTTTAAATCTGCTGGAATAAACAACAAATTATAATCCAAAATTTACGTATGAGTATAAATTTTTCCTTATTTATAATTATAACCTTAAAATTAATAATTTTGTTTGTTTGAGTACTGCTGTAAATTTATTTTCGCGCTCTAATTAGTAAAGATATCTACGAATCTTGCCATTTCTTTCTAATGTTTTGTTTTTTATTCAAATAATTTGGAAGGTTAGTTGTCAACTTGCGTCACTATACGTTACTATGGGTATGCAAATAATTATAATGATATAGACAGAAAAAGCATACACTGTGAATAATCAGCAATCCGACTATACTTTAGTTAACTTACATTCACAAAATTAATCAAGATCGTTAGAGCCATTTTTTAGAAAATCCGATTTTTGTAATTTTGTAATTTCAAATGTTCAAATTTTAAATAAAAATAAACATTTAAAATATTAATCAATTGCCAGGGGGTTAATGGCACGGGGGTTGTTGACGGGGGGTTAATGTCCGGGGGTAAATGGCACGGGGGTTATTGTCCAGGGGGTTAATGGCACGGGGGATTATTGACATGGGGGGGCAATGTCCCGGGGGTTAGTGTCCTAGAACCGGGTATCCTTTTTAAGCAAAAACCAAGTCGATATCTCATTGAGCCTAAGAGATATTGGGGCATACCTAAATCAAATTACACCCCTTAAAAATCGAATTTAGAATAATCTCTTCTTATTGGTTTCCTACGTCATGGAGGGAATGTAAGCTCGAAATTTCATGTCTTAATATTCATTGGATTTGCTATCAAATAAAAACGTTTACCACTTTAGGGATGAAACTTTAAAAAAATTTCAAAATACTTGTTTTTGAAAAGGTTTTCAAAAAAGTAAGAATACAGAAAATACGACGGGATGTATTAGGTTGTCCAATAAGTTTCTTTCGTTTTAATAATAAGAAAAAAATAAACAATAATTTGTGTTACATAAAAATGTATTGAATTATATATGATCCATTCTGATCTATTGCCTTTTTCCATGTTTCTGAAAGCCTCATATTGCCATCTTCCCAAAACTTCCGAGGTTTGTTGGCAAAATATTGATCAAGGTACATTTTCATATCATTTTTTTTTTACGACGTAGAGAATTTTTCATTAAAAGAAATAAATAATAATCAGAAGGGACAATGTCCGGAAAGTATGGAGGATGAGGTAAAACATCCCAATCACATGGTGCAAGACACATGGGGCCTGGCATTATCGTGATGAAAAATAACGCTTCGTCTGTTCGCTAATTCTGGCCGTTTTCTGGCAATTGCATCCTTTGGATTGTCTAGTTGACAACAGCATTTCGTCGAAATGATCGTTTCACCTTGCTGAAGTAGCTCATAATAAACTACCCCCTTCCAATCCCACCAAATGCATAGCAAGACTTTTTTTGGATATAGGCCAGTTTTAGCTACAATTAAAGGCTCTGTACTCTTTTTCCCAGACCGTTTACATTGGATATTCTCATAAAGTATACAACTGTCATCTCCAGTGACAAGTCTCTTCAAAAAAGGTTGGCTATTATGTCGCTGGAGAAGAAGATCACATGTTGAAAAACGCTCAAGTTTATTTCGATCAGTCAGTTCATGAGGAAGCCACACATCTGAACGATTGATGTAACCCAATTTTGTCAGATGATTATGGACGGTTGTTCTTGGAATTTCTAACCTATCTGCTACTTCGCGAACAGTATGTCGCGGGTTTTCTTCAACCATGGCTATGATTAGATCTGTGTTTGTAGTGGATGGGAGGCCGCAACGTTCTTCGTCTTCCAGATTAAAAATACCGGCTCTGAACTTCCTAAACCAACTGCGAACTGTCTGAATACTTGTAGCGTCATTCCCATAAACTATAAAAATCTCATTTGATGTATCACTAGCAATAACACCTTTTTTAAAACGATGCAGCATTACATGTCTGAAATGTTTTCTTTGATTTTCCATCATTAAATAATAAAAAAAGGGCTTCGTAAAAATAAATTTAAGTCAACGAAACACACTCTTTGATAGCTAGAAGGCTACTGAATGGGATGATATTAACACTGAACTTACGAGGTAACAGGTTTATGTAAACACTGCATGATAATGTCTTTGTGCGCATTCACGAAAGAAACTTATGGGACAACCTAATATAATTCACCCCGAATGTAGATTCACCCCTTTACGGGTTGATTAAGATAAAATCTTGAAATAAGTTTTTCGATATTTGCATGGCTAATCTTTTAAGCAAAAACCAAGTCGATGTCTTATTGTTCCTAAGAGATACTAAGGAAGCCTAGAAATCACACCTCCCCTTTTCACCCTTTAGGGGTGAAATTTAAAAAAACTGACAAAACCATTTCGAAATATTTTAAAATGACACCTATGTGCCAAAAACTATGTGTTGCAACTAAACGAACACAGTAAATACGACGGGATATATAATTCACTCTGATTGTAGATCCACCCCTTTAGGGGTTGAATAAGACAAAATCTTGAAATAAGTTTTCGGTATTTGTATGGGTAATCTTTGTAAGCAAATAGCAAGTCGATATCTTATTGGTCCTAAGATATATTAATTAATCCTTGAAATTACAATTCACCACTTTTCACCCTTTGGGGGTGAAATTTTTAAAAACTGTCAAAACTATTTCTAGATATTGTAAAAAGACACCTATGTGCCAAAAAGTAATGTTGCAACTAAACGAACACAGGAAATACGAAGGGATGTATAATTCACCCCGATTGTAGATCCACCCCTTTAGGGGTTGAATAAGACAAAATCTTGAAATAAGTTTTTCGGTATTTTTATGGGTAATCTTTGTGAGCAATTGGTCCTAAGAGATATTAAGGAATCCTTGAAATCACATGACACCCCTTTTCATCCTTTAGGGGAGAATTTTAAAAAAACTGTCAAAACCATTTAGATATATATTAAAAAGGCACCTATGTGCGAAAAAGTAATGTTGCAACTAAACGAACACAGGAAATACAACGGGATGTATAATTCTTCCCGATTGCAGATCTACCCCTTTAGGGTGTAATGTCCGGTTAGGTTCGAGAAATAATCAACATAATTTAGAGTTTAAATATTATATATTCATCTCCAACATCTACACTAATTACTTATGTCTAATTACTGGCTACATGTTACATATGTCTTATTCTATATACTGTATAATTGCTGACAATATATATTGGAAATATAGCAATATAGCATGTTACCAATTGCAACATACTATGGTGTCAATCACCTGTATTGTCAGCTATTACTACAGTACACCTCCCTTGGGGGAAAAAATAAAAATATTAATTCTACAATATATTTTTATTTCTATAGTAATACTTAAATTCTATATAACTTAGTTCTATTCTTATGGAGAAGTATTTCTTTATTATTCTTATTTACTAAAACATTTGGCGCCAAATCTTTAATAACTACATAAGGTCCATCATACAAATTACTTAACTTATTACCTACTTCGCTTTTAATTAAAATTAAATCATTCTCATTATATTTAACAGGGTTGGAAGTTTTATCGTACATCTTTTTTCTATTTACTTTACTTGCTATTAGATTATTACGGGCATCCTCTTGTGCTCGTTGTAATCTAAATTTCATTTCCAACGGGTAATCATTAAAATTGTATAATGGGTCAACATGACTCATTAAATTATTAGGAATGGTACAAATTCTACCAAATACTAATTCGAAAGGGGTATATTTTGTTTCGGTATGTACTGCTGTATTAAATGAAAAACACCAATATGGAATCCAAGTACTCCAAGCTATATTTTGATTTTGTGTTTGTATTCTCAAATACGCACCTAGGAGTTTATGGGAATTTTCAAGAGAACCTATGCTCTCGTGATGATAAGCAGTTGAATGTAATTGATTGATATTGAGTATTTTACAGACATCTTTCATTGTTTGTGAAATAAATTCGGTTCCCCGATCTGTAGCAATTTCTTTTGGTATTCCGTACCGTAAAATGAAATTTTCGGCAAAAGCTTTGGCAACAGTTGTTGAATCTTTTGATGGTAGTGGATAAGCTTCTACAAATTTTGTGAGTTCACACTGTAATGTTAATATATAACAAAACCCGTTCGCATCTTTTTCAATAGGACCTACGATATCTAAGTATATTTTTTGGAAAGCATGAGTAGCTGTTGTTGTTATGCACATTGGTTCTTTCACGTAACGCGAATGTTTCTGTTTTTGACAACTACTACACTTGTTTACAAAATTAGTAACGTCTTTAGTAAGACCTGACCAAAAATAATACTTTTTAATATTATTAATCATTCGGTTAATTCCCGCATGGCCACTTGTAGGGAGTAAGTGAAAGTCATTTAAAATAAGTTTTTTAGTTTCATTGTCAAATATTCGCTGAACATTTTTAATTATACATATACGTGGACCATCCCAATCGCGATTTTTATTTATAGCATGTAATAATTCATCTATATTGTGCACATCATTTTTATTTTTTATAAAAATCAATTCCGGAATTTTAGTATCTTTGCATATTAGAACCAAATCTCTCAACAATACGTCTCGCGTTAGTGCTGATCGAGTGTTTTGATTATAAAATAAAGTACCAAGGGATGGAACATAATAGAAACTCTTCGTTTTAGTAGATACATGATCTACTTTATCTAGTTTTTTAAATATTTCATTCGTCATAATTGATAATTGTATACTATTTGTAGGATTTTTGAGAAGTTCTACAATCTTGGGTTGATCAGGCCGCTTGCCTGCAGAATTCTCGTTAGTATCTAATTTAGTATAATTTTCATTGGAAATATTTTTCTTCGATTGCGCTCTAGTTAAAACTGCAATTAAATTTTCATGTATATTTTTAAGTTCATTTGATGTTATGACAATGCGTGACAAAGCATCGGCTAGCACGTTTTCTTTACCTTTCACATATTCTATGTCAAAATCATATTCTTCTAAACATAATCTAAATTTTGTTAAACGACTCGTGGGGTCAGTCATGTTAAAAAGATATACAAGAGGTCGGTGGTCTGTAAAAATTTTGAAATGTCTACCATATAGATAAGGACGAAAATATTTTACAGCCCAAACAATAGCTAATAACTCTTTTTCAATAGTAGGGTAGTTTAATTCAGCTTTATTTAAACTTCTGCTGGCGTAAGCAATTGGTTTCTTATTTTTGTTACATAATACTGCACCTATGGCCTTTCCAGATGCATCTGCTTGCAATACAAATTCATTGGTTTTTGAAAAATCTGGATATTCTAAAATCGGCGGTTTAGAAAGGGCTTGTTTGAAAAATTCAAAGGAATTTTGGCAGTCATCTGACCATTCAAATTTAGTATTTTTACGGCATAAGTTATTTAAAGACACAGTTTTTTCGGCAAAATTTGGAATAAATTTTCTGTAATAGTTCGCAAAAGCAACAAAACGTTTTAGTTCATCTGCATTTGTAGGTCTTGGATATTCTTCTAAAACTTTAACTTTATTTGGATCTGGTAATATACCTTGTTCTGAAATGACGTGACCTAAATACAAAATTTCTTTTTTGAGAAATTCACACTTAGAGGGATTTAATTTTAAATTTACATTGCGTAGTCTTTGAAAAATTGAAATTAGATTTTTATTATGATCTTGGAGGTTTCTTCCAAAAACAATTAAGTCGTCTAAATAAACTAAACATTTTTCATAAGTTAACCCGGACATTGCTACTGTCATTAGACGTGAAAATGCACTAGGGCTGGTTTTCAACCCCATTGGTAATCTTTTTAATTGATATTGTCCTCGATTTGTCGTAAATGCAGTGTATTTTCTACTATCATGATCTAATTCTAATTGATAATATCCTTGGCTCAAGTCTAAATGCGAAAAATAAATTGAACCTGCTAAAGAATCAAGAATTTCAGCTATGTTTGGTAGGGGAAATTTATCATCTTGAATAACTTTATTTAAAAGTCTATAATCAAATACAATACGCCATCCCTTTTCTCCGCTATTGCCTATCTTTTTGGGAACTAATAGTATTGGTGAAGACCACTCACTTTGACTTTCTTCAATTATGTCGTTATCGCACATTTTTTGAATTTGGGTTTCAATTTCGGTTTTTTGACTATGTGGAAGTCTGTAAGGCTTTACATAAACTGGACTAACGTTATTTTTTAATTGGATAGTGTGTTTGTAAATATTTGTAGTTGTTAATTTATCTTCTGGTAACTGAAATATATCCGAAAATTTTGCGCATATTTTTTCTATAGCGATTTGTTCCTCTTTATTCAAATAATTAAGCTGTAATAAGTCAAATAATTTTTTAACACGATTTACGGAAACATTATTATTATCTAATGTACAAATATTAAATTGATTTAATTTTTCTATATCTGGAATGCAATTTTTTAACTGAACTTCTTGTTCGCGCGTATTAAGAATTTTGACAGGAATTTTTCCATTTTGAGGTTTAACAATTATATTGGCCATGAAAACACCTTCGCATAATTCTTTACCTTCAATCACACAATCTTCTGTTAAGTTTGTTTGCACATAATGAATAATTTCACATCTAGGGGGCAATATTATGGTATCTGTAGTATCTGAATTTAAAGGTAATGTTACTTCATTAGGCCCATTCATCAGTGATATATTATTTTGTTCAAAATTAATAATACCTTGATATTCTTTAAGAAAATCTCTACCAATTATTCCGTCTGTTGTACAATTTAAATTTTTAAATACATGAAATTTTTGTTCAAATATCAAATTTCCTACTTTTAATTTTAAATTTACATAACCTTCAGATTTTAATTTTCCTCCAATTCCATTAATGTCTATACTGTTTTTAAAAATAGGTATATCACAATCCACACATTCATATTTTATTGCACATAATGATGCGCCGGTATCTACGAGAAAATGTTGTTTTTTATGATTTACATTACATATAATCCAACTTAAATTTGCATCAAAGTTGCAGTAAATAGAATTAGTCTCGAAAAAAATAATTTAGGGCTGATTGTGATGAATCAGATTTTGAACTTGGACCCGCTTGACCTACCTCACTATTAACATAATTAATACTACCGCGATTAAATCTGACACGACTGGATCGTGTTTCATTTCGCGAGTTGTGCTGACGTGGGTTTGTTCTGTATTTCATTGGTGTCGAGTTTCTTTGATAATTTTGATTCTTATTGTAATTACTCGTACTTGCAAAATTTCTATTGTAACGAAAATTATTATCAAAATGGTTACGATATCTGGTATTGTGGTAACTACCTCGACTTCTATTCCGATTAGTTATATTAAATATTTGGGGGTCATCGTTCCGCGATACTTCTTCATCTTCTGCTGCTCTTATCGCGTCTTTTAATGATCTGTAGTTTCTGGATGAAATTATTGTACTTAATTTTGGATTTCTTAGACCGTCTGCGAATCTTTTAATGGCATTTTTCTCATTTAAAGGTTTTAAAATTTGATAATTGTCTGTATTACCGTCGGCTTGCGAAATTGTTAAATCGACAAACAATTCCTCCAATTCTTTGCCAAAATCTTGAATTGATTTACTTCCTTGCCTAGTTTTTTGTAATTTTGTTTGTAAAGCAGTATCTGATTTTTTAGTTAAGAAATGTTTTCTCATATCTTGCACTAAGAGTTCAACAGAGGCGTAGTTAGTATTAAGTCGTAATTTAGCTCCTGGTGATAATCGAGATTTAAGCACAAAATTTATCAAAAGTGACTTACTTTCATCATCAAGCATGGAATCATAAAATTCTATTGCATCTATAAGTTGTTGAGTCTCTTTCTCATTATCTTTCATAATGGGCAAAAGGCTCAAAGCAACCTTTAAATCAAATTTAGTACCCATTTCGAATTCAGAATTTTCAACTGGTATAAAATCTAATATTAATTTGTAGATTTTATTAATTTCTGATGTTAATGATTTAATTTTATTAATATCCTTTTCCTGAATTTCTTTATGTTTTATTTGACTATCTAAAACATCAATAACAGCTTCAAATTCTTTATAGTAATCTTTTGCTTCTAAAATTTTCTTATTTTCTATACGTTTACTTTTACTTGGATTTGGTTTTATTAAATAGTTTCTAATGTCTTTTAATTTTTCATTAATTTTTTCTAATTTGGATCCCATCTATTAAAATTAAACACAAATCTAACAAAAATTTCCTAATTACGAAATCTATTATTTCTTTTAATTCATAATGCAATTTTAAAAAAATGCTTAATATTAAAAATAAAAGTTATTGTCTGTTTGCTTACGTCTCCTTATTTTGCAACATAGTTGAGTTTTGTTCACTTGCACTTCACAAAAAGGTCATTCACTTACACTTCACTAATCAGGGCGATGCGTTGGCTTCTCTGGATGACGTGGTAGGTGACGCTGGAATCTCACACTCGTTCTCTGGAATTCTGGAGTTCGTTCCTGTTGATTTCTTGAAGTAACTCTCTTTCTTTGAAGTTGTACTCCCCATTTCTCAGATTTTTTTTTTTTTTTTTTTCACTTATTAATTATATTAATTGTGGTTCTTATTATCATTTATCACATATCATTTATTACATATTTTTAACACTATTATTTTATTTCCACTGGCAGGATCGCCATGTAATGTCCGGTTAGGTTCGAGAAATAATCAACATAATTTAGAGTTTAAATATTATATATTCATCTCCAACATCTACACTAATTACTTATGTCTAATTACTGGCTACATGTTACATATGTCTTATTCTATATACTGTATAATTGCTGACAATATATATTGGAAATATAGCAATATAGCATGTTACCAATTGCAACATACTATGGTGTCAATCACCTGTATTGTCAGCTATTACTACAGTACAAGGGGTTGATTAGGACAAAATCTTGAAATAAGTTTTTCGGTATTTTTTGGGTAATCTTTGTGAGCAATTGGTCCTAAGATATATTAAGGAATCCTTGAAATCACATGACACCCCTTTTCATCCTTTAGGGGTGAAATTTAAAAAAACTGTCAAAATTTCGAGATATATTAAAAAGGCACCTATGTGCGAAAAAGTAATGTTGCAACTAAACGAACACAGAAAATACGACGGGATGTATAATTCTTCCCGATTGCAGATCCACCCCTTTAGGGGTTGATTAGGACAAAATCTTGAAATAAGTTTTTCGGTATTTTTATGGGTAATCTTTGTGAGCAATTGGTCCTAGAGATATTAAGGAATCCTTGAAATCACATGACACCCCTTTTCATCCTTTAGGGGTGAAATTTAAAAAAACTGTCAAAACCATTTCGAGATATATTAAAAAGGGACCTATGTGCGAAAAAGTAATGTTGCAACTAAACGAACACAGGAAATACAACGGGATGTATAATTCTTCCCGATTGCAGATCTACCCCTTTAGGGGTTGATTAGGACAAAATCTTGAAATAAGTTTTTCGGTATTTTTATGGGTAATCTTTGTGAGCAATTGGTCCTAAGATATATTAAGGAATCCTTGAAATCACATGACACCCCTTTTCATCCTTTAGGGGTGAAATTTAAAAAAACTGTCAAAATTTCGAGATATATTAAAAAGGCACCTATGTGCGAAAAAGTAATGTTGCAACTAAACGAACACAGAAAATACGACGGGATGTATAATTCTTCCCGATTGCAGATCCACCCCTTTAGGGGTTGATTAGGACAAAATCTTGAAATAAGTTTTTCGGTATTTTTATGGGTAATCTTTGTGAGCAATTGGTCCTAGAGATATTAAGGAATCCTTGAAATCACATGACACCCCTTTTCATCCTTTAGGGGTGAAATTTAAAAAAACTGTCAAAACCATTTCGAGATATATTAAAAAGGGACCTATGTGCGAAAAAGTAATGTTGCAACTAAACGAACACAGGAAATACAACGGGATGTATAATTCTTCCCGATTGCAGATCTACCCCTTTAGGGGTTGATTAGGACAAAATCTTGAAATAAGTTTTTCGGTATTTTTATGGGTAATCTTTGTGAGCAATTGGTCCTAAGATATATTAAGGAATCCTTGAAATCACATGACACCCCTTTTCATCCTTTAGGGGTGAAATTTAAAAAAACTGTCAAAACCATTTCGAGATATATTAAAAAGGGACCTATGTGCGAAAAAGTAATGTTGCAACTAAACGAACACAGGAAATACAACGGGATGTATAATTCTTCCCGATTGCAGATCTACCCCTTTAGGGGTTGATTAGGACAAAATCTTGAAATAAGTTTTTCGGTATTTTTATGGGTAATCTTTGTGAGCAATTGGTCCTAAGATATATTAAGGAATCCTTGAAATCACATGACACCCCTTTTCATCCTTTAGGGGTGAAATTTAAAAAAACTGTCAAAATTTCGAGATATATTAAAAAGGCACCTATGTGCGAAAAAGTAATGTTGCAACTAAACGAACACAGAAAATACGACGGGATGTATAATTCTTCCCGATTGCAGATCCACCCCTTAGGGGTTGATTAGGACAAAATCTTGAAATAAGTTTTTCGGTATTTTTATGGGTAATCTTTGTGAGCAATTGGTCCTAAGAGATATTAAGGAATCCTTGAAATCACATGACACCCCTTTTCATCCTTTAGGGGTGAAATTTAAAAAAATTGTCAAAACCATTTCGAGATATATTAAAAAGGCACCTATGTGCGAAAAATTAATGTTGCAACTAAACGAACACAGGAAATACAACGGGTATAATCCACCCCGATAGTAGGTTCACCCCTTTAGGGGTTGATTAGGGCAAAATCCCGAAATTAGTTTTCGGCACTTGTATGAGTAATACTTGTAAGCAAAAACTAAGTCGATATCCCATCGGCCCTAAGAGATATTAAGGAATTCGTCAAATTACATATCACCCCTTTTCATCCCTTAGGAGTGGAATTTCGAAAAATAGCTTCTTAGTGGGTGCTTTCGTCATGAATATACTCTCCGAATTTCAAGTTTCTAGGCCCAGGGGTTCGGGCTGGGCGATGATGAGTGAATAAGTCAGTCAGTCAGGACATTGCCTTTATACATACAGATTGATAGAACTAAATATGTAGCGACCACTGTTTATAGCGAAAGACAATTTATGACTCTTACAAACAAAATCATGTGGTTTCTCCTACCAAAAATACCCTCCTAAAATAAATAAAATTATCACTTGAGCCAACAGTCTAGAAATATCTGACAAGTTTCTAAGTCTTTGTTAACTTCAAAACTCATTTATTTATTAATTTTGCTCATTAGTTTTATTATTTTTTTAAAATTATTTTATTTATTTGTTGGGTTAAGGTTATCCCGGGTCAGGATTGTAACACCTAAGCATTGCGACGTTGAGTTGTTTGATTAAAAAACTATTTGTCAGCGTCTAGCATATGTTATCTGGTTTACGTAATGCATACCCTGCATTTTCGTAATAAGGTAATATCTGTCATGAATAATATCTGTCGGAACTAGGTCAATCGGAGGTATAAGTAAATGGATGTCGTACGGAAACCGAGCATTTCCATCTAACCACCCACGTGACAATATATATAGTGGAGACTGTTGAACACTTTACATTTTCTAAATTTTCATTCTGTAGATATTTATTTTTAAAATTACCTGCAAAATTACTAATTACTAATGTAAAATAAACTTTGATTTTTCCTTTGTAGACTGGTGCACTTTTTATATTATTTTTTAAAATTATTTTTCAAACACTTCATGTTCCATGGTAAAAATGGTCGTGTACCTTGGAACAAGAACGGTTCAACTTAGAGAATTCGTTCTGGTACTAAAAAAAATTAATTGGGAACAACACTATTGGCTTTTATGAAGACCCAAATTATTTAAGTTATTAAACTTTAACTTACTTACTTAATCCTGAAGCCTTTCTACCTTGCGGTGTAAGGCTATAATCGAGTTACTTATTTTCTGGTGTTGTTCTCCATACTTCGTTCCATCGTGTTCTATTCTTTGTATATTTTCTTATCTCCTCCCACTTTACTCCTCTCTTCGTTGCAGCTTCTTTTGTTTCTTGGAGCCAGGTTTTTCTCGGTCTTCCTGGTCTAACTTTCTTCACTGTTCTTGCTTCATAAACTCTTTTTACTATTTTGTCCTCACTCATTCTGTGTATGTCCCAGCCATCTTAGCTGTCCGTCTTCTATTATAGTCTCTACTGGTTTTGTGCCTAGTTTTTTCTTAAATACTTCATTTCTTATTCTGTCCAATTTTGTTTTACCTTCGATTTTCCTTAAAAATCTCATTTCGGAGCTTCTTATTTTAGACCTGTGCGTCTCTGTAGTGGTCCAGGATTCTGAGGCGTATGTCAAAATTGGTACTGTCACTTTTTTGAAGATCTCTACCTGGATGTTAGTTGGTATTTCTTTTTAGTTAAGAACGGTGCTTTGATGCTGTTGAACATTCTTCCTACTGCGCCTACTCTTTCCATAATTTCTTCATCCATTTTTCCATCTTCCGCGAAAACTGTGCCTAGTTATTTGAATTTTCCTACCTGTTCTATTATTTTGTCATCTATTTTTATCTTGTGTTGCATATTTGTTCTGCTTATTACCATTGTTTTTGTTTTTTGTGTGCTAATTTTCATATTTATTTTCTTCAATTAAACTTTAATTTAATAAAAAATTGTAACTAGTAAACCAAGCCTTAAACAAAAATTTGTATACAACATAATATGATGTATTTTTAAAGATATACCTAATTATTATTTTTTCTTTTTCTTTTTATGGTCGGGCAAGTCTAACGGAAGTCTCCCTTCGCCACTGTTTTCATCAATAAATTGTTCAATTTATTGAATTTATTGATGAAATTTGAACACTTTACACACATCAATAAATTAAAGGACTTTTTCTATTTATTGATCACAAGTAGTATACCCGCTGCTTCGCTACCGAAAAAGTAGTATTAGCCGGCGTAGACCGGACCCATGGCAGAATCGGTTTAACACTGGCTTGATGCGAAGTGTTTTTGGAAGATTCAAATATATTTATTTGTTTTAATCTATTATTGTATTGATATGTGCTTCTTACATAAATAATATAAGTAAGGGCTTCTTTGTAAACATTGATAATACAGTCATTTGGTAACAACGCGTATAAGTGTTCCGTTGTGCTAACCTAGGAAAATGCCACAAACAGTTGCCTATATGAGAATCACTCATCGCCTAAGGCGGCGCTGGTCACGTGAAGCATTTTATCTTGTACCTTATGAAGTTATTTATTATGATATTTAATATAATTATTCCGTGATTACTCCTGATCTTATAAATCGTACCTATATATGTCAGAGCACTTTTTTACCGTTAGTAAATGCTCTTGCCACCGAAGAAAGTTTGTATAGTTTTAGGGGTTACGAAAATGTTCAACAGCAAATTTAATATTATAATTATCGTCGAAAAATTAAAATAAAAAATCTGGGATATATATATCCTCGAGAACATTTTTGTAGCGATATTAAACCTTAAAAGTCCTTAATATATATATATTGAATATGTATATATTTTATAGTTCACCGCCATAGCATTTTAATGTCATTAATGTAAAATTCTAAATTACATTTTTGGGATGTTATGCATACACATTATGTTACCCATACACATAAATGTGTATGGGTAACCTCTATCAGCAAAAACCAAGTCTATATCTCTCAATGGGCCTAAGAGATATTTAGGAATCAGTGAAAGAGCATTTTGCCCCTTTAGGGGTGAAAAATCAACAAATGCAAAGTAATATCATTTACACGCAATATAAACAAAATAACCCACGATTACCATATTGACAATATAGTGCTGCTTAGAGATAGTAAAGTCAAAGACTTAGGGGTACTATTTAGACACGATTTTAATTTTAGTGACCACATAGACAATATAGTGAATAATATCTTTGAAATTATTTTGCAATGGTCCAATATTAATGCAGATACCTTTATTTTGGACGTTTGCCATTGCTGATAGTACTAGGCTAGAATAGTACAATATAATGAGTATTAATATCAAAAAGATATAATACTTCAAGAATAATATAAAAAATATAAATTCGGACGTTTCGGAAACTGCTCAACAATCTGTTTCCGTCTTCAGCGATCACGAGAAGTGATAAACATTTCAGTTTTCTTCGAGTTTTTATACCGAGTATTGTAGGAGTGGGATCAGGTTATAGGTGCGTTGCTATTGGTTGGGTGGTTGGGATCAGGTATGAGTAGGGACGGGACTACCTGCGGAGGATTAACGACCGGATTAAGGTTGTTTGTCACATTATTGTGTGGTAATGAGTTGTTTGTTACCGGATTAGTGACTTGAGGATTAGAAGGATTGTTTTGAATAATGGAAAGCCAGAGTTGAGGAAATTCTATGCTGGCTTGGCTGACAGCATCTCCAGAGTTTTCGATCAAAGCAGACTCTTTCAATTTTCTTTTGAACTTGTTTTCCTCATACATTAAGGGTTTAGCATCTTTCCATTGGAAATGGTGTTCGTTTTCCCAAGCATGTTCAGCCAGTTTGGAACTGTAAATTTCGTCCTGCTGAACTTTCTTCTTATGCTCGTTTACCCTCACATGCAAAGGTCTACAAGTCTCGCCAATATATTGTTTCCCGCACTGGCAGGGAATAGAGTAGACACAGTTTTTGTTTAGGACAGATTTGGGTTTCGTACATGATAGGATAGATCTTAAAGTCGAACTCGATTTGAGAGCTACTTGGATATTATGCTTCTTTAGTGTCTTACCAATTTTCTCAGATACTCCTTTATAATAGGGCATAGAGACATATCTCACTTCGTCAGTTCTAGGTGCGTCATTTTTCTTATGATTGATAGCATCAGTATTAATTTTATGACTGTAGCCATTATCTTGTAAGGTGGAACGGATGTTCTTCAATTCAACTTTTAGAAACCTTTTAGAAGAACAAATTACTTTGGCTCTATTAACTAGACTCAGTGCAACAGCTCAGTGCTCAGCTGAACCTAGAACTGACGAAGTGAGATATGTCTCTATGCCCTATTATAAAGGAGTATCTGAGAAAATTGGTAAGATACTAAAGAAGCATAATATCCAAGTAGCTTTCAAATCGAGTTCGACTTTAAGATCTATCCTATCATGTACGAAACCCAAATCTGTCCTAAACAAAAACTGTGTCTACTCTATTCCCTGCCAGTGCGGGAAACAATATATTGGCGAGACTTGCAGACCTCTACAGGTTAGGGTAAACGAGCATAAGAAGAAAGTTCAGCAGGGCGAAATTTACAGTTCCAAACTGGCTGAACATGCTTGGGAAAACGAACACCATTTCCAATGGAAAGATGCTAAACCCTTAATGTATGAGGAAAACAAGTTCAAAAGAAAATTGAAAGAGTCTGCTTTGATCGAAAACTCTGGAGATGCTGTCAGCCAAGCCAGCATAGAATTGCCTCAACTCTGGCTTTCCATTATTCAAAACAATCCTTCTAATCCTCAAGTCACTAATCCGGTAACAAACAACTCATTACCACACAATAATGTGACAAACAACCTTAATCCGGTCGTTAATCCTCCGCAGGTAGTCCCGTCCCTACCCAAACCTGATCCCAACCACCCAACCAATAGCAACGCACCTATAACCTGCTCCCACTCCTACAATACTCGGTATAAAAACTCGAAGAAAACTGAAATGTTTATCATTTCTCGTGATCGCTGAAGACGGAAACAGATTGTTGAGCAGTTTCCGAAACGTCCGAATTTATATTTTGTATATTATTCTTGAAGTATTATATCTTTTTGATATTAATACTCATTATATTGTACTATTCTAGCCTAGTACTATCAGCAATGGCAAACGTCCAAAATAAAGGTGTCTGCATTAATATAGTGAATAGTGCCTTAAAACTTTAGGATTTATACTAAGAAACAGTGGTAATTTTAAGATATCTATAACTTGGTTACTGTACTGTGCACTAGTTCGTCCTAAATTAGAGTAAGCGAATACAATCTGGAACCCAAAAACAACGTCCCACAAAAATAAAATAGAAAAGTACAAAAGAGATTTATAAGAAACCTGACCCTGAAATTAACTAGAACATATCCTTTTCGAATTTCTTATGCAAACCAGTTAAAAACCTAGCTCTCAATGGCTGCGTTTTGTTGGTGGCTGGTTAGAATTACTAGAATTGATGCACAAGAAAACGACAATTTTGTTCGTGAAGTAAATAAACATGGAATGACATTTGCATGGAGGTTAAGTCATATGGTTGTAGAACAAATAACGAACATATTTCAGCTAAATGGATAAACTTAATAATAAATGCAGAATAAGAAAAGTTTATAATTGAAGCAAATATTCTAGAACGTAATGTTTTAGAACGAGTAATTGAATTGTACATATATTTTTTAAGTTTATATTTATCAATACTGTATTAAAATCATATAGGTATATATTTATGTTAGGACACAAAATGAGAAAATACCTAAAAGTGAACATTATTTTGAAGCTGTAGTACCAAAATTTAAAATTTTTAAATGTACTAGAACATTTAAAAATCAAATGAAAACAACTGCATTCAAATATTACTTTTCATCCCCACCACACTCATTCATTCCAGTCGTTCGACCTCGAGTCATCGAATGAGTAGAATGAATAGAATGAGAATACAGTCACAACAAAACGCGTATTCTGATGAAACCAGAATTGGCACAACAAAACGCACCCATTAATAGCAAGAAATTTCAAACATTAGAATGGAGACGCGACATCCACACTTTGAATTTCGCTTTTAAATTATTTAATAATAAACTAGATGCCCCAGAACTTCTTCAAAATTTAAATATTAGGGTCCCTGACATAAGATTGAGAATTAAAAATGATCACTAGGTCAAAATTTCAGAATCTATGGCACCTCTGAACAAAATGCTCAGTCTAGTAAACAAGCAAGTCTCTGATAGAGATGTAGATATCTTTAACGACAATTATAGATGGTTTGTTAATATAAAAGTAAATTAGACTACTTATATTGTATTTTATTTTATGTTTATTGTATTTCTATATTATTGTTATTATAATTGTATTGTATTTTTTCCCCAGTACCTATTATGTATCTGGACTTATGCAGTACTGTACAAATCTGTATAGTTACTGGTTAAATAAATAAATAAAAATATATTTGTTCTATTAAATTTCATTACCTTTTAACAGATTTATTTGGTTAGTGGCAAGAAAATTCGTTCCTGCCCTACAATAGGATAAGGTATAATCTTGCCAATAGTGCAATAAGTATTTTCCTCCGTCCAGATATTCAAAATAACCAGCTACTCGTTTAATTTTCAATGTAGTCATATTATCCTCCTTGTAATAATATCGTCCAATAAATAAAGTTCCTGCAGTGTTAATAAAATGAAAATCTTCACATATTAACCGAAAATGTTCATAAATTCGATAAGGTATTAATTCTGATATTGCTTCCCAATCATCTAAATAATTCTGTAGCTGAAATATTAATACATTAGTTTATTAGAGTATGTTACTATAATCAGACCAATTCTGTAACTCAGTTACTATGATCATAGTAACTGAGTTACTATGATCATAGTTAGTTATGTGGCGCTCATCATCAGTTATGATATCATCAGTTAGTTATGTGGCGCCCGCACCGGTCCGGTTTGAATGAGAAAGGTGCCGGACGTCAACAAGGGCAACGAAAAGATCCGTGTGACCCCCCGCCCCGCACGTGACGGGAATAAAATAAATGTTCTGGAGGCGTAAAGTGGCCGTAGACGCACCGAACGACCTCATACTAATGAGAAAGCTGGCTAAAAACAGGCGAGTTACTCCAGTGCAGAGCGCGAACACAAAAAAGGGAGACAGGTAGGTAGAGACGTACTTCACTCCGAGGGGTTGCTTCCAAAGACTTATACAAGTTGGAATGATCCCCCTAGGAACATATAGGTTGACACGGCGAGGCCCACTGTATGATTAAGGAGGAACGACCACCAACCTCTCCTCTTGAGTCCCTAAACAAACGAGGAACCTACGGACTGCATTTGAGTAATCGGAAAAAATATTGTACATAATTTTGATGACAAAAATTAATTTAGAAAAAAAAATATTGAATTTATTGTAGTCAGTCTCACTCGAAAATTACAATAAAAGGCGTGATAGTAAAGTAAATTTGCTGAAATTAATGGATCACCCGGTAGACGGGTGATATAAATTCTACAATTCTAAAGGAGCGAATTGTAGGCGAAGCGCACATAAATTTCTCAAAATATTAGTTTCTCCCCGACACAACTAAAATACATTGGGGTGAGAAACTATACACAACAAAAATTACTTTACAATTGTAATAATAAAGTCAAGTACATGGTTTTAGAAAGGTATGCACTAATGGTTGGTTTATATACGGAACAAGAATAAGGAATAGGAAATAAGAATAGTACACAAGATGTTAAAACATGGCTGCGCCGTATATCGGTTTATGTAGGAATGAAATTTAACTTAAACATAAGAATAGTTGGTAACATTCAACATTTTATTCTTATTTCAAGAATAAGACACGATAAGCCTGCGCACAGCAATCAAAATGTCTGCCGTAATAAAGTTTGTTTAACAGATGTTTTTCAGTTGTAAACAGAGGGTATAAACAACAATAAAATGATTTTAACGGTAATAAACGATTTTTTTTTAAAGGTTATATGAATCAGAACCTATCAAGTGACAAACGTTAAACACAGGCCAACGCAAGTACGCAGGCGCAGCGACGAAATGTTATGTCCTATATAAACGGTTTAATATTTTTTATTCTTGTATACTATTCTTATTGAGTCTGTGTCAAATGTACTAAAACTGATAAGGGAAGTGTTCCCAACTTCGAAAAAATAAAAAAATATGTAAAAAGTAGAAGCCGTGTTTATTGGATAACATTTCTAAAATCCGTAAATTAATGTAACTTATTCATGTAATATTTAATTCATTTTGAAGTATTTTGTAAACAATTTAATAAAGAACATTAATTAGAAAGTAAATTACATCAATATATATGGTTTATTCATATATAATATTAATTTAGACCTTATTATTATAAACTTAGAACTACTAGTAAATTTTGATACATATGTCATTTATTGTTTAACCTTTAATAAACATATGTACATATTTTAAATAATTAATGTAAGTAGATATTATAATTTTATAAATGACATTTAAACTATTTATTATTAAAAAATGTTGGTTTTGACTACTGAGGGAAACTTTTTAAATATTTTTCTGTATTCCAGATTATTTTTGCGAAGTTTTTCCAAACCGTTGCTTACAATGAATCTTGATATAAGATGGTCAAATGTGATAAAAAATGAGGAACAAAGAAACACTGTCTGATGTAACACTATAAGGCCTGGATATCAGAACGAGAAAATACGTGCTGGGCACAGTGAAAAAGGTTTTCTTGCTGCGACTTTTTGAATATTTGTAGTGCTTCTGCGACCGGATTCAAATGGAAAGACATAATAAAAGTTGTAGTTAACTAAATTAATTTTAATAATTAAATAATAAATGACAGTGCAATAAACTAGTGAAAAACATACAGGTCTGGTGATCCTGCTATCCAAACAGCATTCTTTTTATATATAAATATGCATACCTAAAGTGTATCTTGGCCAAATCACTAGGCGTTTACTTAAAACTCTACCGGTGGATATGGTACATCCGCCAATCTTTACTATACCCCACTGAACATAACCTTATGTGCTGCCTCTATACAGAAGGCTTAAATAATCCTTAAAAAGGTTAGGTTAGGCTAGGCTTTAGCCAGAATACTAGTTATGTTAGAATAGTTTAGCTAGAATAAGGTTATATTGAGTGGGGTATAGTAAATCTTCCCCAGTAAATCTATCGGTCGGTAAACAGCTACATGCTTATACACGTTCACCGAACTTGTTTTCGAACGCAGTTGATGTTCCCGGTATCTGCCGGTAGAGTTTTCGTAAACGCCTTATTGCAATTCTAAGCTTACCTTAATTTGGCAGGTTAACGGCGTATTTTTATTTTAAATTATTAAATAAACATTGTCATGACATGCCGTCACAAAAATTCGCATACCAATGTGTTAAACTATATATATTGTAATAAATACTTAAATTTATGCAGTGACAATATTCAACCGGAACGAGCATATCAGTTCTTAAAATATTGAAATACTTTCATACTGGTTGTTAAAATGAATAGTAGGATAACAGGTGCAGAAAAAGATTTCACTTAATTTCTACTTTTGGCAAACGACCACATCAACAATTTTTAAAAATCAACAAATTGTATGATAATTATTAAAATAATTAGGGCTACAACTACAGTTAATTTTTTTTTCCCGTCAGATTTTTTAGTGTTTTATTTTATTTTTTTTATCTAACTGGTTTATTATTTTGAATATATGCCCTGCATATACGTACGATAAATGTTTTCAAATAATAAACATGTATGTAAAATATATTTTACATTGTAATATTTTGTGAAGATTAATGTAAGAAAAAGTTAATGTTTTTTTAGAATAATAAAGTGTATTGATTATTATTTATGAATGTTTTATTTCAAGGGAAGCGAAAATTAAGAGCGATGTTGGCCGTAGACCTAAATATTTTGAGCATATGAAAAATTCCAAATTTTAACATAGTTTTGAAAAGATTTGATTACTTTTTGAATATTTCTAATCGTATCAAGAATTTTGTATTCTGTTTATTTAGGTAATTTCAATCAAATTTCTGATTGCGGTTATATGAGTAATGGTTTTCCACAAATAATTGATTACAAAAATAATCATTATTTAACAGTTCTGGTTAAATATAATTTATATGGAGACTATAGTTGTCTCACTATCCTCTTTTTCAAGTCGCTGTATGTATGTTATTTTAAATATAATGGATTTACATATTTCCTAATTTCCTTTTTATAATTAAGGTACCATTCAGGTACATTCAATCCGCAGTTGTACAGTTTCTAGTTCCAATATAAAACAAATTTAATCACTTAAAGGCCTTTACCCGCGGACCAGAGTTTAAGAATCACTGATTACAAATTCATTGCAAAAATGTATAAAAATAAATCAGTTAAAGAGTTAAATGTTCTAAATTTCCATGCATATCTTGTAGACCAGGTTATCGTAGGTAAAATTATATTCTACTGATATATCAGATTTAAAAATATCAGTTATTATGTAAGGCATTTTTTTAATTAAATGTCTTTAATATTCGAGATATTTGTTTCGAATTATTATTGGCGTATTTATTCTTGGCCTCTAACACTTTTGAACTCCTTCATTTTAATGTTTTTCTTAAACTATATTAATAATCTATATATTTGTTTTCTCTCCAATTCTAAGTATTATTCGCTTTACAATAATAGAAACGTATTTCATGGATCAATATGTTCTTACTTATATGTTCAATTAAAGTATTTAATTATAAAACAGATTTTAATTTGTAGTGCGCGCTATTTTGCGTGCAGTACGACAATATTACAAAAAAAAGTGGAAAAACATTTAACTTTTATCTAGTGGTAACATTGTAGAGGCTAAATCTGTAGAACTAAAATTTATTATTTGAAGGCAATCGTTCAAAATATAGTAGTACTACTGTAGGAAATATAATGATGTTATATGTGTTATAAGAGTAGTATATTGGAATTTTATGGAACAAAACTTATGATAAAATCAATAATTTCATCATTGTTATCGTGTAATAGGGATAACTTCTAGTAACTAGTAACTTCTCATTACAGTTGGCAAAATTTCAGTGTTCCCAACTTAATTTCTTTTTTTTTTGTCGGACCGGTGACCCAAGCCCTTCTTATTTCCTATTCCTTATTCTTGTTCCGTATATAAACCAACCATTAAACTCGTGTCTGTGAGCAAACCAACAGTCTATATATACTAATGAAATGATTAATAATTAATTTTGAACGATTTAAACTCAAATAAAGACAAAGTGCAATAATATACAAACTGTTGACTAGCTATTGTCTTAAATGGCATCTGTAACAAATAAATTAACCGCTAATTGCAAATATCACAATAAAATACAATATGGCCAGGTTAAATACACATAAACAATTAATAATAAATTATCTTAATAGAGATAATTCTGTAGGACGCCACTGGAGTTTGCAATTTCTACCAGTGGCCAAAATCGGCTGTTCTTAGGCGATTATAACACATAAGTTAGACCAGGAGTCCCCAAAGTGGTCGATATCGACCCCCAGGGGTCGATATAACATTGTTAGGGGTCCATTCTGGCTCGGGGGTCGATAAAAAAAGTTAATAACTACTAGTATAATAACTACACAGTTATATATATGTTAATATAAGTGAAGTTAAATTAGATTTATTTAGATCTTCATTGTTACGGAAATTTTTAGTATTTTTCTAATTTGCGACAGTTGGAAATAAAAGATGAAGCATTGGAAATATACACAAAGCATCTTCAAAAATTGAGCGTGGATTTTAAATTACGTTTTGAGGATTTAGAGAAAATGCACATCCCAGATTGGATTATCGCGCCCTTTTCTGCAGATGTTGAAAACATCGAAAGAACTATACAAGATGAAATTATTGAATTCTCGGTTGATCTTGAAGCTAAAACGCTTTTTAAAAATTTTACTTTAAGTTACTTTTGGACAATGTAAATGTTATACAGAAATATCCAAAACTTTCGGAAATGGTAGTTCACTTTTTACTAGCATTTCCAAAGTTGTATATAGTTGAGGCTGGTTTTAGCCATGTTAATTCCATCCTGGCAAAACAGAGAAACAAGTTAGATGTAGAATTCCGTGGCGGTTTAAGGCTGAAATTAAATCATTTTGAACCCGACGTTGCTAATCTTACAAAGAGTCACCAACCACACCCATTGTCACTGACAATGACAGTAAATTTTATTTAATAATATTATTGTATTGCATCTGATTAGATATAATTATATTAGATAAATGTCGAGATTTCGATGGATCTCCAAGAATTGAGGTCCCTACATAACGTTTGACTATTTTTAGCATGATGTCCGTCTGTCTGTCTGTCTGTGTACACGTGCATAGGCTAAAAATCGGTTGACTAAAAAGTTGATGATAAAAAAAAGTTGATAAAAACTTGTGCCATTGATGTCAAAAGCTTAACTATGAAGTTTTATAAAAATCCTTTTAGCCGAATTTGCTCTGTATGTGTACACAGACAGACGGACGGACAGACATACAGACAGACAGGCAAACATCATGCTAAAAATAGTCAAAACGTTATGTATGGACCTCAATTCGTGGAGATCCATTGAAATTTCGAAATGTCAAAATCGGTATGATCACAATACCTCCCTTATATATGTTGGCGGTCTGTAAAAATTAATAAATGGGAAATTTATATTAAGAATGACACAAAAAATCAAAATTTAAAGAAAATGACATTTTAAAATGATATTAACCTTAACCAAAAAATGTTTATTGTAAGTATGATTTACAAAGCTTAAACAAAACGGCCAAAAAGAACGATTCAAACAATGAAAGTAACTAGATTGCAAAAACTAGTTCCGCCTAATCGTTTAGAATAGCCTATAACGTTCCCAAGAAATAAATATTTAATTTTTCAATAAAACTATTAATACATTTTTCTATTTTGCGTTCATAAGAGAGTTACGATGAAACTGAAGTGAGTGTTACAATGAGTTTCATTATGACACTTGACATTTTATTTCTTAAAATTGGTAAAGTTGGTATAATCCGTCTCAATTTGTAATACGAAACTAGATCTGGTTACTTTGGTGACTGTTGTGGTGTAAACAGACTGGCGTATCCGTGTGAACCAATACTATAATAATATTATAAATGTATTGTCAATATACAACATAAAAAATGAACTTTCCCTGTTAGTTACGTATTACAAAATGAGACAGATAATACAATAACCTGCAAATTTTATAAAACATTGATAGCTACTGTCTATTCCAAACGATTAGGCGGAATATGTTGGCGGTCGGTAAAAATAGGTTAGAATGATAGTTTGAATAACTGCGCAATCTGAACAATGCGTTCGTCTTTAACTTTCTTGCACAGTATGCACAGTGGTCACGTGACAAAAAACTTGCACAACACAGAGTTAATACTGCACAGTTATGCCGAACGCACCTTATGTATGAGTAAAATTTTTTAATCCATTTACGATAAAAACTTTTATAAGCACTAAATAAAATTATTATTATTATTATTATTAATTGTTATTATTATTATTATTAAACTTATATTTGTGAAACTAACCGAGTGCTTTATTAATTTTATATTTGACAAACTTAACGATTTAGGAGTGAAAGGAGTCGGGAGTCGGAGTCGGAAGTCAGAGACGGTTTTCAAAAATACCGACTCGGGAGTCGATAGTCGGGAATCGTTTAGTTTTTTACCGACATCCCATCCCTTAAGCCTGGTTTATAATAGATATGTTATGGATACATAAGCATAAAAATGACACTACTTTCTTTGTTCTGTTTATTACAAACAGATGTTTTGAAGGGTCAAATCCATTGTTTAATTCTTATGTGTTATGTTATGGAGCTATTATAAACCAGGCTTTAAGCCTGGTTTATAATAGATATGTTATGGAACATAAGCATAAAAATTACACTACTCTCTTTGTTCTGTTTATTACAAACAGATGTTTTGAAGGGTCAAATCTATTGTTTAATGCATATGCAGTTATGCTATGGGCTTATTATAAACCAGGCTTTATTTATATGCAGCACCACATTTTTTACCTTTATCTGTGCCAGTACATCGCTAGTTATGCCATCTTGATTGCATATTACAAGTTGTAACGAAATGTTAATAGAGCACCAAAAAACGAGTAACATATTCCTTAACTTTTCCATTTTTTTTTTCAAATGCTTGTAGTTACGAACTAAATGAAGTTATAATCTTAGAAAAGCAACAACATATTACATTTAAAGCAGAGTGATATATTAAATATGTATATTAAGACAGGTGTTTGTAATAAGACAATTTTTATAGCTGGACGTTATTTGAATTAGACATTTGCAATAGAGTGCCTATTAGTATATTTCTTATAGTCTAGTGCCTACGTCGAAAGATACTGCACTTGATGATAATGGAATGCCATTTAGCACACGTGTTCTATATAAAAATTTAATCATTTTGACCCGCAGCCTCTATTTGTGAAGTGAGTCATATTCAAGATGACGGCGAAAATAGCGCGCCAATTAGGATAACGATAACTAATTTTTATGATAGAGCGAAGTAGCTAAATACATATTTGTACAATGAACTTTTAGCTACAATTTTCCGCGGCGTATAGTACAGGAAATGAAGCTAAAAAAATGACAAAACCTCGCAATTTTTTCGTCCATCATCGATTTGGATAAAAATTTGGAATTAGGCTCATTTCACCCTCTAGTTTATTTTCTACATTGTGCCGTTGTACGCTTTTTGTTTTTTAAGGGTGAAAACTACCCCTAATTGTAAAAAATTATAAAATAACATTTTAAACCTTAATATGGGTAAAATTTGGTTTGGATTAGCTAAATATGGATCTTTTTATGCTTTAGAATACAATTTCATAATGTTTCAACCCTTAAAAATCAACCCTTGTTGGAGCTTAATGTACAAAAAAATATTTATCTTAAAAAATGATTTCATCTTGCATTGATTTGCACCAAAATTTGAAATTAGGTTCGTCTCAACCTCTACTTCAAATTTTATATCATGCTCATGGGCACTGTTTATTTTTTAAGGGTGAAAACTACCCCTAATTGTCCAAAATTATAAAATAACGTTGTAAACCTTAAGATGGGTAAAATTTGGTTTGGATTAGTTGAATAATGATTGTTTCATGCTTTGGAATACAATTTCTAATGTTTCAACCCTTAAAAACCCACCCTTGTTAGAGCTTGATATAAAAAAAAATTATTTATCCTAAAAAAATGATTTCGTCTTTCATCGATTTGCATAAAAATTTGGGATTAGGCTCATCTCACCCTCTACTTCAAATTTTATATCGTGCTCATGGGCACTGTTTATTTTTAGAAGTGAAAACTACTCTTTATTGTTCAAAATTATAAAATAACATTGCAAAACCTTAATATGGGTAAAATTTTGTTTGGTTGGTAAAGAAATGATTGTTTCATGCTTTAGGATATGATGTCATAATATTTCAACCCTTAAAAACCACCCTTAATAACATTGCAATTTTTATAAAGTACTTCAATAGATCTACATAGAAAAAAAAGTAGTTACATAAAAAAAAAATTATTAATCTCAAATAACACTGCATATTCACATACATTTAAGCATACATAGCTCCTTCATTTTTAGTGATAGAAAGTTTTTTCAAAAACGATTTTGTAGGGCTTTTCAAGAGCTATAAGACTATGTAAATTAAATTCCTTAAGATCCCTTAGTTTTTAAATGGGGTGAGTTGAAGGGCTCGAATAAGGTGGTGTTCGCTTGTAAATAGAGGTTTTAAACGGCTATATCTCACAGAAAGGTGACGATCAATTTTATTTAGGGGGGTAAATAGGGGGTTGTTTTCACTGATTTTTTCGTAGAAAAAAGTAGGTACCGACCTTATTTTGACCATAAGTCGCTTAATTTTTATGCAAGAGACTTTTTTTTTTGTTTGAAAGGTCTAATTAAATACTTTAAAAAAGATTCAATGAGTTAAGAAAAATGCAAATTTTTCCTGTTATTTGACCTTGAATCTTTCAAATTATGCATTTGGCGAAAAAAAGTTAACCTTTAACATGCCGTATCTCGGTTCGTATTGGTCGTAGAAAAATAATAAAAAAATTATTTTGTTTGCTTTTTTAAAAGCTACAATTTTGCTTTCCACAGTTTTTTTGATAAAATGCATATTTTTCGAGTTATTCACAAAAAACTTTTTAAAAACATCGATTTTTTCGTCGAAAAACTGTTACTTTCAACCGCGAATAACTCAAAAAATATTAGTTTTACGAAGAAAACGTAAAGAACATTTTTTTCTTAGAATTACTTTTCCCATCGATTCCTATAGTTAAAATGTAGTAAAAAATTTCCACCCCCGAGATGGGGTGGCAACCACCCCCAAGGTTTTAGCGTACACTGGCATGATGTAGAAAATGATCCTTGGGTTATTCCCTACCTTCTGTGAAAATTTCACATAATTCCATGCTGGACGAAAAAATTGCAAGCCAAATTGCTTCATTTCCTGTACTAGTACGCGAATATCCGTCACTTAGTTTACAAGATACCATATCCGCTTATCCGCAAAATCCGCGTGAACATAAAATCTTCGGGTGGACGCCTCTTCCTACAAAAGACGCGTTTAAAACCCCAAAAATATATCGCTGGCATTTGTATTGTGCTTATGGCAAGAGTGAAATAATAATACGTTATGGCACTTTTTACTTTTTTTACTCTTCCCATAAAGACCTACTTTACGCTTACTTAAATTGTTAAATATAGTAGAGTTAGAGTTTATATAACAGTCGTAGATACAACTATTTCTTTGGATTTATTGCGTTTATTAATTTAAAAATAATTATGTACCGTCTTATTTTGCATTTTTTGGAAATATTAGTAAAAATTAACCATGGTAATTTGCCACATTGCAAAACATAGTAGCTCATATCAAATTAAAATAATATCTTAAAATTCTTGAAATCGTCATATAACTTTCATCTTTTAATAATATGATGAATTTAAGAATTTAGTTTTATTATTAAGAACTCATTTTTTTAAATTTGCTCTAAATCAGCTCTAGCTGATTTATTAGTCATAAATGTGATAAATTAATCTGTTTAATTATTTCTAAATATCGCTGATCTAAAACAATAGTGAGGTATCTTAAAAAACTAAGTTTCTGACATATTGCTGTTTAAAGTTTTACATTTTATATAAACTTGGTTTAAGAGTCGAATAATTGTAATTTCCATCTTTATTTTTTAATCTATATAATCTCAGTACGACGTTAGATAGAAAACATATTTCTGGACCAAGTAATATTAATGTGATAAAAAAAAAAAATTAGTTGTGTTTTAAAACAGCGATATGCCAAATAAGGCGAAACATTAGATTGTTAGATATTTCCAAACAGACAGCAAACCCTGTGCGGATTTTGCGGATATTTTTGCGGATGCGGTTTATATATTTACAAAGGCTGCGGATGCGGATCGGATGCGGATCCTGTCTATGCGGATGCGGATCGGATGCGGATACAAAAAAACGTATCCGCGCAGGGCTCTATCCATAACTGATTATCAGACGCTCAGAAGTGATTTCCGAAATGGCTAACAAATTTCATATAATACGGCACGTTCTCTTTTAATTTAATGTCGTAGATTGCGAATCTGTTATCAAAATGGCGAAATTTTTAAATCATGACTCATTTTTTTCTCAAGAAGTCAGTATTAAAAAAAAATCAATATTTTGTGTAAAACCGGTTTATCAAAATTTCCTGTTGAAATATTCTGGTTCCCATCAATGTACATTATTGAGATTTTTTTCAGATTTTTAGTTCAACCCCTCTGGGTGATAGGGTGGGGGACAAAAGTGTTTGGCCATTATATTGACAAAAACCTCATAAAAAAAAGATTTTTCAAAAATAAATATTTGTTTGTGTATCCACGTATTAAGAGGTTTCATTTGATATCCCACTCAAAATTTAAAAAAATATTTATTCTTCCATTAAATACATATTTGTTTATATTTGTCCCGCGCTGTATTTTTTTGAATTCTCTATAGTTTTCGTATCAGGGCCGGCGCTAGGCATGTGTAGTGGCACATGGCCTCGTGGCTTAACAGGCCTCGCGCATGGTGCGAACGTTCTAAACCGCGCATACTCGCGTACACCAAACTCCCATCTAAATTGTATATGTAGTTTTCGGATGCTTTGCATCAGCTGTGAAGCGCTGTGATTCCCCGAATACAACAGAAAATCACACAGCCGGAAGTTATTATTGATAGATGCCACAGAAAAAAAATAGTGTTACATTCACTAAATGTATCCCTCATTAAAATATATACATTTGAAACATTATAGAAGTATCTAATATATAAACAGCGTGGTAGCGAACAGCACCACGTAAGGAAAATTACATTTTGATTGAGTTATCTCGTTCATTCCGTCATTTTGCTTGGTCCATCATTATTGAACCAGCCCTTTTTGACCACCGCGTCAATATAAATTTTTCTTGTCAATCTCGCATATGGCCTCGCGCCTCCCTGGCACATGGCCTCGCGCCTCCCTGGCACATGGCCTCGCGGCTTCCCTGGCACATGGCCTCGCAAATCCTAGCGCCGGCCTTGGTTCCTATATGTGGGTTAAAAAGTTGTACAAGTATGCCAAATATCAACTTTCTATGTTCAGCCGTTTGGCTACAATTTCTACAGTACAGACAGACACATGAGTGACGTTATTCGTTAAGGGTTTTTTGGTGGTGATACCTACAAAACCCTAAAAATGAATCAACCCAAAATATTGTAAGGACTTATTGACCTACCTTCGTAAATATTATCAGGTCGTCAAGGATGAAATTTGTAGTTAATAACATTGCCAACTTTAACAGCTTATTATTTGACATTGTCTTAATATTTTACCGTTCTGTTTTCACCGACCGTCAACATATATAAGGGAGGTATTGTGATCATACCAATTTTGACATTTCGAGATTTCGATGGATCTCCACGAGGTCCCTACATAACGTTTTGACTATTTTTAGCATGATGTCTGTCGGTCTGTCTGTCCGTCCGTCTGTCTGTCTGTCTGACTGTCCGTCTGTCTGTCCGTCTGTCTGTCCGTCTGTCTGTCCGTCTGTCTGTCCGTCTGTCTGTCCGTCTGTCTGTCCGTCTGTCTGTCCGTCTGTCTGTCCGTCTGTCTGTCCGTCTGTCCGTCTGTCCGTTTGTCTGTGTACACCTGCAGAGCAAATTAGGCTAAAATGCTTTTTACGAAACTGAATATTTAAGCTTTTGACATCAATGACACGAATTGATCAACTTTTGGTAAAAATCGGTTGGCTAAAAATGGGAGTTTACTCGTGTCGATTTTAAGATTTTTGCGAATATTTAGCAACAGAAAAATATTTAGAAAAAATTTATTGAACAAAAGTTGCTATAAATGCAATAACTAATAACTTTTATTTGAGACGTTTTTTGATAAAACGAAAAATTGCGACAAATATTTGTAAAATTTTTTAAAAGTTTTGTCTCAATTTTTTCATACTTATAATAATAATAATAATAATAATAATAATAATAATGTTTATTTCACAGTTATCATACAAGTTCTTATAATACTACACACACAATTATATATATTTGTAATAATAAGATAAAGTATAATAGCATAAGATGAACAAAATAGCATAAAAATAAATAATAATAATAATAATCAGGGATGGGGAGTCGGAGTCGGAGTCGGGAGTCGGGAGTCGAGGAGTCGAAGCTTTTTGGAGGAGTCGGAGTCGGAGTCGGGAGTCGGAAAAAGTTATCGACTCCCGACTCTTTGACTACATATTTATCAAGGATGAGAACAATCCGAAAGCGAAAGCAAAATACCATACTACCAGAATTTGTTAAAGAATGGGAACAGGAACGACATTTTTTCTCTGTTCATGAACGAAAATGAAATTAAAAATATTCAATTCCGGTTTCCTTCATGCTTTTCAATTAAAAATTTAGTTAATTTTTAGTAATATCTAATTTTTCTTTTTTTGTATACTTTGTTTATTATGTTAAAACGAAACTAAACTGGATTTTTATTTCTCAAGTTGTAACGGGCTTTGTGATTATTTTATTTTTCATGTTGGCAGCTAAAATCTATATGTCAAAAGAAAAAAGTGACATGTTATGAAAAATAAAGTACAGTCTGTTCCAAACGATTAAGCGGAACTAACTGGAATTTTCATTTTTGTAAGTTGTCATTAGCTATTTTTTTATATATTGAAGTTGACTTTTCCTGAACAAAATGATCAAAAGCTTCAATCAAACGGTAAAAGTAACTAGTATTGAAAATCTAGTTCCGCCTAAACCAAAGGAACAGACTTTATATAAAATACAAAACAATTTTTTTTTTAAACTAATATATTTGAAAATTTGTATTCAAAATGACTCAATAGTCAAGATGAAATGAAAATGACATTTTATAAAAACAGCTCGCCCCAACCCAAGATATTTAATGTAAGTATAGTCTGTTTGCTTGGTTTAAGCGGAATTAGATATCGAAATCTACTAACTTTTAAGGATTGAATGAAGCTTTGTTGTATCATTTTGTTTAACAAAAGCCCACTTTGATAGTTAAAAAGTAAACTCGTGATAATTTGAGAAAATAAAATTTCCATTTAGTTCCGCTTAAACATTTGGAATAGACTTTACAATTTACCAGTGAAAGGAGTCGGGAGTCGGAGTCGGAGTCGGAGTCGATTATCAAAAATACCGACTCCGGAGTCGAGAGTCGGGAGTCGATATTTTTTCTGTCGACTCCCCATCCCTGATAATAATCATAATTCCAGTAAAGTTTTTGGAAGATTAACTGTTCTCGAGGAAAAATTCCTCAAGATTGTATATATTTTTCGAGAGAAGAAGTGTTTTAATTTCTTTTTTGAAAACGTTAATATTATTTACTTCTTTAATAGATGAAGGCAACTGATTGTAAAATTTACAGGCATTGTACCTGGCACCATTTTCTGAGAGAGCGAGATTTATTTTGTCCATCCTTAAGATGTCAGCCTTATGCCTTGTATTATGGGTGTGAACTGGATAATTGGTCTTAAAGAGTTGAATGTTTTTAAAAGTGAAAATTAATAATTCAAAAATATAAATGCCAGGAACAGTGAGAATTCCAAGATCTTTAAACGCAGAGCGACATGAGTCTCTATTTCTCAAATTTGCGAGAATTCTAAGAGCTCGCTTTTGTGTAACGAAAACTCTCTGGAGTTCGAATTGAGAACGTTTCCATGGTCATGATAAATAATATCTCTGTTAGAAAATATTAGGCCAAGTTATTTCTACTCTGCTGCTAGAATGTATTTTATACAAGTACTTTTGATGGCGGTCGGTCCTGTGGTGGCCACAGCTGATTTTTTTTTTGTTGGAAAGTTACACATCTCGCCTGTTTAAAGAAATCATTGCATGCTCTAAAAAATCTCAAAAACTTTGTTTTTAAATTAATTTTGTTGAAAATGGAACGGTCGGAAATTCGCACTATTATGAAGTATGAGTTCTTACGTGGAACTGGGGCATCGCAGACCACGCGAAATGTTAATAGTGTATTTGGCTCTAGTGTTACTACTCTGCAGACAATATCAAATTGGTTCGCCAAATTTCGTACAGGTAACTTAAAAACCAAACAAAAATCCTGGCTCATCGATCACAGCAGATATATACTGCAACCAACTGCACGAAATGATGCAAAAACTTAAAGAAAAACAGCCTAGATTGGTCAACAGATCGACTCCTATCTTATTGCATGATAACGCTAGACCACACACTGCACAAATGACTGTGGCAAAACTACAGGAATTGGAGTTGGAACTTCTTCATCATCCTCCATACTCACCAGACCTAGCTCCCACTGACTACCACTTCTTCCGCAATTTGGGCAACTTTTTAAAAGGAAAACAGTTTAATTCCGACAATGCTGTAAAACTGGCCTTCTAGGAATTCATTGACTCTCGTCCGCCAGGGTTTTATACCACCGGCCTGAACAACCTGCCGCTTAAATGGCAAAAGTGTGTAGACAATATGAGTGGTGAATACTTTGATGAATAAAATAATTCCTTATATTTGTAAGTTATCAAGCTTTTGCCTTTTTTTCTACAAATTTCATCCTTGACGATCTAATATATATATATCTCGGATTCAATGCAGCCGACGCCGTTTCTCAATTTCCAGGCACTTCTGTCGTGACATAAGTCTTCTGTTAGTCCTCTCGTCTACATTGCTTCCTCTTTTCCGGCTATCCAACTTCGTCTAGGTCTTCCTTGTTTTCTTCTTCTCTCTGGTATCCAGGTTAGCAGGGCCGGCCCGAGAAAAAGCGGGGCCCGGTGCAAGATGCTCGTGCGGGGCCTTCTTCTTCTAAAAATAAAAAAACGCACTCAAAATATTCTACTTTTTATTTTTACATATTAGTTACACTAATAATTTATGAAAAATTATAATTAATATTTAACAAAATAATATAAATAGCTAGAAAGATATATAAATACCTATTTTATAACGACCATTGCCCATAGAAAACCTATTGTTATGAAATCTCATTCCGAAAACAGTACGTTTTAGACCGTATGCAAAAGTGCTTTATTGAGATGCGGATATAATTTCAAACTATTTAATCGGTATGAAGAAAAAAGTTTAATTAAATCGACTAGGATGGACTGGAGCCAATGAAATAAACCATGTACAAAGAGATTTTCGTATTGTGCCATTGTGCCAGTAGGTAGTAGAATTGAGGTAGACCAAAGCTTAGGTGGGTTGATTGTGTAACACAGGATGCTCGGTCTATCGGTGCACACAACAGGAGGACAATAACACAAAATCGGAAGGAATGGCGGAAGATGATTGAGACGGCTATAGCTTTCAAGGGCTTTGAAGACCGTACCAGTATTGATGACTAATGCCTGCTGGCATGTTTTATTACAAAATTGTTAAATATCTCGTCATAATTTAGTTTTCTTGTCAACTCGGACTTGATTGACAAAATTGCTAATGAAGAGAATTTCTCCTAACTCATACAAGATCGTAAATAATTTCTTATTATTTTCAGTTTTGAAAACGATCTCTCTGCCGATGCAACTGTTACTGGAATTGTCAGTATTACTTTCAAATCAATTACAAAATTGGGATACAATTCAGATAAATTGTTCTTGTAAATATATTCTAAATTTTCTAAAATTGTATTTCTAGGCGACAATACCCGACGACTCTTGGACAACCAAGATATTTAAGGACAGACGAGAAGCATAAAACATAATTCCAAGATTTCGTTGCGGAAACGAGGAGAACACCAATAATTTCTGGTGGGAAGAGACAAGGAAATTGTGTAGGATGTGCGGAGAAGCACAAGAAAATATAGAACATATAAGGAGATGAAAGTGGAAACGAAGAAACCGAGAACAGAAATTGGATGACGAAGGAGGAGGAGTAGAGTGGATGAAAAAGGTTATAAAACGAAGGAAAGAGCTAACAAACAATAAACAAAGGACCTGCAAAAAAAAATATGTGAAGTGTGAATCTTCACACATTTCTGGGTTTTGCAGGTATTTAGTAACTGAATGATGATTATTTGGGATGCCAAAACAAATTTTATGTCAAAATATTTTTTTATGAATTTTAATTCGAATGCCTAATACCATTGTTTAAGTTTCTAAATATGTGCAGTATTTTATTTATACAGCAAAGTTCAGTAAGATTTTTAAAATTGCGCCTATGGCTTCTATTGGTTGCTTATATCATAAGTCCTGCCCTCTGATTTCGTCAAACAGAATTAAATTATAATTTCAACACTTCCCACTGGTTATTAAATTTACGCTTTTAAAAAATAAATGCAACATTTACCAAAATATAACTAAAATTTTGACAAAATAATTTAAACAAAATAAAAATGCAAAAAAAAACAGAAAAAAAATATAATTAACAGGATTCGAACTCTACAACGTTCGCACTGCAAATTACAAAGTGCATCACAAAACCAACTGAGCTACCAGAGTTACTGATCTGGAGTGTTACATAGCGAATTAATTATTTAACATATTTTAGTTAAAAACACAAAAAATGCGTTATTTTCCGAAAACATAATCTGATCAAAAATTCCTGTTCTACTATTCCGGTTCACACCAATGTACATTACTTAGAATTTTTTCAGATTTTTAGTTTAAACCATCTGGGCTATAGGGTGTGGGACAAAATTTTTTTTGCACAATTTTGAAAAAAATCGCATCAAAATAATTTATTTTGCAAAAATAAAATTTTGATCGTTAATCCACGTACTAAGGGCTTTCATTTGATACCCTACTCAGAATTTAAAAAAAATATTATTTTTTTTGATGAGCACATATTTGTTTATATTTTTAGGGGGATTTGTTTTTTAGATGTTTTAGTATTTTTCCTATGTGCGGGTCAAAGAGTTGTATAAGCATGCCAAATTTCAACTCTCTAGGTTTACCCGTTTGGCTACAATTTTTTCCGAACAGACAGACAGACAGACAGACGACAAAATGACAGTATAAGGGTTTTTTGGTCATACCTACAAAACCCTAAAAAAAAGATTTATTTACATTTTGATTTTTATTTACTTTTTATATTTTATAGGAAATGATAATATGTATTTGATATTTATATTAATTAATTAAATCAAATGGGTAATTATGGTAAGGCAGCAGTCTGACTGATCGAGCGCCGTCGTGTAACGTAGCGTCGAGTCGTGTAGTGTCGTTTAAAAATTTAAAAGCTGGTCTGACTGATCAAGTACTGTCGAGTATTATCGATCATTCAGTGTCAAGTAAATTTGTTTCTCACTTGTCAAATAGTGCATATTCCAACCTAAAATAATACTATCAAACAGTTAATACTAATTAGCGAGTCCATTTTACTCTATATTGTAATTTTGTTTTTTTTTTTTTGACGTTCTAACTGTCAAATAATATATGGTTGAGCGTCGAGCGTCGTGTGAAATTCAAACCGGTTTGAAATACAAACAACTTGATGCTACTTGATAGTAAACGATGGTTCAGTGCGACTCATGCCCTTAGTTAACGTGTGTTTGAAATTTGCTCGACACCAAACGATCGACAGCACTCGATCAGTCAGACCGCGGCCTAACTATGTAATCTATGCGAAGCCGCAAGGCAGGAATAAAATCTATTAATAATAGTAAAATGTGCCCAATAACTCTCAGTTTTAATAAACCAATTTGTAATTAATCGTAATATAATTATTTACCTTGAATTTCTCAAAGTATTTAATTACTTTGCAATTATAAACTACGGTTAAAAATAAAAGAGCAACCCTTCCAATAATTACGCTTAAAAAACATCTTAAAAGTACAAGTTAAACAAACTAATCAGCATAAATAAAACAAGAAAACGGGTTTACATAAGAATCTAGGTTGCATTAAATGCTTGATGGAGAGCGTGCTGAAAATGTAATCAGCTGGAGAGTGATGAGTCGCCGATAAAACAGGAAATTATCCAATCAATTTCCATTGAACTTGGTGGTGATGGCACCGACGGCGACTCCTCCAACTAATTATTGGTTTTTGATTTCTATTTGACTGCTTATTTCACTCGTTAACGTCTTTCACAGTTAACGATGGATTCAGTATTGAAACAGATAATTTCTAGTCTAGAAAAATTTCAACAAAGAAATTGATTGCTGGAGTTTATTTAGTGTTTAATCGCTATGACGTAATTCAAGTTCTCTTTTTTTAAAAAGAGAGCAGAAAACTTTATGGTAGTTGACCAAGCAAAGCTGAGCTTTTCTTTAAGTATATGACCTCTGTTATATTATTTGGTAGGTCTTACGTTTAGGTCTGTTCTAAAAGAAAAAAGATTTAAATAAACGATTATTTATAAATTTAATCAATCTAAAAAAATCAGATGTGGCCACCACAGGACCGACCGCCATCATAAAGTACTTGTATAAAATACATTCTAGCAGCAGAGTAGAAATAACTTGGCCTAATATTTTCTAACAGAGATATTATTTATCATGACCATGGAAACGTTACATATAAGTATAAAAAAACTGAAATAAAAGTTGTAAGTGATTGCTTTTATAGCAACTTTTATTCAATAAATTTTTTCGAAATATTTTTCTGTTGTGAAATATTCACAAAAATCTTAAAATCGACACGAGTAAACTCCCATTTTTATTCAACCGATTTTTACCAAAAGTTGATCAACTCTTGCCATTGATGGCAGAAGCTTAAATATGAAGTTTCATAAAAATCCTTTGAGCCGAATTTGCTCTGCACGTGTATACAGACAGACAGACGGACAGAGAGACGGACGGAGAGACGGACGGAGAGACGGACGGAGAGACGGACGGAGAGACGGACGGAGAGACGGACGGAGAGACGGACAGACGGACAGACGGACAGACGGACAGACGGACAGACGGACAGACGGACAGACGGACAGACGGACAGACGGACAGACGGACAGACGGACAGACGGACAGACGGACAGACGGACAGACGGACAGACGGACAGACGGACAGACGGACAGACGGACAGACGGACAGACGGACAGACGGACAGACGGACAGACGGACAGACGGACAGACGGACAGACGGACAGACGGACAGACGGACAGACGGACAGACGGACAGACGGACAGACGGACAGACGGACAGACGGACAGACGGACAGACGGACAGACGGACAGACGGACAGACGGACAGACGGACAGACGGACTAAAAATGGGAATTTACTCGTGGCGATTTTTGCGAATATTTCACAACAGAAAAATATCTCGAAAAAATTTATTAAACAAAAGTTGCTATAAAAGCAATAACTAATAACTTTTATTTGAGACGTTTTTTGATAAAACGAAAAATTTCGAATAATTTCTGTAACATTTTTCTATAAAATTTAAGTCTCAATTTTTTCATATTTATATGTAACGTTTCCATGGTCATGATAAATAATACTACTATCTCTGTTAGAAAATATTAGGTCAAGTTATTTCTACTCTGCTGCTAGAATGTAATTTATATAAGTACTTTATGATGGCGGTCGGTCCTGTGGTGGCCACAGCTTTTTTTTTTTAACAGAGCAATAGAGCAAACACAATTAATGAAATCGTCTAACTCATGAAGAATTATTTGTCTATAGTCTATATCCTGAATATTTAAACTTGTAATGTGCAAATTCGCACGAATTTATTTGATACTATAATAAAACCATTGATTTTATTCCAAAGTTCCATTTAATTCACGAATTCACATTTGAAAAACATTTATACAGAGCTGTAGACCGTAGTTTGTCGGTTCAGTATCGTGTGTAATTCACATGAATCAGCACAAAGGAGCCGTATTCCGCCAGTAAGATGGTCATTTCAAGGGTGGCTGGTTACCGATGTCAATGTACACATTGCTCTGTCTGATCCAGGCGGACACCACAAACTGAGGTCAACCCACAACAACTTTGCTTATACAATGTTAGCTTAGGTTAGGATCTTCAACTAATTGATCTTAGCTTTAAGATGTGTATTGTTTGTGATAAGTTGATTAGTTGAAAGGGAAATTCAAAGGTACTATAGTTAGTTAAAATTACAAACTACGCACGTAATATATACGAGATCGGGCTATTAAATACAGGGATGGGGAGTCGACAGAAAAATTACCGACTCCCGACTCCTTTCACTCGTAAATTGTAAAGTCGGTTAATGTTCCGTATTAGTCCACCACAACTAGGCTTGTATGCTTAGAATGAATTATATTATAACGTTAGAAACGAGAAGATATGGTCGTAAGAGTGGGGAGCCAATAGTAATCATTCATGCATCTGTAGTTGGCTGTAGGTGAAAGTTCTTAGGTAGTTGGTAGTCTCATGTTAGTTGGCAGAGAAATGCGCGTTTTTAACACGAGGATTCGTCCAAATATAACTAATATTTTTTGAACTCTTTATGAAGTTTTTTTTTTTCAAAATACGTATACTATAAATCTCATTGGAAAAATCCTCATGAAAACCTGGTTATATACGTCTAGCAAGTTTAACTTTTTTCTGTCTAAAATTTTTGCTAACTAAACCTAACCTAATTAGTTTTATCATTGATTGTTTGCATATAGTGAAGATATATACATTCGTTATACAGTTTTAATACAGTTACATAATTTAGCATCTATAAATGCGACGAAAAACGTAATGTTCTATTTCAGACATAAAATTGGTAGGTCGGAATATATTGATATTTTTGAGGATTCTCTCTTTTTAATGATGTTAATATCCTTCAAAATATGTATATTATAAATCTCATTTGAACTATTTAAATGTGACTTAAAGTGTATAAATACTGACATTTTATTCTTCAAGTTTTTCTTTAAAAACGTTAATGGGAGCTAAATGTTAACAAACACTTATTAAATAATTGCTTGGATTTCAGAACGGATAACTATCAAGTACATACTTATTTAGATTTCAGTTTTGAATAAAAATATTGGAAGTGAATCGTAAATGTTACGTTTTGAAAGAAAGGGGCGGCGCTTCGTCAAGACCAAATCACATTCCAACTAGCATACACGTTCTGTCTGACGAGTTATGTGTGGTGGACTTATACGGAACATTAACCGTAAATTCTATTCCAAATGTTTAAGGGGAATTGAATGGAATTTTTATTTTCTTAAGTTATCACGAGTTCACTTTTTAACGATGAAAGTGGGCTTTTGTTAAACAAAATGATACAAAGCCTCATTCAATCCTTAAAAGTGAGTAGATTTCGATATCTTATTCCGCTTAAACCAAAGAAACAGACTATACTTACATTAAATATCTTGGGTTGGGGTGAGCTGTTTCTATAAAATGTCATTTTCATTTCATCTTGACTTTTGAGTCATTTTTAATACAAATTTTCGAATATTTTAGTTATAATAGTTTTTAGTATAATAATTTACAATATATTAGTTCTAAAAAAAATTGTTTTGTATTTTATATACTTTATTTTTCATAAAATGTCACTTTTTTCTTTTGACATTTAGATTTTAACTGCCAACATGAAACCTGAAATAATCACAAAGCTCGTTACAAATTGAGAAAATAAAATTCTAGTTTAGTTCCGTTTAAACATAATTAACAAAGTATATAGAAAAAGAAAAATTAGATATGACTAAAAACAAAAATCTTTATCCTACATCATTAATCTGTTAATACTAATAATATTGATTAAATTTTTAACTTGAAAGCATGAAGGAAACCGTGTAAAACCGGTATTGAATATTTATATTTCATTTTCGTTCATGAACAGAGAACAAAATGTCGTTCCTGTTTCCGTGCTGGTAGTATGGTATTTTGCTTTCGTTTTCGGATTGTTCTCATCCTCGATAAAAATTTAATCAAAGATTCGGGAGTCGATAACTTTTTCCGACTCCCGACTCCGACTCCGACTCCGACTTCTCCAAAAAGCTTCGACTCCTCGACTCCCGACTGCGACTCCGACTTCCCATCCCTGATTAAATAACGTGACTGATGCTTAATTTTAATGAAGAAAACATACTTCTTTCTTTAGAGTGACCTACTTGGTGTTCCGAGCGTAGGCTATTTCACCGCATACAGTTGTGTTGTGTGTGTTGCCTGTGTAACACAATTGTATGGGACCTACAATTTACTATCATGGAATCCGAACTACTAATTATTTTTGGGGAAACTGTAATAGGGCTTTTACCTCGGTGGTTGCCCAAAGTCTTCCGAGGGAGAAACGGTCGGAAAAATGTAAGGTGTTTTTGCCGGTACCGGGGAATGAACCCTGGCCCGCCGCTCAGTAGTCCACACACTAACTAACCGAGCCACGACCGTTCTCGAAAACAGAGATAAGAGTCCCTAGCTTATAGTACTGCATACTTTGATTTTTTTAATGATATTCAGGTTGAGACTGGAAAGAGAAAGAAACCTACTAATTATTTTTACATGCCTGAAAGGCAGTACTTCTTTAACATTGGTGAATATACGTTAATGAGTTTCCAAACTGTGTTGACGAAGCTTTAGTTACGCAGTTTTTAGATGATACCTCATATTTACAATAGGTGCGTTCTGCATAAGCTAATAATCTACACATTCCGCATAATTCACACAAGAAACGTTCGGCATAAAGTTTTCTTTGTGCTTCGTGCCGCAAGAAGATCGTTCGGCAAATACCGTGCAGTGCAGTTTGTATTGCATAAACGTCCCAAGCTCAGAGCGTGCATCAATCTCTGCAAAAGTTATTATTTTTTTTACAAAGCAAAATGAATTAAAACTAACAAGACATCATTGTATATATATATATGCAGCATTGGGAAAATAAATAGTACAGGCATCATTTAAGTTATTATAATTTAATATTAAAATAAAAAAAAAAACATATATGAGTCATTCTTTTTCATCGAGAGACCCCATGCTGTCCAAAAATATATTAGTCTATGAAAGGTCTACCAGGGCTCATTCGATGCTTATTGTAGTCTAGTTTCGAAATCCGAGTGGCTCTTTTACGGAAACATCGTAACTTATCAAATATGGCCACCAATCCCACGTGACCTCTACCTTTTCTTCGATAAATCGATTATAAAGTCAACACAATCGAGTCAATTTGGGTGTCAAACCCCTGAAAATGTTACCTAAAGGTAGTTGAGGCGGCTGTTAATGAATCCAGGGTCAAATTTAGAAAATTCAATATGGCGGATGCAATATGGCGGCCGAAACCACGTGCCAAGTGAAGATTTTTAAAAAAATGATTTTATTTCATTATAATATAATGCCTGGGGGTTTATGGGGTCACTGATGATGAATTGAGGGTGCAATTCAGAAAATTAAATATGGCGGATCCAATAAAGCGGATTCAATCTGGCGGCCAAAACCACTTGATGAAAAGAGATTTTCAAAAAATCACTTGATTTTGTCCTTATTTAATACCTGCAGGTTTATGGGGTTTCTGATGATAAATCCAGGGTTCATGTGAGAAAATTCAATATGGCGGCCAAAATCACTTGACAATCGGAGATTTTTAAAAAATCACTTGACTTCAAACTAATTTGGTACCTAAGGGTTTATGAGATCGTTCATGATAAGTTCAGGATCGAACCCTGTATTTTCTCAAAGTTTTTTCAGAAATCTTCCCTTATTAAGTTAAATAGAGTCGATACAGAAAAATTAAATTAAACAATCCACCTAAACACAACTAGAATTTCTGTGTCCGTAACACTGTTTCTAAATCTAACATCAAACAAAACAAAAAAAAAAAAAATTTTAAAAATAAAAATTATAAAAAAATTTGACAGCATGGGGTCTCTCGATGAAAAAGAATGACTCATATATAAATGTTTTAAGGGTTTTTATAAATATAACTAATTTATATTTTATTTTTGTTTCAGGTAAGAAATCCATAATCTGAAATGACAGCATGTTGTTAGTCTCCATGCCTTATATCAAGTAAGAAACCAATCTTCTGACGAAGATTTTCTGCAGTAATAACAGTGCGATAATTTTACATTTCTACATTCAATGACTTTCAATTTCAGTATTAATATTAAATATTACAGCAAGTTACAAAATTAAATATTACAAAAAGTCGACAAATATGTTACACCGATGCCCGGTTTCATAAACAAATGCTAAATCCTGTGTTAGCTAACACTAAAATAACACGCTGTTAAAATTTAACTACGTTTCATAAAGAAATAGCATCGGTTTTAATTTCGTGTTAAGTAATTTCAGTGATGAGAGGATAAATTTGACGCTCGATTGACACGTATACGCATGCGTTCCAGTGTAGCGGGAAACAAGGATTTTAAAATAAGGTTATGTGTTTACTACTGTTTTGTTTACATGTACTTATATGCAGCGCACGTATTTTTAAATACATTGAAAATAACTGTTATTTGCTTAATTTGCAATAAAATATTTTCAAAACAATATATTTATCAATTCAAATATATTCATAATATAAAACTTTAATGGTAATCGACGAATTTGTAAAAACTTTACAAATAACCCTTGAAGAATCAAAATTTATAGAAATGTTACCAAAAGCAATAGATTTTTTACTTTCGGACAATGACATGAAAAAATTTGGTGAATATTTTTTCACAAATTATTATGAGAAACCCAATCTTTGGGCTTATACTTATAGAAAATGTTTAAAAATTAACACTAATATTCACCTTGAATCAGGGGCGCACACAGATTTTTGGCTTGGGGGGGGGTCCAATTATACATAATTTTTATAAACACAGGGCATAATATCAATTTCAAATGAAGAGCAAAATAAAAAGGTCCTCCCTACTAAATTTTAAGTGAAGAGCAAAAAAAAAAAGTTCCTCCCTTCTAAATTTTAAGTGAAGGGCAAAAAAATGCCTCACTTCTCACAGTACGGGGGGGGGTCCGGACCCCTTGGACCCCCCCCCTTGTGTGCGCCCCTGCCTTGAATCCATACATAAAACTTCACAAAACTTTAAAGTATTTTTATTTAGAAGCAAGAAAAGTGCAACGTTTAGATAAAGGTATTTTTGCAATTGTGAATTTAATTCGAGATAAAATTGCAGACAGAATAATAGAAAATATTAAGGGATAAAATTATCCTCACATTGAAAACATAATTAAAAGGAATATATAATACCGAATTGCATTAACTTTGGAATATGATATAAGCATAACAGCATTAAATAAATTTCTAGTAATTGGGGAAAAGAACTATGGGAAGTCACTAAACTTAAATCTTTATGCTGTAAATTAATATGTAATTTTTGTAACATCTGCGTCCACTCATACAATTGTGAATGTCCTGATTATTACATTAAACATACAATATGTAAACATGTTTATTTTGTTCATTTAAAATAAGGAGATTCTTTGAAGTTTCATGAACTAGTTGAAGAAATATGCAATAAAGAAAATAGGACACATCTACAAACATTAAAGAAAAATAACAACACACCAAATGATACATATGTAAAAGTAAATGCAATGTTGAAAGAAATACAAGGTGATCATTTAAAATTGCAGGAAAATAATGATACGGAAACTTTAACAGAAGTGAATGACCACTTAAAGAAAAATTAAAACTTGATGAAAATTAATAAGGAAAAGAAAAAACTGAAACGCCAACTAGATACGAGAAAATTTGAACCAAGTAATAAAAAAATTAATAAACAAATTTCTCTATTTAGTACCAGGAAAAAAGTAAAGAAGTTGCATATTTAAAAAAAAAAAGACAACACAAGAGTAAGAAAATATTATGGAAAAAATACAGAAGCAACGTTTTTTTTGTCTTAACTGTGTGAGCAGTTACACGCACATATGTACGTGTAATTTCATTCATTTTATCTCCTTTGTTTTTATTTAAGCAAATTATAACTTAAGAATGAATTATTTGTTGCTTAAGAATAATTTTATGATTATCGACAACACTGTGATATTTGTTTTTTTTTTTTTTTTTCTTGTTTTGTATTATTGTTCATTAGCTATGTGCTGTTCTATTAAATAAATAATAAATTGATGATTATTATTGTCTTATTATATTATTGATGTATTAATGATAATCTTAAACATATTTGCAATAAATCAGAATATTATTATTTTAATCTCCGTCATTTTGAAGCATGCGCACATGTGTCAATCGAGCGTCAGATTTATCCTCTCATATTTCAGTGCTGTGTTCAGTTTAGGGTTTTTATTAGGTAGTTTGGTATGAATATCAACTTCAAGGCCTTATCACACTAGAGATATTATTCAAGTCTAAACTTGAAAAATTAAAGTCTCTGCATTCGAATCGATGTCTTGTGTGTGTGATAGCATGACAAAAAACCTAGGTCTTTAAGTCTGAGCAAATACATCGAAATATATTTCCTCTAGAATGTATCTAGAAGACGGACGAAACCATTTTATAAGGAAAATAACTTAAAATATTCTTTATTTATTTATATATTGCATGTAATAAAAAATAGATATTACAAAAAAGAAAACAGAACTATTTTACTTTTAGAACCTAGTAAAAACGGTGTTAATATCTGCAGTTCTTGCAGCAGTATTGTTTAGTGATTCTTCTCGAGAATTTCTCAAAAAAAAGTTTTAATTCTCATTTTTCATTTCTCGACAAATGCAAAATTTGCTCGACGACGTTACTTTAGTACTTTAAAAGTGATTATAATTTTAACATGTTTTTATCCTCTACAATATTTTCAACATTAAAAAAAGATGTATATTCTAATAATTATATAATTATTTTTCTCGAGATTTCTCGAGAATTCTCGAGAAAATAAGTCTAATGTCGAGAAATCAGAAACACTAGTATTGTTTAGTAAATTTCTGTTTGGCCCAAACGGAACTGCATCAGAAGCGTCTCCAAGTATTTGAATTTCTTCTACACTAGGTGGAGTTTCGTCTCTAAATAACGTTGTCATATTATGTAAAAAACCTCGGTGTAAAGAAATATAACTTTGGGTAATGGGTAAAAATGTTCCCCGACCCCTGCTTTAGAGGATCGAAAGAACAGTTCATGCTGAATGGTATACAACAATTTGTTTACCAGAAGTCATCGACAAAATCAAAACAACCAAAAACGTCGCAACATTCTTCATCATGACAATGCAAGGTCCCGCACAGCACGTCAAACAATTGATTATTTGAAGTAGAAAAACATCGAATTAACATCTCATTGTCCGTATTCACCTGATTTGTCCCCTAAAGACTTTTTTTGTTTCCCAATGTCAAACAAAAAATGCGTGGACAGCGATTTTCATCACCTCAAGAAGCTGTTGAAGCCTTCAAAAACCATGTTTTTGAGATACCAACTTCAGAGTGGAAAATTTTTTTCGAGAATTGTTTTGAACGCATGCAAAAGTGTGTGAAGGCGAATATTCTGAAAAGCAAAAACAGTTTGTGCCACATTTTTTTTGTTAGTTTTTGTAAAACGAAGATGTATTTGTAAACGTTTTTGTATGAATTAGCATATGTAATTTAGTATAACTTTATTTTTTTTAATTTTTATTGGGGGTTTTTACCTTTTTATTTGTACATATATCAATGTTTTCAATAGTAGTAAATATTTTTTTATATTTTTCACAGTTATGCTAAAATGTGTCTTAACAATGTTGTCTAACTACGTACATACTTTATTCTGAAATGTGTGAAAATTCACACTTCACATACATTTTTTACAGTATTTTCATTTTAATTTTCTTTTTTCTTTCTGATGTAATTTACGAGATGTTACCATTTTTCTTGGGTTTTCTTATATCAAAGAAAGTTTCTTTTGATGTACCAATTTTTTATTTCGTCCATTACTTACATTTCTACTTATTTTATTGTTATCCTTTTTCTTCTTATTTTATGTCATGTGATCCAACATTTGTCATTACTTTTTTAGCTTTCATAAAAATAAAAAAATAAAACAATGCTTGGGATGTGAGCTAAATGTTTCTAAAATATTATTGCCATAAACCAGCGGATATCTGAAGAATAATTATTAATAGATCAATCAAAAGAAGCTTTTTTGTCATTTCATATTCCATTAGGACTGGCCAAATTATAATCATAAATTTTCGTCAGTCAGAAAACACGAGAAATTACTATGAAAATTAAAATTCATACAAATAATTCTTGATATAGTACAGTGGGCGATACCGCCCCCTGGGGGGTGCTGGAACGATCCAGGGGGGCGATTAGCCTCGGGTGCATTTGGGGGGGCATTGAAAATGATGAAGACTTGCTTACCTATTGTCAGCACTTGGATGCTCTCCATTCTAACCAACGATCTGAAGATATGTTTAAAATGAATATACCCGATTGGGTTTTGTATCCTTTTTCAAATGCAAACACTCTACAAGAACGCACATTCCAAGAAGAACTGATGGAAGTAACAACAAATTACGAATTGAAATTTAAATTCAAAGACGGTAGCCAACAGTTCTGGCTGCAAAAGCAGATTCCTACAGCTTATCCTGTGTTATGGACTATAATACAAAAGTTGTTAATTGCATTTTCTTCTTCATATTTAGTGGAACGTGGGTTCAGTGCGGTCACAAATCTATTAACAAAATAAAAGAAACCGACTGCAAATAGCTAATCGCGGTGATTTAAGAATACTGCTGACAAAAATAGAGCCGAGGATTGAGACATTGATAGCAGCGCACCAGGTTCATCCTTCTCATTAGATGAGAATATGATTTTAATAAATCATATTTAATTTCAAGCTTCAAGGTGTCTTATTTACAACATCTTTCTTTACTATAATTTAGAACGTAGGTAGAAATATAGATACACATATCTATCTGTTTGTTCATTTAAAGAATGCAATTTTCCTGGGGGCGCTGAGTAATTTTTTTCTGAAAAGGGGGCGGTAGGCCAAATAAGTTTGAGAACCACTGATATAGTACGAGGGCTCCCTTTTTAGAAAAACTAGGAAAGAAAAATGTTTTGGAACAAACTGATTTATTAATACTTAAGAGGTTGAAAGAAAACATGTTTTTTTGTTTCACTAACTTTTATCTTAACTGACTGCAGTTTCGGCTCACGCCATTGTCAAAGTTGTAATGAGTACAAATTACATTTTACACTAATTTATTACTTTTTTCCTGATTCATTTCTTTTCAAAATATTCGCCTTTAAGATTTTAAGAGTTTGCATGCGTTCAAACTAATTCTCGAAACATTTTTTCCACTCTAAAGTTGCTATCTTAAAAACATTGTTTTCGAAGGCTTCAACAGCTTCTGGAGGTGATGAAAATCGCTGTCCACGCATTTTTTGTTTGACATTAGGGTACAAAAAAAAGTCGTTAGGGGATAAATCAAGTGAATACGGGCAATGAGACATTAATTCGACGTTTTTCTCCTTCACATAATCAATTTTTTGACGTACTGTGTGAGAGCTTGTATTGTCATGATGAAGAATGATGCGACGTTTTTGGTTGTTTTTCCTGATTTTGTCGATGACTTCTGGCAAACAAATTGTTGTATACCATTCAGCATTAACTGTTTTCCGATCCTCTAAAGGAATGGCTGCGACATGTCCAGTACAACCGAAGAAACAAGCGATCATTTTTTTATGCATCATAAACGAACAACTTTTGTGGGTTTCGGTTCATCTTGGAAGACCCAAACAGTGGATTGTTGCCGGTTAATGTGAATAAATCCAAGTTTCGTCATTTATAACTATGTTGTATACGGATTTTGCAGTGCCTACGTTGAATTTTTTTAGCATTCCCTTACACCAATCAACAAGAGCCTTTTTTGAGCTTTGGTCAAATTATGCGGAATCCATCGGGAACAGATCTTTTTCACAGCTAAATGTTCATGCAAAATCAATTGTATTGCAGTCTGCGATATGCCAAAGGATGCCTCTATCTCACGATAAGTTACATGCCGATCTTCTTCAATCATTTTGAGCACAGCATCGATGTTTTTTTGAATCACAACAGATTTTGGTCGACCTTCAAGAGATTCATCACTGACGGACGCACGATCACGACGAACTTCTGCAAACCAATTGTAAACATTCTGCTGGTGCTTCATTACCAAAAGTTAAACGAAGTGAATCTATGCATTGTTGTTGAGTTAGGCCTTTACTAAAATCGTAAAAAATCATCCAACGAAAACCATTACGAGTAATATCCAATTTTTCACAAACTTTTTTTTAACACTTACTGTCAACAAACTACTCGGTCAATTTATAAGCTGCCACTGATTTCACAATAAAAAATGTCAAATTTTACGAATATAATAATGACACATTTCAATATTGCCATCTAGTGGTCGTTTGTAAAAACATAAAAGGTAACCCTCGTAGTTGGTGTATAATTAAAAAGTTCAGTGCCACTGCCGGTTTTAATTTTAACATTACAACTGATTGATCGCCAAACTGTATAGTTGAAATTTTTGACGCACTACATCAAAGGCTATTTCCGCGTATACAGCCCAATAAATATCACATGGTTGATATGAAAAAAAAAATATATATATGAAAGCAAAACTCTATAACGGGTAAGTTTTTGTATTTTTTATTTAATCTTTGACTGCTGGGCTAGCATGGTTAGAAACAAAACTACGATTTATTTGCGATGTTAACATTCAAACCGAAGTAAAACGATAAAACGATATTAATAAATTAATCGTCGACGTATTTAATAACGAGTTTCATATCAGTCATTTGGAAAATACGCAAAATAATTACATCCAAAATATACATAAAATTCTTAAGGTTGTTTCCTCATATCAAAACAGGTGTAGCCAACCTTGAAATAAGAAATTTATACAGCAATTAATTTAATTTGATTCAGTATTAAATCATAAGCGGTGAAGTAAACATGTATCTTATATTATTATTTTTTCTAACCGCTTCAGCGTTTCAGTTAAAATACGTGAAGATTGAAGATGATAAAATTGATAATCAAAACAAAGTGGAAGTGAACACTACTTGTAGGCATATAAATGAAGAATGTTTGATGAATGAGAAGGTGTGGAGGTTGATAATTGAGAAGAATAGTAAAGATAGAGAAATATTAGAAAGTGTTAGTAATTGCTCGCATCTAGCACATATTAGTATCTATGACATTAAGCAAGATTTTTTGCCGGTTTTTAAAGATTTACCAAGGATATACAGTGTTACTGTTAAAGGTATGAAATTAGCTGCAGAAAATTGATTTTATTTTACTTTATCCTTTAGGATTTCGTATAACCAAGAATCCATTACGTCGGAATGATGTGTGTCTGTCTGTACGATACAAATTGTGTCCAAAGGAGTGGATCTGAATTTGCACGACTATTAGGGCCGAATTCATAAACGTTCCTAATCCTCACCTCACCCTCATCTCAAACTCAATTGGCAATGAGTCACTCATTTGGAATTCAGAAACAAAAGTTGAATATTAGTAACTCATTTCCCACTCACTTATCTGTCAAATTTGAGTGAATAGTGAGTGAGATTTGAAGCAGTAGCTGGTAACCTTAAATTTTACTCATTTAAGATTTTGCTTTATATAAATATAGAAATATATTTGTATTAATTTGGAAAATGATTTTTTAGTGCGTGTAGAAGTTGAAAATGTTTATTTAAATGTGCATCGATACATTTGGAACGTAAAAAGAAAACAGTAACCTATTTTTGAATTCAAAATAATTGTTTTTATCAGGCGGTATATGCGGGACGCTTAAGATCCTCTTCAAAGTATCACTGACTATGAACTTATTCAGAGATTTCATTTCTGAAGAAACACTATAACATAAAATATTTCCTACAGTATATCCAAAATTTGGGGTACTACAGAAGCATAGGTTGCATATTCCTCCAGTTGTGGCAGACATAATTTTATTAGATATGACAAATTATTTTTCTTAATTCATTATAATATATCCTTATTTAAGAGAACACATGGCGATTTACATTTACTTAATCAACCTTAGATATGCAAAATAATATAATAAGTTTCCGAAAATATTACTGTATACCTGGGTAGATATGTTAGATTTCCCGGAACCAAACGAGAATATCGGCAAAAAAAAATCTTTATGGATTTAATTAATATCGCTGCTTTTCCTGAAGTCACTGGTTGGATTGAAGGTACCCATATCGAAATAGGAAATCCAGGAGGTAGAAATGTGGAACTATTTTGAAATAGAAAAGGCTGGATGGGATTAAACGTGCAAGTAGTGGCAGGTGCAAACTGTGAAGTCTTGGACAATGATATTTGCTGTCCAGGATCTGTCCATGATACAGGATATTTAATAGTAGTTCTGTTAAAATGATATTTTAACAATATATGTATAAGAAAATCGATTGTCTGGACTTATTCTCGGTGGTAATGCTATAAAAGCAGCTTTTATTCTACGCCATTTAATAAAAAAATAATAATTATAAGTACTTTTATTATAATTATGTTGTATATAAGCTGTTCACTTTTGTAAGAACACACTAGATCTGGTTATTTTGGTTACTTTTATGGTGTGTTACTGACTTTAAATGTCAATTATAAATATTCCTTACGCTGTAAAACCGACTTTAGGTTGATAAGGTTATGATCACTATAATTAAGATATCATTTTTCATTATGACATATGTCAAATGGATTGACATTTTAAAAAAGTGACATTTTTTAATACCAACATGACATACAGCTTCAAAGGTGCAAACTATTGAAAACAAAATTCCCTCTTAGTTTGTTCTTACAAAAGTGAACTGCTTATATTTATTTATAATAAATTATTTAAATTGCATTTTAAGTTTTTCTAAAATTTTTGTTTTTAAAGTTTCTTGCATTAATTATTGTTCGGCTATATTTTTTCTTATTTCTTGCTTTTCTACTTACAGCTGTTGTTTATACATATATTTTAAGGCGATATTCTTCGAGACGAAAGATATGAATGTCTTCATCTTGCGGGATATTTCTTCATTCTAACTTCTTATTCTTTTTCAATTGCAATAGCTCTTGATGTGTACGCAGTTTTCTTATTTGTTTGCCTATTTTCTTATTACTTTTAATTAGGTTATTAGATTATCTGCCTATTGTAAAAATTAATATATTTAAAAATTACATCCCCTGGGAGTAAAGTCGTCTTTTGAAGGTGTAGTCGTCATCTGTATGCATTAGGTAGCGTCACCCGTCATAAATATTCTACTTGACATGATAAAAACAACAAAATATATAAAATACACTATATTTTATTGAATTGAGTTTTTGACAATACACTACTGTCAAAATGTTTATTAGTCACTACCAAAACGTTTCCATAGCTATTACTTATTATTTTATTTTCACGTCATCAAATTAGTGACGTTTTCCCTCAACCGTTCCTCAAGTTAGTGACTCATTTACAATTGTTTATGAATAACAAAAGTGAGTGAGTGAACGACTCAACCTAAAATGAGTGTGAGATGAGGTGAGGCTGAGGTGAGGATGAGGTGAGGATTAGGAACGTTTATGAATTCGGCCCTCAATCTGCATATCTATACTAATATATGTATTAGTTTATTTCTGTGTATCAATATAAAGGTTTCTTGGTTATACCTATGAATCATACCATTTAACCATTTGAATATTCCCAAATATTTTTACAATGCTCTTTTGAAAATAAATATTTCAGTGAGATTTTTAAAGCTGGCGTTAAATTACGATAAGGGTTAACGTTCAGTCACGCCGGTTTTTATCGAATTGCGATTCTGAAGGAAAGTTTCCGTGCACATTAACGCTGAAAGTTGTAGTGACCTGAAGCCAGCTGAATTACAGCGTTGAGATAACTAGAGCCCTGCAAATCCGCAGGTATTCGCGGATTATCCGCGGTAATCCGCAACTTTCCTGCCGATGCGGATAAATTATCATCTAAACCATGCGGATGCGGCTAAAATTTCTTATACGCTTATACGCAATATCCCCGTGAACATTAAATCTTCGGTTACTTTCGGAGAAACACACGATTGTGTTCAGTCTACGCAGTACTCAGTTCCCTTCGGTTGTCTGTATATACATGTGATATTTTGTAGCATTCTATCTTACTCTATGTTATTATTATTTAGACAATTGTCCATGATCGAGATTGAGTTGCGACTATCAACATAACTTATTTTTTATTATTGTATATAGAAAATAATATTTTGTACAAAAGTTGCTTGGTACACTTTCGATGTAATTCTTCCTGCCTCTGCTCTAATTTTGGCTTTTAAATCTAATAAACGCTTTTTTTTTACATAAAACTGATTAGTAAGTTTTATTTAAATATGAAAATTTACCTATATACATTTTTCTCGAAAATTTTATTATGTAACCTGCCAATTGTTTTATACTACCCGAAGTAAAAAGATTTTAAAAATTGAAATTGACAAAAATTTAAAAATGACATGTTGCTATTTGAAAAAATATGAAGCACCTTCTATCTAGATACTTTAATTCAATAATAGAAATAAAATATAGCCTTGTTGCATTATTTTATCCTCACCTTTGAAAAAGTAAAACTGACGTGAGATGTTAGTTGACATTAATATGATACTTGATAGTACTATCAACACGTATTTCATGAGCAGCACGCCACCTGCTTCATACGAAAAAGGACGCTTAAGCCCTCAAAATTTTTGTTTCTCTTTAGGTTTCAAAATTACTAGCGCATCTAGGCCCCAAAACTTTTGGCGTCGCTTAGGTTAGTTTTAGTTTCAATCCAAAGATTTTCAGTAGTGTTTTAGAGCAGCGATTACCAAATAAGGCGAAACATGTTAGTTCTTTCCAAACTTACAGCAAAATCTGTTGTGCGGATTGTGCAGATATTTTTGAGGATGTGGATCGGATGCGGATTTGACTACATATTCTACTACAGATTACATAAAAAATCAGCTGTGGCCACCACAGGACGGACCGCCATTATAAAGTACTTGCATAAAATACATTCTAGCAGCAGAGTAGAAATAACTTGGCCTAATATTTTCTAACAGAGATATTATTTATCATGACCATGGAAACGTTACATATAAGTATGAAAAAATTGAGACTGAAAAAATTTCGAAAAATATTACAAAAAATTTTCGAAATTTTTCGTTTTATCAAAAAACGTCTCAAATAAAAGTTATTTCTTATTGCATTTATAGCAACTTTTTTTAAATAAACTTTTTCGAAATATCTTTCTGTTGTTAAATATTCGCAAAAATATTAAAATCGACGCGAGTAAACTCCCATTTTTAGTCAACCGATTTTTACCAAAAGTTGATCAACTCGTGCCATTGATGTCAAAAGCTTAAATATGCAGTTTCATAAAAATCCTTTCAGCCGAATTTGCTCTGCACGTGTACACAGACAGACAGAGAGACGGACGGACGGACAGACGGACAGACGGACAGACGGACAGACGGACAGACGGACAGACGGACAGACGGACAGAAGGACAGACGGACAGACGGACAGACGGACAGATCCATCGAAATCTCGAAATGTCAAAATCGGTATGATCACAATACCTCCCTTATATATACATAGTTGGCGGTCGGTAAAAAAGTAGTAAGCAATAAAAACCTTTATGGAAAAAATATTTTATTGACTTGGCGAATAAAATCACGTTGTGCAAAAATTCAGAAAATAAATTGGGATGGGGTGGGGCATTAGGCAAAAAAATTAAAAATCACTTGAGGACGAGGCAGGTAGCAAAATAATATAAGAAAGAGACGGTGGGGTCATAAATTATGTATATCACTTGAACCGAAGAGAGACAGAAATTCAAAAAAATAACTTGAGGACGGGGTAGTGAAAAATTTATAAAATAAACTGGGGACAGGGGGGCAAAAATTTTAAAAATAACTTTAAAGAAGGGCAGGACTATAATACAAAAAACATCACCTGAGGACGGGGGAAGTAAAATATTTAAAAATAAATGGGCAAAGGGGAAGTCAAAATTTTTTAAAATTAGTTAAATCGAGGAGGGGACATAACTTAAACAACTAGACTAGAGTACTAGGGGACTAGAGGTTAAAATTCATCTGGGGAGGGGAAGGGCAAAGTTCTAAAAAGCCCCGAAAGAAATAACTTGAGAATTGCGTAAAGAAATTTAAAAAAAAACACATGGGGGGGACACAAATTCATAACAATACCTGCTGATGCGGAGGGACAAATATTCAAAGTATCACTTAGGACGGGGAAGGTAAATAAATTTAATGTAGGCCGTTTAAATATTATTTTCGGGACGGATACGGCCCTAAAACGTTTGTTGGTCTTATGTTTCATTAGTCTAGTAACACAGTTGCAATTACGACTTCTCATTTCCCGCAATTTTCAAATCCTCGGATTCCGGAATGAAATTTGATCTATTCCCGGGGCTTCCCGGGATTTTTAAAATTGCATGAATACAACTAATTAGTCCATAAGCATGTTGTGTGTGCAGAAATATCTTTAATTCAGATTCAGAATTCGAAAAAATATTACTACTAATTTACAAAAAGGAGATTATTTTTATTTAGAAAAGATTAAGTTTTATAATAATTTTTCAAAAAACATAAGATGTCAATGGAGCCATCACCTAATGATAACCGAATTTTTGTGACGAAAAGACCTGCCGCAGAAAAGGCTCTTTCAGATTCAATCGATGTCGGTCGAATGGTCATTAGTGCACCATATATTTTTTCTAAGTTATTGGTGCGTTTTCCCGTTGCTTCATAGATATTCATTTCTTTGCGATGTTTTACGTCATATAGAAAACCTTCGGCATTCTTAACTCGTGTCACATTCGAAATAGCAACATCCAACTTCTGATGAAGTGATAATTCAGACGTGATTTCTCGCTCTGCCATCAGTGAATTTTTAGCCTCATCACCACTACTATCTAAATCTTACTTACTACAGCATCCGCATTTGCAATAAAAAGTTTAGCAAATAACTTTTTAGCTGTAGCTTCCAATACTGATTTAGACCGCAGTAGTAATATGGAATTTACTTCCGATTCGTATGTAGTGTTATAATTTGATGAGTTGTTTAGGTATTTTAGTAAGCCAACTAAATTATTATTCCTTCGTTCGACAATTCTCTGTTGGACAGATTCCAGCATTTTAGACTAAAAACTATTATTGTTTTCGTGTAACTGGTCCAAAATAAACACAAATACACCCTCTGCTTCAAGTAGTGTTGCGCCGCGTCGGCCAAGTCTCTCAATACTAATTTTTAATGGCTGTAATGCCATTGCCACGTCATTAATTACTAAATATTCCTTCTCCGAAAAAAGCAGAATTCCTGGGTTGAAATCCCAGGATAACGGGATGTATTTTTTCTTACGGGATCCCGGGAAAACGGGACCGTTTAAGAAACCCTAGTTGCAATGGAGTAATAAATATATGACAACAATTATACAAATTAATGCAATTTTAAATTATATAAATAGAATTTATTTATATAGTTTCTATAATAATCATAAATGTAGTGTGAAATAACTGGATTTTAATTTTATTTACACAAAATAATAAAGTGACATATTGAGGGCCGATCTTTCCACCTTCAGATAAAGTGGCTGGTAACGTTATCTGACGGATAAAACCAATAAAGCGTCTTTCCACCTTCAGATAAAGTTATTCCTACGAATAAACTATGCTATCTGGCAGATAAGTTATTCGGTAGTCAAAGTAGCGTATAAGTAACAAATAAGGGCTGTCACTGTCAAAAAGTTGAAAATTAAATGTTTTCTTGGAACAATAAATTGCAAAATGGACTTAAAAAATATAATTTGTTTGAATTTTATTAATTGTTGAAATAATGTTTTGGTAAGTGTTTACAACATCCCACTTCACACTTGCGCATACGTCAAACACATGTCATTTGTTTAATATACAGAGATTCTAAAAAAGTGGGACTGTGCAGAACTTTTATTTATGTCATTAAACTAGAAGATGGGTAGCTCGCTTCGCTCGGCTTCTTCTAACCAAACACTTACTAACCTAACCTAACCTAAGATAGTGTTTTGTCATTAAACTAGAAGATGGTTAGCTCGCTTCTAGAAACCATTGTTTTAGAGCCACTGACAATTCTTGAATTATTTAGTGTAGTCGTTATGTGCTGTCATCTGTATAAAGTTTGAAGGGGGATATTGTAAACATTGGCCATGTTTTAACTCCAAAATAACAGTGCACCAGTCCACGGTGAGAAAAAATATGAAAAAAGTATCTCGGGCAAAATCCAGCTTATGTTTGATTTCATTTGTATGCCTTGTACAGAAAATTAAATACACAAATTTGAACGAGTATTTTACGAAATTGCCCGCTATCCACGAGTGGTTGCAGCCTGGGATGAATTCTTTGTGAAACTGCTTTCTTCTGTGAAAAAAAAGGCTGAAGTAAACGGTGTCGAGAAGGATATTTTATATTAAACGTTAGCCGGGATCCACGCCTTACAATATAATGTTTAATAATTCTAATATTCGCGTCGAATTTGAGCAATAAGATTATAATTGGTATAGTAGCAACTGCAGTATTGCGCAACTTTAACGTTACAAGAGTGGATATGAAGAACCACCCACAAAAGATCAGTACTGTGTCGGTGACGTACCTGAAGAAACTGATTACTCAGAAGAAATGAAAATGAAAGAATACTCCGTGATTTAATTTCTTATTTTCAAATTTATTACAACTTATTTTGTATTTACATCAATCATAATAAAATTAATAAATTAAATAAACGTTTACAATTATTATTAATATCTACTATCTATTTTCATCCCCCCAATTTTATTACATGCTTACGACATTAATAATTGCTAAAATCTTGTATAACGCATACATAAATTTAATTTTGTTAATGATAATAATCAAAAAAAACGGCTCGGCATCTGTCATTTTACCAATTTATTTATTTATTTCCGTAGAGAAACAAAAAAAAATCTTTCTCAACGCCTATTTCAGTTACACATTCAGTGTTACCAATCTGAGGATTCAATATGTCAGTCTCATTATCCGTCAGATAACTAAAGTCTGTTCCAAATGGTTAGGCGGAACTAGATTTTGCAATCTAGTTACTTTCATCGTTTAAATCGTGCTTTTCGGCCGTTTAGTTTAAGCTTTGTGAATCATACTTACAATAAACATTTTTTGGTTAAGGGTAATATTATTCTAAAATGTAATTTTCTTTATATTTTGATTTTTTGTGCCATTCTTAATACAAATATCTCATTTATTTATTTTTTTGTCATTAAAATATATAAGAAAATTAATTTAAGTTTGACATATGTCATTCGTTTCCATGCTTTCATTGTTGGAATTTTAAATTTTGACATCCCAACGTGAAAAATGAAATAACCCAAGCAAGGTCCTTTTTCGTGACAACCTAAAAGAACGAAATTCCCATTTAGTTCCGCCTAACCGTTTGAAACAGACTGCAGATAAATTTGAATTGAAAGACGGGATGACATTTATCCAACAGATAAAGTATCAGATAAATTTATCTATCAGATAGTTACCCAGAAGTTTATCAGAAGGTGGAAAGACCGGCTCTGAATCAATTCAATTGTCAGAGAATGCTCTTATTTGATTAGCTAAATGTAAAACATATACAAAGATCTGCAGAACGTATTAATGTTGCACGCCAACATTAACTGTGAACAGGTCACTCTGAGATTTGAGAATACCGATTTAACATTCGATCGTAACTACATATGGCGAGCGTTATTTACCATCTACGCAACTTAACGCCAGCTTTCAGAATCCCACTGATTATGTGTAATCCATATTTGCAGTTACTCATAAATGTTTTAAGTTATATGTTTAAGTGTTTAAAATATTACATAATTTTAAATGCAACTAATCATTTCTGTCAAAGTTAATAAAAACTATATTTTTAGGCAACGATATAATATATATCAAACACGAAGCTCTAGGTTCAATATCAGTCAAAGAAATTTTTCTTACAAATAACAATATCAGAAAAATCGAACCAAAATCTTTTGGACCAGAAGTACACACAATTCATCTGTCTTGCAATGATCTAAGTTCTGTGTCAGACCGTTGGTTCCAGAATGTAGTAAATCTCAAAGAACTGGATTTATCAGGAAACCAAATTACAGTACTCAAAGAAAATATGTTTAACAAATTTGAGAATTTGGAGTACATTATTTTAAGTCATAATAAAATATCTAAAGTGGAACCAGGAGCATTTTTCTACAGGAATTTTTTTAGAGATATACATTTGGATCACAATTTGATAACTGAGCTGCCTGCTGACGTATTCAAGTAAGAAAATTTAATAATAATAATAATATTTATTAAATAGCATAATTGGCTACATATTTTACTACATAGTAAAAAATATACGAAAATATTCTAATAGTAAACAATATATAGCTATTCTAAAAATACCATATAGAAAAAAGAAACAATAATAAAAAAAATATCATTTAAAATCTACATAATATTTATAAAATACTGTTTTAATTCTATCTTAAATGTATTAATATTATCCCTATCCCTAATTTTACTTGGTAACTTATTATAGCTTACTAAACCATTATCAAAAATACTGTTCTTGGTCGCAGTCTTATTTTTCCCTGAGATAAAAAAGTTATCCTTATATCTAGTGCAGTGCGAATGAATATCACTCCCTTTTATTAAATTTCTACTTAGGTATTCTGGTAATATGCCTCTCTTAACTATGTACAAAAACACCATTGCGTTATATTCCAGAAACCTGTCTATATCTAACCAGTTTAAATTATTTAACATATCTCTAACTCTAGTATATTTATCACATCCTAATATTATCCGAGCTGCTCTATTTTGTAATATTGAATGATTCGTCCATGAGTTCCCAGATCCGATATATGCTTCAGTAGGATATACTGATGACTGAGGAGGGGATTTAATAAATGATTATAATATTAAATTTATTATTTTTTTTTAACTATGTCCAGACTAGGAATGACGACCGATACCCGGGTACCCGCTACGCGACCCGTTAAAGTTGTTGATACCCGGTTCCGAATTTGAATACCCGCTACCCGTTATCTACCCATTACCCGTTAACTCCTTGGTTCTCAAACTTTTTGAAGTCGGGGAACACTAAACTCTGATATATTTTTAGGCGGAACATCTACAATACAACATAAACTTTAAAACGGGGGCGCGGGTAGCTAACCTTTTTGAAACCAAAAGAGCAATACAAAACAAAACAATGTTCGCAAAAACACTCTAACACATTATTTTAGAGCAAAAAATCAGCTGTGGCCACCACAGGACCGATCGCTATCATAAAGTTTTTTTATAAAATAATATATTTATTTAGCAGCAGAGTAGAAATAACGGCCTAATATTTTCTAACAGAGATATTATTTATCATGACCATGGAAACGTTACATATACATACATATGTGTGAAAAAATTGAGACTTAGAAAAAATTCAAAAAATTTTACAAAAATTATTCGTAATTTTTCGTTTTATCAAAAAACGTCTCAAATAAAAGTTATTAATTATTGCTTTTATAGCAACTTTTGTTCAAAAAAATATTTCGAAAAAATTTGTTGAAATCGACACGAGTAAACTCCCATTTTTAGTCAACCAATTTTACCAAAAGTTGATCAACTCGTGCCATTGATAGTAGAAGCTTAAATATGAAGTTTCATAAAAATCCTTTCAGCCGAATTTGCTCTGCACGTGTACACAGACAGACGGACAGACGGACAGACAGACGGACAGACATCATGCTAAAAATAGTCGAAACGTTATGTAGGGACATCACTTCGTGGAGATCCATCGAAATCTCGAAATGTCAAAATCGGTATGATCACAATACCTCCCTTATATATGTGACTGTCGGTAAAAAGAAACTGAATCGTGTCGCAGCGTGTGATTGGCAACCCCCTGCTTAAAAGTGCTACTTTTAGAAAATAATATGTATGTATGCTCTCAGTAATCAACCTTTTACTGAGATTGTCTACTTTATCTAAGATTTTAGTTTGTTCAAAATTAAAATTGTGATTAGTGGTGAAGAAATGGGTACTGAGTGCCGTGTTTTCTTTTTACTTGCCCGACCTTAATATATAAGGGGCAAGTATTGTTTTTGCAAGTATAATTTTCCCTATGGAATTTAGTATTTACATAAAATACTCAGTTTGAGTGACCCTAAATTCCATAAGGAAAATTTTAAAAAAGCCACTGACAATCTTATTATTCATAACTACCCTAGAAATATCATTAATAGAATTTTTTATAACAATCCCAATAATCCCACCAATAATAATTCACTTCCACATATCAACACTGATTGTTCGTATTTAAAATTTCCACACATTAAAAATATTTCATTTAAAATTGCTAAACTTTTTAAACCCTATAATATAAAATTAGCTTTCTATAATCTTAAAACTATTAATCAACTCCACTCAAAAATTAAACAACCTACTGAATTTAATAAAATGTCGTCAGTAGTCTATCACATTCCTTGTGGACGATGTGATTTAGGCTATGTTGGACAAACTAAACAATATCTTAAAAACCGAGTATATCAACATAAAAATAGCTGTCAGGATAAATTTAAAAATAAAAAAGAAAACACGGCACTCAGTACCCATTTCTTCACCACTAATCACAATTTTCATTTTGAACAAACTAAAATCTTAGATAAAGTAGACAATCTCAGTAAAAGGTTGATTACTGAGAGCATACATATAATTCAGAACCCTAAGTTAGTTAACTTTAAAACCGACTGTGATAATATAAGCGCCATCTATTGTAATATATTTAAAAAATTCTAAATCTAACATATTTCACCTAATAATCAAATTCTAATTTATTAATAGATAGCAGGGATGGGGAGTCGACAGAAAAATTATCGACTCCCGACTCTCGACTCCGGAGTCGGTATTTTTCAAAATCGACTCCGACTCCGACTCCCGACTCCTTTCACTCGTAAATTGTAAAGTCTATACCAAATGTTCAAGCGGAACTAAATGGAATTTTTATTTTCTTAAATTATCACGAGTTCACTTTTTAACGATCAATGTGGGCTTTTGATAAACAAAATGATACAAAGCTTCATTCAATCCTTAAAAGTTAGTAGATTTGGATATCCAATTCCGCTTAAACCAAAGAAACAGACTATACTTACATTAAATATCTTGGGTTGGGGTGAGCTGAGTCATTTTTAATACAAATTTTCGAATATTACAGTTTTAAACATTTTTGTTTTGTATTTTATATAAAGTCAGTTCCTTTGGTTTAGGCGGAACTAGATTTTTTATTCTAGTTACTTTTACCGTTTGATTGAAGCTTTTGATCATTTTGTTCAGGAAAAGCCAACTTCAATATATAAAAAAATAGCTAATGACAACTTACAAAAATGAAAATTCCGGTTAGTTCCGCCTAATCGTTTGGAACAGACTGTACTTTATTTTTCATAACATGTCACTTTTTTCTTTTGACATATAGATTTTAGCTGCCAACATGAAACATTAAATAATCACAAAGCTCGTTACAACTTGAGAAAATAAAAATCCAGTTTAGTTCCTTTTTAACATAATAAACAAAGTATACAGAAAAAGAAAAATTAGATATGACTAAAAACAAAAATCTTTATCCTACGTCATTAATCTATTAATACTAGTATTATTAATTAAATTTTTAACTGGAAAGCATGAAGGAAACCGTGTAAAACCGGTATTGAATATTTTTAATTTTATTTTCGTTCATGAACAGAGAACAAAATGTCGTTCCTGTTTCCGTGCTTTAAAAACTTCTGGTAGAATGGTATTTTGCTTTTGTTTTCGGATTGTTCTCATCCTTGATAAAAATGTAATCAAAGAGTCGAGAGTCGATAACTTTTTCCGACTCCCGACTCCGACTCCGACTCCTCCAAAAAAATTCGACTCCTCGACTCCCGACTCCCGACTCCGACTCCGACTCCCCATCCCTGATAGATAGCGTTGCTTACTTGTTTCAACCATCTCAAACCCCTTTTTCAAATTCATACGTGGCTTATTAATTGCTTATCTCTGAGTTCAATAACCGGACAATATGATGTGTTCTTTATTAATTTTAAAATTGTTATTTTATATCGTGACTATTAACTAAGGTATTGTAAATTTTAACATTGTTTTTTATTCTTTAACTCATATTTGATATGTTTTTATTATTTAATAATTATTTTATGTTATATTTTAAATTCCGACAATTTTGTAATGCTTATTTTAACTACTTGACTTGTTAAATTTGAACACTATCATAATTTTATACATGTAAACTTACCAATTTAATAATTCTATATTTCTATATATCTTTGTAGCTCTGATGAAGATTTAAATTAAAATCGAAACGTTAGCGAAGTTAATAAATTTGTTTTTATTTTCTGACTGGTCCGAATCCCATTACCTTCAACTATAATTATTATTATTATTATTCATCCCACCTTGTACTTGAAAACTAACTTAATGTTTTTTAAAATTCTCGTTTAATTTTAGGTCAGACCATGTTTTTATAAATAATTTCCAACTACACCATAATCGTCTTACATTCTTAACCGATGAGTTTTTATCAAAAGTGAACAAAACTAAAGCTATAACCTATGGAAATCCATGGAAATGTGCATGTTTTACGGCTATCCAAAATTGGACCACTGAAGAAAATGAACAATACTCCTACGATTATAATTATGACAATGCTGATTATAGCTATGAATATGAGTATGCGGTGAAAGTGAAAAAGACACCAAAAGAAGAACAGAGATGCAAGGATAATACAGAAGAAAAATGCCATTATGAAGTTGACTTAAAGTTTATAGAAGAGTATGAAAGAAATGTTACTAAGAGGGAAGGAAGAGATAAATATTGTAAAAAAATATTACGAGATTAAAAATAACAACCTCTAGGTCTGAGGTTTTCAATCACTTCGTGATACTTTAGAACTATATAGAGGGTGGAGTTGCCGAAATGTTACAAGCTTACAACTTGGAAAGTACAAAGATACATACGATTCCTTTTTTTCTACTTGATTAATAGGGGCCTTATACAGTGCGTTAATTAATTCTTGAGCGTTATGTAATACTTGCCAGACAGATTTAGTTACAATAGAATATAGAATAGAACTTTATTATTCTTGCCCTAAGGCTTCGAATCTTACATAATATTTTAAAATATTTAAAAAATCTAGTTATGTATGTTTAAATTTTGTTACACACACATATACATATACATATATATATTCCATCTTCTTTCTTTTATCATTTACTCTTCATTCTTTTTAATATACTTCTCATTATTTCTTCTCCTGATCCCAAGTCATCTAATATTTCTGTCAGACTTCTGCTCTCTTTTCCATTTTCGCATTCATAGAACAAATGCCACATTGTCTCTTCTTTTTCTTCGCATATTCTGCATTTTTTTTTTTCCTCAGCTCTTTTCCATATTTTGTTTTCAGTGCTTTCATTACCACATCTAAATCTGGCAATTATTCTTATTCTTTCTGCTTTGGAGTGCAGAAGATATCTTGGCTTATCAAGAGTGACAATGTGATGGTACATTGGGAAGAAAGAAGAGTTTCTTATTCTCTCATGCTGTACTTGACTCTGTACATCTCTATCTCTATTTTCTATTTCGCTGATCACATTTTCACCTCTTTCTCGCATCATCTCTATATAGATTGTGGAATACCCATTTCTTTCATAATATTTTCTTCTATTTATTTCCCACCTGGACAGATTTAGTTATCAAACTTATTTCCAAGGACATTTACACATAGGCGTACATTCTATTTTTGTTACCTTATACCAGTGGTCTTCAAACTGTGGTATAAACCGAGGACTACCTGAACATATTTTTTTAAAATTTTTAAACAGATATTTCTCAATATTTTAATGTTCTAATTTTCATACCAGAACAAATTTGATCTGCATATTATTTAGTTCTGCTCGATGCAAATTACGAATTTATTGCAGGGTATTTCTGTGAACTATTAGGCACTGCTAATTTTGTTAACATTGCTAAATGACATTATTAACTTGTAAAATTAATTGAACATTAAATAAACCAGTTATTTAAAAAATATATATTCAATTTGTTTCAAGTTATTTCAAAATAATGGAAAGGTTAAGAAAAGACCATATTAGTGTGACGTCATATACTGTGCTGCCATCTGACAATGGTTTTCTTTTTTAGCTGATTTAAATACATGTGTCATTACTTTTGTTACCTTAATTTTATGTTCATTTTCAAGTTTGGACCAAAAAATATGTATCTTTGATAAGCATACACTAATATATACAGTTCAGATACTTCATATTATAGAATAATGATTTTATAAACATATAAATAAGGATTCGAAGATATATTTATAGGTTACGGTTTTTAATAATCGAAATATCTTTAGTATTTATTTAATTAAAACAAACTAATCATTAATATTTTGTTTCAGAATGCTTAATGGTGTATGGTTTTGCTCCAAATTGCAACCATTACAGCCACATTCATGATTGCAAATTTTTCGTTTTCTGAAAAATGAAATTAAAAAACATTCATGGATAAACTAAGAACAATATATTGTTCCTTCAAACCATTTAGAAATGGCAGACAGACGTATTGCTATGTTACTTGTCATAATAACGATTATTAATGTAAATTTTTCAAAATTAACCATCAAAGTAATATTGTTCTGCAAAAATAATGACATTAAATTATAATGTACAAAATAAGAATTTTAGTAAATAAAATACAATTATAAAAATAAAACTTTATTATAAAAACATGCTCAATTCAAATAAAAGAAAACAAACCGCTAAGCGCAGCACGAAAACCTAATTTGTAACGTATTTTTTTAGGTACTGTATACCTTTAAAATTAATTTAAAATCTGTTGACTTATTTTTATACTCTAGACCAGGGGTCTTAAACTTATGTAGTCCGAGGACCCCCTCTTGAACAACATTTTTTTTTGCGGACCCCATCCCAACCGTAGGCATTTTATGTCGTTCTTGAGACCTAATTTCTGGTTCAATAATCTCATAGGCACTATAATAGGCAAGTTATAATAAATATTGGTAAAAATGCTGGAATCGCTGGTTATTTTAATAAATGGTCTTGTGCATTTATAGAGATGAACATTTTTATTAACATATAGAATAAAAAACATAAAATTAATAAAAATAGTAGTAAAAAGAATTAAAAAACTTACAAATTATAGTACGTTAAACTCATACAAACATTTCTTGATCAAATATTGGTCAAAATAGATCTTATTATAATAAGTTTTCTGTAAATAATTTGCTGCTGAAAAAAATAATTAAATTTTTACTAATTATTGTTTAGTTATGTGAATAACTAGTTAGGTAACAACAAATACAAAAAGTGTTGACCATGCAGGATTTAATTAAATCAGTTATTTGAATAAAAGCGAAAAGTTGGGGGATGTAAAGTTAATGTCGAAATTGTTTCGCGGACCCCCGGTAATTGCTACGCGGACCACAGTTTAAGAACCGCTGCTCTAGACTCATATTTTGTATTTTAGAGACATATAGAGTAAGTTGAGACAGAAATCTATCTTTCTAAAGTGTAAGGTTGCCCATAGTTTTAATCAATAAAAAAAACAAGGTCTGGACCTTGGGAAAATAATATACCCCCCCGGAAAAATATAATTACCGGACCCAATGACAGGTAAAAAGACTGCGTGTAGATAGATATTTTTCTTTATTTTTTCTGGATTATAATGATATGAATACATAACGTACCCATCCACGCGGAAACTATCAACAGAAGCGCCAGAAAGAGTTCCAAAATACTTATAATAGGTAACAGTTAAAACTGTGCAATCAAATGGGGTCTGGAGCCCGAACCTATAAACACTGTTATTTCAGTTATTATGATTATGTATTATGATTATGTTACAACTAGTGGACCGGTTGCCAACTGTGTTGGCAAACAAATCATTACCTTAATGTGGAACTTGCTCGATACTTCATACTTCTTTCTCTAGCCATACGCCTAACTTCATCTAATTCAAATTGAATCAACTCTTCGCACATTATTAAAAACTGGACAAATAATGAGTATTATTCCGAATTATTTATTCATTAACTTTTTAAGATGGGAAAACGATTCATTATCACTCGTGCATTACCTTTATAATAATAAAACTGAAAATGATTTGAGACGTTAAATTTAAAATATATTTATTAAAATAAATTTTCCAATTACTTATATAATATAAAAATACGCACACGGAAAAAAGCGCAAATGAAAAAATACACACACGGAAAAAAGCGTACTTACACTATATCTCAAATCAGTTTGAAATATATCGTGAGAAACTATTACCCAGTAAAATTTAATTGCTTGCCCGTTTACTTTTATAGTGTAGTACTGCCTTTTAAATGTAAATTTGTCATTTCAAAATATTTCTTACGCTGTAAAACCTACTTCAGATATGTTGGTTATGATTATAACTAAGATATCATTTAGCTTTATGACATATGTCAAATGGAATGAAATTTTAAGAAAGTGAAATTTTTTACCATGTTTTAACATGTTGGTAACATGACATACAATTTCAAAGGTGCAAACTATTGAATGTATCAATTTCTAATTTTTACCAAAATATTTTAAATATTTCGAACCAATTTTAAATTTACACAAATAAGTTGTCACCTAGCGCGTTTAATGACGTTTGGATACTTCGGAAAATTTCGGTAAGTTACGTTACATGTCGGAATCTTGCTGCTACTATTTTTAGTGAAATATATTAATTTATTATAAAAAAGAAGCAAGAACGCCAAAAACTAATAGACAGATAAAAGAATCGCTATTTAAATAATTAGAAATCGTAGAAATAAAAAAATAATAAAACATTGAAAAAATAATAATTCGGTAAACTTCGGTAAGTTACGTTACATGTCGGAATCTTGCTGCTACTATTTTTAGTGAAATATATTAATTTATTATAAAAAAGAAGCAAGAACGCCAAAAACTAATAGACAGATAAAAGAATCACTATTTAAATAATCGTAGAAATAAAAAAATAATAAAGCATTGAAAAAATAATAATAAAGAAAAAAAGTCACATTTTTCTTACTTACTTTCATCAAACCAAATATTTTTTAAAATAATTATTTTTCTGCTAATAATAATTTTAATCAGAAATGTCGAATATCGCGGAAGGATAACGTTTTTCTGTGTTTTGTTTCGTAAAAAAAACAATCCGTGTATTTCACAACTAAATTAATAATTGTGAAGTGATTTTTTAATGAAAAACACAACTGTCATTTTTACTAATTTATTGTCAACACTGAAATCTAAAATTCACAGCACACTACTGTCCAATACATAAATTTATACTACTATATAATAAGAACCTCGCTTCAATTGTTTCCACGCACCCAGACAGCCAGGGACACAGGTTGGGATATTATATTATAGATTACTGACAAATAAATTATGCGAAAAAATCACAAATAATAAAATTGGATAGTGATTTGTAAAAAAAGTAATGCAGTTCCGGACCAAGATTATTAAAGTAAAGGTTGTCTCATAACTTCTGACCAATCAGAGAGGGAATACGTCACATGTCGGCTTAGTTCAAACTAGCATACACAATTAATACAGATGTTGCATGTTTTTAAATATTTTTATTGACTATATTCATCATAACAGATATTTATTTCAAGACAGTTCTACTGAATAAATTATAAATAAAAACCTAAGGAAATTTTATACTGATTTATATGAAATTTAAGGCGATGGCTATTTGTATTATAGTTAATAAATAACAACAAAATCGAATACAAATATAATTTTAGGAATATTTAAATAAAAAAACAAATTGCTATAATAATATAGTAATTAATAAAATTGGAGGTTATATCAGTTTTTAAAAACAGCTGGACTTATTTTAACGAAATTTGGTACAATAGAGTAGAACCAAGATCAAATATAGGCATGATACCTCAAAATTTTCTTTCTTAGGGGGTGTTTATGGGTTAAAACTTGTACTAAAAAACTTAAAATATTTCATTTATAAACAGAACTATCTTAACAGAAAACACTATACAATAAAATTGTTTATAAGAAAACAAATCTTATTTGTTCATCATGTTTAAAATGTGTACTACAAATTATCTTGTTTTCTGGGTCAAAACCTTGGAAACGCGAAAAAAGATATTTGTTCTCCACTTTTTTTCGCTTTCACAGAGTTAGACTTGCAATTAGCAACACTACATATTTTTCCAGTCATTTTAACACTAATAACTTAACACTAATAAATAAACACTAATAATATATAACTTAAAGCATTACAACACACTAAAAAGAAATTACAAGTAGAAAATCAAAAAATCAGCTGTGGCCACCACAGGACCGACCGCCATCATAAATTACTTATATAAAATACATTCTAGCAGCAGAGTAGAAATAACTTGGCCTAATATTTTCTAACAGAGATATTATTTATCATGACCATGGAAACGTTACATATAAATATGAAAAAATTGAGACTAATTTTCGAAAAATTTTACAAAAATTATTCGAAATTTTTCGTTTCATCCAAAAACGTCTCAAATAAAAATTATTAATTATTGCTTTTATAGCAACTTTTGTTCAATAAATTTTTTCGAAATATTTTTCTGTTGTGAAATATTCACAAAAATCTTAAAATCGACACGAGTAAACTCCCATTTTCAGTCAACCGATTTTTACCAAAAGTTGATCAACTCGTGCCATTGATGGCAGAAGCTTAAATATGAAGTTTCATAAAAATCCTTTCAGCCGAATTTGCTCTGCACGTGTACACAGACAGACGAACAGACGGACAGACAGACAGACGGACGGACAGACAGACAGACGGACGGACAGACAGACAGACGGACGGACAAACAGATCAACAGACATCATGCTAAAAATAGTCAAAACGTTATGTAGGGACCTCAATTCGTGGAGATCCATCGAAATCTCGAAATGTCAAAATCGGTATGATCACAATACCTCCCTTATATATGTTGGCGGTCGGTAAAAATTAAACGATATTTTTATATTTATCGACAAAATTCAAACTTCACGGGTATAATAACATATACGATAAACAATGGCTGACGTCTCGTTGGCATAGAGATGATGTGAAGCTTCACTATTTACCCCCACCACTACAAGTTACGAGACAACCTTTATTTTAATAATCTTGGTCCCGGGCCCTGCAGTCTGCCGGGATCCCGTTAATTTGTTCCGGCTTCCCCCGTCTCTCGACGCCCCTCTTCATACATTTTGTGTAAATATAACTGGCAATTACTGGTGACGTAATTTTCTTTCCTAATGTAGTATTTTAAACTTAATAAGAGAAAGTTATTTTTAAGATATTTTGATAAATAAAATAATATCTTAAAAATGTTATTATTATTTCATAAACTCTGAACTGTTACTTTCCTTTTTTTTTGCTTTTGTTGATTTCAGTATGACCTAAGACCTCAGATATCAACCAAACACATAGTATCTACTTCATACAGGGTGGTTCAAATAACAATGCCCAATCTACAACTTTTTGTTATTTTTTAGCTCAGCTCCATTTGCTATTGTACCGTGGCGATTGGCATTGAATGGGTAATTGCAGAAATCCTACTTTCGGAGCTGCAGACGTTTCCACTTAAAAACTTGCGAGGTCGATGTGTGATGTTTTAGTATTTTTAATGTTTCATTATTTTTACTTGCCCGACCTTAATATATAAGGGGCAAGTATTGAAATCGCGAAAATTTTCGATGTCGAGATTTTGACTGATGACCACGTTTCATGGTCCAGGGAATCCAAAAAACCTATTTTCGAAGTGCCGTCCGTATGTGTGTGTGTCTGTGTGTCTGTGTGTGTGTCTGTGTGTCTGTGTGTATACACGATAACTCAAAAACGGTTTAACTTAAAGAGTTCGTTCTGGTACTAAAAAATTCTCCTATTAATTGGGAAGACCCCTATTGTTTTTTATTAAAATCCGAAACCGGAAACGGAAGTTATTAAACTTTAAAATTTAAAAAAATTCGTAACTAGTAAACCAAACCTTGGTCAAAAATTTGTATAGGACATAATTTGATGTATTTTTGAAGATTTACTATCTTCTTTTAAATTTTTTTAAAAAAATTTAATTTTTTTTTTATGTATTTTTTTTATTATTATTTTTTTTATGGGAGGGCAAGTCTAGCGGAGGTGTCCCTTCGTCACTGGTTTTATGTTGTTGTGGGCATGCAAAAAACATTGTAATTCAAATTCTTTTAAAATTAAATATATTTTAAAGAATTTCAAGAACAGAAGATATAAGGAATACAAAAATAGGAATGCATGATATCGCATGTTCTGTCCAGCACATAAAAAGATAATTTCTTCTACATAGTATATTAAAACACAGGTTTCATTTGGCATGATTTTTTTGAGTACCCAGTTTCCTAATCCACAAGTACGGCAAAAGACCTCAGTAACGAGCTTTTTATACAATTGTTTCTATTTTGCTTTTTCAACATACCTTAGAACAGTGGTTCCCAAACTTTTTCGGTTCCGGGCGACCTTAATGTATTAAAATTGTCCCGCGGTGCCCCACGTCAATACATCAATGCATCCAATTTTTCATGTTATTTTATTAGACAGTTGAAACTTTAAGTGATCATCTAAAAAAAAGTTCCTCACTTCTAAACTACAAAGTGAGGATCAAAAAAGAAAAATTGAAGTGTAGTGTGAATTTTCACACATATCAGGGTTATGCAGGTAAATATTTAATATGTGTAAGAAGTCAACGTAATACTGGCTGTCTAGGTATATTTCTCACATCAAAATCAACAGTTTTTTTGATAATCACTTTTATTCGTGATTATTTGAAAATTAAGAGCTTCCATTTAATTTTTTTAAACAAAATGTAAATAATTTGCAAATATCCCAGCGTTTTTTCTGCATTTGCTTCGTATTCAAGTCTTCATTAGATTAATAAGAAATATTTTACACTGTAGAGTGTAGTGTGGTGCGGTGTGAGTGTTCCAGTTCACAACTTTTAAAAAAGTATATTATTTATTTAATATTTTTAATTCAAAAAAAAAAATACACGCACTATCTTAGCTATAAATAAAAAAAAAAAAACCATAACACTATTCGCCATAATTTAACCTGTAACGTTTTAAAAGAAATTTGTTTATTTTTAAACAAATTTAATACGGTACGCTAATGTACAGCAGCCTACTTTATTAAAATAAGACAATATCGCATAGATTTCGGTAACCATGATTACACAATAATATACAAGTAATAAACAGTATTTGATTATTCGTGAAAATCATTTTGGTACGTGGTCAGACCTTCGTTCTCAACAGAAGAATATTATTATACGGTGAAGAGTATAAATATTTAGACCTTTAAAGGGATTTGTTTTGAGAACGTTAAGGTGAAAAGGACGTTGAGTTCCTACGATTTATTCGGATTTATATTGCCACAATACAAATTCACTACAGAGAGCCGCATAACATCTTAAGGTAATAATCTAAATTATTGTGTTGTATTGCTTGTATATTTTTGTATAATTGTATGCGGCGCTTAAAACGCAAGCATTTACCGAGATTTAATGGATATGATCTTATTTTAGGCTCTCCTTCCCAGTATTTCTCCTTTTTCTCTCTCTCTCCCTCTTTGTGCGTCGCAGGAAATATCCAGAGCCAGCTTACGGCATTGGCGTACTGGTTTGGATAATTTGGGGCTGGACGTACCGAGCGTCGAAAGAAGGCAAGGATAGAGGAAACTTCAAGAAAAAGAATCCAGATAAGCCTTTTTTAATCAAAATTATTTGTGTTATTGTTTATATATCGTTTATTTTAAATTTTGAATATCAGTTGTATATATTTTTTTTTTATACGTTAGATTTTATTCGGAATGTGTAGGAAGTTCGTGGCGCTGGTCGACCAACCCGAGAAAGCTTTGTAATCCAGCGCATTCTGGTAAAATCGCTTTAACCAAATTTACCTTTAATTAATATTTTTATTATTTGTTTGTAATTTATAATATTATTATTCTAAATTTATTTTTGGTATCTATATATTTTATTTACTTTTCGATTTTCAATTATAATAAATTTTATTGTTTTGATATTTACTATATTCAGTTGTTGTTATTGACTTATGTCCCAAATATCTCGTTTTAGGTTAGGTTTCGCCTAGTGAGACTGATTTGGTCAGTCTTAGTTAAAATCTAGTCTGTGCGTGGGATCTACTGGTCGGTCCCAATTATTTTTATTTCAGACCAGTTGGCGCCCTTATTTTTTTTTATAATTTCATCTAATTTTGGAACCGCACGACCGTCTCGGCTGTTTAAAGGCTAGCCACAAAAGACTAAATAAACCTATAGCCGGTGTTTTATAGGTCACAAACCGTGAATTTAAAAGATAATTAATTTTTTCAAGAACACAAAAACTGCCATATTTTCCAAAAACACAATCTGATCAAGAATTGCTCTCGTACGTTTCCGGCTCCAATCAATATACATTACCTATAATTTTTTCAGGTTTTTGGTTTAACCCTTTTTGGTAAAACGGTGTGGGTCAACTTTTGCACATTTTTGGCTAAATTCGTGTTAACAGAAACGAATTTCAAAAAACCATCTATCGTTCCGTAATCTACGTCTTAAGAGCTTGATATTTTATAAATAAACTTTTGACGAGTATTCAAGAATTTTTATTTCCTCCATATATATATTTATCAGCGACACAAAAAATCGATATTTTTCGAAAAATTTACCTGATCAAAAATTCCTGTTGAGCTATGTCAGTTCCCATCAATGTTCATTGCGGAGATTTTTTTTAGATTTTTAAATCAATCCCTCTGGGAGATAGAGTGGAGGACAAAAGTTTTTTAACACATTCTTGGTAAAAATTCAATAAAAAAAATAGATTTTTCAAAAATAAAAATTTGTTTATCCACGCATTAAGAGGTTCCATTTGGTATGCCACTTAAAATTTTAAAAAATATTTTTTTTTTTATTAAATATACATATATTTGTTTATATTTATCCCGCGCTATACTACTTTCAACTCTCTCTAGTTTTCCTATATGTGGGTCAAAAAGTTGTACAAGTATACCAAATTTCAAATTTCTATGTCAGCCGTTTGGCTACAATTTCTACCGTACAGACAAATAGACACATGAGTAAGGTTATAAGGTTTTTTTGGTGGTCTTACCTACAAAACTCTAAAAAGGTCCTTACTTCTAAACTACATAGTGATCACAAAAAAAGGTCTTGGGGCTTCGCGGCGCCCCTGTAGCCTAGACACGGCACCCCAGGGCGCCGCAGCGCACGGTTTGGGAAACGCTGCCCTAGAAAATAAAAAAAAAATATTTAATAATAAGTTATGTTCAATTAAGAGTAATTAAAAATTATTACTACGTAAATTTTTATTTTTGTTAACCACTCCGTTATTTCTCCTTTTTAATCATAAGTAGTACTAGTGTAGAAATCCTTACTTTCTGTTTTTAGCAAAATCTCAAAATTGTCCCGGTTTGAGAAAAAAATATTATGGTAAGTCTATTTATATGGTATTTTAATTTTTCAGTGCTTTTTCAAAAGTATGTAGCTGTAACTAGATACTTTTTTTTGCATGTATCTGTATCTAGATATTTTTTACAATTCTGTATCTGTATCTAGATATATTTTTTCTTAGGTATCTGTATCTGTATCTAGATATTTTTACCGACCGCCAACATATATAAGGGAGGTATTGTGATCATACCGATTTTGACATTTCGAGATTTCGATGGATCTCCACGAATTGAGGTCCCTACATAACGTTTTGACTATTTTTAGCATGATGTCTGTCGGTCTGTCTGTCCGTCTGTCTGTTTGTCTGTCCGTCTGTCTGTCCGTCTGTGTACACGTGCAGAGCAAATTCGGCTGAAAGGATTTTTATGAAACTTCATATTTAAGCTTCTGCCATCAATGGCACGAGTTGATCAACTTTTGGTAAAAATCGGTTGACTAAAAATGGGAGTTTACTCGTGTCGATTTCAACAAATTTTTTCGAAATATTTTTTTGAACAAAAGTTGCTATAAAAGCAATAATTAATAACTTTTATTTGAGACGTTTTTTGATAAAACGAAAAATTTCGAATAATTTTTGTAAAATTTTTTGAATTTTTTCTAAGTCTCAATTTTTTCACACATATATGTAACGTTTCCATGGTCATGATAAATAATATCTCGTGTCGATTTTAAGATTTTTATGAATATTTCACAACAGAAAAATATTTCGAAAAAATTTATTGAACAAAAGTTGCTATAAAATCCATAATTAATAACTTTTATTTGAGACGTTTTTTGATCAAACGAAAAATTTCGAATAATTTTTGTAAAATTTTTCGAAATTTTTTCATACTTACATGTAACGTTTCCATGGTCATGATAAATAACATCTCTGTTAGCAAATATTAGGCCAAGTTATTTCTACTCTGCTGCTAGAATGTATTACTTTATGAAGTACTTTATGATGGCGGTCGGTCCTGTGGTGGCCACAGCTGATTTTTTTAAATGTATCTATTACAACATTGGATTTAAATGTACTTTCAAAATTAAGCACAAATAGCCGTTGTTGCTGTGCGGCAAAAATGTTAACTAACTTGTATATGTACTTATTTTAATATTAAACTATTTTATTGAAATTGTGACATTTCAAAAGTTTGTTGTTGAGACATGAACACGGGGATTCCCTGCTGTCGATTCCGCCTCAGTAGTTCTCAAACGTGTAAATTGTCATGTGTTCCCTAACATATTGCACAAGAAATTATTGAAAAGTGTGAATTTTCACACATTTTATAGTTTTGGTAGATTTTGTAGTTATTCAATATAGGCGCCCGCAGAATTATTTCCAAGAAGAGGGAACGGGCAAAATATGAAGCCATATTTTGAAAATATACCAGTTAGTTATTCCGTATATCTTAGGGTTAAAAAAAAGGTCTTCACCTCTCAAATATAAGTACAGAGCCAAATTAGGCCCTGGGGACACCAAATCAAAATGCGGGACGAATAGTCACCCTAGTATATCTGTTAATCGAAACATCTACTGGCATGGACGTCGGTAGAATTTTTTCAACGGGGGCATAATATGAAGGTTTATTTTGAATATATTTAAAAAAATTTAAATAAACTTTCATAAATACAGAAAAGTATTTAAACAGAAATTGAAGGCGTCTGCGATTATTGGCAAATTGGCATTAATGACTTTTTCTATAAATTTAACTCTATTATTAGTAACTTTATCCTTTTGCACACTTAACATACTCAATTCGGATAAATCATCATCCGTCATAGTTGACGTAATAATAATTGAAGTATAGTTGTTTATAGATCCGATTTGACTACACACTTTGTTTATGAAGTTTGCTGTCATCGGTTATCACTATTTAAGTCCCTTTGTGGCGTTTCTATCGGTATGTATTTCCAAAATGAAATGGTCACCCTCACTTATTGATTCCAATAATGACTGATAGTATAACCATTATACCTGCTGCGTTTATGGTTCTGTTAATAACAGTTGCCAGGACCGTAATAATTATTTTTTAAAAACGTGTTTTCTTATATGCTATTTAGAATGAACTGTATATACTCACATGACATTCATTCACATTTTTATCAGGCTTAGGACTGGCTATACAGACGATTCCGCTTAATTGGGCCACCGCTTAATTGGGGCAGCCGCTTATTTGGGCCAAATCTCAAAGAACAGAAACCAAACCAAGGAACCAACAGTAAATTTACATGTTTAATTGGGACAACATTCCGCTTAATTGGGACAGTAAATTTAAGATCACAGTACATATTATGTTACACATATTCTCAAGAAAAAATATGTACAAAGAATTTAATATTACAGCGTTATTTTATGCAGGAAGTAAATGAAGGGAGCCCTACATCCGCACTGAATACCTGTGCTGATTTAGTAGAAGTGAAATGTTACAAAAACAAAAGACAGACTACACTTGACGCATTTTTGCATTGAATCAAATTGTGTGTACCTATTTATTATTTTATTTTGGAATTTATTATTATTTTTTCTTAAAAGTTTATATTTTTTGGTTTTATGTAATTTAAAGTTTTGTCCAAGAGTTTATAAAATAAAATTATTGAAAGAAAAATATGCATTGTTTAGTTTTATGTGAAATTCGCTTAATTGGGGCAGCCGCTTAATTGGGCCTTAATTGGGCCAAATGTCCCGATGTGTCCCAATTAAGCGGAATCGGCTGTATTTGAATTATAAATATAGGCATGTTTAAAAATCGTTTTGTTTTAAAGTCTTTATAGTCTATATTAAATACTTCAAATTTGCACAAACAAAAATTATTCTTTTTATACAACAAAAATAAGTCCTAGCAACTTCAAATAATTATACATATGGCTAACTTTGTATGGAAATTTTAAACACAACTTTGTTATCAGTTTTCCGAAATTTTTATTGTCTACCTCTTTATCACTGCTGAACACAATTCGGTTTTTAGGTTTTCGCATGCATGTCTTCCAGTACCAGTGACGGCTACATTTGGAAACAGTTTGACTGCCAGCGATGTCCTTAGTTGCGAGTCTGCAACATATCTTAGCATCGATTCAATCGACTGGAAGGACGCCTCAAGAACAGAAAACTATCCAATAGAATTTTTGAATAGTCTTACCCCCTCAGGGATGTCACCTCACAAATTAAACTTAAACGTAGAGGCAATAATTATGTTGTTACGAAACCTCAACACAAAAAGGGCCTATTCACACGCCTGGCAGTGACATAAATCTAATAACTGGATCTTCCCAAGGAAAGCCAGCTTTCATTCCTAGGATTGATTTAGTTCCCACCGATCCCGACTTGACGACTTAACGTGCGACGGACGTTAAGGTGAAGGGCATAACCAATGGCAGTACATTGGGAAACTCCTAGAGCAGTCTGAATTTTTTTTTACAAAAAATGTAGTTTTTAAAGAAGCTTTGTGGTGTACTTGCCAACAAATTAACGCAACTTAATTTTTAATTAAATTATTATAATGAATTTTTTTCCTGTAATTATCAAATATGAATAACCTAAGTTGCTGTTTAACATGACCAGTAGCTCCATATTAATTTCTGTTTCTGCAATCTGTGAAGAAGATGGCTTCAATATTCGCTACCCTTTATAATTGTTTTACAAATCTTAATAGTTCCTTTTTAGGGTTTTGTAGGTATGACCAAAAAACCCTTATACCGTCATTTTGTCGTCTGTCTGTCTGTCTGTCTGTCTGTCTGTCTGTCTGTCTCGGTAAAAATTGTAGCCAAACGGCTAAACCTAGAGAGTTGAAATTTGGCATGCTTATACAACTCTTTGACCCGCACATAGGAAAAATACTAAAACATCTCAAAAACATATCCCCCTAAAAATATAAACAAATATGTGCTCATCGAAAAAAAATATATTTTTTTATAATTCTGAGTAGGGTATCAAATGAAAGCCCTTGGTACGTGGATTAACGATCAAATTTTTATTTTTGCAAAATAAATTATTTTGAAGCGATTTTTGCCAAAATTGTGCAAAAATTTTTTTGTCCCACACCTTGTCGCCCAGATGGTTTAAACTAAAAATCTGAAAAAATTCTAAGTAATATATGTACATTGGTGTGAACCGGAATAGTACAACAGGAATTTTTGATCAGATTATGTTTTTGGACAAAAACGTATTTTTTGTGATTTTTGGCTAATAATGTACACAAGTTATAGCTCTGTAACACGCCACACTGTAACGTGTGTGCTGGTGTAGTGGTATTAGTCGTTGATTTTTCAACCAAGTAACCCGATCCGAAAGGGATCGACCCTGTGAGAGAGACTATATTATTTTTTGTTTTTTTTTTTTAAATTTTATATTGTTTAAATTATTTTTTCAAAATTCTAGTTATATTTTGGCAAATGTTGCATTTAATTTTTAAAAGCGTAAATTTAATAACCAGTGGAAATTGTTTAAATTATAATTTAATTCTGTTTCAATGTACACGAAATCAGAGGGACGGAACTTATAACAACCAATGAAAGCCATAGGCGCAATTTTTAAAATTCTTAATGAACCTTGCTATATAAAAAAATAAAAATACTGCACATATTTAGAAACTTAAATAATGGTATTAGGCGTTCGAATTAAAATTAACAAAAAAAATATTTAAATATAAAATTTGTTTTCGCATCCAAAATAATCATCATTCACTTACTAAATACCTGCAAAACCCTGAAATGTGTGAAAATTCACACTTCACATAAATTTTTTAAATCAGTTTATTTCCAGTTTATGCCTAGTTAATTCCAAACTGGGCTATTACTTGACAATTTATTATATTTAGAAAGAAAGCTAGGTATATGACTTATTAATAAATGCCACCATTGTTTTAGTATTGTACCGAGAGTTTATTTTTAATTTGGTAATTACTTTTACCCCGTCGAATGACGGGCTTTTCCCTCGACTTTCGCACATAATTGGTTCCTGAAAGTGTGTGCGAATGTTGAATGTTCGAAAGTAGAGGGATATAAAAAAAAACTTCAAAAATTGTATTCTAAAATATGTATGTATTTATTTATCAATAATAGGAACATATTACATATTTAAAATATACGAGATCTGTTCAAAAAGTATCGCGAATTTTGTGTTTTATCAAAAATTATTTATTTATTCAAGAATATCTATTTTGTCCCCTTCAAAATAATCCCCACCAGATATTATACACTTGTGCCAACGTTTTTTCCAATCCTCGAAGCACTTGAAAAAATCATTTTTTGTGATCTTGTTCAGCTCCTCCTTTGATGCCGTCTTTATCTCCTCACTCGTAGCGTAGCGTCGTCCTTTCATGGGCCTCTTCAGTTTCAAGAACAAGAAAAAGTCACAGGGGGCAAGATCTGGGGTATACGGTGGCTGCGGCATTATTAGTGTGTTGTTTTTTAACAACACACTAATACTGTTGTGAGAGTTAATTGAATATCACCCTTTTTCTTCTTTTCTTGATACAGAGTTCTATAGCTCTATAATGATTCTGAGAATGAGTGATTGAGCGCGATGTATGAGTGAACGCAACACAACCTTCGACAAAAATCTTTAAAAATATATTTTTTAAAAATGTGCGAAATAGCGAATTGTGCGAAAGTAGAATGTGCGAAAGTCGAGGGCCGCCGTATATCAGCCATCGTAAGTACCCCCACTCTTATTTTCAAAATCATTACAGTTTTGTAAGAATAAGTGTAGGTTATGTATTTTGATATGATCTTTTTAAATTACTTATTTTTCCCCTCAATAATAACTAATACCTTTCACTGAATATTATTTACTATACATCTAACATTTTAAATAAGACATCTTCTTCGTCCAAGGTTATGGTTGTTTATTTTACCATAGCAGTGAGCGCTGCATTAAAATCATGTGAATTTTAAGTCATATATTCGTTAAATCACTGTTAGATCATTGATATAGCACTATCAGTATTACTTTAATGAGCGCTCGGGTTAAAGTGTACCTATAAAATAATTATATCCGCTACGCCTATGGTTAAGGAAAGAAGGTAGGTACAAAGAAATTACTAATACAAACATTTTTACTACCACAGATATAAACAATTTATCACATTAATTAAAATGTGCAATTTTTTTCCTGAGTTTTATATTATTTATTCAAGAATCAAATATATACGAGGACTTTCCATATCAAAAACATTATAAACATATTAAGTATAGTGACCTTCGAATCTTAAGTACTGTTTTCAAAACTAACCTAACAAGTCAAGAATGTAGTCAGTCGAAATTTAACGTAGCAGTGGCAACATGTTGTTAAAACTAGTGATTTTAACTTTATTAAAATACGTGTGTGCTGTTAACATTAAATACGTGAGACTAGGAGATGTGACACAAACATTCTATAATGTTAATTCTACGGAGAGTATTATTACTGAGAAGGTGTTTGATGAGCCTGTTTGGAGGCTATTGTTTGAAAAATATAACAGGGATGGAGATATAGTGGAAAGGATTGAAAATTTTACGAGTTTAAGTTATATTACTATTGAGGATATTGAACAGGATTTTATACCTGTTTTTACCAATTTACCTGAAATTCATGGTGTTACTATGAAAGGTAAATATGAAATTACGTGGTTATGTGCTGAATAAAAATGTTCTATCAAAATATGATTTGTAATGGTTTAATTTGTTCAAAGTTTGCTGGTAATACTTCCATACGTTAGTTACAGAAAAGGAAAAAGTCTACACTTAGAGATAACTAGCTAGAGTACCCGTACTTCGTACAATTTTTGCAATGTTATTTTGGCTGTAACGTAAATGATAAGTGAGATATTTCAGTATCAGGTAGAACACAAAATAATCGTTTTCTTTATTCTAAACCACTCTTTTGAATACATTTTTGATGTTAAGGCTGCGTATAACCCCCAGAGGTTACCAATTTCTTATACAAAACTAACATTCTGAAATAAAATTAGTATCAATCTATAGGGGAAAAATTTTAAGATCGTAGCGCCACGCGGTTTTTTTTTAAACCATTCTAAATCAGATACCACTTGACATTTACTAGTAAATAATAGCGAAAAGTGTATCAAAAAACGGCAAAAAATAAATAATTGTTTGGGATTTTCTGATTTTGTGAAGTGACATTACTTGTAAACATCTAAAATACTACATTTTGTGATCTGGTTTTAAGTTATGGCGGTTTTCCATTGTCGATTATTTTAACTATATTGGGGGAAATAATAATTCCCGTGTTGTTTACCAAGGGGTAGAAATCTACAATGCTGGGCATATAATATTGTGTGGAGTCACTGAAAAAAACAGAGAGTTCATAAAGATTTATGCATTATGCCTACAAACTTGTGCATTACAAACCCACACACAATAACAAGAATTTTCAAGATATTCGATAATAAATACAAAATTGAAAATATATTTTGTAGTGACTATCATTAAAATGTAATGAGCAAACTTTGATATAAGGGCTCACTTTTTTTCCAATTTTTAAATTGTTTATCTAAACATCGCGTCGATTCCTAACCTCTTGCTTTCCCAATTTTGTTTCGAACCGTACGGTGTCTGATATTAATGGAAACAAATGAAACGATATTTCCGGGTTTCTTCTTTTCAATGAATTGCACATAGGCACACAACAATATGTATTATACATTTTTCAATGATTATAATAAAACTTTAAAAACAAACTTCATACAAAACCAATACACAAAACGAAATGTTATCTGATGTACACAAGTTCATGAAACGCTCACCAGATGGTAGGGTACTTAGCTGCAAATCCCTATACATCAAATTTTGCACCGAATTTTTATCTATCTAATAAGATATATTTAATTGTAGAAACATTTATTGTAAAAATATTATCGCTCAGTAACTTAATAATTGACATCAGCAACCTGTAATTTTGTTCTGTAATTTTTTAAATATATTTAAGGGTTTCAAATAACTTTTATATTTATATAGAATTGTGTAGAAATGTTCAAATAATACGTCAACATTTTTTTCGACTTGATTACTTATAGTTTAGAACCCTGGTCGAAAAATATTATACTTGATGATAATGGAATGTCACTTGGTACACGCATTCTTCACAAAAATTAAATCATTTTTACTCGTAACACATATTTTGAGAACCGCGGCAGATTCCAGATGGCGGAAAATATAGACTACCAAATACAAGAACTATAAGTAGTTTTAACAATACAACAAAATAGCTAAAAACCTTTTTGTAGAATGAAGCTTTAGCTACAATTTGCTGCATCGTACGCAAATATGCGTCTATTGGTTTACAAGATGGCGTATATAATGCAATTTGCTTAATTACAATTACATAACAGTTTGTTCTACATTTTAAAATATTCTATTAGATAGATAAAAATTCACTGCAAATTTTGATGTATAGATTGCGATTAATTTTATTTCCGATTATTAGTTTTGTATAAGAAACTATTGAGAACTACAGGGTTGTGCGCCGCCTTAAGTAAATAATAAGTGAGATATTTCTCTTCCCATTCCTCAAATATATATAATCAGATCAATTCTGTAAAAATTTACTGTGTAGTAACGTTACTACAAGATAAAATATTATAAAAAGTATAATGCCTTTCATTCATGACAGTAACTGACCTTGCTCATAGAGACACATTTAGTTACTATTTTCATAGTAACTGAGTTACAGAATTGGTCTGATTATCCTATTAAAAACTACAAACAAAGAGGAATCGTTTCTTTTCTCATATTCATATTTGCTGTTAAGTAAATAATAAATGGGATATTTCAACCATATATGTAACACACCCCTTGCCAGGGGCGTATTTGCCACTAGGCGCATGCTGGGGGCCTACGCCACCTGGGAAAATACGCCCCTGCCCCTTGCCCCTAAATAATTTTCTTAAAAACTAAGAGAAAAAATATTTCTTCATACACATTTTTGATGTAAAGGAAATAATAAGTGATATTTTTATAGTTTAAGGGACTCCCGTAACTGCCAGGGCAACTCTAACCACAGGGCTAAATAGGCTACAGCCCCGGGGCGTAAACCTTTTGGGAGCGGCATTTTGGCATTTTTAGGGTTTTGTAGGTATGACCAAAAAACCCTTATACCGTCATTTTGTCGTCTGTCTGTCTGTCTGTCTGTCTGTCTGTCTGTCTGTCTGTCTGTCTGTCTGTCTGTCTGTTCGGTAAAAATTGTAGCCAAACGGGTAAACCTAGAAAGTTGAAATTTGGCATGCTTATACAACTCTTTGACCCGCACATAGGAAAAATACTAAAAGATCTCAAAAACATATCCCCCTAAAAATATAAACAAATATGTGCTCATCGAAAAAAAAAATATTTTTTTAAAATTCTGAGTAGGGTATCAAATGAAAGCCCTTAGTACGTGGATTAACGATCAAAATTTAATTTTTGCAAAATAAATTATTTTGAGGCGATTTTTGTCAAAATTGTGCAAAAAATTTTTTGTCCCACACCCTGTAGCCCAGATGGTTTAAACTAAAAATGTGAAAAAATTCTAAGTAATGTATAATGGTGTGAACCGGAATAGTACAACAGGAATTTTTGATCAGATTATGTTTTCGGAAAATAACGCATTTTTTGTGTTTTTTGGTTGACGATGCATACATGTTATACTCTTATAACACACTAAGTTGATAAGCGTTTGGTGGTCTAGTGGCTCAGTTGCTCGACAACCACACAGGATCGTTATTCACTACACAGGTTCGTTCATGGCTTGTGGAGTCAATTTTATTTTTTGTTTTTTTTTTTCATATTTATTATGTTTAAATTAATTTGTTAAAATTCTAGTTATATTTTAGCACATTTTGAATTTAATTTTCAAGAGCGTAAATTTAATAACCAATTGGAATTATATTTTCATTCTGTGTCATTTATACGAAGCCAGAGGGGCGGAGCGTATGATTTAAGACAACCAATAAAAGCCATAGGCCCAATTTTCAAAATCTTAATGAACCTTGTTATATAAAAAAAAATACTGCACTTATTTAGAAACCTAAATAATGATATTAGGTATTCGAATTAAAATTAACAAAAAAATATTTTAACATAAAATTTGTTTTTAAAGCTCTGAGATTAACAGACGATAAATTATTTTAAAAAGATCGTTCATTTTGCCGTGGTTACTACAAAGCAAAATTTGTCCTACACACTCAGCATGCCGCCTTCACTTATTATATACCTGCGAAACCCTGCAATGTGTGAAAATTCACACTTCACATCAATTTTTATTGGTGTTATGTACAGAACGGCCAGGGGCACCATTGCAGAGATGAGGATCTTTTTTGTTTTTGCTCTCCACTTGGATTTGGCGAGGTGAGGACCTCCTTTTTTTGCTCTTCACTTGGATTTGGGAAAGTCAAGACCTTTGTTTTTTTGTTTAATCAATTTACTTTATTTGCCAAGGGCGCCAAAAACATTGCTAAGGTTCTGGTTATGTTTTTTCTTATGAAGAGGGGCGCATTATTTTTAGTATATATTAAGATAGCCCTGGTATCTGCCCAAATATTTTCTCAAAGTCAATAATAAAGGAAATATTTCAAAAGTTAAGTCTTTAGGGCGTTACGGGGACTCCCCAAATACTCACCTCAATGAAAAAATGATTAAAAATAAAAGATTTGCTTTCTTATTATAAACTATTTTCGTCGTATATGGTTTTCCGGTTGTCAATAAAAAGGGAGATATATGTAGACTTTAGTTTTAGGGTGTCCTCCCGTAACTTCCCAAATATTCATCTAACTGAAAAAAAAAAATCTATCAAAAGATTTGTTTTTGAACTAAGAACAATTTTCGTTATACTGTGTTTGAAATGAAACGCGAAAAATAGCAATTTAACATGAGAGTTTAAATAAATGCGGAAATGGTCAAAATGCAGATAGCCATGAAAATATAATATAAAACAAAATGATGGTCAGACATTCAGTGGGATTCTGAAAGCTGGGGTTAAGTTACGTGTATGTTAAATAACTCTCACCATAGTTACGAACAAATGTCAAATTGATATTCTCAAATCTCAGCGTGACCTGTCCACAGTTAATTCACCCCAACATTGATACGTTCTGTAGATGTTTGTACATGTTTTACATTTAGCCAATCAAATAAGAGTATTTCCTGACAATTGAAATAATTCAATCTGTCAATTTATTATTTTATTTACAATCTAGTTATTCCATACTTCTTTTAAGATTAGTATAGAAAATATAAAAATAAATTTTATTTATATAATTTATAATCGTATTAATTTATATAATTGCTGTAATATATTTTTACTCTATTGCAGTAGTGTTCAACAGAAGATACTAAATTTTTGCGCCCCCAATTTGATACATTGAATTTCTTTCCCCCAACTTATTTTCTGAAATTTTCCTCCCCCATCCTCAAGTATTTTTTTTTTTTCTTGTACTTCTGTTCTCCCTTAAAGTCATTTTTAGAATTTTTGTCCCCATTGCCACAAATATATCTCTAATTGAAAAAATGCATAGAACAAATTGTTTTCTTATTATAAACAATTTTTGTTGTTTATAATACAATTTCTATTAATTCAATAATAAGCGAGATATTTCCTGATTTTCGGTAAACAGTTTTAATCTCCGACTCATCCCTTTAGAGTGAAAAGTTTGAGATGCCATTTAGCCTGTGTTCCTGGTTCTATTCTATCATCATACCAAATTTCATTAAAATATGTCCAGCTGTTTTTGCACGAATAAACAGACTGACAGATATAGCCTCCAATTTTATTAATACAGATCTTACCCAAATTTAGGTCAGTTTTTTTTTTTTTTGATTTATCCGTATTAATAAAATTGTTAATTCTTAGGCGCACAGCAACGATTGATTACGCAAAAATGCAAAAAAAATTACGCGTAAAAAATGTGTCGTGATTCGTACCTTTTTACTTGCCCGACCTTAATATATAAGGGGCAAGTATTGTAATCGTTATTGTAATATTGTCGAGATTTTGACTGATGACCACGTTTCATGGTCCAGGGAATCCAAAAAACCTATTTTCGATGTGCCGTCCGTATGTGTGTGTGTCTGTGTGTGTGTGTGTGTGTGTCTGTGTGTCTGTGTGTGTGTAATTCTCCTACTAAATGGGAAGAACCCTATTGTTTTTTATAAAGATCGTTTAATAGAAATGGGTTTACTCGTGTCGATTTTAAGATTTTTGCGAATATTTAGCAACAGAAAAATATTTCGAAAAAATTTATTGAACAAAAGTTACTATAAATGCAATAACTAATAACTTTTATTTGAGACGTTTTTTGATAAAACGAAAAGTTTTGAAAATTTTTTGTAAAATTATTTAAAATTTTTCCAAGTCTCAATTTTTTCGTATTTATATGTAACGTTTCCATGGTCATGATAATTAATTCGTAACAAGTAAACCTAGCCTTGGACAAAAATTTGTATAGAACATAATTTGATGTATTTTTGAAGATATATCTAAATATTAAAAAAAAAAAATTAATTAAATTTTTTTTTTTATTTATTTTTTTTTATTTATTTTTTTTTTTGGGAGGGCAAGTCTAGCGGAGGTTTCCCTTCTCCACTGGTTTTTTTTTATGTGAGGGCAAGTCTAGCGGAGGTCTCCCTTCGCCACTGGTTTTACTTATTAATGAACAAAAAGTTAACCGCGTTGTTGTCGCTAAATGATTCAAAAATTTAATAATGGGTACTCAAAACGTGTTACCATGAGGTTTTTTGTAAATAAAGCAAACGAACTATTTTTATGCGTTTTGTTTCACATAATTAACATTTGAGAATAAATGATTGTTATTTTCTTAACTTTTCTACTTCATCCCGCCACGATCTTCTTGGTCTACCTCTCTTTCTTCGTCCCATTGGGCTCCAATCATTCACTCTATTTATCCATCTTCCTTCATTCGCTCTCCTAATATGGCCGTACCAGATTATTTTATTTTCTTATACGAGTATATATTTTAAATTGTTCTTTTCTACATCCATTATTATTATTTTTTTTTATTTCTTCATTGCTGATCCTATTCATTCTTCTGACCCTACAATATCTTCTCCAGTATTCCATTTCCGTAGTCGTGATTTTATTTCGAATCCTCTTGTTCATAACCCAGTTCTCTGCTCAGTATGTCCTAATGAACTTTTATTTTTACTCTTTTATTTAATTTATTATTAACTAGCTGGAATACCGGTACTTCGTACGGTTTCTGTAACGTATATTTTGCTGTAACGGAAATGATAAGTGAGATAATTCAATTTTAAGTAGAACACAAATTAACCGTTTCTTTATTCTAAAATACTCTTTTGTATATATTTTTGATGTTAAGTAATTAATAAGTAAGATACTTCGTTTATAGGTAGCTGTCCTCATGGCTTCCCAAATATATATCTTACTAATATCTGCATTAAATAGAGAGAAAAAATTGAATTTCTCATATTCATTTTCGCTGTTTAGTAAATGATAAATAAGATAGTTCATCCATAAAAGTAACACTCCCCTTTCCTCCTAAATAATCTTCTTTAATAATGTTCTTTTCTCCCCTAATTTAACTCGTAAAAAACTAAATGTTTCCTCATGTACATTTTTACCGACCGTCAACATATACAGGGTGTTTGTTTGAAACGGGGCACCCCGAAAATCTCCTTTATTTGTAAAGATACAAAAAATCTTCAGAACAAAAGTTAAACTAGACAAAAAGGCCCATCTAAAGGTTACTATAAGAATTCTGAGGCACTTCCGGTTTCACCGGAAATGATGTCAACTTTTGATCTAGCATAGGGAATCGATAATTTTATATTTTTAAATTATCTTTACAACGACACCAAAAAGTCATATTTTTATGTTAACCATTTCAAAATGGCGACCATTTATTTACAAAATAATAATCAACATAAGTTTTACAAAGTTGAACGTAGCAAGCTTTGAAAACAATAAAAAAAAGAATCGAAATAGCTCTAAAATAAACTGTTATAACTAGTTATTATATGAAATAACATGAAATAACTTAAATTTTATTTTTCAATTAAATGTTTTATAAATAACAAGAGTTTAATAGTCAAATAGTAACCTTTAGATAACCTTTTCGTCTAGTTTAACTTTTGTTCTGAAGATTTTTTGTATCTTTACAAATAAAGGAGATTTTCGGGGTGCCCCGTTTCAAACAAACACCCTGTATAAGGGAGGTATTGTGATCATACCGATTTTGGCATTTCGAGATTTCGATGAATCTCCACGAATTGAAGTCCGTACATAACGTTTTGACTATTTTTAGCATGATGTCTGTCGGTCTGTCTGACCGTCCGTCCGTCTGTCCGTTTGTCCGTCCGTCTGTCTGTCTGTGTACACGAGCAGAGCAAAATCGGCTAAAAGGATTTTTATGAAACTGCATATTTAAGCTTTTGACATCAATGACACGAGTTGATCAACTTTTGGTAAAAATCGGTTGACTAGAAATGGGAGTTTACTCGTGTCGATTTTAATGTTTTTGCGAATATTTAGCAACAGAAAAATATTTCGAAAAAATTTATTGAACAAAAGTTGCTATAAATGCAATAACTAATAACTATTATTTGAGACGTTTTTTGATAAAACGTTCATACTTATATGTAACGTTTCCATGGTCATGATAAATAATATCTCTGATAGAAAATATTAGGCCAAGTTATTTCTACTCTGCTGCTAGAATGTATTTTATACAAGTATTTTATGATGGCGGTCGGTCCTGTGGTTGCCACAGCTGATTTTTGATGTAAAGTTAATAATATGTGGGATGTTTTAAGATTTTAGTTTAACGGTGCACCCCTGTACTCCCCAAATATTCATCTAATTGAAAAAATGTATAAACAAAAAAGATTTATTTTATTACTATGAAGAATTTTTGTTTTATATATTTTTCTATTAAGAAGTCAATAATAAGGGAGATATTTTAAGTTTCTCAATAAACTGTTAAAACACCCCCCTAGAATAAAATTTTTATAATGCCTTATAGCCTATGTTCGAATCCTGGTTTTACTCTATCATCGTACCAAATTTCGTAAAAATATGTCCAGCCGTTTTTTGCGTGAATCTCGGGCAGACAGGCAGATAGACAGATGGACAAACAGACAGACGGACAGATAGATAGACAGACATATAGATAAGACAGATAGTCAGGCCGATAGACAGACAGATAGACAGACAGATAGACAGACAGACAGACAGACAAAAATTGTTGTTTTGCGGATATTATTTTATAATCATCTGAAGCGTGTAGAAACCATATATGAGGCCGAAGAAAAAAAAAAAAAAAAAAACATATGGTCTCCAATTTTATTAATATAGACCTACCGACCCTATAAACTAACCAAGGTGTTCCGTTGAATTTTTGGGATTTGTGAAGTGTTTCGTCTTAAAAAATTTGAAAACCGCTGATTTAATAAGGCATCTCAAACGATATCTTTTCAAACGTAAATTTGCAAATGGAAATAATTTCTTACAATAATTTTAATTTGAGACGATTTTTACGAAAGTATTTTAAAAAAATACTAACCCTATTACCAAGAGTGGTTCATCTGAAAATCTGAAAATAATAATAATAATAATAATAATAAATCTCTTTATTGGCAAGTTTCAGTTTACACTGATCTACCACCTAACCTTAAAGTTATTTTACAATTGAGTACATACAATGTTTTATGTTAACAAATAATAGCATTGTTTACTAAGTGCAATATGCAGTTTAATTGAACACGGATCGAACATCCATTGAGCTCAAAATGGGACCATTTGCTGGCGGAGTCGCTTTTTGAATTGGGCAATTTTAAGAGTTTTAAGATTTTTCGGAATGGAGTTGTATATCGTGGCAGCGTTGTACGAAAATGATTTTTTGAATAAGGTTTTTCGGTGTTTGGGAATATATATCATGTGAGAGTTCCTAGTATTTTTACTGTTAATTTGAGATCTCTTAATGATTTAGGTTCGTTTGTGCTTAAGATTTTGTGAATGAAACATGCGTAATGCAAGTGTCTTCTTTCAGACATGTTAAACCATCCTAACTTCTTCAGTGTTGGGAAGTAGGATCCCTTTTCTTTAGTCCTAATATGAAACATACACAGTAATTTTGCACTCTTTGAATTCGCCTCGAATCGAAATACGACATGGAAGGTCCGTAAATTGTGTCACAGTAATTAAAGATCAATACGACGAGACTGTCACATAGTATTTGTTGGTGTTTTTTGGTTAGCACGAAACGGTTCATAAATAGTTTTTTTAGTGCAAGAAAGGCACGCTTCATTAACAAACTTATATATTCTTTGAATTTTAGTTAGGTTATAAATTGGTGTATGCACATTAATGTACGCTCAGAATCTTCGATGCTATTGAAATTTTTTTAAACAATGTTTTTTTTGTAATTTTTTGACAAAATAATTAAATTTATTGTAGGATATTAAATGAGATCTATTAACACTCAATTTAACAGACGAGAAATGAAAAAGTTTTTGATGCAATTTCTGTAATAAATTTGTTTAATATTGTAACAAAATATATACTAAATGCCTACGAAATCTTGAAATTATTACAATTCTCCACTTTCCATCAATTTTATTTAAATGTTGTTAGAGAACTTTTATTATCTAATGTGTATTTAATGAACAGTTAAAGTTAAACAAACTTTAAGATATGTAAACATTAGCTAATCTACAAAGATCAATGACATTGTCTTCGCTAATGGTTGATCTAAATCCGATCCATAAAAAATTACTCCCACAAAATTTAAATAAACTGTAGTTTCTTGTCTCATGAAAAAGAATTCGCATTTTCAATGTTCAAAATCTCTTCCACTTTGCCCCGCCAGGATCTTTCAGCCTTCTTCATGAGTGTTACCAATACTTAACTTCTTGCTATGGTACACAAATATACAAATTTATGTTACAAATATGGTTTACATAGCAGTGGCGGCTCAGTCACGTTGGTACTGGGACAGTGTCCTCCAAAAAAAAAAAAAATCAGCTGTGGCCACCACAGGACCGACCGCCATTATAAAGTACTTATATAAATTACATTCTAGCAGCAGAGTAGAAATAACTTGACCTAATATTTTCTAACAGAGATATTATTTATTATGACCATGGAAACGTTACGTATAAATATGAAAAAATCAGCTGTGGCCACCACAGGACCGACCGCCATCATAAAGTACCTATATAAATTACATTCTAGCAGCAGAGTAGAAATAACTTGACCTAATATTTTCTAACAGAGATATTATTTATCATGACCAAGGAAACGTTATATATAAATATGACAAAATTGAGACTTGGAAAAAATTCCGAAAAATTTTACAGAAATTGTTCAAAATTTTTCGTTTTATCAAAAAACGTCTCAAATAAAAGTTATTAGTTATTGCTTTTATAACAACTTTTGTTTAATAAATTTTTTCGAGATATTTTTCTGTTGTGAAATATTCGCAAAAATCTTAAAATCGACACGAGTAACCTCCCATTTTTAGTCAACCGATTTTTACCAAAAGTTGACCAACTCGTGCCATTGATGGCAGAAGCTTAAATATGAAGTTTCATAAAAATCCTTTTAGCCGAATTTGCTGTGCACGTGTTCACAGACAGACGGACAGACAGACAGACAGACAGACGGAGGGACAGACATACAGACGGACGGACGGACAGACAGACTGACAGACATCATAAATAGTCAAAACGTTATGTAGGGACCTCAGTTCGTGGAGATCCATCGAAATCTCGAAACGTCAAAATTGGTATAGGGAGGGATTGGTCACAATACCTCCCTTATATATGTCGGCGGTCGGTAATTAATAAGGAAAACTGAATTTAATATCTTATCCATACTTTAAAATTGCATTAAACTAGCTAAATATATCTGAGTATATTTATTTTTCTTATTTCTAATTCAAATATTTTTATATAAATGATTTTAAAAATTTAGGTCTAGAAAACAATGCTACGGATAATACTAAATGAACTGGAAAGGGCAACAGCGGCGAGTTGTTAGTGTGTATGTGTTGGTGAATTTAAGTCGGCGGCATTAGTTTACCGTTCGTTTGTTTTGATTTTGGCTCAAATAGCCTTTGTTGCTGTGCGCCAAAAATTTTAACTAACTAACTTGTTTTGATTTTACTCAGATGTGAAACTGGATATAGTGCGTTATATTAAAACTAATGTACTTAGCTATGAAACTATATTGTTGATAAAAAATATTGGTCCTCATTGGCTAAAATTGAATATTTCACAATCGAACAAAAATGGAAATAGAACATTGATATCGATTCTCCAAGACACACCAAGTTCTTGATTTTTCTATCAATTTCTTCTTTTTGTACTCCAAAACTAACCGCAATTTCTAATAGAGCGTCACATCTCTTATTCCTGTCTTTATAGTCCTTTAAACGACAGTCCCACAAAACAGGACAATCCCGGTATAAATCGGTCAAATTAAACACTTTTTCGATTGTCCACTCCATCTATAAACAACGTTGCTCATATGCGTCTGAATCATAACCTGAATTTAAGCCTAAAGCCGCGTGATGCCAGTTGGCACGTCTCCACTCACCGTTCTTATCGGCTTTCTTTGAAGGAGACCGACACTCGAGCGATTCTCGTTGGCATGCCGCTGGCACGATGGCATGTGCCAACGGTCACGTCTACATTACTGCTGGCATTGCCAACTGGCAAACTGCGGCATAGTGTGGACACCGCTTTAGACGATCTTCCTTGACCCTGGTTTTTCCTCGTTTGAACTCATTCATTCAGTTATAAATGATAGCCTACGATGGGGAATCCTGACCCAATGTATAAACAATATCACAAGGAATTTCCTTTGTTGACAAAAAAAAAAAAAAAAAAATACGCGCGATATTCAAAATTTTCCATTTCTTAATTGAAACCACACTGATTGCTTCTCGTTGCTGTCAAAAAATGCGTGGAGAGCGATTTTCATCACCTCAAGAAGCTGTTGAAACCTTCGAATACCATGTTTTTAAGATACCAAGTTCAAAGTGGAAAAAATGTTTCGAGAATTGGTTTGAACGCATGCAAGAGTGTACAAATCTTAAAGGTGAATATTTTGAAAAGCAATAAAACAGTTTATCAAAAAAAAGAATGTCTTAGTTTTTGTAAAAACTTAAAAAGTAGCCCTCGGACTATATTGGTTAAATGTAACTTTCACTAAATAAAATGTTTCTACAATTTTTGTCAAAAAAAACGGGACGAACTTTTGCATCAATCCAATAATAAATCACTTTTGGACAGAGACGAATTAAGCGGTGGGCCCACGAAGCCTATATACAAATATTTCCATTCTATTTAAAATAATAGAGGGCCTATTTTAATTTTACCGCCCAGGGCCCCCAAGCAACTTAATTCGCCACTGCTTTCGCAGACATTCTACGACCGGTTATCTAGTAATTGAAGTAAAGAAAAGTGTTGAACAGTATTTTTACCTTATTTACATATAATATTTTTTGTATTTATTGGCGTCATTGTCATTTAGAATGAGGTAAGCTACATGATATTAAACAATAATCTATGTAAACAATGTCAGCACATTTGGAAATTTTATGAATAACTGAAATACAAATATTGCGTCACCCCTGGCATCCGTGATGCTAAAATCAAGGCTTTGAACAGGTAGAAAACCGAAACAAAGTCGCTATCAAATTTATAAACCGTCACCCGATTCAAACCGACTGGGATTTTTATTATTGAACCTGAATCACGATTTATTCAACCGGTTTTTACTACAGTGAAGTTAAACAGTTTCCAAGAAATCTAATTATAAGTAAAATCTAATTCTTAAAACTACCAAAAACACTTTAAAATATACGGGTATAACGTTCATTAAATTAAATAGTTTCCGGGAAATCTAATTATAATTATAATTTAACTTTAAAATCTAGCAATTATTGATAAAAATTACGATTCGTAATTTTTATTCGAATAGAATTACAATTCAATATTGTCTCCCTTAAAATAACTTTCTTGGAAAGCCACACAGCGCTGGAGACGGTTCTTCCAATCCTCATAGCAGTGCTGGAACTCTGATACTGGAATAGTTTTCAGCTGGTCGGTTATGGACGCTTGAATGTTTTCGAGTGTCCCAAAATGGCGTCCCTTTGCTGATTTTTCAATCTTGGGAAGAGGAAAAAGTCACAAGGACTCAAGTTAGGCGAATAAGGAGGTTGAGGAGCCACAGGAATGTTTTTACTGGCTTGAAGATGAAGGCCTTCTGCTGCGTGACTCATCTTCAATCAACTCTCTTCTTTCTGAAAATGCCTTAAACCACCAAAAAACCTGGGTCCTTGACAAAACACTGTCTCCGTAGGCCTGCTGAAGTTTTGCAAAAGTTTCCGTTGCACTGTGCTCAAGTTTGAAGCAAAACCTGGCACCACACCATTGCTCGAAATTATTGTCACTCATTTTTAGAAGGCACTAGAAAAAACTTTCACGATAAAATCGCTACGGACTAAATTACTCTAGCGAGTTCAAACTCGTACTGAAGGCGTATCACATGTTCACCTGCCGGCCCTCCAAGTTTCGCGTCTCAAATGTTGCCAGATCAAACGCTATGTTTCTTTTATTGGTTTTAACATTATTTAATGCCGAGAATAAGGTCTCACAAAAGTTCGTAAAGGGTTCTTTTTCATTTCACGATTTCTTCCCAGATTCTCAAGCTTGAACCTCAAGTCGACAAACACTTGCGTTCACTGTTCTTGGCCGAACACCGTCCGTAAACAATGCGTGTCACTCAAAATGTCTTGGCGTGTCACTCGTGTTACGCGTGTCATAGGTTCGCCATCGCTGATATAGAATAGTATTTGGTAGATGCAAAAAGTAGTTTTAAAAAAATCAATAGCAATATCTATATTAATAAATTTGGAGATAATATGTTTTTTTTTCTCTCTCTCCATAATTTGTTTCTACATGTTTCATGTCATTATAAGATGATATCCGTAAAAAAAAAAACAATAGTTGTATGTCTGTCAGGTTCCAACTCTGGGGGTCTTGGTACGTTGATGCAATTTTAAATTGAGCGCCCCTTTTTACCGACCGCCAACATATATAAGGGTGGTATTGTGATCATACCGATTTTGACATTTCGAGATTTCGATGTATCTCCACGAATTGAAAACGTTTTCACTATTTTTAGCATGATGTCTGTCGTTCTGTCTGTCTGTCGGTCCGAGTACACATGCAGAGCAAATTCGTCTAAAAGGATTTTTATAAAACTTCATATTTAAGCTTTTGACATCAATGGCACGAGTTGATCTACTTTTGGTAAAAATCGGTTAACTAGAAATGGGAGTTTATTCATGTCGGTTTTAAGATTTTTGCGAGTACAGACGATTCCGCTTAATTGGGCCACCGCTTAATTGGGCCACCGCTTAATTGGGGCAGCCGCTTATTTGGGCCAAATCTCAAAGAACAGAAACTAAACCAAGGAACCAACAGTAAATTTACATGTTTAATTGGGACAACATTCCGCTTAATTGGGATAGTAAATTTAAGATCCCAGTACATATTAGAGAATATATATCTTGAGAACATGTGTAACATATTCTCAAGAAAAAATATGTACAAAGAATTTAATATTACAGCGTTATTTTATGCAGGAAGGAAATGAAGGGAGCCCTACATCCGCACTGAATACCTGTGCTGATTTTGTAGAAGTGAAATGTTACAAAAACAAAACACAGACTACACTTGACGCATTTTGGCATTGAATTAAATTGTATGTACTTATTTATTATTTTATTTTGGAATTTATTATTATTTTTTCTTAAAAGTTTATATTTTTGGTTATATGTAATTTATAGTTTTGTCCAAGAGTTTATAAAATAAAATTATTGAAAGAAAAATATGCATTGTTTAATTTTATGTGAAATTCGCTTAATTGGGGCAGCCGCTTAATTGGGCCAAAATGCCTAAGTCCCGATGTGTCCCAATTAAGCGGAATCGACTGTATTTCACTATAGAGAAATATTTCGAAAAAATTTATTTAACGAATGTTGCTATAAAAGCAATAACTAACAACTTTTTTCCACACCTATTTAATTATATTGCAATTATTAGCATTACTCATTAATAACTACAGTAAATTATGGTTTCATAATTCACTGCTTACGGCCACAAACACAAACCTATATATCCACAAATCATTCTCTCTGATACATTCATATTTGACAATGGCAATGGGAGGGGCCAAAACTGCAGTGGTAGCAGGCAACATGGATGACGCTATCACTTCCATTAAAATTATCAATTTTGAGTCTAATTTATTTAACACGTTGACTGCGAATTACGAGTTTTCTTGTAGTTAGCGTTCTTGCCCAGGACGCCGACTACGAGATTATTTGTAGTATATTGACTTAAAAATATAATATGGCTATATCAAATTGACTTCTGAGACAATAATCCTGAATCTTGGCAGTCAACGTGTTAATAAGTGTGGAAAAAGTATAGTATTTCATTCGCGATTATGGCCATTATTCACTCAGATGATTTGCGCCACTCGCCTGCGGCTCGTGGGCTCAAACGTCATCTTCGTGAATAATGGCTGTCATAATCGCATATAATAAAATTTTTTTTGATAAAGCAGCATAAATTAAACAAGTACTTTGTGATGGCGGTCAGTCCTGTGGTGGCCACAGCTGATTTTTTGTTTTATGCATTATTTCAGATGCATGGATATTTGGAGAGTTATAGAAGAATGCCAAATAAACTATTAAAATATATCATTGATTATTTACTTCAGAAATCTCTCCATACAAGAAAAATTATTTAGAATGAACAAACTAATCTTTTCTGTTCAATTCAGTTTTATATAAGATGAGTATTTGGGGTACATTCGATTTGACGCTCCGATCGTTCCGAGCACGTTCTGTACACTCAAACGTGTTCGATTTGACGCTCGGAGTACACTCAATTGCATTCGTTTTGCGATCGAGCGAGCATTTAGAGTGCGCTCTATGTGTTCGGGGTTTTAAGACCGAGCATATGGAGTATGACGTAATAAAGTGGGGGACCGGCGGGAAAAAAATTAAATTATAAATAAAATAAAAATAATAGCCTTAGACAAATAACAATAGACAAATAATATTGTTATTTGTCTATGGCTACAGAGTACGGCCATTTTATGTATTTATGACGTTCTGTAAACAGCAAAAAAAAAATTAAAATACACCGTGTAAAAAATTAAAATGGAGTAAATTCATTAAATTAATTCATTAATTATTATTTAATTTTTAATTAATTATATTTCTTCATCATTGAAAAAAAAATCAAGGAAAAACCGAGGTATATAATTTTGATTCATGACTGACGTGAACTAATCTGACAGTAAAAACGCCGCCTAAAATTGTAGGGTTAGATTTTATAAACATTACGTCACAAGAACGCTCGCTCCGTTAGTGCTCTATTCATGACGTCACCATCAACTGTTCGCTCAGCGCTCGTTCTACTCTGTACAACTCGAATGCACCCTTGGAGAGCTACAGGGAGCGCTGTCTAATTGTAATATTTCACTTATTATTTACATTGCTGCAAACACGTATATAACAAAAAAATGTACGAAGGTTCTTCAACTACTCATAGAAATAACAGACATTTGTGATACAATATTTTTATTCAGCACTACAGGATACATACAGAAAATATCTCTTAAGCTTAAGGGTATCGTTTGTTTATTTGCCAAGTGTTGCAACTTTTGCAATTGCTACTCTCCATATTAACTTACAAGCTCCGTGATGGTATCAATCGAAAAAGAGTTTTTACCTCCTTCTAATGATACCAAAAACTTTTGCAATCGATATTGATATTTTCAGTTTTTTCTTTCTTTTCCTACAAAACATGGAACAACTCATAATGAATTTTTTCACCCATCGCTATGAATTTCACGAGTAAAATAATATAATTTTACCTATCAACAGAAAACTGCATCAAACTGTAGAAAATAGTGATTTCACTTTTGTAAAAACAAACTAAGAGGAAAAATTTATTTCAATAGTTTACACCTTTCAAATTGTATGTCATGTTGATATTAACACATAGTTAAAACTGTCACTTTATTAATATTCCATACCATTATTAATATCTCTTAATTATAATGATCATAACCAACAAATCTGAAGTCTGTTATACAGTGTAAGGAATTTTTTTAAATGGCATTTAAAGTCAGTAATACACTATGAAAGTATCCTAAAGAACCAGATCTTGTTTGTCCTTACTAAAATGAACACCATATACTCCTTTTAGAATTATTAAATAAATTAACATTACTTTTAACATTAATGTAATCAAATAAATTAACATTTATTTGATTAAATTTGAACAATAAAACCATTGTTAATTAAATTTTAAAATAAATTTATAATTCCTTATTTTTATAATAATAAATGTTCAAAGAATCCACAGTTCTTTATTAAACAATATTCCATTCTATTAATAATTACGTATATTGATTAGTAGCATATCAGTTAAAGAGGCGCATGTTGTAAAAATTGCAGACCTCAAAGGATTAATATTTGTGTGGCGAGTTTTATAAATTTTGCTTTTAAGGTGACCCCACAAATAGAAATCACACGGTGTCAAATCAGGAGATTTGTCGGGCCAATTTATTGCATCACCTCCACCAATCAATTGATTTGGAAATGAGTGGTCTAAACATTCTCTAACATTTCTTCCAAAACGCGCTGGACATCTGAAATGCTGGAACCAGATTTGCACGTAATATTTCGTTAGTTGCAGGGCCATCTTTGTCGACTTAAAGATCTAAGTACGTCTCGGAATTAAAATTTCTATTCTATTTCAAAAGCACCAATAATACGGTTGCCAAAAATGTCACCTCAATATTAATTTTTGGGGATATTGCGTTCTAGTGTTTAAACAGCGAGGATTTTCTAGACCCTAATCGGGTGTATTCTGTAAGAAATGCGTTAAAATTAGCGTCAGGCTAATATTTTTATTTTAACTCCATGTCTAACGTATTATCCAAAAATGCTATTCTGTAAGAGCATTTGTTAAGGTAAACGTTAATACAATATTTGTTAACGCGAGGCGCTAACTCACCCTGTAGAGAGGCTAATATTTACGGCACGTGCATGCGCTGTTACGTTGAATTTTAACAGGAGTATTTATTTAGTCAAATTCCAAGAGAATCTTAACCTAATATTTCGGTGTTGAACTAAATATTCAGTGGCGAAATTTATTTTATAAATGGAACAGAAATGTTTGGTCTTGTGATACTCATTATAACTGGTTTCCACGGTGTATTGAATAAAAATATAACTTTATTCAACTTTTATTTAGTCAATTTATATACTACATTGTATTATAACAGTTTATCTAATTTTTGAATAAAATGTGAATTATATGTTCATTCTATTTTTAAAAAGGTGTACGGTGATTAATTATTAAATAATTAATTGATTTATTACGCTATTTCTACCCTGGAATAACACTGTTGTGATCGTCATTACCAATCTCATCAATTGTTTCTTCAAATAATACACCATTAAAATGATATGCGATATTTTGAAACACGGCGGAGGCATAAGTGAAGTTTTGTAGCTTTCAGATGATTATAATTTTACGTTCTGTGTCTCAACAAAAACCAAAACTGCTCTTCAATACTCCATTTACTTCCTTTCTATACAATTACTTGAACTTGCGTCTGGGTTACTTGTATAACAAAAAATTTGAAACGTCATTCTTATCTCTACTGTAAAGAATTCACTTTAAAAAGTAATAGAAAGTTGATTGATATTCCTACTGTCTTGTGTTTTATTCATTGTTTTTTTAAATAACATGACATTTACTTAAATAGGATCAGCCATTTTTGCAAACTAAACACCAGTGTTAACTTTTAAAGCCACCGTTTTAGTAGATGCTTATTGTAGAACGTTAACTGGCTATTTTAACGCCGCCACGCTATAATTTTAACACATATATGTTTAGCGAATAGCATTAACTTTAAAAATGGTGTTAAAAACTGTACTGTAAACACAACGAACTTTATTCAAATCTGGATAAATGTAATTCCATTAGCTTCACCAGAAAATTTAATCCCATTAAATATAACTACTCTATTGGAGGCAAATTAAAATTGGAAGCAGATTAATCAGCTGCAAATTGTTAAAGATCTTGGTGTTTACTTGGATAATAAGTTAAAATTTAACGTTAATGTAGACAAATCGACAAAATCTGCCTTTGAAACCCTTGGCTTCATATTCCGATCTTGCAAAGAATTTCGCCAACACACTAGCCTTATTTAACTCTTCAGAACTCTCGCCATTTCCTGTTTGGAATATGCGAGTACAATATGATGTCCTCAATATCGTATTTACATTGACAGACTAGAATCAGTGCAGAGACGATTCAATAAATATTTGGATTTTAAATATTTTGGAAACAATATAACTTAGATATGATGTTCGTCTTGCCCACTATGATTTAGTGAGTTTGACAAAACGGTCGATATGCACTGTGTCTATAAAATAATCAATCAGATTATCGACTGACCCAATATTCTGCAGTTGATCAACTTCAATATACCCCAAAAGAGTCGTAGGCAAAACCATACTTTCTATATCAATAATAGAACAACAAATGCAGAAATGAATTCACTTCTCAACAGAATCATGTTGTTATTTGATCAGTACTTCAATGATTGTGCTATTTTCTTCATTAACTTTGCTCAGTTTAATTCAGAAGTAAAACTGTAATTTAGTATTTAAGGTTTGGTTATTTTTTTATTTTGATGTAAACATGTATACTTTATATCACTTCTAACCTGTGGGAATTTCTAACGAGACTCACATCTCTGTTTATTCCCCATTTAAATAAAAAATATTCTTTTTCGACTGATACCATTACGGAGCTTGTAAATTTGTATGAGGAGCAGTAATCGCCAAAAAATATAGGTTGCAGTGTTATTATCTTATGTTCCGGGGTAAAACTTGTCACTCAGTATAGTTATTATACAGTTCCCGCTACTAAAATTTCAACCTTCCTACTAATTATAAGTATTCTCTTTTATTTCTTTGTTTGTTAAAATGTTCAATTTTGAATTTATTTTCAAGGAAATGATATTACCTACGTGAAAACCGAAGCCCTGGGTACACTCCCTGCCAAAGAAATCTACCTTACCAACAACCGGATAAGAAAAATTGAGCCTAGATCATTTGGACCAGAAGTCCGGAAACTCCATCTATCCTGCAATGAACTCGAAACAATTTCAGAAAACTGGTTCCAAGACTTCACCGTACTCGAAGAATTAGACATCTCAGGAAACAATATATCAGTCCTAACTCAAAATACATTTGAAAATTTTGACAGTTTAGTACACATAGTTTTAAGCCATAACAAAATAAGTAAAATAGAACCAGACGTGTTCTCGAATAGAGCTAATTTTAATTCAATTCATTTAGATCACAACAATTTGTTAGCGTTGCCCTCCTTAATTTTCAAGTTTGAACTTGTTAGGATAAAAACTTTATATCTTCATAATAATCGCTTGTCGTTTTTGAGTGAAGATTTCATGCGAAAAATTAAAAAGCAAAGAGCTGTAATCTATGGTAATCCTTGGATGTGTCCTTGTTATTTAAAGGTTAAAAAATGGCTGTCTGAGAATGTTAATAGATATTTTGAGAAAAAGGACGATTATGATTATGAAGAATATATGATTATGGATACAGGATTTAAGAGAATCTCACAGGATGACTATAGATGTAGAAATACTACGGAGAGAGAAAAGTGTAGCTATAGATCAGATTTTCAATTTATTGAGGATTATGAAAAACGTAATGTAAGAGAGTCTGAACAAGTATATTGTCAGAAAAAACTAAAAATGGGTTAAGTTATAATATTATTATATTTTTAATGTTATTCAAATTTACAAAATGTATAGTTATAATCAAAATTTGTCTTTTGATGTAAATTAGCCTTTTACAAGCTAATAAATATGAACCTACAGTTATGTGCGCAGAAATAGCAGTGAGGTACTGTAAATATCAAAATTATGTATATACAAGTATGAAATGCGGATTTTTTGTTTTTATGAAACACATTAAACTCAAAAGAACAGTAAAAGTTTATTTATTCAAAGTATGCTCCATTAGAAGTTATACATTTTCCCCATCTTTCAGGCAATTTGTGAATACCTCGCCAGTAGAACTCTTCCCCTTTCTCCGCAAACCATTCATCTAGCCATTTTTTTCACATTTTCATATGAACAAAAGTGCTGCTCGGCAAGTACGTGACCCATCTATGCGAACAAGTGGTAATCTGAAGGGGCCAAGTCTGGCGAGTAAGCGGCATGGGGTAGCACTTCCCACTTGAGTGCCTCCAATGTGTTGCAAACTGCTTTTGCCTTATGTGATGGAGCGGTATCGTTAAGAAAGATTACCTTGTGCTGTCTTCTTTCGTATTCTGGTCGTTTTATGAGCAGCGAATGGTTCAATTCGATCAGTTGTTGTTGGTAGCGTTGGGTATTAACTGTTTCACCAGGTTTTAACAATTCTTAATAGACCACACCCTTTTGGTCCCACCAAGTACAGAGCATTGTCTTTTTGCCAAAGCGATTCGGTCTTGCAGCTGATGTGGATGGTGAGCCTGGGTTCACCCATGATTTTTTGCGTTTGGGATTTTCAAAATAAATCCAATTTTCATCGCCAGTAATGATACGATGCAAAAAAGACTTTCTTTTGTATCGTGCAAGCAAAATTTCACAAATGTTTTTGCGTTTTTCCATCTGCCTCTCATTCAATGCATGTGGAACCCATCTGCCGACTTTCTGGATCTTACCCATCTCTCGTAGGCGATTGGAAACAGCTTGTTGACTAACGCCTAACTGCTCTGCGAGTTGTTTTTGTGATTGGCTATCGTCTTCCTGTGGCAATGTTTCCAATTTTGTATCTTCATATTTTTTTGGAGGTTTTCCATGTTCTTTGTCTGTAAGATCAAAGTCACCACTTTTGAAACGCCGAAACCATCGTTCACACGTATCTTGCGATGGAGCATATTCACCATAAGCTTCTCGAAGCAGTCGGTATGATTCAGCAGCAGTTTTTTTCAAATGAAAACAAAACAGTAGTACTGTCCGCGAATGCTCTTTATTTGGCACAAAATTTGACATTTTTAACACAGTAAAACAAAACTATATGATCACTTTTCAAATTATAACCTATACGCATGTGACACCTAATGACACCTTAACAAAACGCCATATGTGTTGAAACTTTGAACTATACACCCGGTTTGCGCGGCAAGTTTGAAAAAAATCCGCATTTCATACTTGTAGACCTGGTATATTAGGTCGTCAAGAATGAAATTTGTAGAAAAGTTCCAACTCTAATGCCTGTAGTTTTGCCACAGTCATTTGTGCTGTGTGTAGTCTAGCGTTATCATGCAATAAGATAGGAGTCGATCTGTTGACCAATCTAGGCTGTTTTTCTTTAAGTTTTTGCATCATTTCGTCCAGTTGCTTGCAGTGTATTTCTGCTGTGCTCGATGAGCCAGTTTTTTGTTTTTTTTTTTTTGTTTTTAAGATACTTGTACGAAATTTGGCGAACCAATTTAATATTGTCTGCTGCGTAGTAACACTAGAGCCAAATACACTTATGTTCCACGTAAGAACTCATACTTCATAATAGCGCGAATTACCGACCGTTCCATGAATGTTTTTGATATTTTTGAGAGCATACAATGATTTCTTTGAACAGGCGAGATGTGTAACTTTCCAACAAAAAAAAAAAACAACGGTTAAATATTAAGCCAATGTCAAATAATAAGCTGTTAAAGTTGACAAAATTATTAACTACAAATTTCATCCTTGATGACCTGATAATTATTAATAAATTTACTAGAGGCCCGCGACGCCTCAAGGAACGATACAAAAAAAAAATAGTTATTTTCTGTAATACAATAAAAATATACAGGGTGTTTGTTTGAAACGCTGCACCTCGAATAACTCCTTTATTTTAAGAGATACATAACTAGAAAGAGCCCACTTAAGGACTAAAATAAGAAATAAAAATAATTACAGAAACTAAAATCAAAGATTAGTCACGTAAAAATACATTTGTAGATAGATATACATTTGTTATTTCAGTAATACATTTTTTGGATAGTTAATTTTTTACAAGGGTGATAAATTTTGGTTGCCCACGGTGCTAAAATGTCAGAGTGCTAAAATAAACGCCCGTGATACTACTGCTATTTTTGCGCACATGATATGTACGTTGAAATGAAAATACTCAAACTATCGTCCTAAAATAAGGTTCTCCTGACATGTATACAACTAATTATGTGAATAAATCAGTCTAAGCTGACGTCACTCGTCACATGATTTTGCACCGTGGAGGTATAACACGTGTGTATTCCTATACTCTATTATGTTATGTTCGCTAATTGTGTAGAGAATTTACGTGCTTATAGATATTTGTTTAAAACTTATATTGTGCTAATAGCTAACCCTTCTCAATTATAAACAACTACAAGTGTTAAGAATTTATAAAACATTTATTTGTGAACGACAAATAGGGCTTTATAATGGACTGTTTTTATAGGTTAAGTGTCTATTTTGTATAAATTTTAGTGTTATTTACATATATATATAAACAAGTATATGGCGCATGAACGCTGGCTAGATGTTCCATGATAGAAGGATGGAGCTATGTATTGTCGTGCCCCTTTATGCCCGGTGAATTGTTGGCGCATGTCTAAATTACGACCTTGCTATTGGTCGAAAAAATTACAGTTACGTAGCGGGAGTTAAGAGAAGGAGCTAGGCATGTGGACATGTGGCGTCATTCTTTCTGTTAGAAATATTATATGAAGTTTTGTCTGTATTAAATTGTGAAAAGAGTTCGAATTTATAACGAAAATGCCAGCAAATTGTGTTTTACAACCATAAATGTAATTTTAAAGTAAAGAAGTGTGTTGTTCCTTTTAAATAATCAGTCAATATTCACAGTAAATATTATATTAGCCATTTAAACGGGTACAGCTACGTCTTTTTTACCAAATAGTATAAACCAAATAATTAGGGTTTTTGTTTGATAACTTCTAACCTTATTTTTTTAAATGTAAATGTCATTTCATCTGATTTTATCCTGCTTTTTCAAAATGAATTGACACTACCCGAACATGCGCATTGTGTTTTACGGTCACCAAAAGAGACAGACATATGTATATCTTACTCTCTATGTTGGAACATTTTAATTTACATTGAGATATAGGCCAGGCGCCATATACTAGTTTATATATATATGGTTATTTATATAATTTTTGCAGTGTTGTAATAGATACATTTATATAAAAATCTAGAATAAATACATAATTACATTTACATTAATATCTAGATACAGATACAGATACCTAAGAAATATTGTATATAATGGGTGTTTTTTTTAGAGGTATAGAACTTTAAATTGCAATAAAACAACGATGGATTATTCGATTGACATGAATTTTTTTTTATTCGAAAGATAATCTTGTGGCATTACATTTTAAATATGATTTCTGGCATATGACCGCCACGGCTGGCTCGGATGTAGTCCAATCTGGACGTCCAATTTTCGATGACTTTTTCCAACATTTGTGGCCGTATATCGGCAATAACACGGCAAATGTTGTCTTCCAAATGGTCAAGCGTTTGTGGCTTATCCACATAGACCAATGACTTTACATAGCCCCACAGAAAGTAGTCCAGCGGTGTTAAATCACAAGATCTTGGAGGCCAATTCACAGGTCCAAAACGTGAAATTAGGCGGTCACCAAACGTGTCTTTCAATAAATCGATTGTGGCACGAGCTGTGTGACATGTTGCGCCGTCTTGTTGGTATGATTTAATGTAATGCCACAAGATTATCTTTCGAATAAAAAAAAATTCATGTCAATCGAATAATCCATCGTTGTTTTATTGCAATTTAAAGTTCTATACCTCTAAAAAAAAACACCCGTTAGATGCAGATACAGATACAGAATTATAAAAAATATCTAGAGACAGATACATGCCAAAATAGTTTGTATCTAGGTACAGCTAGATACTTTTGAAAAAACACTGAAAAATGAAAATACCATATTTTTTACTAAACAAACAGTGCATGTTAATCAGTATTATACAGGCTGTTCAAAAATGATCGTGGCGTCATTAAAACCCCACTAAATTCAAGGTAAAACACTATTCTACGGAATAAATTTATACTAAATAACGTATATATTATGTTAGCCATATGTGCTTACGTATGAGCTGCGTATCTATAAGACTATTGTTAGTCTTATAGATACGCAACTATGTTCTTGTTAAGAGGATGTTCCTTTCAATCAAATTTTAACCCTAATTGAAGTGGAATTCGTGTTATGTCACGATCATTTTTGATCACTAATAAAAAATTACTGATAAGAAATAGGTGATTATTATTTTTATTTTTTTCTCATTCCATACAAATTTAATTTATAAACAAAATTTCAGTTGACATTCTCAAGCTTACAGATTAAATTTATATGAACGTTTAATAATTTATTCAATTTTACGTCCTTTAGGAAACATATCTACTTATCTTACTGATTTCAATTAGGAAATGAACTAATATCCACACTAGGCTTGGGTGAGGCGGACTAGAACCAGTCCTCAGGTGATGAAATGCCACAAAAAATTATCAAAATGTATTTTCAATCACTGGATACTTTTGTAGGGCCTTAATTTGTCTTGCCCAAGGCTTCACAAAACCACGGTCCACTCCCAAACCACTTGTGTGGATATAATTTTTCATATGTTTTTAGTAAATTACTCATCTAAAAAGCACAATAGTTGATCAAAAACTTAGTTTTCATTAATAATGACCCATTTTCCTTAAGTGTTGTACCTACTATTGTGGTACCTAAATACCTACCATTTTTACGACCGTTCAAAAGCCTCGAATAATGAGTGAGATTTTTTTTTTTCATTCCATATAAATTTCATTTGTAAACGTCAGAATTTCAATTGTTTTCTGAATTTTGTTTATAGTCAAAATAAAATATGTAAAATGACAATTTATAATTAAACTATTATATCAGCTCGGTATCGTGGTATAAAAAAAAGTAACGATCAAATTATCTGAAATACAGATACAAGATACTTTTTTTTTTTTTTGGTCTTAGGACTGAGGCCATTATCCAGTAGATGCATTTATTTTTGAAAAATCCATGCCATAACCGGGATTCGAACCCGAGCCCTCATGGCCTAGAAACCAGTGCATCGCTACACTAACCACTACGCCATGGTGACCGGCTACAAGATACTTAAATTTAAATATCTTGGTACAGATACAGATATATATTTAAAAAGTATCTAATTTGTATCTAGATACTTGTAACTAGATACATTACAACACTGCATTTTTGATATATTTCTAGCATTGTATTATATAAACAAATAATGGAAGATATACTAATAAAATAAAAAACATTTTATCCACCGCATAAAAAACTACAAACTCTAGGATTTTCTGTTTAAGTTCATCAAAATATACTCTTTTTATAATTTTTAATCATTTGGTATATGTATCTAATTTTTTAGTTTGTTGTGATTCAACACATTTTTTATTTATTTTTTTGTTAAATATGTATTATTTTTGCATCCTAAATAATTGATGTGAAATGTGAATTTTCACGCATTTCAGGGTTTTGTAGGTATTTAATAAGTATAAGAAGTCAACATAATACTGGATATCTAGGAATATTTGTTCTATAATCACATCAAAATCAACAATATTTTGATCATCATTTTTATTCGTTATTTGAGTACTAAGAGCTTCCATTTAATTTTTGTAAACAAAATTTAAATAATTTACCAAAAATCCCAGCATTTTGTTCCGCTTTTGTTTCGTATTCAAATCTATATTAGATTAATAAGAAATATATTGATAAAAGGGTTATTTTTTTATTTCAGAAACGTATTTCCCACTATTAACAATGTGTTATTTTATTCATTAAGTATTTCATTACTATAAATGATTTATTCCTCTTCGATACCTTAAAAATAAAAGGTTCATTCACAACTTATAATAGTATAATAAAATAACTGAACACACCACGGAAATAAAATAAGTAGTGTAGCGACACATAAACTGCAATATTTTTCAAAAACGCAATCGGATCAAAAACGTTTCGTACGTTTCCGGCTCAGATCAATATATATTACCTAAAAATTTTTCAGATTTTTAGTTTACCCTTTATTTACCCAAAAGGGGGCGGGACAAGAACTTTTTTACCACCTTTTTGACTAAAATCGTTTTAAAAAACACGAATTTTAATTTGTTTTTTTAATCTACGACCTAAGATATTTCTTTGGATATCTCACAATAATTTTAAAAACATATTTTTTTATCGACAACACAAAAAAATCGACATTTTTCGAAAAACTAAACTGATCAAAAATTCCTATTGAACTATTCCGGTTCCCGTCAATGGTCACTATGCAGATTTTTTCAGATTTTTAAATCAATCCCTCTGAGAGATAGGGTGGGGGCAAAAGTTTTGACATATTTTTTGCAAAATTCCTATAAAAAAAAAGATTTTTCAAAAATAAAAATTGTTAATCCACGCATTAAGAGCTTTCATTTGATATGCTACTCAAAATTTAAAAAAAATATATATATATTTTTATTAAATACATAATTGTTTATATTTATCTGAGGATGTGTTTTTCTGAACTCAATTTGAATTATTTGAAGTATTTTTCCTATATGTGGGGTCAAAGAGTTGTATAAGCATGCCAAATTTTAACTTTCTATGTTATGCTTTCATTTTATTGGCTACAATTTCTACCGTACAGGCAGACACATGGGTAACGTTATAAGGATTTTTGGTGGTCATACCTACAAATCCCTAAAAATGAAATTTTTGCGTTTTTTACACCATTTGATATGTAATTTAACGTTTTATGACTACTTAATTCTCACTGATATACTAACCAGACACCATAGAAACAAAGTAGATATAAAAACAACATAATTAAAGGCAGTAGCGCACCCTGGGGAGGGGCCCGGGGGCCCATCCCCCCCCCCAAGAAATGAGGAAATAAAAATAAAAACCTATAAATACACTAGAAAATTTCCAGCATCGTTTTAGGTAAATATAGCTGTTTAAAAATAGAGATGAGGACTTTTTTTTAAGTCGTCACTTGTATTTTAGAAGTAAGAACCTTTTTAGGGTTTTGTAAATTTGATCAAAACACCCTTATACCGTCATTTTGTCGTCTGTCTGTCTGTTCGGTAAAAATTTTAGCCAAACGGCTAAACCTAGGAAGTTGAAATTTGGCATGCTTATACAACTATTTGATCCGCACATAAAAATACTAAAACATCTAAAAAACATATCCCCTTAAAAATATAAACAAATATGTGCATATCGAAAAAAAAAATATTTTTTTTAAATTCTGAGTAGGTATCAAATGAAAGCCCTTAGTACGTGGATTAACGATCAAAATTTTATTTTTGCATAATAAATTATTTTCATGCGATTTTTGCCAAAATTGTGCAAGACAAAATATCGTCCCACATCCTGTAGCCCAGATAGCTTAAACTAAAAATCTGAAAAAATTCTAAGTAATGTACATTGGTGTGAACCGGAATAGTACAACAGGAATTTTGGATCAGATTATGTTTTCGGAAAATAACACATTTTTTGTATTTTTTTGGTTGACGATGTACAAAAGTTATAGTTATGTAGCACACTAGAAGGCGTATCCTGGTCTAATGGTTATTTTGGCAAATGTGGCATTTAATTATTAAGAGCGTAAATTTAATAACCAGTTGGAATTGTTGGAATTATATTTCCATTCTATGTGTCATGTATACGAAACCAGAGGAGCGGAGCATATGATTTAAACAACCAATGGAAGCCATAGGCGCATTTTTCAAAATCTCAATGAAACTTGCTATATATAAAAAAATACTGCACATATTTAGAAACCTAAATAATGGTATTAGGTATTCGAAAAAATATTTTAACATAAAATTAGTTTTTAAAGCTCTTCTTAGATTAACAGACGATAAATTATTTTAAAAATATCGTTCATTTTGTCGTGATTACTAAAAAGCAAAATTTGTCCTACACACTCAGCATGCCGCCTTCACTTATTATATACCTGCGACCCTGCAATGTGTGAAAATTCACACTACACATCAATTTTTTCTTTAAGTCGTTACTTGTATTTCCGAAGCTAAGAACTTTTTTTTAGATCATCACTTGAAATTTAGAAGTGAGAACCTTATTCATAGTTTTGTAATCCGGGCCCCCTCCAAAAAAATTCCTGGGTGCGCCACTGATTAGAGGTACCAAATTTAATTAATGCTAATTAGAAAATTGTTGATTGTCATGGTTGTATATGGTTCTAGCAATTTGTGATACCTCCAACACATGAGATGACGTCATGCGAACTACGTGATTAGACTGATTTATAGGAAATTCCTAAACTTATGCCATAATTATGTATCTGTGTTCACTTTTGTATTTATTTTATTATCTAAGTATGTACTCAAAAATTAAATGATAAATATTTTTATTAAACAATATTATTGTGACATTCAATTTATGTTTTATTTCTAAATTGTCAGAAATATGTTTTTATTAACTGGAAAAAATATACAGCCGTCGGCGACATGTTCTTGCGCGTTGTATACACGTGTGAAACATCAAAGGTGGTCAGGCAAACATGAACGCGTGTGTGCTTTGTGGGTTGCGGGACTGCAGGCGTATATTTCAGCTATATTATCAAACAGATCTCTGCAATACAAACAAATAACCGATGGACAATACAGCAGTGGCGGCTGAGACAGGGAGGCGCTGGGACAGTGACCTCCTAAAAATTTTTAGTAAAAAAGCTAAATTTAATACTTTATTTATACTTCTTTAAAATTGCAAGATATATCTGCATATTTTTATTTTTATTATTTCTTATTCAAAGATTTTTCATATAAATGTTAGATTTAAAAAATTTAAATCAAGACGACAACGCTCTTCCGAGCGTTGTTGGACACTCGGCGGAGTGTCCCAAGATACAGCGTTGCCACATGTAATATCTAATGTTCTTATCTACATATGTAGCAAAAATGTACTAGTGACGGCAACAGCGGCGAAGGTTAGTGTTGCATGTATTAGTGAATTACGGCCGGTGTCCCGTGGCTTAGTTCGGTCGTTGTGATTTGTGACAAGTACTTAAAAAAAGTATTTGCGAAAATGAATCGAATGAAGCATGTTAGTTTTATTAAAATACACTGTATATTTTAATAAAACTAACGTGCTTAACTATGAAACAAAATTATTAATAAAAAATCAGCTGTGGCCACCACAGGACCGACCGCCATTATAAAGTAATTGTATAAAATATATTCTAGCAGCAGAGTAGAAATAACTTGGCCTAATATTTTCTAACAGAGATATTATTTATCATGACCATGGAAACGTTACATATAAGTACGAAAATTTGAGACTGAAAAAATTTTACAAAAATTTACGACAAATTTTTCGTTTCATCAAAAAACATCTCAAATAAAAGTTATTAGGTATTGCATTTATAGCAACTTTTGTTAAATAAATTTTTCGAAATATTTTTCTGTTGCTAAATATTCGCAAAAATCTTAAAATCGACACGAGTAAACTTCCATTTTTAGTCAACCGATTTTTACCAAAAGTTGATCAACTCGTGCCATTGATGGCAGAAGCTTAAATATGAAGTTTCATAAAAAACCTTTTAGCCGAATTTGCTCTGTGTACACAGACAGACAGGCGGACGGACGGACAGATGGACAGACGGACAGACGGACGGACAGACAGACCGACAGACGTCATGCTAAAAATAGTCAAAACGTTATGTAGGGACCTCAATTCGTGGAGATCCATCGAAATCTCGAAATCGGTATGATCACAATTCCTCCCTTAAATATGTTGGCGGTCGGTAAAAATATGGGTCCTCATCGGCCAAAATTGAATATTTCCCAACAGGATAAAAATGGAAATAGAACATTTAATAGAAAGTTTAGTGAAAAACAATATTTATATTTTTTGTTTTGTTTCCTGTGTTTGATTTGCTCATCAGACGCATATGAAATAAAGACAGTAAATAGTGTTAAAGATAAAGTTCTTAAACATAATGTGTCTCATAAGCATATGCATTATGCGGTCAAATTTGCCATACTGGAATCGGTAAATATACGATTTCAACTTGATACTGCGTATAAACGTTCAATTAAAGAACATAACGAAAAGGTTAAATCTAATATTTAAATACATGTGAATATGTGTAGGTATCTGCTTAATTAATAACCAAATATGTTATGTTTCTGACTACAAATCATTGTCTTAATAATATTGCAATTTTAATAATAATAATAATAATAGAAGTAATAACTACAAAAATGATAATAATAATATTGGCCATAAATCTTAATAAAAGTGCCAGATTTGTCAGTTTTTCTAGTTGCAGAACATATTTTCAGGTATTTTTTATTTATTTACTTTTTTCTCGTATAACCATCTTTTAATAGATATACATATATGGGAAAAAAAGTGTCCCCCCAAATATTTTACTCACCAGCCGCTACTGCAATACAGTGGTGGACTAAGTAAATGATGAGTAGAGATCATGCCCGGGGCGCCATTGTTTAAGAGGCGCCAAACAATAACACAAAATATAACAGTCTATTCCTAGCGATTAGGCGGAACTAACTGGAATTTTTATTTTTGTAAGTTGTCATTAGCTGAGTTGGATTTTGTAAGTTGGATTTTCCTGAACAAAATTTTCAAAAGTTTCAATCAATTAGTAAAAGTAACTAGAATTGAAAATCTAGTTCCGCCTAAACCAAAGGAACAGACTTTAGTAATATTAATATTATAATTAGTTAATTATAGTTGAAGGTAGGATTCGGACCAGTCAGAAAATAAAAACAAATTTATTAACTTCGCTAACGTTTCGATTTAATTTAAATCTTCATCAGAGCTACAAAGATATATAGAATATAAAATTATTAAATTTGTAAGTTTACATGTATAAAATTATGATAGTGTTCAAATTTAACAAGTCAAGTAGTTAAAATAAGCATTACAAAATTGTCGGAATTTAAAATATAACATAAAATAATTATTAAATAATAAAAACATATCAAATATGAGTTAAAGAATAAAAAACTATGTTAAATTTACATTACCTTGGTTAATATTTGTAATACAAGTAACCCAGACGCACGTTCAAGTAATTGTATAGAAAGGAAGTAAATGGAGTATTGAAAAGTAGTTTTGGTTTTTGTTGGGACACAAGTGAAGACCTAAAAAAAGGTCCTGGGTTCCAAAATACAAGTGAAGACAAAAAAAAATGGTCATACTTTCAAATTCTCAAATGAAGGAGTAAAAACCTCAAGTCTGCTTATTAAAAACACTAAAAAACTCGTGTTTTTTGAGTGATGCGGGGGGGGGGCTCAAGGCTCCTCTGGGTGCGCTCCAGTTGCAAAGTCGAGAGAGAGAGATGCAATGAGTTCGCCACCAGTGATAAATAACTTTATAATAACTTGTTATAACCTGTATATTATTATTAGGTTTGAACACTATCATAATTTTATACATGTAAACTTACAAATTTAATAATTTTATATTCTATATATCTTTGTAGCTCTGATGAAGATTTAAATTAAATCGAAACGTTAGCGAAGTTAATAAATTTGTTTTTATTTTCTGACTGGTCCGAATCCCATTACCTTCAACTATAATTACTAACTTACGGACGTAACTCATCTAATCAATAATTAGTTAATTAAAATGTAGAAAATAATTTTGTATTAATAGGTAACTACAATTATCTAGGGCGCCAAATTCTTGTTAGTCTCTTATAGAATATAATTTTTAATATAAATGACGGTTATGGCTTTTGTAATATAATAGTACCTAATAATAATATACAGGTTATAACAAGTTATTATAAAATTATTTATCACTGGTGGCGAACTCATTGCATCTCTCTCTCTCGACTTTGCATCTGGAGCGCACCCAGAGGGGACTTGAGCCCCCCCCCCAGCACTCAAAAAGCACGAGTTTTTAATAAACACACTTGAGGTTTTTACTCCTTCATTTTAGAATTTGAACGTATGACCATTTTTTTTGTCTTCACTTGTATTTTGGAACCCAGGACCTTTTTTTAGGTCTTCACTTGTGTCTCAACAAAAACCAAAGCTACTTTTCAATACTCCATTTACTTCCTTTCTATACAATTACTTGAACTTGCGTCTGGGTTACTTGTATTACAAAAAATACGAAGCACCATTCTTAGCTCTACTTATAATAATTAATATTCCTACCTTTTTTTTGGTCTTCACTTGTGTCCCAACAAAAACCAAAGCTACTTTTCAATACTCCATTTACTTCCTTTCTATACAATTACTTGAACTTGCGTCTCGGTTACTTGTATTACAAAAAATACGAAGCACCATTCTTAGCTCTACTTATAATAATTAATATTCCTACCGTCTTGTGTTTTATTATTGTTATTTTTTTTTAATAACATGACATTTACTTAAGTGGATCAGCCATTTTTGCAAACTAAACACCTGCGTTAACTTTTAAAACCACCGTTTTAGTAGGTGCTTATTGTAGAGCGTTAACTGGCTATTTTAACGCCGCAGCGTTATAAATTTAACACAAATATGCTTAGCGAATAGCATTTACGTTTAAAATGGTGTTAAAATAATGAAGTTCAGTTTCTGACGTTAAGATTTTAGACCCGTAAATAGGTTAAAAATTTTAGTTTTATTAGAGCATAATTTTTAAATAATAAATGAAATATTACCTTAACAAATGAATAATATAACAATATATGACAATTCAAATAAAAATTTGTCATTTGAAACATAAACTGACATATTTTGGGCAGATTAGCCAACATTAAGAAAATCACTTAATATTTGAGATACAGGTAGGTAACATTATAAAAAATTGATGTGAAGAGTGAATTGTCACACATTTCAGGGTTTTGTAGGTGTTTAGTAAATGAATGATGATTATTTGGGATGCCAAACCAAATTTTATATTAAAATATATTTTTTTTTGTTAATTTTAATTGGAACGCCTAATACCATTATTTAGGTTTCTAAATAGGTGCAGTATTTTTTTTTTTATATATAGCAAGGTTCATTAAGAATTTTAAAAATTGCGCCTATGGCTTCCATTAGTTGTTATAAGCTCCGCCCCTCTGATTTCGTGTACATTGAAACAGAATTAAATTACAATTTAAACAATTTCCACTGGTTATTAAATTTACGCTTTTAAGAATTAAATGCAATATTTGCCATAATATAACTAGAATTTTGAAAAAATAATTTAAACAATATAAAAAATCAAAAAAAAAAAAAAACAAAAAATAATATTGTCTCATCTCGCAGGGTTCGATCCCTTTCGCATCGAGTTAGTTTGGTGAAAAGCCAGCGTCATAACCACTAGACCAGCATACACCTTTCAGTGTAGCGTGTTACAAAGCTATAACTTGTGTACATTATTAGCCAAAAAACACAATAAATTCGTTTTTTGCCAAAAACATAATATGATCAAAAATTCCTGTTGTACTATTCCGGTTAACACCAATGTACATTACTTAGAATTTTTTCAGATTTTTAGTTTAAACCATCTGGGTTATAGGGTGTGGGACATCATTTTTTTTTGCAAAATTTTGGTAAAAATCGCTTCAAAATAATCTATTTTGCAAAAATAAAAATTTGATCGTTAATCCACGTACCAAGGGCTTTCATTTGATACCCAACTCAGAATTAAAAAAAAATATATATATATATATTTTTTTTTTTCGATGATCCCATATTTGTTTATATTTTTAGGGGGATATGTTTTTTAGATGTGTTAGTATTTTTCCTATACGCGGGTCAAATAGTTGTATAAGCATGTCAAATTTCAATTCTCTAGGTTTAGCCTTTTGGCTACAATTTTTACCGAACAGACAGACAGACGACAAAATGACGGTATAAGGGTTTTTTGGTCATACCTACAAAACCCTAAAAACAAATGATTTTTCATATTAGGTATTTGTTGAGTTAAACTATTAAAAATGTACCACAATTCCTGTAACAATTAACAAAAATAATATATTGTAATGTAATATTGTAATTAAAATAAATATGAAATTGAATAACAGCATAAAATAACGATTTTTAAAAGTAGCAGCAAATAAATCAATAGTTTCGCGAATTGAGTGCCCCCTGTACACCTATTTAATCACTTTTCTGTTAACGCGTTTACATTCATATTGTAACAGAAGTTTATAAAATTTTGTAATTTGAGAGTTACTTCTGACTGTGACAGTTGATTATGTCTAATAATTAAACACTAGCAGACCTAGACAGACAGACAGACGGACGACAAACCCTAAAAAGAAATTACTATCTACACGCCGAACGAAGCTAGGAAATGAATAATCGGCCCAATTCTGTAAGCAAGTTACTACGAAAAAGTTACAATAAAAGTTGCTAAATACAAGGTCAGTAACTATTTTAGTAACTTTCACGAAATTCGTATTCTGTAAGAGAAAAGTTGCTATGAAATTAGTAACTAGTTGCTAAGAAAGTTATTATGGATAACAACTAACAGAAAGCAGTTGCTACACTTAGTAACTTCAAAATAACTTGTTAAAATCATGTAAAATCGCAATTTCTCTGTTTAATAATGAATTATTTCAAGCATTTTACAATGAAGGGCAACATAGAGACAATAATTATAGAAGGATTTTTATTTTATTTTCTGTATGGCACAAAATTCTTCGAGTTCTTTATTTCAATTTCTATTTTTTTTCTTTTTTTTTGTTTATTTACATTTGTTTTATAATAGTATAACAGTACAATATTTTTTAAATGTATTAACTACGACTGTCAATAGAAGCCGCGCACACAAGGGGGTGGTCGACGAGTACAGACCCCCTCCCCCAAGGATTTGAAAAATCAAATACTTATTAAATAAAAACTAAGCGACTGCAAAAAAGAATCACTTTTTTTATTACTAAAAATTAAATTATAATCAAAATTAAATAAATATATAAACCCAATCCTCTCCATAAAAACACAACAATACATTTGTATTATATTACAGATATTTTTTCGAAATGGACCCTTCCCAGATCAATGTTTTATGTGCGCGCCTGTTCAATGGCTATCCGAACTTCTTTAACTGTATTTCACCCAATTCATTTAAATTTGGACTATAACTTGCACCACCACATAGAAAACAGTAGCCACATAGCACATCACCACAGCACCACCACTCGTTCCTGTCAATTATTTTTTAAACAGTCGTATCACCGACCATGACCGGGTTATTTTCCAGGAAATTCAACAGAATTTCCATCTGTTTGCAATTCTTTTTCTGATTTTGTTTATAAAACATTTTTCGTTTAACCTCAGAAACTCACAACATAGCTGTCAAACTCAATTAAAAACGAATACCTCGCCTGCGCAGAACGTAATCTGCTTCTAGCTTCACGGTTCTTTGTAGCAACGTTACTAAATATAACTTGTTATAAGAACGTTGCTTGTGTTTATGCTTGGAGAATACCAATTGTTTGGCGATTGATAAGAAAGTTACTATAAAAGTTATTTCGTAGCAACGTTACTCAGTAGCAACTAACCTAGTAACTTTTTACAGAATCGGGCCGATTATCAAGAAAAATGCCCCCTAATGTAGCCTATTCAGATGAGGAAAACCATGAATAGGCTGTAAAAATCTATTATATATTATTAATAAAAAATAAGAAACAAAATATATTTTTATTGAAAAAAATCTCTAAACTAGCTTATTGTAAATAAGTCGTACAAAATTGATCCCTAGTTTCTTTCCTTGGATATTTCTTCTCATAATCTTCAATAAATTCAAAATCAACTACAGGAGTGCATGTGGGTGCCACTGTAGGAGCAGGCCCTTTAATACATTTAGGCGCACCATTAGAAGCCTTATCTGACGGGTATTTCTCCCAAGTATTCCATTTTTGAATCATATCATAACAAGCACATTGCCATGGATTACCTGCAATTTTAGCTTTGGTTGTATTCGTTTTGTCAATCAAAGACTGACTCAAAAAAGAAAGTCTATTGTATTCAATATGTATTGATTGTACTTCAATATTTCCATCCATAAAAATTTCTTCTGATATCTCAGTCAGTTGGTTGTTATCTAAATACAATATCCAAAATGAATTTCTATTCGCAAATGCTCGTGGTCCAATTGATGCTATTTTGTTGTGACTTAAAACTATTAGGCTTAATGATGTAAAGTCCATGAATATGTTCCCGGGAAGATGTGTTAGTTCGTTTCCAGATAAGTCCATCTCCTTAAGGGCTGTTTTGTTCTGAAACCATCGTGGTGAAAACTTGTTTAGTTTGTTGCATGATAGATAGAGGGTGTTTACTTTTGGCCCGAAGGACCACGTTTCGATTATTGATATTTTGTTGTTGTCTAAGAATATTTCTCGTACTGGAACTGCACTTAGGGCTCCATTAGAGAGGTAGCTTATTTGGTTACCTAGAAAATAAAAATATTATTAATGTCATGTGGATAGTATAATATTTTAAAAATGGATGTGAAGCGTAAATTTTCACACATTTCAGGATTTTGTAGGTATTTAATAAGTACAGGAAGGCAACAGAAGGCTAATCACATCATAATCAATAGATTTTTGATAATAATTTTTATTCGATATTTGAGTACTAAGAGTTTCCATTTAATTTTTTATTTTGGCAGAATAACTATTTGCTCAGCATTTCTCGTTTAATTTCACAAAACATACAGACGCAAATCCCCAGATGACATCCCAATTAGATCGACATGACATGTCGAACATAAACGTTACAGAAGAGCTAGTAGCAGAAAAACTAAATTTATTACGTACTTCATCGTCGCCTGGGCCTGACTGAATCCATCCATTGGTATTAAAATCCTGTAGTGAAATATTGGCAATGCCCCTTTCAAAAATAATGAAAAATTCTCTGGCTGTGGGACACATACCAAAAAAGTGGCTAACGTCAAATATTGTTCCAATTTTCAAAAGCGGCAACAGGTTACAAGCATCAAATTATAGACCTATAAGTCTTGTTTCTATCCCAGCAAAAATAATGGAGCGCATTATAGTTGATGAATTAATGTCCTACCTACTAGAGCACCAAATTATACCATAAAGCCAGCATGATCTGGTCGATCTGTTGTCTCAAACATGTTACTGGCAACTAATGAGTGGATAAAACATCTCGATGCTTCAATTCCTATGGATATTATCTACCTGGACTTTTCTAAAGCTTTCGACAGAGTGTCACATAGCTTACTTTTTGTCAATCTCAAAAATTATGGAATTAGAGGCAAATTGTTGCATTGGATCGAAGCATTTTTAAGGTACTGCACATTCCATTTAAATAAGACTGACGCCCCGTTAGCATACGGATGACGCATAGCCTATCTATTTAAATTTCTCTAGTAAAAAACTAAAAAAAAAATCTACATATTTTGTTATCTTTAATTAAATTATGTCAATCTTTAGGGCTTTTTGTGTTTTCCATATATTATGCGCAGTATTACCATAGAGATTTTAGTACTGGAGGTCACATAATGTATCCCAGTATACAGACGCACATTTTTCTCTGCTTCCACTGGGAAGTGCTTACCAAACACAGCAAAGCATCTGTTAAAAGACTTTCAACAACGCGTTGGAGTGCTCTTTATGCTGCAGTAAAAATACTAGCAGAAATTTTTGATGAGGTTGTGGTTGCAATTTGGGAATTATGTGATCAACAGGAAAATGTAGACACCAGAGGTAATGCACAAAACCATATACCTGCTGTATGTAATTTCACGTTTCTTTGTTATCTTTTCTTTTGGAATGACGTGCTAAGGGAAATAAATTGCGCTCAGATTGCATTTCAAAGTAAAGGCTTGAGTCTTGATCAATTAGCTATAAAAATAGAGGCACTTCGTCTTTACATTCAAGAAAAACGGGATCATATTGTAGAAGAGGCAATAGAACTTGCTGCGAAAAAATAGGAGGACTACGACATTCCAATAGAAAAACGAATTCGTCGTAAAAAACGAATGGCCAGTGAGATGGCCACCGATGCAGGATTCACACTGACAGTTGAAAATCAAAAAGATATGATGGAATGTCGCGACCGATTCAGTAAAGAACTTTGAACTAGATCAAAGTCTATTGAAGATGTAGCTTCATCTTTCGAGGTTGTCCAGACAAATACTTTGCTTTCGGCGAACATCGAAAAGTTGAAATTAGCTGTATCAAAATTTACTGATTTTTATTTATTTATTTATTTTATTTTATGTATTTTATTTTGTTCGGAACACAAACAGGACAGGCCCAGCGAAGTGTTCACTACTACATAATTACAATGTTAATACATAATTAAACAAATTTGTACTTGAAATACAATAAGTAGTTGAATACAACAAATAGTTTAACGTAATAAACTGTTAACAATACATATTATTAATATTGATGACAAATTTTGTCGTTACAATATTTATTGAACATTTTAAAAGACACGTTGGTAATGTTAACATCTGAGAAATTATTATCGTAAGTGCTACAGAGTCTGACTATTGGAGAATTTTGATAAGAATTCGTGTTTGCAAAAGGTATACAAAGAAGCGAAGAAGATCGCGTATTGTACACTGGAACATAAATAGTGATTAAATTTTGCAGTTCAACACATGATAATAGATTATTAAGAATTTTATGCAAAATTTTCATGTCAGTTAAAGTGCGACGATCCTTTAGTGTGAGAAAATTAAACTCGGCGCAACATATATTATAATTGATATAGTTGTAATTATTTTTGAAGCATAAATGTTTAAGGATTTTTTTTTTTTGAATACGTTCAATTTGATCAATATAAATATCGTATTGAGGGTTCCATATGAGAGGCAAATTGAAGATTACTCTGAACATAGGCAAAGTATGACTTAAGGGCTGCAGTTGATTTGAAATCTTTAGTTGACCTGATGACAAAGCTCAGCATTTTGAAGGCCTTTGCTGTGATATTATTTACATGGGGATCAAATGACAATTTGGAGTCAAATAGAATGCCCAAGTCTCTTACAACATGAGAAAGTTCTTGTGATGACAGTACCTTCAAAATTGTAGTTGAATACATTTCTACTATAATTTCTAGTAAATGCAATTATAGAGCATTTATCGTAATTAAAGAATAATTTATTCGTGGTACAGTAGTTGTGAAAATTATCTATGTCATTTTGAAGAAGATTGGCATCAGATAAAGACTGTATTTTTCGATAAATTTTCAAATCGTCTGCAAAAAGAAGAAAGTCGGAATTTTTTATTACTTGATAAAAATCAAGAAGAGCAGTGGTCCTAAGTGTGAACCCTGTGGAACGCCAGATGTTATATTGACATTTATGATGAGGTATCAGAAGCAGAACTCCTCCTAGAGACACCAAGGTTGAGAAGACATTTGCAACCAATGTTACAGTGTCTGATTGGGTATCCGTAGACCTCTTGAAAATCGTGGAATGGGATTTTACAGAATCTCTTCCAAATCTTATGGTCGCACTACAGTTATTTATGACGATTTGCTTATCAGTTGTTTCGTGCGAGAGGAGCTTTAGTAAATTAAAATTAGTCAAAAACTACTTAGGGTCAACAATGAGCAACACGAGACTTAACAATCTTGCAATGTTAACGATCGAACACGCGGCAACACAAAGTATTAATTTTGAAGATGTGATTTCCGAGTTTGCAGCTGTCAAAGCTAGAAAGAAAAGATACTTAAAATATTTTTAAATTAAAAGTGTTTGCAAATTTCTTCTATATATGTACTTGATGGATAGTTTTGCAATTTGATGATCAATGACTTATAGTTTTTTAAATGTTTATTTAAATTGTTGTATTAAAATTATACTTCACGCTTATCTGATTTTTTTCTTTTATATAATGTTGATTTTAACCATTTTCGAGGGGTGACACCATAGATATCCGCCCCAGGTGTCATCCATGCTAACTACGCCACTGGTTGACGTAGCTTTATAATCGGATATCAGGCGACAAATCCTCCTGACACGGCACTGTAGCTATATTATTATATATTTAACTTCATAAATTTTTGTTTAATATTTGTTTATATAAACATGAAATATAAACACCATATTAATTGTAAAATTACACAACGTAAATTTAATAAATATTATAATTAAATTACATTTATTAGCCATTAATCAAAATTTTATTGTTAATTAAAACATAATTTTTCTTCTCAAAATATTTATTTTGGATTGTATATTTGGATTGATCATATCCCCGGCGGACTGAGAGCAATGGCGGATCTAGCAACGTAATTTCTACTGTGTATTTATATTTTACTATTCTTTAGAGCAGAATTTTTTATCTGGAGATACGCGTACCAACATTTACAACCAGAAATGCATTGTTTTATTTATTAAAGTGTCCTCTAGAGCAGTGCTTCTTAAACTTTTTGATGTCGCGGCTCCCCTGCAACTCAAATCAATAACCCACGGCCCCCCTAATTTTTGTTTTTGGAACCAAGATTAGTTAAAATATATTTATTTATTTATTTGGATTTTCAAACATATAGTTTTTACGCTCAGACCATTCAATAACACTGGTCAACAATTTTAAACTTTTTTTGCTGACTTAGATCTGATACTTGTTTTTAAATAATTTTGGAGTGCTGATTTCAAAAATGTTAACAGTTTCTGCTTGTCACGTCAAATTTTTGTTCTATCATATTTTGACTTTTTTCACCTTTTCACGTTCTGATATACGTCTACATTAATTTCAACTTCGTTCTTGTTGTCCAATATATTTCGTAGGCACGCCTTACATGCAGGTACTTGTTATAGACCTTTTTACAACGGCGGTGGGTGCAAGGTCAAGGGTAAGGTACTTAGTATGACTGCTGCATCCATTAAATGTTCAGATTTGTACTTGTTGTTCAATAGGTTTCTAATAAGTATTGGGCTCAGAAAAATTGGCCGGTGAGAATAGATTTAAATATTGGAGACCCAAACATAATACATGAACCTTTGGTGGAGCGAACAAAAATCATTTTCCTCCCTCTTCATATTATACTGGGTCTAATGAAACAGTTTGTAAAAGCGTTGAACAAAGATGGTGACTATTTCAAATATATATTTGAAACATTTCAAAGCCTCAGTAATGAGAAACTAAAAGCTAGCATTTTTGACGGACCACAAATTAGAAAATTAGTGAATGATCCACATTTCACTGTACATAAGGATGATATGGAGAAGAATGCATGGCAGTCTTTCGTGGCGCTCATCAAAAATTTTCTTGGGAATAAAGTATGTGGAGGTAAACCGAAAACTATGTGGAGGTCGTTGAAAATTTGATTGAAAATTATCATCATCTGGGGTGCAACATGAGCGTGAAACTTCATTTTCTAAACAGTTAGTGATGAACAGGGTGAACGTTTCCATCAGGATTTAAAAGAGATGGAGAGACGTTATCAAGGAAGGTGGGGTGGGATACTCACATGATGGCTGACTGTTGGAGTATTAAAAGAGACTTATCGGGAATGGTGCACTCTAGAAGATCTTACAAACGACCATTTAATCTTTAAATTATTTTGTATTTTTATTTTAACACACCAATGCATTATAATGTAATTAAAACTGTTCTCATTTTCTTTCTTTCACTATAAATGAAATTTCAAGAATATTTTCTATTATTTATCCTGTCCTTATTGTTCGCCAAATTTGTACCAATTACAGTATCGACGTCTAAAATTAAACGATAGAAGCATTATTTGGCCGAAAATATGTATTTGTTGTAAAGCAAAAATCTGATGTGATACGCAAAAACTGATGTGATATTTGAGTTCAGTAGCATCAAATTAGTAAGAAACAAGTTTTAGATGTAAGTCACCAAAAATTGTGTTGACCAGTGTAATCTATGTATAATGAAGAATAATATTTATGTGGCATTAAAGTTATAGCTACTTATCCTTTTTAAATAATTAAATAATTAAGTTTTATATTTGCGGCTCTTCGCGGCCCCCTTGTGGGAAAACCACGGCACCCTAGGGGGCCGCGGCCCACTATTTTAAGAAGCACTGCTCTAGAGGTACGGTTTGATCAACAGGGATCTTTAGCGGGTCAATCTTAAACAGCGCACTGCCTGGTCACATTTACGAGGGCTATCTTTTAAGTTTTTACAAAAACTAAGAAGGAATTTTTTTGATACAAACTGTTTTATTGCTTTTCAAAATATTCGCCTTTAAGATTAATATACTTTTGCATGCGTTCCAACCAATTCTCGAAACATTTTTTCCACTCTGAAGTTAGTATCTCAAAAACATGGTTTTCGAAGGCTTCAACAGGTTCTTGAGGTGATGAAAATCACTGTCCACGTATTTTTTGTTTGACATTGGGGAACAAAAAAAAGTCGTTAGGGGATAAATCAGGTGAATACGGGCAATGAGACATTAATTCGATGTTTTTATCCTTCAAATAATCAATTGTATGACGGGCTGTGTGAGAGCTTGCATTGTCATGATGAAGAATGGTGCGACGTTTTTGGTTGTTTTTTCTGATTTTGTCGATGGCTTATGGCAAACAAATTGCTGTATACCATTTAACATTAATAGTTCTCCGATCCTCTAAAGGAATGGTTGCGATATATCAAGTACAACCGAAGAAACAAACGATCATTTTCTTGAAAGTGCTTCGTGAACAAACTTTTATGGGTTTCGGTTCATCTTGGAAGACCCAAACAGTGGATTGTTGCTTAGTTTCCGTTTCATATGAATAAATCCAAGTATCATCATCTGTAAGGACGGATTTTGCAGTGCCTAGGTTGAATTTTTTTACCATTCCCTTACAGCAATCAACACGACCCTTTTTTTTAGCTTCGGAAAAATTATACGGAATCCATCGGGAACAAATCTTTTTCACAGCTACATATTCATGCAAAATCGAATCGAATGCAGTCTGCGATATGCCAAAGCATGCCTCTATCTCACGATAAGTCACATGCCTATCTTCTTCAATTATTTTGCGCACAGCATCGATGTTTTTTTGAATCACAACCGAGTTTGGGCGACCTTCAGGAGATTCATCACTGACGGACGCACGACCACCACGAAATTATATTCTGCAAACGAATTGTAAACAGTCTTTTCTGATGGTGCTTCATTACCAATAATTGAACGAAGCGAATCTATGCATTGTAGTAGAGTTAGGCCTTTACTAAAATCGTAAAAAATCATCCAACGAAAACCTTCACGACTAATATCCATTTTTTCCCAAATTTCTTTTTTTTAACGCTCACTGTCAACAAACTGCTCGGTCAATTTATAAGCTGCCACTGATTTCACAATAACAAATGTCAAATTTTACATATATAATAATGACATATTTCAATATTGCCATCTAGTGGTCGACTGTAAATACATAAAAGGTAACCCTCGTATCTATTAGAAATTCACTTTAGTTAATTTACAATGTGTTTTGATATTAAATCGTAATCTGATTTGAAATGTATATTGGCTAAAGCAATATCAATCTCGGTATCAAAACCTAGTTCTGTATAATCATACAAAATATTAGCTACTCTAAGGAAGGAATTGAGTTTATATGGAGCAACATATTCTGTCACTCCCAACTTAAAGATATTTTTAGACGCAATCTGAGCAATTCGGTCAATTTCAACAAAAATGAAGAATAAAACTCAACATTTAGTAAATTTATCATAAAGTAAAGATAATTATGATTGTATGATAGTGCAATTAATGTTCTATGTTCTATGCTTCTTAAAGTTTCATATTCAAAATAGTAAATAACAATTATTTGAAGAATTAGAGAGATATTACAACCTCTGTTCTACTGATCTTTTAATAAAATTTTCATTTATTTGACATGTGCGCATGCGCAGTTGATATATCCTTAATTTCTTTCTTTTATTAAAATACAGGCTACCTTTATTTAATTTAAATAACGGCAAAACATTTTTATTTAAAGCGCCTTAATTTTGACAGGTCTTCTGTCAATTTAACCTCAAAATTAACAACGGAGTAAATTCGAACATAAAATTTGTTGAGTTTTCTTGTGAGTTCTTGTGAGCAGTGACGGACTTTCGCAGAGACAAAAAAGAAAATTGTCTTGGGCCCGTAATTTTCAAGGGCCCGATTTGGGAGGTGAGGAAGGTTTTTTTTTGCTCTTCACTTGGTTGAAGGTAAATGCCCGTAAATCAAAAATGTCTTGGGCCCGGCGAAGGCTTAATCCGCCACTGCTTGTGAGTAATGATGCAAGTTAAAGATAAAAAACGTTTACGATTTAAATACGAGGACGATGTTATTTTTCTCGAGAAATTGTGTCACGAAACCCTTTTGCGAATGGTTGTGCAGTGTGGGAAGAAGTTAAAAATAGTCTGCTGCAGTTAACTCATATAAGGGTTGCAGTTAACTTCTATATTCATTACGATTTCGATCTATCAATTTGGCATATTTGTCAAAATAAAGTATGAAGCAAGAGCACCGTTGCAATAACACTCTTTAAAACATTATGAAAAATTTTAATACAGGATACTTTATTAGAGGTTTCTTTTAATAAAGTCAAATTTTTTTCACTTTGCAGTATCTCTCTAATATTTCATTTTTCAGTATCTTTTGTTTTAATGATAATGTTTAATTTCATGACTAAGTTTGGGGACGTTATTAATTTATTTCCAATTTAAGTTACACTAGAAATTTATTTACAATAAGTATTTGTAAGTATTTGTAAACAGATGTCTAAGGAGGATAATGGGTATTAAATGGCCAGAGAAAATAAGTAACAAACAAGTAACGATAGGAAATGGAAGTGGATTGGACACACACTCCGAAAACCAAATATTGACATCACCAAACATGCTCTCGACTAAACGATCAGAGGTAAAAGAAGTAAAGGTAGCATTATAACATATATGGTGGATGGAAACAAAGAATGATGCTAAAAATCGAAAAGATTGGAAGGACTTAGTAAAGATACTTTGCGATGGAAACTAATGTTTTTATCTAGCTTTAATTTAATGTGTTGGTGACAGTTCAAAACCATTACAGTTAAGGCTAGTGTAAAAGATACAGGACTGGCAACCCTGATATCTCAAAACTATGCTGCAGAATCGCCGTAAGGCGTCCTATGCTCCAATAGGAGCAACAGAACAGATAATGATGAACGTTTATCTGATAAAATAAATTTACCCTATAGCTGCTACAGAATTTATTTATTTAGATATTGTTGTTTGACAAATAAAACACTTTTCCTACTTTCTACCCTCGTATAATCACGCTAGAATGAATAATATTTTGTGAAGTCGCAGAATGTGAAGTGTGAATTTTCACACATTTTAGGGTTTTGTAGGTCTTTAATAACTGCAAGAAGTAAAAGAGTCTCTAGGACAATTTTTTCCTTTTATAATCGCATCTAAAATGAACAGGTTTTTTATGATCATTTTTATTCGTTATTTGAGTACTTAGTTCCGTTTAAATTTATAAACTAAATCTAAATAATTATCATATAATAATAAATCATTATTCCTCTTCGATACTTAAAAACACAACGTATAACTCAGTTAATTTTTTTTTGTTATATTTTTACTTGCCCGACCTTAATATATAAGGGACAAGTATTGTAATCGCGAAAATTTTCGATGTCGAGATTTTGACGGATGACCACGTTTCATGGTCCAGGGAATCCAAAAAACCTATTTTCGAAGTGTCGTCCATATGTGTGTGTGTCTGTGTGTCTGTGTGTATACACGATAACTCAAAAACAGTTTAACTTAGAAAGTTCGTTCTGGTACTAAAAAATTCTCCTAATAATTGGAAAGAACCCTATTGTTTTTTATTAAAATCCGAAATCGGAAACGGAAGTTATTAAACTTTAAAATTTAAAAAAATTCGTAACTAGTAAACCAAGCCTTGGACAAAAAATTGTATAGGACATAATTTGATGTATTTTTGAAGATTTACATAAATATTTTTTTAAATAAAAAAAAAATATATATGTATTTTTTTTATTATTTATTTTATGGGAGGGCAAGTCTAGCGGAGGTCTCCCTTCGCCACTGGTTTAATTACAAAATACATACCCTACATTAGCTGTAAATACAAAGAATCCGTAACGTTATTAGCCATAATTTATTCACAAGTAAAAATAAATTGTCCAAAGCAAAAAAACTACAATAAACTCTTTAAACGAAATCTGAAAAACTTAATCTGAAATTCCTGTCGTATGTTTCCGGCAAGAACTGTATATCATATACAGTTCTTGCATACAGTATATGCATACCAAATTTCAAATCTGTAGGTCCAGCCGTTTAATCAAAATTTCTACTGAACAGACACATGATTGACGGGATAAGTAGTACTGAATTAACCTAGTAAAAGTAGTAGGATATTAAGTAGTAAAAGTATTAGCTACGTTACGTGCCGCGCACCAACTAATACGATATTAAGTCTAATACTATAATTACGATTACAAAGTCTTACTCACAAAGTAAGAACAGACAAATATTTTCCTTTTTGTACATATGTACGAGTATTATTTAAATACTAAACGCAGAGCCGCAGTAAGGAGGGGCGGAGGGGACGACGGCTGTGGGCGCACTAAGAAAAAGGGCACTGACGGGCTTGATTAAGGGGCGCCATTGTGAAGGTGAGGACCTTTTTTTTGCTTGTCACTTGGATTTTGAGAGGTGAGAACCTTTTTTTTGCTCGTCACTTGGATTTTGAAAGGTGAGAATCTTTTTTTTGCCCGTTACTTGGATTTTGGAAGGTGAGGACCTTTTTTTCCCTCGTTACTTGGATTTTGGGAGGTGAGGACCTTTTTTTTGCTCATCACTTAAATTTTGAGAGGTGAGAACCTTGTTTTTATTTGCTAAGGGCATCAAAACACGGTTCTGCCCCTAGCGCAAGTTTTCCTTACTGCGGCTCTAACTAAACGATTTAGCCCACCTTCGGCGGTCTTCACCTCTACATTGTGATGGTAGATGGTATTCGTTTTATCCACAAATGTATCCAATACAATGTGAGATAAAATCATGAGTATACATTTAGATATTTGCAACATTTTGAAAGCTAAAAACAATCCGAAAACAACTGAAAAATACATATTAACACTTTTTAATCAATTTATTGACGTAAAAAATATTTTGAGGATGATTTATTGTTTTGCACCTTGATACGAACTCTCAAATAAAGCCAGGTCCAGATTAGTGAGCCGATCCTGCAAGGTACCGTGTAACGTAATGTTCGCTTGAAATCTACGTGTCGTGAACGGTAACCAGACAACTGGGGCCCTAAGACAATTCTGGCCGTTCACAATTGGGGCTTTTCACAACTGGGGCCATTAACAACTGGGGCGATAGACAATTCGGGCCGTTCACAATTGGGGCTTTGCACAACTGGGGCAATTAACAACTGGGGCGATGGACAATTCGGGCCGTTCACAATTGGGGCTTTTGACAACTGGGGCCATAACTATAAGAGCTAGAGTCTTCTTTTATTTAAAATAAAAAATAATTATTTTACAAGTTTATTGTATAGAATTTTTTTGTACATAGGTATGTTATATATCTCGTTTATATAAGTGTTTTATAAATGGAACGCTCTTAAAACTTTGATTAACTTAGCTTAGCTGGTAAAAGGAAAGCGCCTAACGTACTAAGATTTTATTAGAATATTATCTTCGAATGCACGTGTACATAAACATTTCCTATTGGTTCAGAATTTAATGAGTGCGGGGAATATATAGTCAAAAGAGTACCAAATTTTACTTAGTCTAACCCTTAAAATACAATTTTTTTATTTATCTAATTCCCACCAAAATGTACTTAATCAAACCATTAATATATATTAAAAAGAACACGCAATTTAATTTATGCCAACTTGTAAAATAATTATTTTTATTTTAAACAAAAGAAGACTCTAGCTCTTATAGTTATGGCCCCAGTTGTCAAAAGCCCCAATTGTGTACGGCCCGAATTGTCCATCGCCCCAGTTGTGAAAAGCCCCAATTGTGAACGGCCCGAATTGTCTTACGGCCCCAGTTGTCATGGAACCGTCGTGAACGTATTGCAAACTTTCTGTGAACAGTCCGATAGTAGATCATGCTACGAACATAACCAACATATTAAAATTTCAGTTAAAGGGTATTCTACGTACATACAGTCAGACGGACACATGAGAACATTACGAAACCCCTAATAACAACTATTTCACATGCACCAACCCAATACATTGATATTCATTTGGTTATTGTTTTTAATTTATATTTACCTTTAATGCTAATATGTTTAATATTAGGTAAATTCCGAAAAATGGGCATTAACTTCTGCCCTATCCCATACACATCGATATGCTGCAACTCTGTAATATTACTAATAGTTTCCACTTGCGCTTCACTCTCTTCATACGCCAATAAATATAACCAGAAAAACTTAGCATCGATACTTTTGTCGGTAATATCTAAATCACTGATATTCGCGTCAACACGTCTCTTGCCGATATCAATATATTTGATTTGTAGCGCGAGCGATGTTGTGATGATAGAGAGGAAGAATGTTCGCATGTTGACTCCGCGGAAGATAATTTGGTACTGACCTGAAGTACAAGGATATGGAATTCCAAGGTAGTATAGACACGAATCTTTTTTGCATATGTTTTGAAAATTGTTCTAGTATTATCTAGATCGATGATTTTCTTTTTGTTTTAAACACGTGTATGTTAATTCATTTTTTAATTAATCTAGATTAGTTGCACAGGATTATTTAAAGTTTGAAGTTCCTAGAAATTTAATTACCGTATGATATAATCAGATTTAGGATATAGCGTCAATTCGTGAATATTTTTTTGGGTCACTTCGTGACACTGATGCGACATGGATTCATTATTGTACGCCAGAGATCAAAACACAGTTCAGAAAGTGGACTCATCGCGGTTTCCCGACCCCAAAGAGAGGAAAAGTGGTCCCATCAGCGGGAAAGATCGTTGCATCCATATGTTGCGACGAGAAAAAGACTATCTTTCAAAGGGTCAATCAATTAAAAGACAATATTTTGCTTCGGGATATACGATACTGAGAAAGTATCGATATTTGGGTATCGATAATATCGAATAAAAATTATCGATACCGGTATCGTATCGAAAAAAAAAAAAATATCGATATTTTCAAGTATGGAAAGGAAAAATTAATATATTTTAAATAAAACGTAAAAAAATATTCTTATAATAACAATCTACAGCAAATCTATTTAGTACTGGCGTGTGGGAAATCAGTTTCGCGCAGAGGAAGAACGCATTCGGAAAGAAAGAGAGGGCCGAGCGCTTGGACTGTACAGTACGAGACACAAGTTTTCATCAAAATATTAATTTTTTCCACAATTTAATGGATTACTTTTTATATTTCATATTTTCTGTTCACTTCTTTCTTTCTGTTTTCTAGGTGACGAAAATGTGGAACATTCACCTGAATTTAGAAAATAATAATGTATAAATAATATAACAATGAAATAAAAATGAAAAGCCTGTTAAGAACTGAACTAAGTTTACCAAACAAAATAAATGTTTTTGTTGAACTTATAGCTTTGTTGCGTCTTATAACAAAGATATTTATTATGATTGTTAATTTAGAACGTGAAATTTCTGATTCTTTTGTTCAAAATATTTGTTCCGTCCGTGTCTCATCTTTGTATTAAAGTTATATTGTATTACAACTTTTAACTTGTCTAACCTGCAGACACTTTTTTTTTCCTTGTTAAATCTACTTAAACTTCTTGCAGAAACGCCTGTGCACGCTGAAACTCGATCCAAAATATTCTTCAAAGGTATAATCACGTTCCCTGCTGCAGCTTACTTAGTCATAAAGTCAATCACATTACTAATAATCTCCTTACACTGACTATGGTTTACGCGCCCGCATAATTTTGTCTTAAATTCCATTATACTTTTTCATCCGAATGTACTTTCACTGATGCTTGCAGCAAGACAGTCTGAAGTCAACTGACGTCCCCACTCCAATTTCTAGTGATTGCTACTGCGCACCCAATGTCATCTGCCAGGCTTAAATAGATGGACTGTAATTTTTTCACAATAATAAATAGATTAAAGTAGTATGGGTATTAAAGTAGTATACATGACTGAAAAGTGACAGATGACCTAGGTAACAGTAAACTGGACACCTACAAACAACATAAGCGAGGAAGAATCGTTCATGGAAGAACTAATAAATAAGAGGTCTTCATTAAGAGAAGACGTTGACGAGGCCATGGAGCCTAGCAAGAGTTCATATACTCACCAGTTTTCCAAGTGAAAGATCGAAAATCCCTTCGTAAAATATTTATTATCTATTATCGTCTCCGTAGTTCTGCTGTCCTAGATTTTTACTAACTAAACTTAACCTAATTATCTAAATTGATCGTATTTAGTAGAGTTTATTACACTATTTTTAATGAGCTAATGTTTGGGGGAAAATAAAGTATACCTAAAAACTAGTTAGTAAAAATCTAGGACAGCAGAATTAGGAAAATTAGGAAGACGATAATAGATAATAAACATTTTACGATGGGATTTCCGATCTTTCACTTGCAAAACTGGTGTGTGTATATGAACTCTTGCTGAAGCCTGTAACTGTGAATGATTGTTTAAAATAGAATAAAACACTCCACGCTTCTTCATTGTAAGCACTGAGAAAATTACTTGGTCTATTTTGGTAAAATAGGTCCACACTTTGCTTCTTGGTGGTGACATATTTAATTAAAATACAAAAATAACCAATAAAATTTCATAACCTCAAACGTAGAGGAAAAAAGCGGCAAACGCCAGCAACTTCTAAACCGTTCAACGCATGTTTCTTGGCGTACTATGTCCTGCACCATTGCGATTGCGTATCTCGCGCTACCAGTTCTTACAAAAGTATAGATTGAAAAAAAAAAAATTCTTATTGAAAAAAATTTAATCACAGTATATTTATATGTGTATAAATAAAAAGTTACTATATTATTTTAACAAAACAAAAAAAAAGAAACGATACGATACTGGGTCAAATGTACTGATATTAATAAAGTATCGATACTAAAATTGCGAGATCGAATGAAAAATATCGATACTGGTATCGTATCAATAGTATCGGAACATCTTTACTAATGGTCAGGCCCCACAAGAGAGGGGGGATAGCCGGGGAAAATAGGCACTGCAAAATCCGTATACAATATTGTTGCAGGTGACGAAACTTTATAGGTGATTTATTCATATGATGACGAAACTTAAATATGAACCGGAAACTAAGCAACAATCCACTGTTTGGGTTTTCCAAGAGGAACCGAAACCCACAAAAGTTGTTCGTTCACGAAGCACTTCCAAGAAAATGATTGATAAAGCTTGTTTCTTTGGTTGTATTGGACATGTCGCAATCATTCCTTTAGAGCAGTGTTTCTCAACCAAAAACGCACCGCGGACCAGTATAATATATAATTTTCTAACGCGGACCAACTAATAATAATTGTTGGTTCATTTTTTGCAAGAAAACAAATATATTTAATTTGCTACTACATACATTTATTTTATTTGTAGAAAATCACAGAAAGTTTACAGAAAATAAACAAAATATAAATTATTTACTTAAAAATTGTGCATAAAATTTTTTTAAAAACTGCAAAAATCACATATAAAAACTTTCGCGGACCACTAAAATTTTTCTGGGGACCACTGGTGGTCCGCGGACCACCTGTTGAGAAACACTGCTTTAGAGGATCGGAGAACAGTTAATGCTGAATGGTATACATCAATTTGTTTGCAAGAAGTCATCGAAAAAATCAGGAAAAACAACCAAAAACGTCGCATCATTTTTCATCATGAAAATGCAAGCTCCCACACAGCACGTCAAACAATTGATTATTTGAAGGAGAAAACATCGAATTAATGCCTCATTACCCGTATTCACCTGATTTATCCCCTAACGACTTTTTTTCCACCAATGTTAAACAAAAAATGCGTGGACAGCCTTCGAAAACCATGTTTTTGAGATACCAACTTCAAAGTGGAAAAAATGTTTCGAAAATTGGTTTAAACGCATGCAAAAGTATGTAAATCTTAAAGGCGAATATTTTGAAAAGCAATAAAACAGTTTGTTCCAAAAAAACTTTTTTCTTTCTTAGTTTTTGTAAAAACTTAAAAGGTAGCCCTCATAAAACAGCCTTTAGAATGTGAATTGAAACTTGTTTCTTTAACTGTTCTCTGTAATTGTCACACTTTCTATCATAGTGCTCTCTCTATGCGCCCCATAAAGACCCCCTTTTCAGGAGATATTTGCCAAACAGTACCTTCAAAATTCTAAAACTAACACTGGAAATATTCCATAATTTCTCTTTTAAAAACAGATTAACATACCTATTAGATGACCCCCGCTTTCAACAGTTTGCTAAATTTGGAAACAAGTTTTAACTGGAATATTTTCTTGATGACAAACCATTTTACTAATAAAATGAATATTCATGACGAGTAATAAAAAATAATTAATTCGAAACAAGCTAGAAAAAAATATGTTTTACTTAATTAAATGATATTTTGCTACTCTCAGTTGAATTTTAAATGTCATATTTTTATCAATTTAAATAATATACAATATGTATGATGTTAAAACAATACGAAATTAACTTAAAATTCAAATTATGTGTGTTTGTATAATGAAAGGATATATAACTTCACACTTCTGAATTTTTTGACTATGAGTAAATAGAAATAAACATTTTGAAAGAATAGAGATGTTTTTAAAGCAGAGCGCTCCAAAATGTTATTTTATTCTACATGGGACAGCTTGTCAAGACCTGACAAACCCCAAATAATAAATAATAATAATAATATATAACAGGGCTTCGAAAAACCTTATTTTGTGAATCTTAATTTGTGTTTATCATTGGATAAAAAAATTTCTTGGGAAACATTAGGAGTGGTTGTTTCCTCAAATATCACCTCAGGAGAAGAATGTGCCTGAACTCGGTGATTACGTTCAGAGCACTTTGTGCTCTTTTTTTCAGGCTCTGTAGGGTAACTATCGAACACTACAGCTATGTTCTGATCGTGGCGTGTCTCTAGATATTTTGGTTTTACGCTCGAATTTTTCTCCTACAACCTTCAACATTGCTTTCTTTCCAATATCTCTGGCCATATGACAATTGACCCCTTTCTCTCAACAAGTCTTACTACTTAAGGGCATAATCACATCGGTTTTACGAAATAGAGGGTACTTCAAAAACCAGTCGCTCAGCTTCTTTGTATAGTTACACTCGTATTGTTGTTGAAAGTTACCATTATTTATAATAATTAATACTTACCCACATGTTATATATACCATTACTTCTATTTGTTAATGCTTACCAACTTTCATGTGCGTTGTATTTATATTAGGACTTCATGACAAGGTTTAGCATAAAATTTTCAAGTTTGGAGATTTTTTCAAAATTTGAAAAGCTGTATCTCGAAAACTATTAGGGCTACCAAGCCCATTTTGATCTCAAACTGTAGCAAATTTAATCTAGTTTAAAAATGCATAGAATGGTGTTTGTCGAAAACGTGCTCCTTTATGGTCGAAATGGGAAGAAGCCGAAAAAAGTGCGAAAATTTAGCAGTTTTTGAGATATTCAAAAGTGTTCCGGAGGGCTGCCAAGGTCGAAAACTTGGATTTTGCATCTCAGACACATCCCATACAAGAAAAAGAAACGAAACTAACTACCCCCACTTAATGCAACTTTCGCCCTATAATCATGACAAGGTTACTGGACTATTGTGTATATTATTAATAAATAAATGTATAAAAAAAATTACCATTTATATTTGAATCACCCTCGTATATTTCATAAAGACACTAATACTACGTGTTTTTTTTTTTAGCTCTGGGGGGGGGGGGTTAAGCCCATGAGCTCCCCTCTGGGGACGTTCATTTCCCATTTATCCATTTGGAAGATGATATTTATGTCGTTTTCCATAATTATAGCTCAGATTATAAAAAAGATTCTGACAATGTTTTAAAAAAGTTTGAGAAACGCTTATTTGAGAGAGTGATAACAGAAAAGAATTTTCAGATCTAAGGTATGCAAGAATGAATACTATTTCAATTATTTTTATTTATCATATTTTTCTAATTATTAATTTTTATTGCCAGACGGTCTGACGTCAGTTAACGCTTCGGTTGACGTCATATATTTTTGGATTTATCTAGAAATGTTTTGAAGAATTGTACGACCACCTGAGAAGCAGTGGCGGCTCCTGAGTACACGCTGCGGAGCTGCAGCTCTTACTTGAAAATAATTTTTAAAAAAAATCTTTTTTTGAACTCAAAATGCATTTAACATAGTAAGGTAGCAGTCTGACTGATCGAGTGCTGTCGATCGTTTGCTGTCGAGCAAATTTCAAACACACGTTAACTAAGGGCATGAGTCGCACTGAACCATCGTTTGCCGTCAAGTAGCATCAAGTTGTTTGTATTTCAAACCGGTTTGAATTTCACTCGACGCTCGAGGCAATAGCACATGCGCATTTAAGCATATTAGTTCATAACCATATATTATTTGACAGTTGGAACGTCAAAAAAAACAAAATTACAATATAGAGTAAAATGGACTCGCTAATTAGTAAAGTGTGGAGTACAATTGAGATTGATTTATTAATCAATCTTGTTAGAGAAAACGACGATCTCTATGATCAATCACGGACATAAATTAATTTTCAATAATAATTTTGGGTGATTGCACTCAATAATTTGCTCAAAAAATGTAGGGTATCAAATGTAAGACTAAACTAGCGGTAAATTGGGTTTTTTATAATTCATGTAGGATATTAAATGGAAGTAGGATATTAAATTTAGATTCCCAGATGATTTTCAAAATATTGTTCACTCTAACATTACTGTTTTTCCAATTTAATATTTTTATTTGTAAAGTAAAATACTCCCTCCGTTCCAAAATAAGTGTCTGATTTTAGTTTTTTTAATGAATTATTGAAATAATGAAATTAAATGTATCAGTAACTCGTATGATGATTTATTCATTCTATAATAGCTATAAAACATTGACTCATCATTTTCGAGTTGAGGTTTCAAATGGTGAAATTCTCCTAACACTTCTCTATCTAAAAATATGTTTCGAACCCATAAGTTTTTCTTCTTTTTTTTAATTTTATTTCTCCATATTAAGTAGAGAATTTCAGCCTCGTCGCTATCTGACATACTAATATTGTATAAAAAACAACTTATTGTCCAAATATTACCTCAAAAACAAAATTAACTGTTTGATAGTTTTAGGTTGGAATATGCACTATTTGACAAGTGAGAAACAAATTTACTTGACACTGAATGATCGATAATACTCGACAGTACTTGATCAGTCAGACCAGCTTTTAGATTTTTAAATGACGCTACACGACTCGACGCTACGTTACACGACGGCGCTCGATCAGTCAGACTGCTGCCTAATTGTGGTGTGAAAATGCTTTTTTTAAATATATTTTGAACATTGAATGTTATTGTTTCATAAATATTTACAAGTTTCCTTTGAATAAGTCTACGTCGCGCTGCTTATATCCTAGCGTCAAGGATAGTGCAAATGTAGGCTTGTAAAGGGGTAGCGGTGCGTAGGAAGTAGTGATAAACTGGTGGGTATCGGAGCTAGAATGCTGTTAGCGTCACAATAACAGCGATCACAGTACTATGAAATTATTGAATGTTATAAGTCGTAACTGAAATCGCTATACCTATATTATCTCTACAAATTTATTGTTTAGGTAGGTATTAATAATTAGTATTTTCTAACTTTTTCTTTTAATTTTATATAAGTATCTTAGCTTAACTAATACGTTTCGTATTTTAGATTATAAAACAATAGGTTTAAAAAATTAATACTGTCAAATCATTATTGGAAATTCCATTTAACAGACGAACGTTAGAAAAAATTGATATTAAAAAATTGGGGCGACCCACACCAAATTTTAATATTTCGGAAAGTGCAAAAAGCAAAAATTATAATTATAAGAGGCAATTCAACAGAGTCTTATATGATAAAACGTCGTAGTTAAACACCTAAACCTATCCTTGTATTATAATTTGCAGCTCTGAGTCCCAAAACGTCACGAGCCGCCACTGCTGAGAAGGATATCATAAGAAAGGATATTTAAAAGAATCTGCACATATGCATACTCACATGCGCATTGGTGCAAATTTATTCATTCCCGCACTATATGCGCGCGCGTGTGGGTAATTAAGCTAATTTCCGGTCAGTTAACCTTCAAGCAGGCGCGTGGTCATTTGGAACGGCAGTGGTCGCGCGTTACCTAAAAGACCTATTGGAGATTTTAGGGATTTAAGACACCAAATAATTAAATAATCATTTATTTTTTATAATTTAAACAATTATCTTTCGGTTAGGAAACTATTTAGTTATAGAAAAATATTCTAATCTAAGTAATTACAATTAAAATGATAATTAAAGTAAAAAACACATTGCCTTTGAATTAGGTCAAAATTTGGCAACATAAATCTTATTTTTTCAATAGGATAAAATCCAAATTTAAAAGAAATTAAAAACCAACACAAATCTCTTTGGATTATAAAACAATTTGGTAAAATGGATATGCCTAATTATAAAACAAAATCAAAATTATAAAAACAATAAACTTCTAGAATAATTTTCTTTGGATTATAAATCAATTTGGCAAGATAAATCCTTATAATTAGAAATCAAAATTATAAAATCAAAAATCTATGGTCTATTTCAAAGTAGAAAAATGTGTGTAAGAAGATAGGAGCTGTTTGTCCTTGCTTCGGATTGGTTTAGGTCGTCATCCCTATTACACTGTAAAAATATTATTTTTAATCCAAGTTGACAGATGTTCAGTGTCGTACATTGGAAATATATATTATTTAATTTTTCTTATATATTTTGTTATTATTTACATACTAGACTTTTATTTATATTCTTGGCGTAGATTTTATAGAGAAAATTCTCCATGTAATTTGTTTTTACCTAGTTATATATTTTTTAGGTTATCTGACATATAAATATTTTTTGACACTTGACATTTAACAGATCAAGAGAGAGGACTAATGTGAGGCCAAAAGACAGCCCAGCTGATTGTGCCCAAAGAAGAAGTTATAGATATAATTTTTAGACCTTCATATATACATACAGTCTGTTTCAAACGCTTAGGCGGAACTAAATGGGAATTTCGTTCTTTTAGGTTGTCACGACAAGGGACCTTGCTTGGGTTATTTCATTTTTCATGTTGGACTGTCAAAATTTAAAATTACAACAATGAAACCATGGAAACGAATGACCTATGTCAAAATTAAATTATTTTTTTATATATTTTAATGACAAAAAAATTAATAAATGGGAAATTTGTATTAAGAATGACACAAAAAATCAAAATATAAAGAAAATGACAATTTAAAATGATATTAACTATAACCAAAAAATGTGTTTTGTAAGTATGATTTACAAAGCTTAAACAAAACGGTCGAAAAGCACGATTTAAACGATAAAAGTAACTAGATTGCAAAATTTAGTTCCGCTTAACCGTTTGGAACAGACTGTATATTTTAAATTTTTATTTACTATAATTATTTAAATAAGAAATTTAGCTCTGAAGATATATTGTTTGTTTTATTGCTTTGTTTAAACTATTTTAGCCAAATGTCTCTTTTTATATGTAGTACATAATTTTAAAAATTAATATTTTTTTAACTTTTTCAAATTTCCCGTTAAACTGAATTTATGTCGTATAAATAACGTAGGTGTATTATCTGCCTTGTTTATTTCAATATCTTATTAACCTTTTTTATATTAAAAAAAAAAAAAAAAATCACTTGCTAACCCAGTTGCTACGCCCATGCCCTAGTTGTAACTTATTTTAAATTTCCCGCTATACTGTATTTGGTCAGTGTAAATCGTACTCGGTTCGCAGCGCTATCTACTTTTTTCTACTTTGAAATAGACCATAGTATATACTATTTATAGTTTAGTTTTCTTCCTCATGTGTCTCTTTGTCATGGTAACATTCGTGGTTGTAATATGAACTAGGATTAGATAGTATGCAACCCGCAGTGCACACAAATATATTTTTATATTTTAAATTGCTATGATCATTAATTTTCTACCAAAATTGAAAAATATAATGTAATTTTAGTAGAAAATTAAAGATTGTCTTGAACCGAAAATTATGATTAATTTATTTACAACTCTCATAATTAATTTCCTAAAATTAAAATTAATTACAATTGTTAAAAGTTAATACTTCAGTAAGCATTAAGTTTTATTATTTTATTTGCAAGCAAGCATATGAAATAAATAAACAAGTATTTATTTTTTACTTTTATATTTACTTTTATTGTACATATTAAATTTAGTCTGTGCCATTTTTTTATTACACTATTTATATTTCTTTTGCATTTTCCATTTAAAATATTATTAATTACACTACACCATTTGAAAATGAAAAATGTGGTGCTAATATTTAAAATTTCTTATAAAATTCATCACTGTCACAATCACAATTTACTGTCACCTATCGTTACAACGTCAAAAACAATTGCCGCAAATTGCCGATAATGAAGTGTTCTCAAAATGTTGGTTAAAAAAAAAACGCTTTTAGCGCTGTCGGTGGATGGAATATAACTTAAAACCGTTTCAAGGCCGTGTATATGAGTTTCCTACCCCTGGTGTGTTCCCTGTTGACATAAATTGTTTAAAACCATTGCATTATGTTAATAAGGATTATAAACTAAATCTGCTTGAATCCCTTGAAATCTTTAAACATCTGAGGCAGGGCGCACCGGTCCTCAATGAACAAACAGATTTGATTTATTCCCCAATTTTCCAGGTATTTGTTAATTAGGGTTTTTCTGTACTGTTAATATATAAGAGCTGTACATTGAATGTTCTCCATTTATTACTATTTGAATCACTTGATTGTATGGCGAATGCCATTGTATGGCGAAACTAGTCGTGTTATTAGTAATAATAAAGTGATATTTTGCATAGAAATTAGTGTTTTTTATTTATGCTCTATATGTATTTTTTTTTTTCTTCCACGTAGCCTTTAGCCAACTTTCTACTTTTACCTCTGATCGTACAGTCGAGAACGTATTTGGTGATGTCAATATTTGGTTTTGGGACTGTGTGTCCAATCCACTTCCATTTCCTTTCGTTACTGTTTGTTACTTATTTTCTCTGACCATTTAATACCCATTATCCTCCTTAGACATCTGTTTACAAATACTTATTGTAAATAAATTTCTAGTGTAACTTAAATTGCAAATAAATTAATAACGCCTTCAAACTCAGTCAAGAAATTAAACATTATCATTAAAACAAATGATTTTGAAAATTGAAATAATTCTTCAAATAATTGTTATTTACTATTTTGATTATGAAACTTTAACAAGCATAGAACATAGACATAAATTGCACTATCATACAATCATAATTATCTTTACTTTATGACAAATTTACTAAACGTTGATTTTTATTCTTCATTTTTGTTGAAATTGTCCGAATTCTCTGATTGCGTCTAAAAATATCTTTAAGTTGGGAGTGAGAGAATATGCTGCTCCATATAAACTCAATTCCTTCCTTAGAGAAGCTAATATTTTGTATGATTGTACAGAACTAGGTTTTGATATCGAGATTGATATTGCTTTAGCCAATACACATTTCAAATCAGATTCTCATTTAATATCAAAACACACTGTAAGTTAACTAAAGTGAATTTCTAATAGATACAAGGGTTACCTTTTATGTTTTCACAAACGACCACTAGATGGCAATATTGAAATGTGTCATTACTATATTTGTAAAATTACGAGATTTGTTATTGTGAAATCAATGGCGGCTTATAAATTGACCAAACAGTTTCTTTAAAGTGAGCGTTTAAAAAAACAAGTTTGTGAAGAAATGGATATTACTCGTGAATGTTTTCGTTGGATGATTTTTTACGATTTTTGTGAAAGCTTAACTCAACAACAATGCATAGATTCGCTTCGTTCAACTTTTGGTAATGAAGCACCATTAGAAAAGACAGTTTAAAATTGGTTTGCAGAATTTCGTCGTGGTCGTGCGTTCGTTAGTGATGAATCTCGTGAAGGTCGACCAAAATCGGTTGTGATTCAAAAAAACATCGTTGCTGTGCGCAAAATGACTGAAGAAGATCTGCATGTGACTTACCGTGAGATAGAGGCATTCTTTGGCATATTGCAGACTGCAATACATTCGATTTTGCATGAAGATTTAGCTGTGAAAAAGATCTGTTCCCGATGGATTCCACATAATTTGACCGAATTCAAAAAAAGGCTCGTGTTGATTGATTAATGCTAAAAAAATTCAACCTACGCACTGCAAAATCCGTATACGCTGGCCTACATAGTGGGAAAAAACCGGCGTAGCCGAGCTAAGGCCCCTAGTTTTTAGAAATATTTTGTGTTCTTTTCATCCTTTTTATTCAATCTATTTAATTTTTCGCCCGATGTGTCACAAAGACAAAAAGATCGGAAAGAGTTAAATTTTTTATTATTCGAATAGAAATTTTTGAATATTTAAATTTCTAATGTATTCTTCGAATAATGAATATTCAAATATTATTGCCAGTAGTAATTGCAGTTCTTTTTTTGGTGATAGTAGAATTAGGGTAATAGCAATAAGTCTGTTCGTAGAGTCAGTTCGAACAGTTTATTACCGTCAACCGCAAGAACAGATTTAATGAGTACGTTAGAATTACTTTGCGGTTGCATCTGATAATAATAAACCGTTGTGATTCCGAACAAATATATTAATAAAATTAGGAAAAATGAGGAACGTAACAAATTTAAATAGAATATATTTTATTAGAAACATAAATTGATTTGAAATGTGAATTTTCACAATTAGGTTTGGCTGTTAGTACTTAGATAAAGACACAGAAATTTCAGTAATACATATGTTACGTCAGCTTAAGAAATTATCATTTTTAATAAAATCATTTAAATACTTAATTACAAAACAATGTAAAACAAAATAAAACATTAATGTAATTTTTTATTTTCTCAGTTCGTGTTACTAATCCTTAATTATTATATGGTTTTACAAAAACAACATCTTATCTCGCGACAGTAATAATAATTATACTTATATAAATTATTCAATTACTAAGAAAATAATTTGTGTTTCATTCAAGATTTACACCTTCATAGCAAAATTTATGATTTCGTCTATTATATTATTCATATATTGTTTAGGTAGAAAAATTCTGACTGGAATATGAAATCTCATATTCCACAGTGTGTAATATAAGCAGCTTTTTGTACCAGGTCTACAATTATGAAATGCGGATTTTTTTTTAAATAAAACACATTAATCTCAAAAGAACAGTAAAAGTTTATTTATTCAAAGTATGCTCCATTAGAAGTTATACATTTTTCCCTTCTTTCAGGCAATTTGTGAATACCTCGCCAGTAGAACTCCTCCCCTTTCCCTGCAAACCATTCATCAAACCATTCTTTCACATTTTCATATGAACAAAAGTGCTGCTCGGCAAGTGCGTGACCCATCGATGCGAACAAGTGGTAATCTGAAGGGGCCAAGCCTGGTGAGTAAGCGGCATGGGGTAGCACTTCCCACTTGAGTGCCTCCAATGTGATGGAGCGTTATCGTGAAGATAGATTACCTTGTGCTGTCTTCTTTCGTATTCTGGTCGTTTTATGAGCAGCGAATGGTTCAATTCGATCAGTTGTTGTTGGTAGCGTTGGGTATTAACTGTTTCACCAGGTTTTAACAATTCATAATAGACCACACCCTTTTGGTCCCACCAAGTACAGAGCATTGTCTTTTTGCCACAGCGATTCGGTCTTGCAGTTGATGTGGATGGTGAGCCTGGGTTCACCCATGATTTTTTGCGTTTGGGATTTTCAAAATAAATCCATTTTTCATCGCCAGTAATGATACGATGCAAAAAAGACTTTCTTTTGTATCGTGCAAGCAAAATTTCACAAGTGTTTTTGCGTTTTTCCATCTGCCTCTCATTCAATGCATGTGGAAACCATCTGCCGACTTTCTGGATCTTACCCATCTCTCGTAGGCGATTGGAAACAGCTTGTTGACTAACGCCTAACTGCTCTGCTAGTTGTTTCTGTGATTGACTATCATCTTCCTGTAGCAATGTTTCCAATTTTGTATCTTCATATTTTTTTGGAGGTTTTCCATGGTCTTTGTCTGTAAGATCAAAGTCACCACTTTTGAAACGCCGAAACCATCGTTCACACGTATCTTGCGATGGAGCATATTCACCATAAGCTTCTCGAAGCAGTCGGTATGATTCAGCAGCAGTTTTTTTCAAATGAAAACAAAACAGTAGTACTGTCCGCGAATGCTCTTTATTTGGCACAAAATTTGACATTTTTAACACAGTAAAACAAAACTATATTATCACTTTTCAAATTATAACCTATACGCATTTGACACTTAATGATAACTTAACAAAACGCCATATGTGTTGAAACATTGAACTATACACTCTGTTTGCGCGGCAAGTTTGAAAAAAATCCGCATTTCATACTTGTAGACCTGGTATATAGAGTTGGAAACAAAATATATTTACGAGGGTTATCTTTTATGTTTTTACAAACGACCACTAGATGGCAATATTGAAATGTGTCATTACTATATTCGTAAAATTTAACATTTGTTATTGTGAAATCAGTAACAGCTATAAATTGACCGAGTAGTTTGTTGACAGTGAGTGTTTAAAATAAACAAGTTGGTAAAAAATGGATTTACTCGTGAAGATTTTCGTTAGATGATTTTTACGATTTTAGTAAAGGCCTAACTCAACAACAATGCATAGATTCGTTTCGTTCAACTGTTGGTGATGAAGCACCATCAGAAAAGACTGTTTACAATTGGTAGCATTTCGTCGTGGTTGTGCGTCCGTCAGTGATGAATCTCGTGAACGTCGACCAAAATCGGTTGTGATTAAAAAAAACATCGATGTTCTGCGCAAAATGATTGAAGAAAATCGGCATGTGACTTATCGTGAGATAGAGGCATCCTTTGGCATATCGCAGACTGCAATACAATTGATTTTGCATGAACATTTGGCCGTGAAAAAGATTTGTTCCCCATGGATTCCGCATAATTTGACAGAAGCTCAAAAAATGACTCGTGTTGATTGGTGTAAGGGAATGCTAAAAAAAGTCAACCTAGGCAAACATCAAAATCCATATACAACATCGTTACAGGTGACGAAACTTGGATTTATTTATATGAACCGGAAACTAAGCAACAATCCACTATTTGAGTCTTCCAAGGTGAACCGAAATCCACAAAAGTTGTTCGTTCACGAAGCACTTCCAAGAAAATGATCGCTAGTTTCTTCGATTGTACTGGACATGTCGCAACCATTCCTTTAGAGCAGTGGTTCCCAACCTTTTTTTTGTAGTGAGCACCTCTTTGAATGTGAAAATAATCTCTCGCACCCCCATAAAAAATGTGTTCAGAATTTTTCAGTTGAGTCATATTTATATATCAAATTAGTTGATGTAGCATTTAGCGATTCTTAACCTTAATAAAATTAGAAAGAAAACATACTTATTGAAAAATAATTTTTTATTATTATTATTCGCCTCGCACCCCTCAATATGCTTTCCCGCACCCCTGGGGGTGCCGGCACACCCGGTTGGGAACCACTGCTTTAGAGGATCGGAGAACAGTTAATGCTGAATGGTATACAGAAATTTGTTTGCCAGAAGTCATCGACAAAATCAGGAAAAACAAACAAAAACTTCGCATCATTCTTCATCATGACAATGCAAGTTCCCACACAGCACGTCGAACAATTGATTATATAAAAGAGAAAAACTTCGAATTAAGGTCTCATTGCCCGTATTCACCTGATTTATCCCGTAACGACTTTTTTTTGTCCCCCAATGTCAAACAAAAAATGCGTGGACAGTGATTTTCATCACCTCAAGAACTGTTGAAGCCTTCGAAAACCATGATTTTGAGATACCAACTTCAGAGTGAAAAAAATGTTTCGAGAATTGGTGCGAATATTTTGAAAAGCAATAAAACAGTTTGTACAAAAAAAAATCTTATCGCGTTCTATTTTAATTCTGTTATAAAAAAGTTCTTGTGTAAACTAAGGATGGCGTCTGATAACTGAATTTTAGTAGGAAACGTTCACACTTCAAAATGACATAAGAGATATCTGTCACTGCCCATAGCATACACACCTAGAGCCTGCTACACGTGGACAGTGTCTTTCACTGCAATTTCCTGATATTATAAGTTTGTTAAAACTGAAACGCAATCCACCTCTGTTCTATTTGGTAAGTAAGTAAGTAAGGTAATTATCTAATGAACTTAATGTAATATCATAATAGCTACTTGTCAGTTTTTTCCTGCCATCAAACAAATTGAGTAATGAAACAATTCCACCAAATGTTCATTAATAACAAACTATTTCAACAAAAAATAAAGACAACGCTATCTTTACATCTTTTCATTATGAACAACATAAATAAAATATTCGTATAAAAAGAAATAGGTATACGAAGGAAAGATACATTATCTTTGGGAAAATCCAAGGTTTGGTTCAAATACTTTTTATATACGCCATTTTAATATCTTATGACTACTGACATATGATTTCAAATTATTTCTTTATGTAGATTTTGGTAATTTGATAAGAAAATGCATAATTTCAAAGATAAATATATAATTAAGAATGTAAATTTACAATTGGAGAATTAAATATTAAAATATCTTTTATTAAAATGTTTTTCACATGGAATTAGTTCTGAAGTGTGTGTGTGTGTGTGTGTGTGTGTGTGTGTGTGTGTGTGTGTGTGTGTGTGTGTGTGTGTGTGTGTGTGTGTGTGTGTGTGTGTGTGTGTGTGTGTGTGTGTGTGTGTGTGTGTGTGTGTGTGTGTGTGTGTGTGTGTGTGTGTGTGTGTGTGTGTGTGTGTGTGTGTGTGTGTGTGTGTGTGTGTGTGTGTGTGTGTGTGTGTGTGTGTGTGTGTGTGTGTGTGTGTGTGTGTGTGTGTGTGTGTGTGTGTGTGTGTGTGTGTGTGTGTGTGTGTGTGTGTGTGTGTGTGTGTGTGTGTGTGTGTGTGTGTGTGTGTGTGTGTGTGTGTGTGTGTGTGTGTGTGTGTGTGTGTGTGTGTGTGTGTGTGTGTGTGTGTGTGTGTGTGTGTGTGTGTGTGTGTGTGTGTGTGTGTGTGTGTGTGTGTGTGTGTGTGTGTGTGTGTGTGTGTGTGTGTGTGTGTGTGTGTGTGTGTGTGTGTGTGTGTGTGTGTGTGTGTGTGTGTGTGTGTGTGTGTGTGTGTGTGTGTGTGTGTGTGTGTGTGTGTGTGTGTGTGAATTTTCACATATTTCCGGGTTTTGTAGTTATCTAGCAAGTGACAACAAATTACAGGTATCTATGAAAAATTATGTATAAAACTAGGTTATTACCCGTCAACAATGACGGATTTATAATATAAAAATTTCAATTGTTTGTATGTGTATTTGGTTTTATTTTTTAACGTATCCTAATTTCGTCGCCAGTCTGCGAATCATGGGACAGGATATCACCAGTTAGCTAATCACGGGAGAGGACGTCACCTGTCAGCCAATCAAGAAACAGGGTGTCCCCAGTTAGCCAATCATGAGAACTTTAGAAAAATTGACGTCATAATGTTACCGAAACTACATACAGACACTTGCTAATTATATAGTTAGATTATTTTCATTAACTTTTTAAGATGAGAAAACGATTAATTTTTGCTTAGTAAATTACATTTATATCGTTAAAACCAAAAATAATTTGAGACGTTAATTTATGCCTACGAAACCCTAGACATTTCTATATGTAATTATATTCGTAGATACTTAGAGAATAAATCTGCAAAATATTGTTCATATCGGTTAAAGGATATACGCTTGTCTAGAGTTTCTCGTTTATGCCTACGAAACCCAAAACATTTATATATAAAATTTTATCCGCAGTTTCTTAGAGAATAAATCTGCAAAATATTGTTCATATCGGTCAAAGGAAACAGGAGTATCTAGAGTCTCTTGTTTATGGCTACGAAACCCTAGGTAGATATGTGTAGAATTATATTCGTTGATTCTTAGAGAATAAATCTCCAAAATATTGTTCATATCGGTCAAAGGAAACAAGAGTATCTAAAGTCTCTTGTTTATGCCTACGAAACTGTAGACATTTATGCATGTAATTATATTTGTAGATGCTTAAAAAATAAATCTGAAAAATACTGTTCATATCGGTCAAAGGATATAGGAGTACCCTAGGGTTTCTTGTTTATGCCCACGAAACCCTATACATTTCTATAGGTTATTTTATCCACAGATTTTTGAATAATAAATCTGCAAAATATTTTCAAAGAATATAGAAGTGTCTACAGTTTCTTATTTATGCCTACGAAACTTTAGATATTTCTATACGGTGTTTTATCCGCAGATTTTTAGAGAATAAATTTGCAAAATGTTTTTCATATCGATCAAAGAATATAGAAGTGTCTAGAGTTTCTTATTTATATCTACGAAACCCTAGATATTTCTGCATGTTATTTTATCCGCAGATTCTTAGAGAATAAATCTGCAAAATATTGTTCATATCGGTCAAAGGATATAGTAGTCTCTTGTTTATGCCTACGAAACTCTAGACATTTTTGTATGTAATTGTATTTGTAAATTCTTAGAGAATATATCTGCAAAATATTGTTCATATTGGTCAAAGGATATAGCAGTGTATATAGTTTCTTGTTTATGCCTACGAAACCCTAGACATTTCTATATATTATTTTATTCGCAGCAGTTTCTTAGAGAATAAATCTGCAAAATATTGTTGATATCAGTCAAATGATATAGGAGTATCTAGAGTTTCTTGTTTATGCCTACGAAACCCTAGACATTTCTGTAAATAATTATATTTATAGATTCTAAGAAAATAAATCTGCAAAATATTATTCATATTGGTCGAAGGATATAGCAGTGTTATAGTTTCTTGTTTATGCCTACGAAATCCTACAAATTTCTATATGTAATTATATTCGTAGATTCTTAGAGAATAAATCTGAAAAATACCTGTCAATCAAGTCAAACTGGGAACACCCTGTTTCCCAGTTAGCCAATCACGAGAACCTTAGGAAAAATGACGTCACAGTGTTACACAATCACTAACAGACGGTAGCTAATTATATATGTACGATTCGATAATTTTTGACAAAATAATTCACGTGTTTCTATCTAAAGACCTACAAGCGAACTTATTTACGAGATGCGAGCATCAAGACAGATGTTCAAATCTCTAATTAGTTTGCTAAATATTGCTAGCACGGTCTTGCAAAAAAATCGATAATTTTCTATCTATTTATTTATTTCTTTATCTATGTAATAGAGTTGTACACAGGACGAACCTAAAAACTACAACTTTGATTGTTATATACAAGGTGTCTCAAAAGAAATTTTATATTTAGTGGATCGATTAAAAAAAAAGTAAGCCGTATATAGAAAAAATGTTTATTAATTATTAAAATACACTTTTTGGGGATTTATTTCTTAAAAATAATATCGTCTAAATGTAGACCCTCGCGTTCTCGGCACTCATTTAATCGAACAGTAAAATTACTTATGACGTCTCGGCAGGTGGACTCAAGGATGGCTGCCATTTCTTGACGGATATTTTCTTTCAAATGCGCCAGTGAAGTCGGTTTATTGGCGTAAACTTTAGATTTAAGATAACCCCATAGGAAAAAGTCCATACGGGTTAAATCTGGACTGCGTAGAGGCCAATTTATGTCACCTCTCCGGGAGATCAATTTGCCTGAGAAAATTTCACGAACACGTGGCAGAGACATATTGAACGTGTGTGTAGTTGCTCCGTCCTGTTGGAACCATGTTCTTTGGTTATAGCCAGGAAAGTTTTGCAGTTCAGGTACCAATAAGTTGTCTAACATCTCCACATAACGCTCTGAATTCTCTGTAACTGCACGCCCCCTTTCGTCTTCAAAAAAGTAAGGGCCGATAATTCCTCGCGCCGACATCGCAGCCCATACGGTCACTTTAGGCGAATGTAGGGGTTTCTGATGTTTGCGTTTCGGATTCGTTGCACTCCAGTAGCGGCAGTTCTGCTTATTTACGTGGCCATTAAGATGAAAATGAGCTTCATCCGAAAACAAAATGTTGGTAAACGTTGAAAATCGCTCAATCACCTGATTTACGAAATTAAGCCTCTGACTGGCATCTTGGGGCTTTAATTCTTGCACCAATTGAATTTTGTAGGGGTGCAGCTTTAGGTCTTTGTGCATAATGCGATGTAATGATGATCTATGCACATTTAAAGCACTTGCGCGCTTCCGAATTGAAAGGTTCGGGTCGTCACGAACAGACTGATTAACATTCTCCACGTTTTCTACCGTTCTTGATGACCTAGGTCGCCCGGATTTTGATTTATCCAGCGTTGTACCAGTCTCTTCAAACTTTTTAACCCAATGTCGAATGAGAGGAATGCTTGGCGCATCATTTAAGTGGCGAAAACCTCGAATACTGCAGAATTTTCTACGCGCTACAGTCGCCGAATCGCCGTTTTTGTAAAACTCTCGCACGCATAACGCGCGGTCTGCTCCCGAGAAACGCTCCATAACGACTGAATTCCCAAGAGCCAGGCTACCGATTGACATAACCCCCGCGCCCCTCGGATACGTTGCGTTCACGCAGTAAGCTAAATAAATATAAAATTTCTTTTGAGACACCTTGTAGTACAATATAGTAATTTATAGATGATAACTATAAAATAAAATATTTAGCAAATTAAGCTATTAAGAAGGTAATTGGATAATTAAAAAATAAAAAATAATAAATATATATACAGAAGAATGATTAATTTTCATTAAAAGTGCTTTGAAAACTGAATGTATGAAGGTGACGTTTTATAGTGTTTAAACTTAAATGAAACGGATCTGCCTCCAATGACATATTATTAAATAATAATGATAATAATAATTATAATAATAATTTTTTTGGTCCAGAAGATTATATACATACATAATATTGGACAAGTCATTATTTTTCATATGTCTATACATTTGATTATTATTATGGTCAAAACAGTTTAAGATTACTTCCAAATAAAAAATCGACTCGTCCTGGTTACAGCTAACAATATTTTCAGAAGTCAAGACCCACTCTTAAAGTTCGTTAGTTAGCGCGAATTTAGTGGCAAAGGGGCGTTTCTTTACCAGGCAGCGCGAAGAGTAGCAACGAGATTTAAGGATTCCACACACCAAAGCGGCCGCGGTGGCGGCCGCGGTGGCGGCCGCGGTAGCGATACGGCAGCGGCCTAACGCAACTTATTCAATACAATGAGACCACGCACATACAAGCGTTCCGCTATCTGAGAACGCCACCGAATGCAGCGTTCAGTCTAGCGATCACCAAACACTGGCGGCCGAACTCGACAAGTTGCGTTAGGCCGCGCGATATTCATTGTTTATATACCACAGAGTGAATATATTTAAGAAAATAATGTCGAAAATAGATAATTTAACAGAAAAAATCATAGATCAGTAAAGGATTATTTAATTTTGTATGACTTAGCACATCCTGATTACAAGAATATTAGGAAAACAAATAAAGTGTGGAACGAAATAGGAAAAGTTTTGGAAATTGATAGTAAAGTCTGTTCCAAACGGTTAGGCGGAACTAGATTTTGCAATCTAGTTACTTTCATCGTTTAAATCATGCTTTTCAGCCGTTTTGTTTAAGCTTTGTAAATCATACTTGCAACAAACATTTTTTGGTTAAGGTTAATATCATTTTAAAATGTCATTTTCTTTATATTTTGATTTTTTGTGTCATTCTTAATACAAATATCCCAAGCAAGGTCCCTTTTCCAACCTAAAAGAACGAAATTCCCATTTAATTCCGCCTAACCGTTTGAAACAGACTGTAAGTAGATTATTATTTTTCCTCTACATACAATTAATTATTCTATTGTATTCTCGCAATCAATATTATCATACAACTATATACCGTGATTCACTAATTGATCGCTACCACTACCGCCACTCCCACCGCGTTAGTGTGAGGAGACCTGATTGCTAGTCGTATCGCTACCGCGGCCGCCACCGCTTTGGTGTGTGGAATCGTTTAACCTGGCAGACTTGATTCCCGTTAGAGAAAACGCTGGACTACAACTCTCTCGGGAAGACTACAACAGAGTTACCAGTTCGGTGAAAGAATGGGAGATAGACATGTTGACAAAAAACACATGAGTAAAAGTATACACTCTGTGTTCTTCAAACATATTAAAAGTTTAGAGTTGTCCACTGAACTCACGTTCTCGTTTCTTAAGTCTGCTGGTTTGAGATCGGAAAAAGGATGTTTTGTGTTTGCGTGTGATGATGGTGTTATAAATACTTTGGCGTACAGGGCCCGCATATTTCAAATAGCGGAGTGCTCTACTACAATCTTAGACATGCCTATGGTATTGACCAAATACCGGTTATACCGTACGTCCCTTCTGACATAGAATCGGTGGTGGAAAATTCCAAGTACCGAATTTATTGGAATCCCCACCGAGGTTACTGACAGCCACTAAGCTGGACATAACTCTCCTGGATATCGAGATCAAACAGATGTTTGTGATAATATTCTCAAGTTGTGCTGAGAAGAATATCTCTCCAATTATATGGATCTCTTGTCCGATCTTAGAAAGCTGTATCCAAGGTATAAAGTTAAGCTTGTAGTCCTGATAGTTGGTGTTTTGGGTGGTATGAAAACCTCCTATCGAAGGAAAATCGAGTCCATTTCCGCCTGCAGACTTTCTACCACCTCTTTGATCTGCAGGATGCAGAAAGCAGTGCTGCTCGGGTCACTCCGCATTGTGCGGGCATTGGATCTGGCGTAAATTCCGTGTGTGCATATCGCCAGGGTTTGAGATGCAGCCGTGTGTATTTAGCTCCACTAGTCTCTAGTATGACGCGGCTCAAAAGGTTGCTGAAGTTTGCAATTAGTGGACGTTGACAAACCCCAAAACCTGACAAACCCCAAATAATAGTTTCTTGCAATCTTACGAGTATAATTCACAAATGTATGTTTATTTTGTAAATGCTATATAATACTACTAATCAATGTGATAAGCGGTTTACTAATATTATTGATATTTAAAAGTATAATTATTGTATGTGTCTGCTTCATATTTGTCTCACTGTTGTCCAAGGCAACACAACAGTAAGACACTGTGTTACTAATTTAGAGAAAAAGGGGAAATAAATTAATTTTTTGGTATAGTTGCTAAAGTGATTTCCGCGTCTGCATATCGCCAGGGTTTAGGATGCAGTCGTGTGTATTTAGCTCCACTAATCTCTAGTATGACGCGGCTCAAAAGGTTGCTGAAGTTTGCGATTAGTGGCCGCTTGTCAAGATCTGACAAACCCCAAATGATAATAATAATATAATAATAAATTGAAGAGAAACGTAAATAAAAAATCAAAAAACCAAATAACAATGAATGTATTTTATTGCTGACAAATATTTAATGCAGAACACATTTTTATTTTATCTTATTTGTTTTATAAACATATCATGAATGTATCAGTTTTAAAATTTTATTAAATAATACATAGCCTGTCTCATTCTCTCCTGTGTTTGTACGGCAGGCAATATAACAATATTTGATTACTGAATATTGTATTCCACATTTCGTATAACTATTGTAAACAACGGTTTTAAATATTGTATTTGTTATTTCCTTCGATTAGTTAGTTTTTGCATTGCAAAGAATAAAAAAATTGTTTATTTACTTTAAAATGATTTTTATTTACATAAATAAATTGCATAACTGTTACTAAAATCTTATTTTATTAAAAAACTGAGTTCCAAATTTCTTTTATGTAGAACTGTACCCGTAATCGAATCTTATTAAAAAAATTATACTAAAACCCAACCAGAACCCTTCAAAAATTTTCGGGGTTTTCCAGCTGTGATATCAAGATGTTGTTTATACATGTTCAGACAGAGTCAAAAGTCAGATATAAGCTCGGTCGCTGGAACAGTGCAGTTCATCATTTTGCGTCATAACTTCAATGACAATCTTAGTGGCGAATAAATAACTAAATCGATTTTTTCGTGAATTATAGACTAATATTGCTCAATACTCTTTTATTTAACTAAAACATACATTTTGAAGGCATATTTAATTTGTGTTCGATAGTCATTTTGAAGATTTACAAATTTTAAAAGTGTTTATTTAATATAGGGACATTTGTACTGGTTTCCCTGAAAAAAACGATGTTTACATTTGTCATTTAATAATTTGTACGTATGTTGTGTTTTGATACTTTCGTGTTCAAATATAGTAATTAATAACTTATAGTAATTTCTAAAAACCTTTTTTATTTAGTTTGTTGTTTATTTAGCAGTTTTTTGTCAAGTTATATATTTTCTTATAGATTTTTTTATTTGATTTTGTGGGTAATATTTTCTTTTCTTTGACCATATTTTTGGATCACATCAGTCCTTTTTAGGACTATTTTGCCTATTAGAATACTTTATTTGTTTCTATTCTGTTCTTATTCTTATATTTTCATTTCATTTGGATACAAGTCCTTCAAAACAAGTCCTTCGTTACATAATTATTAAATATGCCCAAACCGCTATCTTGACAGTCGAAATTAATTATTTCGAATTTACCAGGTGTACGTGTAAGTATGAAATGCGGTTTTTTTTTTTAAATAAAACACATTAAACTAAAAAGAACAGTAAAAGCTTATTTATTCAAAGTATGCTCCATTAGAAGTTATACATTTTTCCCATCTTTCAGGCAATTTGTGAATACCTCGCCAGTAGAACTCTTCTCTTTTCCCCGCAAACCATTCATCTAGCCATTCTTTCACATTTTCATATGAACAAAAGTGCTGCTCGGAAAGTACGTGACCCATCAATACAAACAAGTGGTAATCTGAAGGGGCCAAGTCTGGCGAGTAAGCGGCATGGGGTAGCACTTCCCACTTGAGTGCCTCCAATGTGTTGCAAACTGCTTTTGCCTTATGTGATGCAGCGTTATCGTGAAGAAAGATTACCTTGTGCAGTCTTCTTGCGTATTCTGGTCGTTTTATGAGCAGCGAATGGTTCAATTCGATCAGTTGTTGTTGGTAGCGTTGGATATTAACTGTTTCACCCGATTTTAACAATTCATAATAGACCACACCCTTTTGGTCCCACCAGGTACAGAGCATTGTCTTTTTGCCAAAGCGATTCGGTCTTGCAGTTGATGTGGATGGTGAGCCTGGGTTCACCCATGATTTTTTGCGTTTGGGATTTTCAAAATAAATCCATTTTTCATCGCCAGTAATGATACGATGCAAAAAAGACTTTCTTTTGTATCGTGCAAGCAAAATTTCACAAGTGTTTTTGCGTTTTTCCATCTGCCTCTCATTCAATGCATGTGGAACCCATCTGCCGACTTTCTGGATCTTACCCATCTCTCGTAGGCGATTGGAAACAGCTTGTTGACTAACGCCTAACTGCTCTGCTAGTTGTTTTTGTGATTGACTATCGTCTTCCTGTAGCAATGTTTCCAATTTTGTATCTTCATATTTTTTTGGAGGTTTTCCATGTTCTTTGTCTGTAAGATCAAAATCACCACTTTTGAAACGCCGAAACCATCGTTTACACGTATCTTGCGATGGAGCATATTCACCATAAGCTTCTCGAAGCAGTCGGTATGATTCAGCAGCAGTTTTTTTCAAATGAAAACAAAATAGTAGTACTGTCCGCGAATGCTCTTTATTTGGCACAAAATTTGACATTTTTAACAGAGTAAAACAAAACTATATGATCACTTTTCAAATTATAACCTATACGCATTTGACACTTAATGATAACTTAACAAAACGCCATATGTGTTGAAACTTTGAACTATACACTCAGTTTGCGCGACAAGTTTGAAAAAAATCCACATTTCATACTTGTAGACCTGGTAATTGCATACTTTGAAAAAGAGAAAGAAAATAGGTGGGCCCTTGTTGCCATTTAATTAACAGACAAATCTGTGTTACACGTCTCACACGTAGGAGACTCTTCACCTCGAATGTGGTACCAGGAATTTTTGTTGGGGGGGAAGAAAAATTATTTAAATTAAGAAAATATAAAGTGATGACCTAAAAAAAAAAAGGTCCTCACTTCTAAAATACAAGTGACGACCTAAAACAAAAAAGGTCCTCATGTCTATTTTTAAAATTTTCTAGTGCGTTTGTGTGTTTTATTTTTATTTAAGGGGGGCGGCCCCCCGAGACCCCTCCCTGGGTGCAATCTTCAATCACTGCACTGCAATCTACTAATTTTGAAGCTGTGAATGCAGCTTCATTATAAGATACAAATCCTTATATTGTTAAATTATTATGTTACTAATTATGGTATTACGGTATCGAGAGGAGTTCCTTGTTCCTGGAAGAGTATCCCTAATTGAACTTTATTCAATATTATCAACTCTAGATTTATATTTCAGGTGTATACGAGAGAAATAATATTTGAAAGTTTTCAAGTAATGCTGGCACAGAACGTCCAAGTGAATCAGAACAAAGTAACTTGTTTTAATTAATATGTAGTTTGTTAATGAATACACAATGTAAGTTTAATGATTCTGTAAGCATAGCAAGTGCGCTCGGCCTGCGGGAGAGAAGCATAGATAACCAGACCAGCGTCCCGGGATATCGGGTTGCATAAATAATACAGCACGTGCTTGATGAGTTATTGTACATACATCGGAAAGTTTTCAGTTTTATATACAGTAATGTATCCTTTTCATTCTGGTGTTGGAAGCGTGAAACAAGAAATTCAACCAATAGGATCGCTCTATTTTGAAAAAACCCGTACCATCGTGTCGTAGGCGCGGTGTTACAAGCGCGGTGTCGCAAGTTCAGAAATTTCAACTCTAGCGTTGGCCACACCGTCGAAACCATAGAAACAGATATATTTTTTCGGAATGCTGAGAACTTTAGCGAGACCTAAAGAGCGAGACTAAATTAATTTCCTTTAAAAAAAAATAAAAAACGTAAATTGATGTAGCGTAATAGCGACTTTTACAATGTTGTCGGCAGTCATAAAGTTTATTGTTATGGATTCAGTTTCAAATATCTGGTCTGCAGAAATGTCATGCAATGGGTATACTAATAATACACCCCCAAGCACGGGCCAACAGAATCTTCATTCTAAACTGTGATGTCAAGTAAAAAAGGTTGTGTAATAAATTCTTTTCTTGTAATTGAAGTAACTGTCTGTGTTTTTTGTGTCTCATTTTTTGAAACAAGTTAAAAATAATCTCCCTGTTGCCTTCTGTTTCTATGTATATATGGGACGTACCCACCATCGCTTTTCTTCATATCGCAATAAGTCTAAATATGCATAAAAAAGAGCTAGACGTCTCCTTCGATTTGACGACATATTTAATGAAATTGTATAACCCTTTACTCCAAACACTTGTATAAACTTTTAGGTTAGATTTGGGTTAGATACAAATGTTGTCAAAATCGAAAACGCGCACTTATCATACCTCCAACCCCACCATGAAATTCGAACTTGTAAATATAACACCACGCCTCTCACCCCTGTCGCGCCATTGACACTACCATGAAAATGATGCATAATACCCCGAAGTTACGCGGTTATAGGTGGGTCCGACGAAAATCGCTTAAGTCGAATTCGCGTAAGTCGGGGTTCAACTTTGCATATTAATACATATCAATTGTGTTTAATTGGGACCATAGACTAACAAAAACACTAGTTTAAAAGAAAAATATATAGTAAAATTGCAGTTATTTATACATATTACCACAAAATAAAAAAATAAATAAATGTGTTACGTAAAAAAGTTATTAAAATAATTTGTCTGACGACAGAAAACCAAATTTTCCAAGAAAAATTTCTTCGTAGCAAACTAATATTTTTTGTATTCCTTGCTTGTAGCTACAACGCGTCCTTCGTTGTGTTTCTAAAAATTTTGAGCCCTTTTCAATTAAGCTGAGGCCTTCTTTCATTCTGCTATCAAAATCCTTGATAATGTTAAGTTTACATTCCAAAGATATCGTTTTCCTTTCTTACTAGGTGCAGGAGAATCAGATTTACTTCGTTTGGACGACATGTCTTTTTAAGGGTTTAGAAAACGTATAACAAAACAATATTAACTTTCGTCAATCGTAGAATCAAAATCGTGCACGTAGATTTCGCGCCAAACGCGTCTAATGCATAGCACAACAAGAGATGCACTGAAGATGCAGTGCATCAAATGTGGCAGTGGCAATGGTGTGTTGTCAAACGAAAAAATCAAAAACCGCGTAACCCCGAGTTGGCGTAAGTCGGGGTATTACTATATCTAGCTGAAAGCTGAAAGGTTGTTGTTTGCACATTTTTTGGTTTCGTAGGTATCTATCTAATAAGTGAAGGAGACCCACACAGAAGAGCCTTAATGACCAGATATCTGGAACATTTCTGGGCACATATGAAATGTAACTGCATCATAATCAAATTTTGACGTAAAATCAGAGTCGGCACTTTTGGCGCTCAGGACAAACCCGCCAAACTGCGCTCTTTTGTTACAATATACAGTGGTGTACCGAAAAGCACAAATTATAAAACAAGGAAGATAGCGGACTCCCACGTTACGGCTTTGGACAGCGATAGTTGCGACATTCGTGGTTGTAATATGAACTAGGATAGATAGTATGCAACCCGCAGTGCACACAAATATATTTTTATATTTTAAATTGCTATGAATCGCGCGATCATTAATTTTCTACCAAAATTGAAAAATAAAATGTAATTTTGGTAGAAAATTAAAGATTGCCTTGAACCGAAAATTATGATTAATATATTTACAACTCTCCTAATTAATTTCCTAAAATTAAAATTAATTACAATTGTTAAAACTTAATACTTCAGTAAGCATTAAGTTTTATTATTTTATTTGCAAGCAAGCATATGAAATAAATAAACAAGTATTTATTTTTTATTTTTATATTTACTTTTATTGTACATATTAAATTTAGTCTGTGCCATTTTTTTTATTACACTATTTATATTTCTTTTGCATTTACCATTTAAAATATTATTAATTACACTACACCATTTGAAAATAAAAAATGTGGTGCTAATATTTAAAATTTCTTATAAAGTCCATCACTGTCACAATCACAATTTACTGTCACCTATCGTTACAACGTCAAAAACAATTGCCGCAAATTGCCGATAATGTAGAGTTCTCAAAATGTTGGTTAAAAAAAAACGCTTTTAGCGCTGTCGGTGGATGGAATATAACTTAAAACCGTTTCAAGGCCGTGTATATGAGTTTCATACCCCTGCCGAAAAGGGAGGTGGGTTAGGTGCTCGCAATCTTATTTCAAACATATTCTTTTGATTTAGATGGTTGCAATTTAAATATTTTTACATTTTAACCTAATACTAATTAAGTAAATTTGCTGATACAGTGGTACCTTGACTTACAAACCTCTCGAAATACGAACTTTTCGAGGTACAAACTGTTTTATAATTGTTATATGTCATGTTGATGTATCTATGAACTAGTACTTCAGAACCTAGGTTACCCCGCCAACCTAGTTCATCTAGTTCATCGTGTGACTGATGCTAAAACAATGTTAAAAAATATAATTAATCATCGTATGTCATCCTGTGTATTTAGTATTTAAATAAATAATTAATTAAACTAATATTGTTTAATATGAACACAGATATAAAACATGAGAAATAACTATTCAGTGTGATGCTTCAAAAAATGGTCTTGGTTGTTGTCTCTTACAAAATGGCAAACCAGTAACGTTTGCTTCCCTATCGTTAACTGAATCGGAAATAGGTTATCCTCAAATAGAAAAGGAATTATTGGGTATTGTATTTGCATGTCGTAAATTTCATAATTACGTTAATGGACATAAAATTAAAATATTGACTGATCATTTACCTCTTGTAAAAATACATACCAAAGAACTAGCTAAAATAGCATCAAATAGGATTCAAAAAAATGCGATTGAAATTAATGATATATGAACTTGATGTGCAATATTTACCAGGTAAAAAAATGTTTATAGCAGACCTTCTATCTCGAGATTATCTTAATGAAACGTGTGATAATGAAATAAACATCCCTGGTTTAGAACATTGTGTAGATGCTGAGCCGCAGTAAGGAAAACTTGCGCTAGGGGCAAAGCCGTGTTTAGGCGCCCTTGACAAATAAAAACAAGGTTCTCACCTCCAAAATTTAAGTGATGAGCAAAACAAAAAAAGGTCCTCACCTCCCAAATTCCAAGTAACGAGAAAAAAAAAAGATCCTCGCCTTCCCAATGGCGCCCCTTAGTCAAGCTCGTCAGCGCCCTTTTCCTTAGTGCGCCCAGGGCCGTCGCCCCCTACGCCCCCCCCCCACCTTACTGCGGCTCTGTGTAGATGTTCATGAAGTATCTTGTATTAACTGATGATAAAATATCTAAAGCAAAAAATGATCCTATATTAAATAGTGTACTAAAAATATACCATGATGGCTGGCCAAGTAATAAAAAATCGGTTCCAGAAAATATAAGACATTATTGGAATTTAAAAAATGACATAACGGTACAGAACGAAATAATTTATGTTAATGATAGAATAATTATTCCAGTGGAACTACGGAAACAAATTTTAGACTTGCTTCATGCAGGCCATAATGGCATTGTCAAATCAAAACTAAGAGCCAAACAACTATATTATTGGCCAGGTATTAATAATGAAATAGAACAATCGGTATTAAAATGTACAGTCTGTGAAAAATTTAGAACATCAAACGCAAAAGAACCCCTAATACCACATTCTATTCCAAATTTACCATTTGACAAAATAGGAGTTGACATAATGACATATACCAGGTCTACAAGTATGAAATGCGGATTTTTTTTAAAATAAAACACATTAAACTCAAACGTACAGTAAAAGTTTATTTATTCAAAGTATGCTCCATTAGAAGTTATACATTTTTCCCATCTTTCAGGCAATTTGTGAATACCTCGCCACTAGAACTCTTCCCCTTTCCCCGCAAACCATTCATCTAGCCATTCTTTCACATTTTCATATGAACAAAAGTGCTGCTCGGCAAGTGCGTGACCCATCGATGCGAACAAGTGGTAATCTGAAGAGGCCAAGTCTGGTGAGTAAGCGGCATGGGGTAGCACTTCCCACTTGAGTGCCTCCAATGTGTTGCAAACTGCTTTTGCCTTATGTGATGGAGCGTTATCGTGAAGAAAGATTACCTTGTGCTGTCTTCTTTCGTATTCTGGTCGTTTTATGAGCAGCGTTGGGTATTAACTGTTTCACCAGGTTTTAACAATTCATAATAGACCACACCCTTTTGGTCCCACCAAGTACAAAGCATTGTCTTTTTGCCAAATCGATTCGGTCTTGCAGTTGATGAGGATGGTGAGCCTGGGTTCACCCATGATTTTTTTAGTTTGGGGTTTTCAAAATAAATCAATTTTTCATCGCCAGTAATGATACGATGCAAAAAAGACTTTCTTTTGTATCGTGCAAGCAAAATTTCACAAATGTTTTTGCGTTTTTCCATCTGCCTCTCATTCAATGCATGTGGAACCCATCTGCCGACTTTCTGGATCTTACCCATCTCTCGTAGGCGATTGAAAACAGCTTGTTGACTAACGCATAACTGCTCTGCTAGTTGTTTTTGTGATTGACTATCGTCTTCCTGTAGCAATGTTTTCAATTTTTTATCTTTTTTGGAGGTTTTCCATGTTCTTTGTCTGTAAGATCAAAGTCACCACTTTTGAAACGCCGAAACCATCGTTCACACGTATCTTACGATGGAGCATATTCACCATAAGCTTCTCGAAGCAGTCGGTATGATTCAGCAGCAGTTTTTTTCAAATGAAAACAAAACAGTAGTACTGTCCGCGAATGCTCTTTATTTGGCACAAAATTTGACATTTTTAACACAGTAAAACAAAATTATATGATCACTTTTCAAATTATAACCTATACGCATTTGACACTTAATCATAACTTAACAAAACGCCATATCTGTTGAAACTGAACTATACACTCTGTTTGCGTGGCAAGTTTGAAAAAAATCCGCATTTCATACTTGTAGACCTGGTAAAAATTCAAAATAAATTATTACTAAACTAAAAACAGTTTTTTGTAGTCATGGTATTCCATGTATAATTATTGCTGATAATATACCATTCAACTCTTATGAACTAAAAAATGTTTTCTCAAAAAAATGTAACTTTAAAATACAAACTTCCAGTCCACACTACCCGCGTTCAAATGGCCTTGCAGAAAAAGTTGTACATATAGCTAAAATGATACTAAAAAAATCCATAGAAGAGGCAAAAAATTTAACAGAATCACAAAAGAAAAAAAAAACACTATTTTACGCAAAATATTGTTTTCTTTATTATTTCATTCACTTATCGTGTAGCTCGACATTGGCGTACCGGTACCGGTACGCGTACCACAGATTGGGAACGTCTGGTCTACACTCTTCTTACCACACCATTTTCTGAAATCTGTATATGTTTTTTCAAGCAAAATCTTTGATTTGGCAGGCAATAATATGACTGTTGCCTCCATTGCAACTGACGCAATATCTGGTGGTAACCCGATAAAGTTCTCGTCGCCATCACTACTGTTAATTTCCGTTAATTATTAAAATGGTTATTTGAACACATTTTAACAGATTTTCACAATATATATTAAATTTAAAACACTTATTCAATATTGGCACATTCAACCTGACATAAACAAATTCTATTTTTCATAATATAAACAAGCTGTCTCCGTTGCAAAATAGCATTAACCTATGTCTATTGTTTTCTGTTTGAAAATTATATGAAATCAAATTTCAAATTGATTAAATAATGTAGCTGATCGTAGTGAGAAAACTTTTGTATGTATCTCCGGAGTAAAGTGCATTAATCAAGAGGACTTTACCAGTGAACTAACTAATCTGTTTGTGCTTAATCCGGACAGTCAACTATGTGGCCATGGTTTTAAATTAATGCGTGAACGATTTAAAAAAAAATTTGCTTGCGTACTTTTTAAGCAACAGAACGTTTAATGTGTGGAACAGCCTGACAGATAATGTGGTTACATCATCGTCTTTAAACGCTTTCAAAAATTATTTGGACTTGATATTATAACTTATAACTTGTTTTTTTTTTTTTTTTTTTCATTTGTACGTCTCTTTATTCTTATGTCAAATTGTTAAGTAATTTAGTTTATAGACATTTATTTTGTTAGAATGTTAGCTTTGCAATGTTTAATTTCAATTTGTCTCGGGCATTTTTCTCGGGATTAAACCATCACTTTACTCCCTAAATACATAAATATTTTGTATTTTATTCGCATATAATGGCTATTTCGCTTGGATGATTATAACCCTCGCCTTCAGCTAGGGTGTAAACTTTATCCTCGTGAAATATAGCTCCCATTATATGTCTGTTAAATAAAATACTATTATTGTTATTTATTTAACAAAATCAGAAAAGTGGAGGACAAGATTTATTTCTGCAAATAGAGCAAATGAGGATTTTTTTAATTCCACCGATACCCAACAAAGAGTGGATAGAGAGAGAGAGAGAGAGAGAGAGAGAGAGAGAGAGAGAGAGAGAGATAGAGATAGAGAGAGATAGAGAGAGAGAGAGAGAGAGAGAGAGAATACATACGTCTACAAAACTGAACATAAAACACATTAGTTATGACTAGCGGCATGAATTTTTTACAAAAGAAAAAAGTTGTACAGCTTTCAATAACTTATGAGTCCCTATTAAAGTTTCGTTGTTATTTACCTTTGAGAATTTTCTTTCTTTTGTTGTGGTAAAAGTTTTTCAATGTGTGCAAATTGGGAAAGTCGTAAGTTTCAATCGAGCAGACTGATATATGTCCTAGACCCGAGCATTGACTTCTACCTCCTGTATTATCAACTAAAAGGTATCGATAAAACCACATGTCACATTTAGATGAATTTATGCCCGCATCATTTTATATCAAACATAAAAATATCATATTTTATGACTGAACTTTGCGCTTATAATCATTATTAAATTTTATTATTTTATTGACTGGATCGTAGTTTTCCTCTTAACGCCACATATTCCTGACCTAATAACGATAATAGCTATTTATGCACCAAGGGTGTTACTAAGATGACAACACCCGAAGAGCGACGTAATACAGCCCGAGAGCCTCTGGCCCGAGGGGTGGATGTTGCTCAATCCGGTCTATTCTGTATCTTAAAAAGTTAAAAATTAACCTCAAGGTCGAAGTTAAAAAATTTTAACCACGCTTTACTATATTGTTATTCTGTAACTTTATGACGTTTAAATTTTAACCTCGATGTGGTTAATTCAGGAGGTTATAATCGGAATTTTAACTCTAGCCAAATACATGGCGTTAACTTTTAACCAGCTGTAATTTTAACCTCTAAACGTCAAATAGCCAGAAAAAATGCATTTTTAGAATTAATCATGGCAAGACTGTTTATTTTAAACCAATTATTACTAGAATAAATTGAACAACAAGAGGTTAAGAAGTAAAAAATTAATATAGGTGAATAAAAAAAATATAAAAATGCTTTTTAGGAGATCAGTTCAAATTAAACAAAGGCAACTGCGTGATATGAGTGACTTTTAATTTACCTGAGGAAACATTTGAAAATATTTTCATTTGTCTAAAACTTCTACGGAATATCTCGTGTTACAAATGTTGTTTGAAAATCCGAGAAGAACCAACAGATTTCCCAATATAATGCAAGTAAATATTTAAAACTTTAAAATTGTGATACATTTATAACTTTTGATTTCTCTGTTTGTTAAAAAATAAAAATAAGGTAAACATAACCTGAAAATAAAAGTATCTTAATACAGAAGAAAGAAAAGAGATAAAAAATATTGATACATTTGCATGTTATGGTAATATTATATTATTTACTTTTTGCACCCATAATTATTTATGTAAATTAAATGTATAATTAAATATTGTACATTTGCGCAATATAGATTTATTATATTTGATCGTTGTTGATTCACGATTCAACCATAACACATTTTTACATTTAATCCACACTTACACAAGCCAAATACCTTTCCTTGTAGATAATTTCACAACATACTTTTAACCATAAGGTTAAAAAGTTAACTTAACGCTTGGGTTATAACCTGAGATACAGAATAAGAAACAAGGTTAAAATTTTAACGCCTAGTTAAAATGTTACTTTTTAACCATCATTTTTAACCTAATCTTTTTAACCACAAAAGATACAGAATAGACCCGAAGGGGCGTTATTATCTACACGGTAATACGATGGTGGCCGAAAACTATTCTTTCAAAAATGGTTATAATATTCTCTGATATTTTTACTAGTTATCCGGAGAACATTCTAATGTGTTGATAAATCCTCTATATGTGCCAATTTCGTCATCTACGGCATTAAATTAATAGAAAACGAACCATATCATACGAAATTCTTAAGCCATTTCGGAAATCACTTTATTTGCGTCTGAGAATGAATTATGGACGGTATCCTGTAAACTAAGTGACGGAAATTCGCGTACGACGCGGCAAATTGTACCTAAATGTCAATTGTACAAATATGTATCTAGCTATTTTGTTCTATCATAAAAATTAGTTATCGTTATCGTAATTAGCGCGCTAGTTTCGCCGCCATCTTGAATCTGCCTCGATTCGGTGCTGCGGGTCAAAATGATTTAATTTTTATAAGGTACACGTGTGCCAAATGGCATTTCATTATCATCAAGTGCAGTATCTTTCAACATAGGCACTAGACTATATGAAATAATTTCTTTTAAAATGTAACATTAATCCAAGTGCTGAATTTGTTCAAGATAAATATATTTAATATTTAAAATCAAGGGTTGAATTAACATGTTCATTCACTTTTTTACAAAATTTTTACTTCTTTTTAAAGTAAGTTAATTTGTTCAAATTTACATTATATTTAACCCACTTTTATTCTTTTATGAAATCTTTAAAATAACAACTGTACATTAAAAAGTTTAAATTGTACATCCATGTACATTTAAAAAGTTGGAAACTTCATTGTTTAATGTCTATTAATAAATTAAATTTAACTTGAAGCTTAACTAAATACAAATTTTTTTTTCGCTTTTGTAAAATTTTCGCGCTTATGTTTACATTCGAGTTTTTTTTTTTCAAGAAATAATTTTAGCTTTATGTTTCTGCTTTTGACTTATCAGTTCAGTAGTTTGCTGTCCGAACGATATTGATAACCAAGAACGAAAACGAAATATGTACGAGGAGCGGTTGAAAAGTAATCGTCCTAGGCAAGAAAAAACAACTTTTTCGGCAAGGCTCAATTAATTTCTGAAAATAGTCTCCTTTTAGAACTGTACACTTCGTCCAAAGATTCTCCAATTTTTCGATGCCCTCTTTTGAAATAAATAATATTCGCAGGGAGTCAAATCTGGCGAATATTGTGGATGAGGAACCAATTTGTAGCGCAATTCATTCAGATTTGCCATTGCGGCTTGTAGATTGGTGCGTTGTCCTGATGGAACAGCACTTTCTTCTTCGCCAAATGCGGCCGCTTTCGCGTCAAATCGATTTTTTACGTTGGCACGTGAAAATTTAAAATTCCAACAGTGAAACCAGGGAAACGAGTAACATATGTCAAAAATAAAATACACTTTTACTTATTTTAATGACAAAAAACTAAATAAATGTGAAATTTGTATTAACCCATTAGAGCCCCTCGGCAACTAAAGTTACCAACGTTTTTATTACCTAAAACTCTGATGATTTGAGTCATAGGGCAATGCGCGTGTAAACACTTATTATCGGTACCTTTATTTATGACCCATAATATAAAAAAATCGCTTTAAGTGCATACAAACAAAATAGTCTTAGTTTAAAGAAAGCAGCGTCACGTTAAATATTTACCACCGGTGCATTATGGAAGAATTGTAAGTATAATTTTAATTTCTATGCATGAACATATTTTGTTATATGTCAAAGTATAAAGAAAAACGTTCATTTTGAATGTTGCTTAGAAAAGTTTTTAAAGATTTTGGTTTTGAAATGTTCAAAATTGGACTTGAAAGTGCGGGGCAACTAAAGTTGCCGGCGGGCACTTACATAATTTATTTAATAAGCGCTTATGAAAATTATGTTATGAACTACCTTTTTATTTATTATTATTATTATTTCTTTAAGTTGCCATAGTGGCAAAGAAGGGAAAGGACTTTTTCTTCATGAAATTCTGGCAGTTACTGAAGAAGGTGAAGTAATTCCAGAGTCAATTACAGTATGCCCATCTGAAGAATATGGCATTGACACGGATCAAGGAGGAGATGTTGATCTAGGATTAGTTGAGCCTATGACCCTTCCTGCTGGGGTAATATTATATTTTGACAATTTGTTTACTTCGGGAAATTTACTACAAGAACTAATTTTAAGAGGTTTGGGCGGGAAGGAAACATTGCGCCTAAATCGCATATCTCCATCAATGAAACTTGAAGATAAAAAATTCTGGAGTAAAAAATCTCTGCATGCGATGATTTACTGGCTGTTCGATGGAAGGATAATAGTGTTTTCACTGTTTTGACAAACTGTCATTCTATAAATCCAATGAAAACAGCATCACGATACTCTCGGGCAGAAAAGAAGCCCATATCTGTGCCAGTTCCAGGTCCGATTGCTAAATATAATACTAATATGGGCAGTGTAAACATATCAGATCAATTTGTATCTACTAATGGATGTAGTATAAGAACTAAAAAATGGTGGTGGCCATTCTTTTCTTGGACAGTTGGCATATTCTGCGTTCAAGGATGGTTATTATATCGCCGTTTAGGCAATGAAATACCACTTTTAGAGTTTAGACGGCAATGTGCTGTTTTTATTCTTAAATCTTTTGGTACTCCAAAAGTACAACTTGGAAATAGGCCATCAATAGAGTTTTCTCCTGTGCGAAATGAACTACGAATAGACCGTACTGACCATATTGTTGAACGTGGGGAATCAAAATATCGTCGGTGTCGTGTATGTAATAAAAGAACAATATATATTTGCTGAAAATGTGATGCACCGCTACATCCAGTTGCTTGTTTTAAAACTTTTTATTCTTAAAAACATAAAATAAATGTAAAAAATAATGTTAGTTTCATAGTAAAATAAAATTTTGTATTTCTTAAAAACCTGTTTGTTTTTAATTTTTTTACATCTATCTGCCCGTCGGCAACTATAGTTGCCAGCTAATATTTCGTAAGGGGTATATTTTTTGAAAATGAAATTGCCTTTACTAGTTGTATAGTGATATTTTAGAATGATTTTGATATAAATATCTTGAAAAAAACATCCACAGAATTACGGGCTCAAATGGGTTAAGAATGACACAAAAAATCAAAATATAAAGCAAATGGTATTTTAAAATTATATTAACCTTAAACTAAAAATGTTTATTGTAAGTATAATTTACAATGCTTAAACAAAACGGCCAAAAAGCACGATTCAAACGATGAAAGTAACTAGATTGCAAAATCTAAACGTTAAAAATAGGCTAAACGTTTGAAATAGCCTATATATAAAATACTTTTAAAATTATGTTTTTAAACTTATAACATATATTTGAAAATTTATTTTGAAAATGACACAATAAGTCAAGATGAAATGAAAATAACATTCTATAAAAATAGTCTGTTTTTTTAGATTAAGTGGAACTAGACATTAAAATATACCGAAAATGGCGCGCAATTCAAATCCCGGAGTCCAATTTGGATCGCCGTTTACTAACTCTTAACGATTGAATGAGGCATTTTATCATTTTGTTTAACAAAAGCCCACTTCGATCGTTAATAGGTGAACTCGTGATAAATTAAGAAAATAAAAATTCCATTTAGTTCTGCTTAAATATTTGGAATAGGCTTTACGATTTACGAATGAAAGGAGTCGGGAGTCGGAGTCGGTCTTCAAAAATACCGACCCCAGAGTCAAGAGTCGGGAGTCGGTAATTTTGAAGACCGACTCCCCATCCCTGTTATTAATAACCTATAAAATAAATATTACATTTGCAACATTGTAGGGCACGGCGCATGATTCAAAACTGAAGTCAGAGTAATTCATTTATTTTTAATAATTCTAACAACCGGTTCCCTAAGGTTTCAATAATTTTAAGAAACGGTAGGATGCCATCACTGGATTATACCTACAAAACTCTAAAAAGGGGTGGATGTCTGGTCTGGTTCGTGGTATATTTAAAACAAATCGTGTTTAAGCCATTTTTATGAATTTTGAAGTATTAGAGATACCTATCTCTAAAACTCTTTTGATGAAAATATTTCATAATTATATTTATTATTTATTTTGAAAGTTATTTCAATTCCTAAGCTCCACTGATCATTGCGAAGTGTCAGAGATATAAAAGGAATGAAACAAAACATTGAAATCACAAGCGACTGGATAGAAACAAAGCGGATCTCAAGTAATGATTTCTTTTATCTGTAGAACTTCTTTTGTCGATCCCCGTATTCCAGGTGCTTCGGCTTTAGCTTACTCAAGCACGTTCCACAGGAAGGATTTTCTATTATTCTTACCTTTCATATGGGTTTAACAAATAAGAATATTATTCTTAAAATAAAAATGTCGGAGTCAGCATATACATACGTTTCTGATGATATATTTATTTTGTCGTATTTCAACAATAAATCTTGCAGGGACAAAAATGAATAAATTACAATAAAAGACTTCGAAAGATTTAACAGAAGCAGGATTATACGAGGGCTACCTTTTAAATTTTTACAAAAACTAAGTCAACTATATCAACTATATATATCAACTATATCAACTATAGTAACTATAACCCTTTTCTCTAAATTAGTAACACAGTGTCTTACTGTTGTGCAGCCTTGGACAACAGTGAGACAAATATGAAGCAGACACATACAATAATTATACTTTTAAATATCAGTAATATTAGTAAACCGCTTATCACATTGATTAGTAGTATTATATAGCATTTACAAAATAAACATACATTTGTGAATAATACTCGTAAGATTGCAAGAAACTATTATTTGGGGTTTGTCAGGTCTTGATAAACGTCCACTAATCGCAAACTTCAGCAACCTTTTGAGCCGCGTCATACTAGAGACTAGTGGAGCTAAATACACACGGCTGCATCTCAAACCCTGGATATATGCACACGCGGAAATTACGCCAGATCCAGTGTCCGCACAATGCGGAGTGACCTGAGCAGCACTGCTTTCTGCATCCTGCAGATCAAAGAGGTGGCAGAGGATCTGCAGGCGGGAATGGACCTGATTTCCCTTCGATAGGAGGCTATCTTACCACCCAAAACACCAATTATCAGGGCTACAAGCTTAACTTTATACCCTGGATACAGCTTTCTAAGCTCGGACAAGAGATTCATACACTTGGACCTCTTTTCCTCCTCCTTGAGAGAGATATTCTTCTCAGCTGGACTTGAGAATTCGATCAAAAACATCTGTTTGGTCTCGATGTCCAGGAGGGTTATGTCCAGCTTAGTGGCTGTCAGTAACCTCGAGGTGGGGAAGGAGTAATTCCAATAAATTCAGCACTTGGAATTTCGCACCACCGATTCTATGTCAGAAGGGACGTACGGTATAACCGGTATTTGGTCAATACCATAGGCATGTCTAAGTACTAGACCACGCGGAGAGCAACGTTATGTTGAGACACGTAGTTCGACGCTGCAAGAGATGAACAAGCAGACAGAATGTACATAATCGTTTCAGGATAGTGGTGGCACAACCTACAGAGTGTGGACTCCGCTATTTGGAATGTGCGGGCCCTGTACGCTAAAGTATTTATAACACCATCCTGACACGCAAACACAAAACCTTCTGTTTCCAATCTCAAACCAGCAGACTTAAGAAACGGGAACGTGAGTTCGGTGGACTGGTAACTCTGTTGTATACATCCCGAGAGAGTTGTACTTCAGCGTTGTCTCTGACGGGACTCAAGTCTGCCAGGTTAAATCTCGTTGCTGCTCTTCGCGCTACCTGGTATAGAAACGCCCCTTTTCCACTAAATTCGTACTCACTAACGAACTGTAATAGGTAATAGTGGGTCCAGACTTCTAAGGATACTGTTAGCTGTAACCAAGACGAGTCGATCGTGCAAACACTCCAGATTAAGCAATACCATTTTGACGAGGGAGGTAAATGCGCTGCACAGAAGATTTCGGGTGAAGACTTCGGTTGATGTTCATGATCTTTCTAATTCTTCTGTCAAGATCCTTAAGATCATAAATGTTCCATTTCATTACACCAAAAGTGTATGAAATTAATGGGACAGCAAGCATATTTGTGGCAGCGTCTTTTCCTCTATAGACATGAAAAACAGCGCATTATTCCAACCCGAATTGCATACCTATCGCGGCAGTGTACTCAGCAACGGCATCTAGGGCGGACTGCAGATTCCTCTCGTTCGAGGCGTAGAGCTTCAAATCATCCATGTAAAAAATATGGGTAACTTTGTGCTTACGCCTTGACGGAGAACCCGCCATGTAGCCTGAGCACGATCGATAGAGGAAGAAATGAGATGCAAAATAGTAGCGGGCTATTATTATTATAATTATTATTAATTATTATATTAAAATTAGAAGTGTCTTCGTCTTGCCTTCTGGGAAGCGACATCAGAAATTAAACTTTCAAAACCCTTTCTAACTGCTTCTATACCTAGTAATGCTAATGCACGGAGGATGTTAATGTTACAGGACCGCTTATCCTGTATCATTAACATCCTCAAGAAATATTTAGTAATGCTCATTTCCGAAAATGTCCTCTCCGCCTTGTCTTCTGTCACTCGTAGGGCTAAATATAGTATTAATGACGACATAACTTCATAAAATTCAATAAAGTCTTGGGCCCAAAACCTCCCACCCTTTTCTTCATCGCGAGGCCTACGGGGTTTGCAAAGCTAGCTAAAGTGTTTTTTTTTTTTTCACGAGAAAGTAATGACGTTAGACAAGTGGTAGATTTGTAGACGGTTCTATGTCCGTTGCTTAGCAACGAAGTGACTTAACATCCCTCAAAACAGAGTTGCTTACTAAAAAAATTAACAAAACAATATACAAATTTTTGTTATATCTGAGTTCGCATACACGATCAGAAATATAAATCTTGTGATCATAAATATTAGTGACAGTATGAAGCGTCAAACTTCATTTCCGGAATTTGACAAAATTCCACCGGAGCCCTGACAGGCATGGTTCGTTACCACATTACTGAAATCTAATTTCAACCGATGCAGCTTTGTACGTGTAACACAATCGGACAATACCAGGATTTTAACAACAATTAATTCACTGAAAAAACAGTAATGGCTTCATATTTTCACATTTGGAATTAAAGCTAGCATTATAATGGAAATTCGGATTTTGATATCTGGTAAATCTAATTTAAAAACTTCGACTACAAACTAAAACTTTAATTTAAAAAAAACAAAACTTATTAAGTAAATGTAGAACATATGATAACATGTCTAGACATTATTTAAATTTTTATTTATTTTACGCGGTGGTATCCTTTACAAATTTGCGCGAATGGTGAATTTCAGCGGATCACAGCGTGACCCCTGACAGTGTGACCCGCAAAAACTAGAAAAAAAAATGTTTTTGGAACAAACTGTTTTATTGATTTTCAAAATATTCACCTTTAAGATTTATTCACTTTTACATGCGTTCAAACCAATTCTCGAAACATTTTTTCCACTCTGAAGTTGGTATCTCAAAAACATGGTTTTCGAAGGTTTCAGCAGCTTCTTGAGGTGATGAAAATCGCTGTCCACGCATTTTTTGTTTGACTTTGGGGAACAAAACATAGTCGTTAGGGGATAAATCAGGTGAATACGGGCAATGAGACATTAATTCGATGTTTTTCTTCTTCAAATAATCAATAGTTTGACGTGTTGTGTAGGAGCTTGCATTGTCATGATGAAGAATGATGCGACGTTTTTGGTAGTTTTTTCTGATTTTGTCGAGGACTTCTGGCAAACAAATTGTTGTATACTATTCAGCATTAACTGTTCCAATCCTCTAAAGGAATGGTTGCGATATATCCACTACAACCAAAGAAACAAGCGATCATTTTTTTGGAAGTGCTTCATAAACGAACAACTTAAATTTAATCACAGAAATATGTATATGTGTATAAATAAATTTTTACGATATTGTTTTAGTAAAAAAGAAAGAAACGATACGGTACTGGGTCAAATGTACTGATATTAATACTGATATTAACTATCGGAAGATTATCGATACTGAAATCGCGATATCGAATGAAAAATATCGATACTGATATCATATCAATAGTATCGGAACATCTCTTGTACCCTTTCCGAACTGAATAAATATTCATATTATCTTTACTCAAATCAATAATATTTGTGAAAAGTGGATTGTAAAAGTTCATGAAACTATCTAAAATATAAATTCTTCCTCAACTATAAATTTTGAAGTGACTTTGCAATCTAGAGACCAATAAATACAGTAAGTTTAACGAAGCATGCGACCAGAAATAAGATAAACCTGTAACAGCGTAAAGAATGGCGATGTCAACTGATGAAACAAAGACACACGAAACAAGATACATACAAAAGTCAAGGACACAGGATAAGATAAACTAGAATTCAGGAGAAATTTACGAAACATGTTTAGAATTTGCAGATATCAAAAGTATTGGGAATTATAAGAACAATTTTATATCATTTATATTTGAAAAACATCATTGGGTAGCTATTTTTAGGGTTATATAAACTGTTCACTTTTGTAAGAACAAACTAAGAGGGAATTTTGTTTTCAATAGTTTGCACCTTTGAAGCTGTATGTCTTGTTGGTATTAAAAAATGTCACTTTTTTTAAATGTTGATCCATTTGACATATGTCATAATGAAAAATGATATCTTATGTAATTATAATGATCATAACCTTATCAACCTAAAGTCGATTTTACAGCGTAAGGAATATTTTTAATTGACATTTAAAGTCAGTAACACACCATAAAAGTAACCAAAATAACCAGATCCAGTGTGTTCTTACAAAAGTGAACAGCTTATATACGTAGATATAAACAAGAAACTTTTATACTATCACCATCAGAGTCTGTGGGGAAGGGAGGGCAAAGCACATGCTCGCCTCCTGGATTCTAGTGAGAAAAAAAATTACTTTATATTAATATACAGGTTATTCCAAACGATTAAGCGGAACTAAATGGAAATTTCGTTCTTTTAAGTTGCCACGAAAAGGGAGCTTGCTTGGGTTATTTTATGTTTAAGGCTGCGTATAACCCCCAGTGGTTACTAATTTCTTATACAAAACTAAAAATCTAAAATAAAATTAGTATCAATCTATACCTCAAATTTTGCACCGAATTTTTAACTATCTATTAAGATATTTTTAATTATAGAAACATTTATTGTAAAAATATTATCCTTCAATAACTTAAAAATAGACATCAGCGATATTGTTCTGTAATTTTTTAAATCTATTTGTGGGTTTCGAATAACTTTTATATTTATATAGTTTTTATTTATTTATTTATTTATTTATTTATTTATTTATTTATTTATTTATTTATTTATTTATTTATTTATTTATTTATTTATTTATTTAAGACATCAACAGCCAGTGAGTGGCCAATTACAGATATCTACAGAATATTAGTACAATGTATCAGATGATATAAATAAATGTGTTGTTATAATTACATATACAATATGATAACAATATAATAATACAATATGAAACAATTTTTATTTTATTTAACGTGTAATGTTTAACATAATATTCATTTTCGATTTAAACTCTGGAAGTGAACCATTAAATATGTCTATAGCATTAAATTTCTCATTAAAGACTGACATGCATCGGTTTAGAGGTGAACTTTGACAGTAGTTTGTATTGCAGTTATTAATGTAAAATGTATTTTTTGATCTAGTATTTCTTTGAGGTACTAATATGTTTATATTTGAAATAAATGGTTGAACATCTATTAAACTATTAATAATTTTATGTAATAAGATCATATCATTTTTTGTTCTTCTAGTTTCAAGCGTACTATAATTTAAATCGTTTAAAAATGAATGATAGGTTGATGAATGGAAAGTTAAGTTTTGTTTTCGAGCAAAATACCTCATATATTTAATTTGTATTTGCTCTATGCTGTAGATATATTTATAGTACAAAGGGTTCCAGATTGGTGTACAGTATTCCAGGTTGGGTCTAATAAGACTGTTGTACAGGGTCAACAGTGTTTTGGAATTGGTGAAGTTAAAACTTTGTCTTAAAACAAAACCTAGCATTCTATAAGATTTATTTATGATATAATCTATGTGCTGATCGAAACGAAGCTTAGTATCTAACATAACACCTAGATCTTTCGTAAGATCCACTTTTTTTATTGTATCGTTATTTAATTTGTAGGGATATAATATACTATCACGTTTCCTTGTAAAAGTCATAGCATAGCACTTATCCACATTGAGGGAGAGACAATTTTCGGCACAATATTTATAAAATGTATTCATGTCATTTTGCAAATAATGACAATCTACCTGTGAGTCGATACTCTTAAAAATTTTAAGGTCATCTGCAAAAAGTAAAAATTCGCAGTTTTCGAAAACCTGACCCCTGGTTTCAGAAAGTTCTTGTTTGCATTTTGGACACTTCATTTTAATAAGCACTTTATTCAATAATATACAGACACGAGTAAATAAAAAATCAGATAAAAAAGACTGGAAAAATGTTGAAATCGCTACGAAGACTTTTGATAGTCACTGGAATATACACTTACTTAAACTTGTTAAGTTGTGTTTATTTAGGAAAACTGATTGAAATTATTATTTAATTAAAATATTTGTTATTAATAGTGGGGATATAAACTATTATTTTATCACAAAATTTGCACTAAAATTTTATACACAATTTAATATAAATTTAAACAATATATATTAGTTTTTAACACAAATATTTTTAATTTATTAAGAGCTCATTAATTCATGTACTAACTGTTTTAAATATGAACTGATATTGAGTTTTGTGTAGAAATGATCAAATAATACGTCAACATTTTTTTCTACTTGATTCCTTATAGTTTAGAACCTTCGTCGAAAAATATTATACTTAATGATAATGGAATGCCACTTGGTAAACGTATTCTTTACGAAGATCAAATCATTTTTCTTGTAACACCTATTTTGAAAACCGCGGCAGATTCAAGATGGCGGCAAAAATAGACTACCAAGTATAATAACTATAAGTAGTTTTCACAATAGAGCAAAATAGCTATAAACATATTTGTAGAATGAAGCTTTAGCTACAATTTGCCGCATCGTACGCAAATATGCCGCAATTGGTTCACAAGATGGCGTCTATAAAGCAATTTGCTTATTTACAATTACATAACAGTTTTTTCAACAATTAAAAATATCCTATTAGATAGATAAAAATTCGCTGCAAATTTTGATGTATAGATTGTTATTAATTTTATTTCCGATTATTAGTTTTGTGATGGCTTAACACAATATTTAATTTTTGTGTGGTTCTATGTATCTGTAAAAGGTTCTCAAATGGGTTTATTATATAAAAAGTTAATTCACTTGTGAGGTGTTTTATTTCTGTTAATATTACAAGGTTTTTACTTAGATTAATTTATATTTATTTCAGTTAATGTTAATTTAAAATTACGAGATGGAATGAACTTTTGAATACGGAAGATAGAAATGGAAATTGACTTGACTCTACTAAGGTTGAAATCGAATTGAATTTATGATGCTAAGTTTTGTATAAATATGAAGTATGTTTTGCTTTGTCAGCACGAAAAAGTTCTCAATTATATTTGGAGTTAAATATTAATTAGTAGCGCGTGTTTATTGTTCAAAACATTTGATATCTAGGAATGAAATATGTATCCTGAGATGAATGAGTTCATCGACTTATAGCGCGTGTTCATTACACCTCCCCCTTTCGTAAGACAAATGATAAAGATGTAAAGTGTTTAAAATTGAAATTATTGATATTTTCTTTTTCATTTGTCCATTTACTTAAATTATTTCACAACTATATATTATACTAGATATATTTATTTTCTTAAAATTATTATTGATGTCTCTCAATTTTTAGATCTATCGGTGGTAAATATTCTATTCTTATTTTGTTTGAAAATGTTCTTTTTTCTGATAAAAGATTTGATATTCTACATCAACTACAAGCAGAATTTAGAGAAATAATTCCTGGATTATTTAATTTAACATCGATAGTACCTATCTTTTGAGGACTTGCAACTTATACTTAATGTTTCTGGATTTGCTAACAAAAATAGCCGTAGGTCTGTTGTGAGTTAAATGTAAAGGCTGTGTTTGTTTGCAAACATAATACTTAAAATTAACATTTTTACAATATTTTATATCGTTATGAATGACGAGATAATGTTGTCTATTATCGTCGATAGCAAAGAATTCACTAGATGGTTGAATAAACAAGTACTTGTTCGATTTTTGTTTTACTGGCATTGGTCTTAATCGATGTGCATTGAAAATGAATGGTTGAACAAGTGGAACTTGAATTAAATAAATTAACTTATTTAATATTTATTAATTATTTATTATGTTAGATTTATTATGTTATGCATTTTTTTAATCGATTAGCGTGAACTTTTACGTGTCGATTCTTTATTTTGATTGTATAATTTACTGGAGAATTCTTTTCTATGATCTCATATGGACCGTTATAATGAGGAGTTAACTTTTTACTTTTATTTAAAGGAGTTTGTTCATTTAGTAGGAATATTTTATCTCCGATTTGGAATTCGGTTACATTTACCTTTTTATCGTATAATATTTTGTTATTATTTTTAGAATTTATAATGTTATCTCTTGCGATTTTATTGGACATTTGAAGTTTTAATTTTAAATCAGATAGATAATCATCATAGGTATATTGAAAAGTAGGCTCCTGTATTATCGTCGTAGGAAGTTCTGCATTTTTACCAAAAATTAATTCATAGGGTGAGAATTTAGTCGTACTGTGTGGAGTTGTGTTATAACTAAACATTGCGAATGGTATCCAATTACACCAATCTGTTTGCGAATTAGAAATGAAATGTTTTAAATAATCTGCGAGAGTTTGATGCGATCGTTCTAAACTACCATTTGACTGAGGGTGATAGGCCGTTGTTTGAATTTTCCGTATTTTAAATAATTTTGCGATATCTTCAAATAATTTAGACGTAAAGTTTCTGCCTTGATCAGTTAGGATCGATTTGGGTATTCCGAAATTACAAATGAATTTTGTAGTTAGGACGTTAGCGATTGTTTCAGTTTCTTGATTTGGAATAGGGTATCCTTGAGAAAACTTTGTCAAATCGTCTTGCAAGGTTAAAATATATTTATTACCGTTTTCTGATACAGGGAATGGACCAACTATGTCTAGAAAGATTTTGTCAAATGCGTTCTCTGAAGTTGAAGTGATTTCCATAGGGAGTTTTGTTTTCGTACGAACTAATTTATTTTTTTGACATTCTGGGCATTGTTTAATAAATTTCTTTACAGCTGATTTTAAATGTTGCCATTTATACTTCTGTTTTATCTTTTTATATGTACGTGATATTCCTTGATGACCTCCAGTTGGAGTAATGTGATATTCTTTTAATATAATAGGAATTTCTTCTGGACTTGGTATTATTATTTTAGAGTTGCAAATAGTTATTTTTATATTTTGATTTTTAAATATAAATCTTAACATTACACGAATTTTCTGATATTTTAAATTATGGAAACTTTTATCGAGTGTTGATATGGAAAATGAGTTTATATTATTTGAAATTAGATATTCTTTTAGATGTACGAGTGAGTTGTACACATCTTTATAAGATAACTTATGATAATGACTTTCTTTGTTTACTAACAATAGTATTTTATTATTCGTGTTATTTATTTTATGGATTTCGTAGACATGATTGTTGTTTGTAGGATTTAAGGTATTTAGATTTATGTTATACTTTTCTAATATTTCATTAGTAATATTTAGATCTCTTGACGAACATATTACGTAATTATTCTTAATGTCCATTATTGATTCGTCTGTTTCGATTACATTTGGATTTAGAATGACATGAGATTCGATATGATTTAGAAATTCTTCGTAAGATATAGAATTAGAATGATTTGGCGATTCGTAGGAATTAGAAGATTTAGTAGTTGATTGCGACTTTGATTCAGTGGATTTAGAAGTTGATTTCGACTTTGATTCAGTGGACTTAGAAGTTGATTTCGACTTTGAAAGATTTTGCAATTTTAAGATATTTGATTGAGACTGAGACATATGATTCTGCGATTGAGGCATAGGATTCAGTGATTCATTTTGCGATTGAGACATAGGATTCAGCGGTTCATTTTGCAAATGAGACATAAGATTCAGTGATTCATTTTGCGATTGAGACATGGGATTCAGAGATTCGTTTTGCGAATGAGACATAAGATTCAGCGGTTCATTTTGCAACTGAGACATAAGATTCAGTGATTCATTTTGCGATTGAGACATGGGATTCAGAGATTCGTTTTGCGAATGAGACATAGAACTTGAATTTGCTTCGCTATTATTTTGATTAGCGTTAGACATAGAATTGTTAGCACAACATCTAGAACAAAAATGTAGAATTGGGATTCGACTTAGAGCATCAGCGTTTGTGTTCAGTTTACCTGATTTATGTATGATTTCGTATTGGTATTCCTCTAATTTAAGTCTCCATCTAATAAGTCTACTTCCGGGATCTTTTACACTTAAGATGTAAGTTAGGGGTCGATGATCTGTTACAATTTTGAACTTACGCCCGTAAAGATAAGGTCTGAAATGCTTTGTTGCGTAAACTATTGCTAATAGTTCTTTTTCGATTGTTGAATACGATATTTCGGCTTTATTGAGAGTGCGGCTTGCATATGCGATTGGTTTATCTTGCCCGATAACACCTTGTGAGAGGATTGCGCCAATTGAGTGATTACTTGCGTCCGTAGTTAAAATAAATGTTTCCTTAAAGTTTGGATATTGCAATAGAGGTTCTGTTGTTAAAATATCTCTAAGAGTTTCAAATGCATTTTGTTGTAAACTAGTCCAAATAAAACTGATATTCTGTTTTAGTAAATTATTGAGTGGATTTGCAATTTTACTAAAGTTTTGTATAAAACGTCGGTAGTATCCTACGAGGCCAAGGAAGGATCTAACTTCGTTTTGATTTCGGGGAATGGGAAAATTCTGAACTGCTTCGGTTTTCTTTGGGTCTGGTTTTACACCGTTTTCAGTAATAATATGACCTAAATAAGCGACTTCTTTGTGTAAAAATTCGCATTTATCTGGTTGAATTAATAAGTTATGTTTTCTAAGCTGCGTAAAGATCTCGCGTAATTTATTATAATGATTTTCGAGGGAGTTTGCATAAACGACAATATCGTCTAAGTAAATAAATGCTTTTAAACCTTGGATACCTGCAAGGACTGTGTTCATAAGGCGTTGAAACGTAGCTGGAGCTGATTTTAGACCGAATGGAAGTCTTAGATATTCGTAGTGACCTAAGGGAGTACTAAAAGCTGTTTTTGGGGAATCTTGAGGATCCATTTTAATTTGATTAAAACCTGAGAATAAATCTAATGTTGTAAAATATTTGCTGTTGCCTAATTGGTCTAAAATATCTATGATATTAGGTAACGGGTATGAATCTCCGATACTTATGTCATTTAATTTTCTGTAGTCGATTACTAGTCTCCATTTTTGCTTTCCTGATGCGTCGATTTTTTTTGGCACGACCCATAAAGGTGCGTTCCACGGTGAATTGGAAGGTTTAATTATTTTTTTGTTTAACATATCTTTTACTTGATTTTCGATTTCGTGTTTATGGATTTCGGGTAATCTATATTGTTTTACATTAATAGGAATATCTGAAGTAGTACGAATTTGATGCGTTATTGTATCGGTTCCAGGAAATGTGTCACCTGGGAGATAGAAAAGGTCGTTGAACTCATGACAAAGAGATAATATAGATTCTTTTTCCTCCGCGTTTAAATGTTTAATTCTTAATTTGGATTCTAATAAATTGATTCTTTCGGATTGATTGTTCTCTGTATTATTGGATTCGATTTTGTGGATACTACTTGATTTTGGAATGTATTCTATCGTTTGAGGTTCGATTTTTATGAGTTTGGTTTGTTCCGTCGTATTTAAAATAGTCGTTGTAGCTCTGGAGTTAGAAATTGATACAAAACTTGAACTTAGATATATACCTTCATCTAATTCTATGCGATTTATGATACCTTCGGTTACGTTGGGTGTCGATATAGGAATAGAGACAAATATTTCAGAACGTGCTGGAACTTCGATTTCATTGACGTGAGATAGAATATACTGGATTTTACTTAGAATTAAACTATTTGTTTTATAACATATCGTGGCTTTTGATTCATTGAGAAATTCTAGTCCTAATATACCATCTTGATTTATTTTAAAATCATTATTAACTACATGGAACTTGTGATTTCCAGTGTCGCTTGAATTTGGAATTGTGAGGAATGTATATCCGATAGTTGTGGTTGGAATTTGGCATGATATACCTCTTAGATTTATTATTTCGTCGTTATGTATTTTAGTATTTTCATTTAAACATTTTAATTTAATTAGATTTATATCCGCGCCCGTATCTATTAGAAATATGTTATTTTTACTGATACATTGTTGAATATCGATTTTTACATTATTAGTACTTAAAGCGTGAATTGTTGTTACTTGATTTTGATTATTATTAAAAAATTTATTTAATGATTTATTATTTAATTGCGGTTTGAGCGAATGTTTTAAATCTGATTCCTGGTTCCGCTCGTGCCTGGAATCGGGTTTGAGTTTAAATGTTGATTTTGGTTGTATTTTCTGGAATTATTATATTCACGTTTTCTACAATTTTCTATAGTGTGACCGAAATTTTTACAATATCGACATTGGATTTTTGAGTTATTTTGATTTTCGTAGTGATCATTTTGTATAGTTCTAACCGGTTCCGTTTTTATTCTTGTATTTTGAAATCTATTTGAAGGGTTAGAGTGGTATTGAGTTTTGTTTCTGCAATCTTTTGACAGATGTCCGTATTTGTTACAGTTATAACATAATTTTGAATTATTATTTGAATTCCCGGAAAAGAATTTATTTGATTCTTGACGACTTATTATATCTCGTTCCTCGGCTATTGCTAAATCAAATGCTTCTTCTAATGTAGTTGGTTTTTGTGCTTTGATTAAGGTTATTAATGGATCATTTAGGCCAGATATAAAGACATTCATTGCCTGACGTCGGAGAAGCTTTTCACACGCGGAAACTTCTTGTTTTGTGAGGTCGGAATCTAGGGAACTTAGTAGTTTTACCATGCATCGTTCTATTCTATTCGCGTACGAACTAACGTTTTCGTTACGGCCCTGTCTACACGAATGTAGTTCCAACTCCCACTGAGCTTGTGATCTTTTCTCGCTATATGTGTTTTCCAAATGTGACTTAAGCGCTTGCCAGTTTAAGAATTCGCGGTTTTGTGATAGTAATTTAGCGCGACCAGTGATCTTTGTTTTTATGATTTGGAACAAGATTGCCTCGTCAGCATCCGATACTATGTTAAGTGCGATTTCACAATTGTCTATAAATTCTCTTAACTTAGTTTTATCGCCGTCGAACTTAATGAGACAACGTTCGGCGATGGCGAGTTTAACTGTAGTTGTCATGGTGAAAAGGTTTGAAACACTTTGCAAGGGGTCACTGTCACTTTCACTAGCAAGGGGATAATTTCTGCCTGAACGTAGGGGCATTAATGTACTTACAATAGTATGATGTTGGGACGATTGTTGTTGAACCTGAGACTGGAAGATGACTGTTGAACCTGGGATTGGAAGATGACTGGAGCTGCCAACGATCTGGGGACTTCGAAGTTGCGTTGATCGGACTGCGTCTGATTTTTACAGTTGCAATTCTACCCTTTGATTTCTGTTGGATTCACTGACAGTCATTCGTTCACTTTATTCTCGGCACTATTGTACAAGTGAAAGTACAACACTTTTTATTTTTATATAAACCACTTTTTTTATTTATTGATTTAGCCTTTTTTATTGATACATCCCACTTCTGACACCAGTGTTGTGATGGCTTAACACAATATTTAATTTTTGTGTGGTTCTATGTATCTGTAAAAGGTTCTCAAATGGGTTTATTATATAAAAAGTTAATTCACTTGTGAGGTGTTTTATTTCTGTTAATATTACAAGGTTTTTACTTAGATTAATTTATATTTATTTCAGTTAATGTTAATTTAAAATTACGAGATGGAATGAACTTTTGAATACGGAAGATAGAAATGGAAATTGACTTGACTCTACTAAGGTTGAAATCGAATTGAATTTATGATGCTAAGTTTTGTATAAATATGAAGTATGTTTTGCTTTGTCAGCACGAAAAAGTTCTCAATTATATTTGGAGTTAAATATTAATTAGTAGCGCGTGTTTATTGTTCAAAACATTTGATATCTAGGAATGAAATATGTATCCTGAGATGAATGAGTTCATCGACTTATAGCGCGTGTTCATTACAGTTTTGTATAAGAAACTTTTGAGAACTATAGGGTTGTGCGCCGCCTTAAGGTTTGGTTTGTGAAAATTTAAAATTCCAACAGTGAAACCATGGAAACGAATGACATATGTCAAAAATTTTAATATCTTTTTCCATATTTTGAAGAAAAAAATAATAATACCTAAATGGAAAATTTTTATTAAGAATAACAAAAAATTAAAATGCAGTTAAAAGGACATTTTATAATGACAATCAATTTAATCTAGAATTTGCAATATGAGTATGATTTACAAAGCTTAAACAAAATGAGCAAAAGGCCGAATTAATAGATAAAAGTTACTAGATTTCAAAATCTAGTTCCACCTAAACGTTTGGAATAGCCTATAGACTCCTGGTTTAACAATACAAATTTTTTAATTATAAATCTAAATTACAAAGTATGGTATGAATTTGCCCATGGAGTCTTCGGTCCACCCCGTGTTGGCCAGGATCGGCTTGGACCAATATCCGAGACGGAGGCTACCCATCAGAGAGTCGAGGAGCCTGGAGAAGTCTTCTCCCACTCACATGGTGACTACTTGCTTGGCTCACCAGCGGTACAAATATCTGGCTTCGGTGTCTTGGTCGTCACCGTGTGGACTAGTACGTTCAAAGGAGTTGGCTACGTTCCTCTGCCTCAATATTCTGCGACATCCATCTATTTGTACTGAAGGTTAACCCAGTTCCAATATTCATTCGTCATGACAAATATTTCCTTATTACGAAACTGCGGCGTATGCATTTCGTAATCATCACGTCAGACGCTGACAGCTCAGCGTCACAATGTCTAAATGTCCTAATCCTGACCTAGGATTACATGTGTGACAATATGACCACCAAAAAATCCTTATCAAGTCATTCATGTGTCTGTCTGTATATCTGTCTGTAAGGTGGAAATTGTAGCCAAACGGCTGAACATAGAACTCGTGGTTCCTCACGCTCGCCTGCGGCTCGTGCTCGGAATGTTCCACTCGCATCAAATTTTCTCATTCCAACCTTGTTATAGAATATACTATTCTAATTCTTAATCAAATTGTTAATAGTGAGAAATACGTTTCTGAAATTAAGCAATTTATCAATATATTTCTTATTAATTTAATGAAGACTTAGATACGAAGCAAATGCAGAAAAAATCGGTGACATTTTTTTTATTAAAATTTTATCGTGACGAAATTTTCACAAATTATCCAAATTTGTTTAAAAAAAAAAATAAATGAAATAAAAGCTCTTAAAACTCAAATAACGAATAACAATTATTACCAAAATACTAGGCGGGTACTAAGCGTGAGTGTTATCCAGGGTTCATCATTACGATATGTGAATTAAATGATATGTATATGTACTTACCAACCGACTGATCAGGCATCTTGTAATTAGTCTGGACTAAGCTGTTCCCTTAAGTTCTTAAAGGTGAAGGTTTACACACCTTAAGTAAGATGGTTTAAAATTAATGAATTTGATTTATTAAAAGTAACATTTACAATTAGTTTAAAAGATTAAAATATAGGTAAAAATAATGACAAGATTAGAGCAAATTGAATCGATAGACCACCAGAATGCCGACACAATGCCTCTAAGAATTCAAAAAATTAGATGTTTTATGCTAACTGGGCCGAATACTGTCTGATCGCGTCTTCAGAGAGATGAGAGTTTATATTAGCAGTCTAGTTGCGTTTCTAGGAAAAGGGTTTAAGCATTGTTCAAGAAGATGCCAGTGTTCAAAGTTATTAAGCAATAACTCTGAACAAATGTCTCCTTGAACTATGAACCATTTAAAAATATATTTCTAAAGATACGTGCTGTAACGTAAGGTTCCTAATTTTATTTTATTACCTGAATTCTTAAAAATGTTTATTTTAAAATACCCCTAGTAAAATCCCAAAAAACGGTAGCAACCCCTTTCAAAGAAATTCTCGTGACGGGTAGTTTGTGAAAGTTAGTCATTGTACCGGCGGTCTAAACGATTTGTTAAAGTATTGGTCAGTTTATATACGGAACAAGAATAAGGAATAGGAAATAAGAATAGTACACAAGATGTTAAAAGATAGTACACAAGATGTATATCAGTTTTTGTAGGAATGAAATTTAACTTAAACACAAGAATAGTTGGTAAAATTTAACATTTTATTCCTATTTCAAGAATAAGAGACGAAAAGCATGCGCATAACGGTCAAAATGTCGGCCGTAATAAAATTTGTTCAACAGATGTTTTCCAGCTGTGATGAGAAGGTTGGAAACAACAATATAATGTGTGAAACACAAGCAAATAAATTTACAAAATCTTCTAAATCCATTTTACTGAACACGAAATTTTTTTCAACATTATAGGTGTGTTCGTTTGTGTTGCCCAACTTACACTAAACTACACCACAGCTTCCCCCACCAATGCTATCTTATATAGTGACGTCAGCTGCTCTTGTCCTGGACAAGTCTGGTGCAACACAAACGAACAAACCTTATATTAAACACAACAACCTGTCAATCGACAACCGTTAAACACAGGCCAACGCAAGTACGCAGCTGCAGCGACGAAATGTTATGTCCGATATAAACGGTTTCATATTTTTTATTCTTGTGTATTATTCTTATTTCCAATTCCATATTCTTGTTCCGTATATAAACCAACCATATCATAAGCACACAACATAAGCACGTAACACAAGCATAATAACTACAATTTTATAAATGCGAACAATAATACGAACAATTAATTTATAAATTTCATATGAATAAGATCTTAATTTACTTCAAACTGTTTTTCATAGTCGTAGTTTTCCCTCTATATTTCGGTTTATTCCCAAACAAAGCCTTCATTCAAAACTCTTCAAATCTTAAATATAATCTAAATCCTAACAATATCCTTTATGCCCCAATAGTATGTTTTTATGCTATCCAATACGGTTTCGGTTAAGGGTAAATCGATTCTCTCGTAAATAGCAACTCTCTCCTGGAGCAGTGAAGTGTTTGGAATAGTCCTTGTGACCTTTAGCGTGGACCAGCGCCACACCAAACACGGACATCGCGACATTATTGGTTCAGAATTCCTATCAATTAGATACGAGGAAAATTATTAATTGGCCTCTTGTTACAACTCCAGAAATTATTACAACACAGAAATAAGGATTAGGTCTGAACGGGTCAGCATTAATTATTACTTGTAATTTTGTTATCACGAATGTGCGCAAACAGTGAACGTAAGTTAGAATTATTATTTTATTGAATATTGGTCAAATTAAATCTTATATATTAACTACAATGTATTACACAAATTAAGTATTTTAGCTGGGGCGTGCCAACCTGGGGTGCAGAGGGTGCACCGCCAGGGACGTAGCCAGGGGGGGCATAGGGGGCATTTGCCCCCCCCCAGGATAGTTTACCTTATATAAAATATAATTTAGGTTGTTAGGTTACCAGAGGTGAAGAAAATTTATAAATTTACCGGACTTTTATTATTTAATATACAACAAAAGACCTAGAACAGGGGTCGGCAACCTGCGGCTTCAGAGCCTCATGCGAGCCTGCTCTTTTAGAAAATTTTGTGGCTCTTTGAAAATTGGCTGGGATTTATTTTAATATAATCTATTTTTTAATTTTCAACTTTCTGCCTGTACTATACAGGTTTTGTATTTTGCAGAATGTTTTATGGTGCAATTCTCGCCCGGTAATTCCCCGAGTTACTGCATATTTCCTTTTAGAAGAAGTTATTTGTTTCGAAAAAAATTTATCTGTTTTTGTGAATGATTTACGTGCAAAAACATTTTTACATTTTATTAATTTACAAAAACATGTTATTAATGTAATTTTTTTTGCACAAACTATTGTTAACTTGAAAGAAGCTTTTCGAGATAGAATTAAAGAGTTTAGAAAATATAAAGCTACACTAGCTTTTTTGACAAAACCAATTGAAGTAGATATGTAGCAATTACAATCACCTTCAATTAGTAAATTTCAAATCCAAAGGTTTATGGAATTACATATTCTTAAAACTTAATTCTGAACTGGAAAATTTAGAAAGAAAAAAGTGAATTTTATCTTCCCAGCATAAGTGGACCGAAATTCGCAATCTTCAAAATGTAGATAAAGTTCTTTTCGAAGCTTGGAACCGTCTTCCAGAATCGTTCAATCTTTTAAAAAATTATGCTTTTGGGCTAGTGACAATTTTCGGATCCACATGTCAGTTAAGAAGTAATCTTACTGACCTGAAACTAGAGTGCTGCCTTAAGTTAAAGATTACTGAATATTCACCAAATATTGAAGTCTTATAGAACACTATACAGGAGCAATCGTCCCATTAAAACATTATATTGTAATAGACTGGCAACTACAATAGGTATCACAAACTAAATGTATAAGTAAATATTAATTTATTGTAATACTTGATTATTTTGAAACAAATAAACAATTTTTACGTTTTTTTCTTAAATATAGCATACATTTTTTAGCGGCTATTCAGTGTTATTTTTTTTTTTTTTCAATATAGATTTGTCTCTTTGTCTCTGAAAGGTTGCCGACCCCTGACCTAGAACGCTGTTTTTTTCTACCCAAGCCATGTAATTAAGGTCGTACCGACCAATTTAGAATATTTGATTTATTGATTTATTTATTTATTGTTCCAGTTCTTCAAATTAGTGCCGAAATGTTCAACGTTTCGTTACCTTAAGTATCATATATTTACAAGGGTTACCTTTTATATTTTTACAAACGACCACTAGATGGCAATATTGAAATGTGTCATTACTATATTCGTAAATTTTGACATTTGTTATTGGGAAATCTGTAGCAGGTTATAAATTGACAAGTAGTTTGTAGAAAGTGAGCGTTAAAAAAACAAGTTTAAAAAAAATGGAAATTACTCGTAATGAAGCAATATCAGAAAAGACTGTTTACAATTGGTTTGCAGAATATCGTCGTGGTTGTGCGTCCGTCAGTGATGAATCTCGTGAAGGTCGACCAAAATCAGTTGTTATCCAAAAAAACATCGATGCTGTGCACATTATTATTGAAGAAGATCAGCATATGACTTACCGTGAGATAGAAGCATCCTTTGGCATATCCCGGACTGCAACAGTGGCGCACCCAGGGGAAGGGCCCGGAGGCCTGGGCCCCCATTAAGAAGGAAGGAAATAAAAATAAAAACACACAAACACACTAGAAAATAGAGATGAGGATCTTTTTTTTTTAGGTCGTCAGTTGTATTTTAGAAGTGAGGACCCCTCTTTTTAGGTGATCACTTTGTATTTCCGAAGCGAGGACCTTTTTTTTAGGTCGTCACTTGTATTTTAGAAGTGAGGACCTCTCTTTTTAGGTGATCACTTTGTATTTCCGAAGCGAGGACCTTTTTTTTAGGTCGTCACTTGTATTTTAGAAGTGAGGACCTCTCTTTTTAGGTGATCACTTTGTATTTCCGAAGCGAGGACCTTTTTTTTAGGTCGTCACTTGTATTTTAAAAGTGAGGACCTCTCTTTTTAGTTGATCACTTTGTATTTCCGAAGCGAGGACCTTTTTTTTAGGTCGTCAGTTGTATTTTAGAAGTGAGGACCTCTCTTTTTAGGTGATCACTTTGTATTTCCGAAGCGAGGACCTTTTTTTTAGGTCGTCACTTGTATTTTAGAAGTGAGGACCTCTCTTTTTAGGTGATCACTTTGTATTTCCGAAGCGAGGACCTTTTTTTTAGGTCGTCACTTGTATTTTAGAAGTGAGGACTTCTCTTTTTAGGTGATCACTTTGTATTTCCGAAGCGAGGACCTTTTTTTTAGGTCGTCACTTGTATTTTAGATGTGAGGACCTTTTTTATTTTAGATAATCACTTTGTATTTCCGAAGCGAGGACCTTTTTTTTAGATCTTCACTTATGAATGAACCTTATTCATAATTTAAATCATTTTGTCTTCCGCCCCCCCCCCCTCAACTAAAATTCCTGGGTGCGCACTGGACTGCAATACATTCGATTCTGCATGAACATTTAACTGTGAAAAAAATCTATTCCCGATGGATTCCGCATAATTTAACCAAAGCTCAAAAAAAGGCTCGTGTTGATTGGCGAGAAGGAATGCTAAAAAAATCAACCTAAGCACTGCAATTAATATTATATTCATTCCAAAGGTAATTTTCATGGGGAACTTGAAGCTGAATCCGAACCCGAACCGAAACCCTGAAAAAACCTGTATTTTTCATAAACCTAAACCTGAACCGAACCTTTTTTTACCAACCGGTAAACATGTATTTTTAACAGGTTCAAGAATTTACATTAAACAAGACAAGAAAAATCAAAACTGAAATTTGTTATTTGGTTCAGACCCGCAGTAAGGGGGGGGGGGGCGGAGGGGGCGATGGTCCCTAGCGTACTAAGGAAAAGGGCGCTGACGGGCTTGTTAAGGGGGGCCATTGCGAAGATGAGGACCTTTTTTTGTTCGTCACTTGGATTTTGAGAGGTGAGGACCTTTTTTGCTCATCACTTAAATTTTGTGAGGTAAGAACCTTGTTTTTATTTACCAAGGGCGCCAAAACACGGCTCTGCCCCTAGCGCAAGTTTTCCTTACTGCGGCTCTGATTTGGTTATATATTTTAGTTATTTATATTTTATAAATTTATATAACATGCGGGTTAGATAGTCTATATCTTTGGTTTAAGCAGTTCTTACAACAGGATTAGGAAAAACCTAAAAGATTAAAACGGTGTTAAAAGCGAAGAACTTATTAATTAAAGTTGTTCATTTATTAAATTTTTCTTCTTATACGAGGGTTACCTTTTATGTTTTTACAAACGACCACTAGATGGCAATATTGAAATGTGTCATTACTATATTCGTAAAATTTGACATTTTTTATTGTGAAATCAGTGGCTGCTTATTAATTGATCGAGTAGTTTGTTGACAGTGAGTGTTAAAAAAACAAGTTTGTGAAAAAACTAATATTACTCGTGAAGGTTTTCGTTGAATGAATTTTTACGATTTAAGTTAAGGCCTAACTCAACAACAATGCATATATTCGCTTCGTTCAACTATTGGTAATGAAGCACCATCAGAAAAGACTGTTTACAATTGGTTTGCAGAATATCGTCGTGGCCGTGCGTCCGTCAGTGATGAATCTCGTGATGGCCGACCAAAATTGGTTGTGATTCAAAAAAATAACAATGCTGTGCGGAAAATGATTGAAGAAGACCGGCATGTGACTTATCATGAGATATAGGCATCCATTGACATATCGCAGACTCGTGTTGATTGGTGTAAGGGAATGCTAAAATAATTCAACCTAGGCACTGCAAAATCCGTATACAACATCGTTACAGGTGACGAAACTTGGATTTATTCATATGAACCGGAAACTAAGCAACAATCCACTGTTTGGGTCCTCCAAAATGATCCGAAACCCACAAAAGTTGTTCGTTCACGAAGCACATCCAAGAAAATAATCGCTTGTTTCTTCGGTTGTACTGGACATTCCTGTAGAGGATCGGTGAACAGTTAATGCTGAATGGTATACAACAATTTGTTTGCCAGAAGTCATCGACAAAATCAGGAAAAACAACCAAAAACGTCACATCATTCTTCATCATGACAATGCAAGCTGCCACACAACACGTCAAACAATTGATTATTTGAAGGAGAAAAACATCGAATTAATGTCTCATTGCCGTATTCACCTGATTTATTTCCTAACGACTTTTTTTTGTTCCCAATGATAAAAAAAAAATGCGTGGACAGCGATTTTCGTGGACCTCAAGAAGCCTTCGAAAACCATGTTTCTGAGATGGTAACTTCAGAGTGGAAAAATGTTTCGAGAATTGATTTGAACACATGCAAAAATGTATAAATCCTTATGGCAAATATTTTGGAAAGTAATAAAACCGTTTGTTGCAAAAAAATTGTTTCTTTCTTAGTTTTTGTAAAAACTTAAAAGGTAGCCCTCGCATATTAATTACAATGTATTACACAAATTAAGTATTTTAGAACATTTTAACACTTACTTGCATACAAATTATATTTAATTAAAATCAAAAAAATATATATAAGTAAATAATAATCCGCGAGCGGTTTTCAGATATGAAGCCCCTTCCACCACCTGGTTGAAATGATTCTTAGGAAGGAGTTAAGGGTTGTTGAACTAAAATCAACATTTTAACTAACCAACTTTTTAGTTTTTAGATTTTCACTCGATAAACGAATAATATTTGCAACACCTATTTCACACGTCACACACCATACGTCAACCTCACTCTATCTTCCCCTCAAATAAAAATAGAGGCAGTCAAAAAAGCCATAAAATATGAAGAGAATATAATTTTTTTTTTTATTTATTTATTTAGAGATACTTCGACTTCTAGGCCATTAGTGTCTATGTAATTACAGGTATGGAGTTATACAGTGTTATATACATTTGTTATATACATATACATTTGTTATGCTATTTTACAGGTTATATATGATTTGTCAGTGTTGTATCGTTAAGAAATGCGATGATATTTTTTGTCATGTTTGGTTGAAGTGATTGTGTCAAGTCTGGTGGTAAATTGTGTTTGGTGCGTTGTAGTTGGAACAGTTGGCATTCTATTAGAAAATGTTCAACTGTTATGAGTGCATTACATTTCTCGCAGTAGCTTTTATCGAGTCTAGCCATTAAGTATCCGTGTGTCAGTTTAGTATGTCCGATTCGTAGTCTTGTCATAATAACTTGTTCTCGTCTATTGTTTCCAGAATACCATTCTTTAATGTCGGGTTTGATTCGTCTAAGTTTATTGTCTGTTGTCGTTAGCCATGTTGTGAGTCTAGTTTGGTAGTGGTGTTTATTTAAGGTTTGTCGTATGTATGTTACAGTGGGGAGAGTGTTGATGGTGTTATCTGCTGGCGTGTTGCTTTCTCTGGCTGCTGCGTTGGCTTGCTCGTTCCCTTGTATTCCGACATGTCCCGGGACCCAAACGAAGAGGACGCGTTTGTTTTGAGCTGTCTTCATTAAATGAGCTTTTTCTTGTATTTTTTGAATCGAGTGGTCTTTACTGTAGTTGTTTTGAACTGCAATTAGACTACTTATGGAGTCTGTGCATATAGCTATAGCTGAGTCTTCTGTGTTACTTGCAAGTTCAAGACATTTGTTGATGGCTTCTGCTTCAGCTTGATGGATGTTTGTTGTGGTGGGTAGTTGGTAGGTGTGGGTTGAATTTGAGACTATCGCTATTTTGCAAGTTTCTTGAGTTTTTGACGCATCAGTGTAATGAAATTGGTAGTCGTGATATTTATGTTTGATTTCTTGAAATGCATCTTGATAAAGTTGGACTGCTGTGGTTGATTTCTTGAATTTGTTGAGCTGTAGATCTGTTTCTTGATTGTTGATAAGCCAAGGGGGGGTTTTGTGATATGTTTGAGTTTGGATTAGCGGGATTTGGAAGTTAAGTTTGTTGAGGATCTCGTTGATGTTTTTTTTGTATGGGAGTATTATTTTTTATTTTAATGTGTTCGTTGGTGTTAGTCTCGAAGATGTGTTTGTATGTGGGGTTGTGCGGTTTGCTTGCAATTGATGCTATGTAGGACAGCAATAGTTTCTCTCTTCTTTCTTCTAGGGAAGGTTCTCCAGCTTCGTTGAGTATGCTAGGTATAGGGCTGGTTCGAAAGGCTCCGGTAGCAATTCTAAGAGCTTGGTTGTGGATTGGATCCAGAATTTTAATTTAAGCTTTTTTTCGCTGTTGCGTAGGCTATGCAGCTATAGTCTATTTTGGAGCGAATGAGCGTTCTGTATATTTTTAAAATGGTGTGTTTGTCTGATCCCCAGGTGTAATGCCCCACTGCTTTTAATAGGTTAAGTCTTTTCATACAATCTGTTTTGAGTTTTTTGATGTGGTACTTCCATGTCAGTTTTCTGTCTATAGTTGCTCCTAGGAATTTTATTTTATTGTCGAAGTTTATTGTTTTATTATTTAAGAGAAGAGAAGGATTGGTGGGGTTGTTTTGTTTACTGAAATTTATGCCTATTGTTTTTTCTGTTGAGAATTGGAATCCTGTTAGCTTGGTCCATTCTTGTAGGGCTGTTATGGCGTCTTGCAGTAAGTGTTCTGTGTTACTTATGTTTTTGCCTTTGCAATATATGACTAGGTCGTCGGCATAAAGTAAGATTTTGACAGGTGGCCGTATATTGTGGTCGATTTGGTTCATACATATGAGGAAAAGTGTTGCACTGATGACTGATCCTTGCGGTATCCCGTTTTCTTGATTTTTTTGTTCGGATAATGTGTTGTTAGTGCGTACTTTGAATTTTTTATTTTCCAAAAAGTTTTGGATGAATTTCATTATGTGGCCATCGAGTCCATATTTTTGCAGATCCTCAAGTATCAGTCGTTTCCATGCGGTGGGGAATGCACTGTTTATGTCGAAAAATATTGCACATAGGTGTTGTTTTTTCTGTAGAGTGTCTTGGATTTCATTTCTTGGAGGTTCATGATATGGTCAATGGTAGATCTTCCGCTTCTGAAGCCTGCTTGATATTTATTGAGAGAGTTGTTACTTTCTAGGTACCATATTAGTCTTTTATTAATGATTTTTTCGAAGAGTTTACTGAGCGTGTTTGATAAGGCGACGGGCCTGTAGTTCTTTGGGTTAGTTTTGTCCTTGTTATAATATAATTAAACACCCGGAAAAAGAAATTCTTTATGAATGCTGGAGGGAAATGGAAAAACGGAATCAACAAGGAAGCCACTATCAAGATGGGAAAAGGAAAGGAAGGAAATGTACGAATATTGTGCCTACTCAACAACAGCAGTAAGACTAAAAAGAATGAATGGAGAAGAATTGGGGCACGAAGTAACAGAGCGAATGACCGACATATAACAAACGGAGAATACAAAAATAAGAGAATCAAGGTATAATAGCAAATATGAAAAGACCTGGACGGTGAGAAAACCACAGTATTTGACAGAAAAAGGCAGTAGAGAGAAGAAAAAAGTGATAGCGAGATTTAGATGTGGAAATGAGGAGAGGGACAATAATTTTTGGATGAAAGAGGAAGAAAGAACATGTAGAATGTGCAGGGAAGGCAAGGAGACAATGGAACATTTGTTGGAAGAATGTGAAGAAATACGACACAGAACGGAAACGAGAAAGGAAATTTTGGATGAAACAGGAAAGGGGTATGAATGGATGAAAGTGAAAACAGAAGAGAGGAAATTAAGGAAAAGAGTCAACGAATATATTAACTAGAGGAGAAGGAGAGTAGATTTTAAGCCGAAAGGCGAAAATTACAATTATTATTAAGTGTAAGTTAATTGTTGTAAGATAAAATGTAGTACATTATATTTAAAAATAAAAATATCTATCTAACTAACCAACTTTAATTACGATACGGTTTACTATTTACATGGTTTAATATTTACCCTATGACTTTATTAATGATGACAGCTAAATCTAAAAGACACACATTCAGAAACACTCCAACACCCGAGAGGTCCTTTTCGCATGAAGACTAGTTCTAATGGTTAACAATAATTAGTCCACTGGACACAAATCGCTCACTACCGTCTCCAAATACCAATTGTCTCTCTTACATTTTGAAATATAGTCTCTCCATTATTTAGCTGGACACTACACTAATGTAAATATTGAATTACTGGTTACTTTAACTATTTGCTACACGACCGAACACTAAGTGTTTCTAACCCATGATGGACAAAATCTAACTGACCTTAAACTTGTCTTAACTTCATAATTGTGTTAACTGAAGTTCGCCGAGAGGCTTACATTGCTCAACTCTAAAATATCATTTCACACCCGGCCATCCAGACGATGGTTATTGATAATAAATTAAATAGTATAATCTCCCAAGAAAAATAACGAAAACTAATGTTTATATTTCAGGACAGAGATTAATAGTTTTTTACATATGACCCAAATACCTATATCTAATCTATTAATATGACATAATTTAAGGTAAAGAGAATTTACAAGTTCCTGTTCATATTAAGCAAGTGACTAATAAACATGTCTACATTTAAGTGTCCCTTTTTATGAAATAGATTGTTTTTCATAATTTTTTAAATATTTTAAATATATTATTTTATTTCTGAAACAATACCTAATTTATCCCCCTTACAACACATTAGTAATATATCGTCGGCTGAAAATAATAAGGTTGTATGTCAAAGTATTACATTTGAGAAAACAAGCTTCAAAAATTTTTACATGAAAAAAACCAATATAAGGTTACAATACAAGGAAGAAATTTTTTTAATAACTATATATTGGTATGTTATTGTCATTAACGCATTATTTTGAAAAAAAAATTGAATAATACCATTTTAACAATTTGAAAAATGAACATACAACTTTGTGATTAAGAAAAACACGAAACTTAGTACCTTAACGTTACATACAGCTTTGTAGTGCAAAGTAATATCGGGGGGAAATTCAGTTTATAGGTAAAGCTTCAGTTTTTAGTTTTCTGAAAATTGTTAAAAAGGTTCCAGAAAAGGTAAAACAAATGTTAGTCACGTATTAAATTTTTATTTGATTAAATAACACAAATTAAACAATATGCTTGCAAAATAATAACAAACTAAACATTAATCTTACAAAAAATTAAGATAAATTAAGATAATTTGAACTGAAACTGAAACTTCGAAATAAAAAAAATTAATTGAAATAAATTGTATTTTTATTATTTTCTTGAGATTTACTTTCTTGGCAATATTGTTTCATAATAAGATTTATCCATAGTAGACAGCATAGATTTTAAAGCGATTACCTTGTTTTCTGGTAACGGATTTTTATTTGTAGAAACCTTAATGTATCTAAATATATTTAACAAGTCTTCAAGACCTTGTTTTATTCTTTTTAATATTTTTTGTAACCCAGGTGCCCGAAAAAGATGTTTTATATTTAACATAAAAAATGTTGTATGTCAAACATACAACCATAAATTATGAATAAAAAAAAAAAACAATTAAAATACAAGGGTGTATGTTTTAACATACAACTATGTTTTGTAAGTTTTTTATTTTTTAAGACATACAACTATGGTTTTCTGCTTTTTTCCTCCGACACCGGTAATGCTATCTTATGGAAATTATTGGAACGAGTAGGTTACGTGACATACAACTCTATAGTATTGACAAGTGCATTTGACAAAAATTGTCACATACAACCTTATTATTTTCAGCCGACGATATTTGTTAAATAAAAGTTCACAACACAAGTTTCATAATACCCTTTTCACACTAGAACTTTAAAAATTCCTCGTCTAAATACAAGCGATGTTTAAGACAGAGATCTGCGTCTTAAACTTCGTCCGCATTGCTAACTTAATTTTTATTATAAAAAAATACTCCTTGAATTTGTGCTGTCAACATTTTATATTATCATAAACAAGAATACTGTATTATATCGACGTTATAAGAAGTTTATACTTATTGTTATAATAACATTATTTATTTTAATAATGTGTTTAATAAAATACAGAGCTACAATAATTGAGATAAAATGTATCGACTTACATGTTAATACAGGTGTAATATATTCTTTATTGTAGTGTCTTTATTGTAGAATGAAATGAAATAACCATATTTGTTTATAATAATTCAAAATGTGCGTCTGCGCAGACAGTTCAAAACTGGTAATTTCCTGCACCGGAGATTTAAACATCAAGTGTGAAAGCATACCGATCTTAAACATCGGTGAACTTTAAGTTCACTCGTCTTAAAGATCTAGTGTGAAAAGGGTATTAGGCATGATTTTGCCGCACGCGTCTAGGTAAGAGTTGAGCGAAGCGACGAGTTTTCTAATAGACAAGTGCGGCAAAAGGCCTTATGAAACTTACTTTCAATTTTTTTTTTTGCATATTTACGTAACCCAGTTGTGGGTCGCGACCTTAAGTTTAAGAATCACTGTTCTAGACCCTTCGTGCGAATTATTTAAAATTCTGAGCTTAACATAAAACATTTTCTAAAGAAATAAACCCTTTTCAAACAAACATTATTTTTAAATAAACATTTTCCCTTTCAACCTATCTTTGACGCATATCCCGAATACTGATGTCGGCAATCGATCAATTCCTGGCGGACCGTTCCTAGTCCTCTCCGTTCAGATATTAGACCGATCGCCCTTTCTAAATATGCTTGATAAAGCGGAACAACGGCCTAAGGCGGAGGAAAAGAATTATGTTATAACCGATCAAAGTAGAAAACGGTGTTCAAAAACAAAGAGATATAAAAAAGGGAGGAAAAGTGGTTCATTTATAAAATGAGACTAATAAAAAACGGTAGTACAAAGCTGTGGAACTTAAAATTGAGCTCCGACGAGTGCAAAATGAGACTCATTAGCAGCTTGAATTCTGTTCTGATATTCTGTTGTATTACATTTACGATTCATTGCAGTGGCTAGGTATTTGAAAGTATAAACCCTCCCAAAGGTGTTGTCATTAATTTCTAAGTTGGTCGTTTTTCATGACTAATAATGAGATATAAGGTCAGTCGTTTAATCAACGCAGTTGATCATTTTGCGTCATTATTTCAATGATAAACTTAGTGGCGAAAAAATAACTAAATCGATTTTTTTTTGCATGTGAATTATAGACTAATATTGCTCTTCACTTTTTTATTTTACTAAAACATACCTTTTGAAGTATTTAGTTTGTGTTCGATAGGCATGAGAACGGTCGTGGCTCAGTTAGTTAGTGTGTGGACTACTGAGCGGGCGGGCCTGGGTTCATTCCCTGGTACTGGTAAAAACACCTTACATTTTTTCGACCGTTTCTCCCTCGGAAGGCAGCGGGCAACCACCGAGGTAAAAGCCCTAGTACAGTTTCCCCAAAAATAATTAGTGGTTCGGATTCCACGATAATAAATTGTAGGTCCCATACGATTGTGTTATATACAGGCAACACACACAACACAACTGTATGCGGGGAAATAGCCTACGCTCGGAACACCGAGTTGGCACTCTAAAGAAGATAGGCATTTTGAAGATTTACAAATTTTAAAAGTGTATTTAATACAGGGACATTTGTATTGGTATCGCTAAATAAAACGATGTTTACATTTGACATTTTATAATACGCTTTGATGTGTTTTGATACTTGTGTACACATATCTAACGTAAAGTAATTTCTAAAAACCTTTTTTATTTAGTTTGTTGTTTATTTAGCAGATTTATATTTAGTTATATATTTTCTTATTGATATCTTATAGATTTCAATTTGATATTGTGTGTAGTGCATAGCTTTTTATGTTAAATTCAACGTATTTCTATTTTCTTTTCTTTGATCATATTTTTGGATCACATCAGCCCTTTTTAGGACTAAGCCTATTAGAATAGTTTATTTGTTTCTATTCTGTTCTTATTCTTATATTTTCATTTCATTACGATACAAGTGAATGCGTACGAATATTACATTCGTTAAATGGATGTAGACGTACTAAACATGACGTCACAAAAATATGTGACGTTTCCAGTAAGGCAACTGCACTGTTTCGCCGACCGCCCTATACTGTGTTTTTTAAGATATCATTTATCTTTATGAAATATGTCAAATGGAATGACATTTTAAGAAAGCGAAATTTTTTGCCTTGTTTTAATACCAACATGACATACAATTTAAAAGCTACAAAGTACTGAATGTATCAATTTGTAAATTTTACCAAAATATTTTAAATATTTCGAACCAATTTTAAATTCACATAAATAAGTTATCTTCTAGTGCGCTGATATGAATTACCAAACTCGGCCGGTAATTCTTTGTAAACATTATAATTTTTACCAAGGAGAGTTTTACTCAATGCATTACATTTACGTTTTTGAAAATTTAAAACATTAGATAATTTAAAACGTTTAATTTATTTTTACATTAATTTACCATTTTTGCCAAAATATATTAAATATCTCAAATCAGTTTAAATAATCGTGTAAATAAAAATAAGGGTTTTATTATATAGGGATAAATCTGCAAAATATTATTCACATCGGTTAAAGGATATACGAGCGTCTAGAGTTTCTCGTTTATGCCTATGAAACCCTAGACATTTCTTTACGTTATTTTATCACCAGATTCTTAGAGAATAAATCTGCAAAATATTGTTCATATTAGTCAAAGGATATAGGAGTGTCTAGAGTTTCTTGTTTATGCCTACGAAACCCTAGACGCTTCTATGTGTTATTTTATCCGCAGTTTTTTAGAGAATAAATCTGCAAAATATTGTTCATATTGGTCAAAGCATATAGGAGTATATAAAGTTTCTTGTTTATGCCTACGAAACCCTAGACATTTCTATGTGTAATAGATTCTTACATAATAAAACTGCAAAATACTGTTCATATCGGTCAAAACATATAGGAGTGTCAAGAGTTTTTCGTGTATGCCTACGAAATCTTAGACATTTCTGTACTTTATTGTATTCGTAGATTCTTAGAGAATAAATCTGGATAATATTGCTCATATCAGTCAAAGGATATAGGAGAGTTTAGAATATCTCGTTTATGCCTACGAACCCTAGACATTTCTTCGGACAATATGTTATTTTTATCCGCACTAATTGTCTGAATCGTTAATTCAGACAATATGTTATTTTATCCGCACTTTCTTAAAGAATAAATCTGCAAAATATTATTCATGTTGGTCAAAGTATGTAGCGGTGTCTAGAATTTCTTGTTCATGTCTCTGAAATCAGACGAATCATCCCGAATTATCCGACCGTACGAACACACATAAAGCTTTTTTTATTACAGGGATTATACGTTGTGATGTAGCTTATTGTTTAAATTACTTTAGATTTTTGTTTTTAAGGTTTGAAAGAGGAATAAATCATTTATAGTAGTGAAATACTTATAAAACAAATAACATATTTTTAATAGTGAGAGTAACGTTTCTGAAATTGAAAAAAATTAAGCCATTTATCAATATATTTCTTATTAATCTAATGAAGACTTGAATAGGAAGCAAATGCGGAAAAATGATTTTTGGCAATTTATTTAAATTTTGTTGAAAAAAATTTAGCTCTTAGTACTCAAATAACGAATAAAATTAATTATCAAAAAACTGTTGTTTTTGATGTGAATATATCAGGTCGTCAAGAATGAAATTTGTAGTTAATAATATTGCCAACTTTAGCAGCTTATTATTTGACATCGGCTTAATATTTGACCGTTTTTTTTTTTTTTTTTTTTTGTTGGAAAGTTACACATCTCGCCTGTTTAAAGAAATTATTGGAAATTCGCACTATTATGAATATGAGTTCTTACGTGGAACTACGGCATCGCAGACCGCGCGAAACATTAATATATAGTGCGTTCAAAGGTGAGTTTGCAGTACAGGGCATATGGAGTCTTCACTCCCAAAATAGAAGTGATGAGCAAAAAAAAGGTCCTCACTCCCAAAATCGACGTAATGAGCAAAAACAAAGGTCCTAGTATATTCAGGGTTTTTTTATAAAAAGTTAGAGTATAGAAAATATTACTCAAAAAAGAGTATAATACTCTAAAAAAGAGTACGTCTGGTCACCCTATGTATTTGGCTCTAATGTTACTACGCAGCAGACAATGTCAAATTATTTCGCCAAATTTCGTACAGATAACTTCAAAACCAAACAAAAAAAAAACAAACTGGCTCATCGATCACAGCAGAAATATACTGCAACCAACTGGACGAAATGATACAAAAACTTAAAGAAAAACAACCTAAACTGGTCAACACATCGACTCCTATCTTATTGCATGATAACGCTAGACCACACACTGCACAAATGACTGGCAAAACTACAGGAGTTGGAACTTCTTCATCATCCTCCATACTCACCAGACCTAGCTCTCATTGACTACTACTTTTCCGCAATTTGTACAACTTTTTAATAGGAAAACAGTTTAATTCCGACAAAGCTGTAAAACTGGCCTTCTAGGAATTCAGTGACTCTAGTGCGCCAGAGTTTTATACCACCGGTCTGAACAACCTGCCGCTTAAATGGCAAAAGTGTATAGACAATATGGGTGCATACTCTGATGAATAAAATAATTCTTTATATTTGTAAGTTATCAACTAACTTTGCCTTTTTTTCTACAAATTTCATCCTTGACAACCTAATAGAACAAATATTCCTAGACATCCAGTATTATGTTGGCTTCTTACTTATTAAATACCTACAAAATCCTGAAATGTGTGAAAATTCACACTTCACATCCATTTTTATTGTCTTTAGGTGCAAAAGTTGTCTTCTTTTGTATTTTTGTGGTATTTTTTCCTTTATTTATTCCAGCATTTATCGTCTACCCACGTTTCTACCATACCAATTACGTCAAACATTCTTATATATTCCCAGAATACTTTATCTTTGTTATTTATTTCCATCGCATACCAAAATCCTACTTTTATTTGTTTTCCTTCAGGTTTATTGCCCCTTTGTTATTTAATTTTCATTCCCTATCAATCTTCTAATATTTTAAATTAATAAAATTATAAATCTAATTCATCTATTTGTTTACCAAACATGGTATTAATTATATAAATCAAATTAGTATTTTACTTCAATTAAATAATAAGAATTATGATGATTATCTATAAACAACTTGCCAAATTACAACAAATAAGGCCTCATTATCTCCCAGTCTTGACCGGAAAAGAATTATTACTAATGTTCACAACGGGCTCCACGCGTAGATCTGCTGACTTCGTGTGTGATACAAGTACGATTCGTATGTGATAAATTCGCTATCAGTTTTGTTATGAGATTAACATTTAATCTTTAGTGATGTCAGTTAATAGTTTGTTGTTAACAAATGACAGTTCGTGATTATAGTGACAAATTAAATATATTTAACCCATGTTAAATAGTGTTAATGTTATTTTAATTATGCAAATTATTTCCATCTGATCCTAAAACTGGGTCCACATTAGCGAACCGATTCTGTAATGTGTCGCGTAAGGTAACATGCCGTGTAACAGTTTTATCTATAGCCCATTGTTAAAATGCAGTACAGGGCAAATGTAGTAGTTCTTTTTCATACTCTAATCAGTGTTTCTCAACCTCTTCTAGCATGGGACCCCCCGAACTTATGTAAATATTGTCTGCGGCCACCATATAATCAAGATAGAGGGAATACCATTTTTCTCGAAAAGGCGACATGTGAGCAAGTTGAGAAAAAATGTTGTTGAGATATTTTTATATTAACGACTTGAAAGTTAAGTATTTTTATTTACAAGTATTCAAAGTGCTTGTGAATTTGATTTAAACAATTAAATATACTTATTCTTGAGTTATCTGTAGCTCGACGCATAAAAAAACAAATTATAATAAAAAATATTGCACTTTCAAGTCATATCTTTCAAGTCGTACTGGAAATTACAACTTGAAAATACTTCAAGTACCTCCAGCTCGAACCATTGTCACAGAGACGCATCACCCAACACATACACTTTATTGTTATGAAGAGTATATATATATATATATATATATATATATATATATATATATATATATATATATATATATATATATATATATATATATATATACAGGTAGGACCCGTTTTACGCCGGTGTTAGGTTCCGGCGTAAAAAAAATCGGCGCAAAAAGAGTCCAAAATGTGAAATTCCAGAGACGGATTGACTTCAAATCTACATGTCATTGATGTATTTTTGTCTTGATATTTCAACGATTTTAAATATATTTGCAAGTGTTTTGTATGAATACCACGAATTTCAATACTTTGTTTTAAGGGACGGACCTATATAAATTTTATTAAAATGAATTAGACATAAATGAAGCAAATAAATATTTATTCTTTGTGCTATATAAATACAATACAACGATATGATTTAACAACAAACTTACGACTAACAAAACTAACAACAAAAAATTAATAATAATTTAACATAAAGAAAAATATGATGTAGAAAAAAAAAATAGGATAGTTATATTAAAAAAATATATTTTACAAAATTATTTTTCTGTGAATTTTCTCTTTTTTTCTCGGAGGAGCTCTGCATACGGTGCCAAAGAAGCTGCAACACTCCTCTTTACTTGCATACTGCGTTCACTATCATTATCGAACTCACAAAGTTTTTCAGTAAGGATGTCTATATTTGTCAAAATTCGTTCTAAAGCATTCTTCATGATGGTTGTAACAGTCGATGGAGGTAAATTGAGTACACTATATATAATACAATAAATTATTACTTACAAACAACAAATTAAATTTACCTTAAAGGAAAATTAAATTTGGCAGACGTAAAAATTTATATAATATATTCTATATAATAATTGCAATAAACTCAATGTGCTGAATGCAACCCTGCACTGGCAAAATATTACTAAGCAATGATGTACTTTATTAACTGCGCGTGCGTAAAACCTCAGGAAATACCCGCTTCGACCGCAGATTCGGCGGCGACGTCGACACACGACTCTGGCGTTCAAGCGGCGTTATTTCGAGACCGGCGTAAATAAAACCGGCGCAAAATGAGTCCTACCTGTATATATATATATATATATATATATATATATATCTTGCAAGATTGAGCGCATTTCTATTATATTTTTATGTTTTGATCTTGAATGACTTCGCAGCCCCCGACGAAGCTTTCGCGAACCCCCGGTTGAGAAACGCTGCTCTAATGGGTTCTCCAAATTACACTATCCTTTTCTTCCTTGACGAGGTTGCCAGCTGTAAATCGCGTTGGCGTTGAAAACGCGGTGCAAATGCTTCATTTTTTCCTGATACCTTTTCGATTTAATTTGAATTCATTATCAACAAAAAAACATGAAATTAGTCACAATATTATGGGTTCATTGACATTTTTGACACCTTTAGAACAATTAGCAACACCGCTCCCATTTTCCATAAGAACAATACTGCATTCTGACGTTTGAACGGACTATAGTTAAGACGGGATCACGCGTACAAACCACGGGCCCGATGATATAAAAAACTGATCTTAGATGGAAATTGTACTTTATTTATTTATTTTATTTATTTATTTATTTATTTTTTTTTGTAATATAATATATGTTTATATGACATGCTCATTTTCCACGCAGAAATTACCGATAGAAACGCCACAAAGGGGCCTAAATACTGGTAACCTATTACAGCTAACTACATAAACAAAGTATGCAGTCAAATCGGGTTTGGCCCGGACCTATAAAAACTATTATTTCAATTATTATTACGTCAACCCAAGTATGACGCATGATCGTTTATCCGGTTTGATGTTAAGTATGCACAAGGAAAAAATTACTAATAATATTGTAGATTTTATAGAAATAATTATTAATGCAAATTTGTCAAGGAGCGCAGACGTCTTCAATTTCTACTTAAATTATGTTCTATTTTTATGAAAGTTAATTTAATAAATTATTAAATATTTTCAAAAATTTGTCTTTATGTTTTGCCCATCCTTGAAAATGTTCAGCGGGCGCCCATGAACACAAAGAAATTTGTCGAATTTTTATGGACGCGTTCGAGGTAGTTAATACGCACGCAAGCATGGACGTTTGACACAAACTTTACATAACCTAGAGTAGAAATGTTGTTACGAATAATGGAGTAAATGTTAGTTAATAAATTTTTCATCATGTTTCGTCAGCAGTTTTTTTAAAAAACAATTTAAGACACATCCACTACAATGGTGATTAGTGTCCCTGTACATTATGATTACATTAAATAATACACATTAATTAATTTAATAAGTATATACAGGGCCACGCTAAGCGGGGCTTCAAGGGGTGCATGGTACCCGGACGGCACCAGTGGTGTAACTAGGGTATGGCAGACATGGCACGTGCCATGGGCGCCAAATGAAGGGGGTCCACAAAACTGATAGAACGCAAAATTAAAAACAAATTTTACTGCCATTTGAAAAAAAACTAACAATCACATAATTTTTTTTTTTTCCCCCAAACATCTGGTGAACACTTGTAACACCCTTATGACTATGAAGTTATTTTCTAAAACATATTTATATCCCCACTCCCCGGAGGTACGAGACGGTAGTAGTAGTACTAGAAAAATTAAATTATACAAATTTATATGTTCTATTGGTATTGGTGTTCTTCTTCTCCCACTATTACTGCTGCTCCAGTGTTAGTTCCTATCTTTGATCCGTCGGTATAAATTGGAATATATTCTCGAAAATTTTCCATAATTTCCAGAAACTTCTGTTTATATTCTTTCAGACTGGTATCTTCCTTCACTCGTTGGCTTAGTTCAATGTTGTACTTCGGAGTTTTCAGCGACCATGGAGGAATACTGTTGCGACTTAATTTCTATACATTGGCAAGTGTTACATTTATCAATTGTAGATGTTTTTGGAAGTTATGCTGCATCGATGAGGAGTTTCGGAATATATTATTGTATGTGGGGATTTTAGGGTCGTCAGCAGTTTAGCTTCTTCAAAAACACCCTATATATCAGGTGCGTTAATTAATTTTTACGAAAGTTCTACTTTGCTGGTAAATTTTTACAGTGGTTCTACATTCACAAAAATAGAGGCTTGGCCTTCAAGGCGTGTATATTTTTTCTTTGTTTACTCAAATTGTAGACTTGATAGATAAATCGGTAAATTGATCAATTAATTGACAAAAAAATTGATCAATTTATTTTGAAAATAGAACAAGTTCTATTTTTTTTTTCAATATTTCATCAATTTTTTACGGAATTCTAGGTATATTTTTATGTGTTAAGATATTGCCAACTGTTTAGTTGTAGCTTAACCTCCAAATATATAGTTTGTGTTTCGTTTTCAAATGTGATAGATCCTCGAACGTTCTAATTTACCATCATCTAGGTTATTTCTTTTGTTTTTGTTCACAGCTCGTAACTTTCTGAATATTTTTTCAATATTTTCATTCTGATAAATATGCCAACATGTTTTACAGTTGGTAATGTAAAAATTTTCAAAAAAATTGATAAATAAATTGATGTGTGTAATGTGATGCTTTTGTTTCTAAGGTTACCAATAAATTAATTGATATAAAACTTGATCAATTTATTGATCAATTAATTGAACTGTGTAAAACTAACTTCACTATGAAGTTCTGAAATTTTTTTCAAAAATTAACCCCCCATAAATTTTTTATTCATCAATTAAAATGAATACTAATTCATAACATTTAGTGCGTAAAATGATAATTGTTCTTAGTTTTCTTGTGGTTTTCGAGGTTTTCCTAATGATTAATATTTATTTATTTACGTAAAATTGATAACGTAATTTATGGTGTGCACTCTGTATTTGCAATTTTATTATCAGTATTAAATACAGTGTTGTGTCTTACGTTTGTTATTGTTAAATAAGTGAGTTTTTAAAAAATTGTTCAAAATGAATGTTACCGTTTGGAGACATATTGTGGAAATAACAATGTTGTAAGTATTATATTTTATGGTTAATATTTATAGTATTTGCGAAATAAATCTACGAATATTTAATGAAGTAGCTTGAAATTTACTTAGCGTTTGATTAGATGTTATCTTTGCTACTGACAATTTATTATCAAAAATGTGATTGATAAGGATTTATCAACAAATATTTAAACATAGGCGCCGATTGTATTGTATAGAATTTGCAAAAATCCCGAAAATTTTCAATTTCGGAATACAGGATTGAAACTATGATTCCCGGGGAAGTCTAGGCATCCCCAAGATTATTATTATTATTTTTTTAAAAGACTCATATAAGATGGCAAACAATTATTTAAAAAATTCATTGAAAGATAATATATTAGTACATATTGCATAAGAAACTTTTTTATTATAAAAGATACTTTAATAGAGGAAGATAAAAGGAGGTTAAATATACAACAATAATAGTATTTTATTAAACAAGCATAAATGTTGGATATATTTCACGAGGATGAGGTTTGCCACCCGAGTCGTAGGCGAGGGTTGTGATCAGTGGCGGCGCTAGCTCTCAAAATCTGGAGGGGGGCAGGAAATTTTTTAGTAATACTTGGGGGGGCAAATTTTGCCCCCCGAAAGAAATATTTTTTAAAAATATTTGAAATAATGTATTTCAAATAATTTAAATGAATTTGAAATATTAGAAATACAGTGGTAACTCGGTTTTCGTTGACTCGTTCCAAAAGAACGAATCGTTGCAGTGAATTGATACGACCGAATCTTTTAATAAGCAGCGAACGAATCTTCAGTACGCGAACTCACGAACCAATGCTAGCGAGTGTGACTCAATATGGAACGGAACGGAACGAGGATCGAGCACAAAGCTCAGGCTGGTGGCTGTGTAGTGTGTAGCGTGGAACACACGTACATCTATGTGTGTAGTCTGGTACCTATATAGGCTGTCTGGATGGGCGAACTTAGAACGTGGCAGGAGCGAAAGCTGAACGCAATGAGGTAGTATAACACAGAGGCTGAACGAGGACGAGTTGTTATGAAGCCAACACCTCCTTAGGCGGGGAAACGGGGGTTGTCCCGAGGAGTTGTACAGTTTGCATACATGTTTTGCCGATAAGAATTGAAAGTAAAAATATTTTTATAATACTATAAACTGCAAATTTTAATAAAATAAATTTCATAAATAATATTATATTAACCTGCATTTATTAGTATATATTTAAGATAATTAGTAGGTTTCTAAATTACAAACATTTAAAGTACAATATGATCGAAAAAAAGTTTAGTAGCCCCTGAATTTAAAATGTTAAGTGGACAATTCTGTTAATATAAAAATAAATTAATTCCATGTCTATCTAGGCACCTTTTTTTCTCGAACATATTGTATAGCAATGTTTCAGACACTTTCTAAATTTAAAACGGTCGGATATTACATCATTTATTCTTTGATAAATTAAAATTTATCTGACAAATTATAAAGATGTACATATATCTATAATCAGTGCTGGGTAAAATACTTTTCTCCACGACCACTATAGAATTTACCAATTCTAAAACCAATTTTGACTACAAAAAGTTAATATTCTAACTAAAGAGTTGGAATGTTATTCTAAAGCATTTATCTTATGCATTTTGCGTGTATTTCATTCCATCACTTGTTATGGAATAACTATTCCATGCTTGTTGCCTTTTGTTTTTGTAGGATTACATTAAGATATATGCAACGTTTACATTAAATAAATGCAACATAACTTCTTAACCTAAAATAGTGGCCGATGTGCGGCAAATTAAATTAAAATTAAACAAATAATAAATAAAATAAATTAGTTTAATTAATTGATTAATTTGTTATGTAATATAAATTATTTTTTATGATAAAATGTTTGTTAATTTTATTTTTCTTTCTGGTGGTCGTGGAGAAAGTAGGGTCTGTGACTCGGTTGGAATGAGAAAATTCGATGCCCGTGGTTCCTCTCGCATCGAATTTTCTCATTCCAACCTTGTTACAGAATATACTATTCTGATGTATTCGAAGTACTGAATACAAATACTTTTTTTAAAAGAAAAATTATATGTAACATTTTAATTAAACATTACTTTTTAGCATTTAAAATACTACGTAGTTGAAATACAGTTCGAAACTCTTAAAATTGAAAAAAGTTGAAAGATGATGAAAAGGTAAAATAGTAAAATAGAAAAAATAACACAACAAAACAATCATAAACACAATACGGCGTCGGCGTTTTCCTTAGCAGTAGCTGAATAAAATAAATGTAAATTAGGCAACTTGTTATATTCCTCGGGGCAAACCCCCTTTCATCACCGCCGGGTCTTTGCTTCATAACAAACAATGCTCAGGCATAGAGCGCGCTGTGTCTATTTATATGACGTCAATGGCTCAACGGCAGACTCGAGACACTGCGCAGTACAATGTGGGTACGTGTACGTGATACGTACACGTACTACGTGTACTGACACGTTCGCCGTTCGCGAATTACTAGCGACTGTCTAACGTTCACGGACGATGCATCTCTACTGTTCTCAACTCCCAGTAAACAACTATGCAATAACAAAGCCAAGAACAGCGTGACTAATACCCTTTTCACACTAGAACATTAAGACGAGCGAACTTAAAGTTCACCGATGTTTAACATCGGTTTGCTTTCACACTTGATGTTTAAATCTCCGATGCTGTCATCAGCTACAGTAATTTTGTTCTTAAGTTACCGTCAGGAAATTACCAGTTTTGAACTGTCTGCGCAGACGCACATTTTGAATTATTATAAAGAAATATGGATATTTCATTTCATTCTACAATAAAGACACTACAATAAAGAATATATTACACCTGTATTAACATGTAAGTCGATACATTTTATCTCAATTATTGTAGCTCTGTATTTTATTAAACACATTATTAAAATAAATAATTTTATTATAACAATAAGTATAAACTTCTTATAACGTCGATATAATACAGTATTCTTGTTTATGATAATACAAAATGTTGACAGCACAAATAGAAAGAGTATTTTTTTATAATAGAAATTATGTTGGCAATGCGGACGATGTTTAAGACGCAGATCTCTGTCTTAAACATCGCTTGTATTTAGACGAGGTCATACGTTTTCACATTAGCGTTTAAAGACACATTCACTTTAACATCCGATCTTAAAGTTCTAGTGTGAAAAGGGTAGTAGACAGTAAACACTAGATTTTATTTTTATTTATTTATTTTACATCGGCCTATTCCTGCAACGAGGCTAATTGCCGATGCCAGGAGGCGAGCTCCTACACCTGGATGAGGGGTGAATGATTGTGAAATGACAGTAATGTAAACACATTATTCTCGCCCGAATAATATCACCAAAGGAGAATCGAACTACCGCCGCATAATCCAGACTGTATTACCGGTACAAACTCTAGATTTGTTGTACGTCAACGATTCGTTCGAAAAGAACGAATCTTTTTAGAGAGGAGTACTGAATACTGAATGAATCTTTAAAAAGATTTGCATTTCCCACCTCTAATTCTCATACAACATTAAACAGCATAAACAATGTTTTGATAAAAATTATTTTCTTTTCTTTTCTTTAAAATACAAGGGTTTAAAATGAAACGAAAACAATAATTAGATACTCAAGATCACAGAGTTTAATCAAAATGCAAAAGACGTCTGTTTAATTTAGCGAATAAGTCGTGACTAGTTCGCATACTGCACTAATAATAAAAATTGGTGTGAAGTGTGAATATTCACACATTTCAGGGTTTCGCAGGTATATAATAAGTGAAGGCGGTATGCTGAGTGTGTAGGACAAATTTTACTTTATAGTAATCACGGCAAAATGAACGATATTTTTAAAATAATTTATCGTCTGTTAATCATATAAGACTGGTTATTAAATTTACGCTCTTAAAAATTAAATACAACATTTGTCAAAATATAACTGGAATTTTGACAAAATAATTTCAACATAATAAAAATGCAAAAAAAAAAAACAAAAAATAAAATTCACTCCGTACTCGAAATCGAAACCCTTCGTTTTCCAGCGCATTTTAGCTTACGACACCAGTGCTCTAACCCATTACGCTATCGCACGCCTTGCGTGTGAGTGTCTTACATTGGTATAACTTTTGTACTTTGTGAACCAAAAACCACAAAAAATGCGTTTTTTCCGAAAACATAATCTAATCAACAATTCCTGTTGTACTATTTCGGTTCACACCAATACACATTACTTAGAATTTTTTTAGATTTTTAGTTTAAACCATCTGGGCTACAGGTGTGGGACAAAAAAAATTTTTTTTCACAATTTTGGCAAAAATCGCATCAAAATAATTTATTTTGCAAAAATAAAATTTTGATCGTTAATCCACGTACTAAGGTCTTTCATTTGATACCCTACTCAGAATTTAAAAAAAAATATTTTTATTTTCGATGAGCACATATTTGTTTATATTTTTAGGGGAGTATGTTTTTTAGATGTTTTAGTATTTTTCCTATGTGCGGGTCAAAGAGTTGTATAAGCATGCCAAATTTCAACTCTCTAGGTTTAGCCGTTTGGCTACAATTTTTACCGAACCGACAGACAGACAGACAGACAGACAGACAGACGACAAAATGACGGTATAAGGGTTTTCTGGTCATACCTACAAAACCCTAAAAACGAAAAATTTCCGGTACACCTAATATATACTAAACACAAATACCTACAAAACCCTGAACTGTGTGAAAATTTACACTTCACATCAATTTTTTTCCTCTGCGTAACTCGGGCATTAAGTTTACGTAAATATTTAAAACAACACTATGAACATGTTGTGAATCGTTTATTATTTCTTCAGACATATCTTGCAGTAAACTTGTAATTACATCATTATTATGCAAATAGTTCGGCAAACTAAACTAAAAGCTGTTTTCCGTAAAACTTCAAAAATCTCTACTCCAAACTTTCAAAAAAATATTAACGACTTGCAAACTTTTAAATTCTCTCGTATTTCATTATAATCACCAATCAGAGTTAAAGGTCAAATTAAAGAAGAAAGAAAACCTGGGTGAAGCGGAGCGTGAAAGTAGAAACAGAGTTAATAATCGGTTTATTTGTTCCCTCCTTCTTTTCTTTGAATGACATTCACCATCATTTATTTCAACCTGACAGTAAAGGTGAGTAAATTAAACCGAAAGAAAATACGAAATGATACATGAGACATTTTTGATGAAATGTGAAATATCATTTATTATCCTTTTCCATTAAATATTATAGCAAGGGAAGGTACAACAGTATAGTTCTTGCAAGTTCCATATACAAAACTGACAATCTATCTGCATTAATAAAATTGGAAGCAATATGTGATGCCTTTAATCATAGAAAGCTCTTTAAGTCTATCGAACATCTTTCCACTCCGTGCTGTTAGCCATAATATTCCATGCTTTTCTTACCCATTTCGGTTTTCACTACCAAATAATTATTTCATAGCTGATCATAACATACAGATATCTTCCTCAAATTATCGGAAAAACATCCTATCAGTTTTGGATAAGGTAAAATTAAAATGGCCAAATGCACACCATATTCGAGGGATGTTTCCTAAATTCTGGGAATTGTGCTATAATTAAATTACGCAGAACTTATAGGCAATGTTATTGGTGCCAGACAAGTCTTGACATGTTTATGCAACTATCTAGTGCAATATTGTTCAGTCTGATTTAGGTGTTCAACTGATATAGACGCGTTTTCATAGCACTGTTTTTGTAACCATGGAAGACGCAGCAAAATCTCAAAGAGCAATAATTTTCTTTTTGTGGAACGAAGGTGTGAAAACATCAGAAATTATTTAGCGTCTGCAAGGAGTATTTGGTGAGTCTGCAGAATCCAAAAGTACTGTTTATTGGTGGATCGATCGTTTTAAAACCGGTAGAACATCACTAGAAGACGATCCACGCAGTGGGCGCCCAAGCACGTCGGTAAATGAAATAAACATTACTGCCATCGAAGACCTACTGAAAGAGATCAGGCGAATGACTATTCGTCAAATTAGTGTGCGCCTAGGGATAGGTACACGACAAGTTCATGACATCTTGCATGATTGTTTGGGCGTTAGCAAGGTTTCACCGCGCTGGGTGCCAAGGCTGTTGGGACCAGAACAGAAACTCAATAGGAAAGTTCTTTGAGAACAGCTTAAAAAAATTAGTTTATCGTTGGGATAAATGTATTCAGTTAAAAAACTAGAAGTTAAAAAACTAAAGAGATTATGTTGAAAAACTACATTGTAATATTGACGAAAATAAACAAAATAATAAAAATTATAGCTAAATTCCCAGAACTTTGGAAACATCCCTCGTATATACTGACGGATCAAAATCAACCAATGGCGTAGGTTGTGCCGTTTTAGATACCCAACGCAATTTTAGCCTAAAATTTAAGCACCCAGATAATATGTTTATCTGCAATGCAGAAATGGTGGACTTAAAAATGAGTTTAGAATATTTAAAAAATCACTTTCATAATGGATTGGTATTTTTTTCTGATTGTAAAAGCGCCGTCCTAAAATTGAGTTGCCCTGGATTTGAGAAAAAGAATTATTCACTAATTTATGATATTTTTAAAGGCCTAAACGATTTCACGATCAGCGGTAAGATTATTAAAATATGCTGGATTAAAGGCCACTCAGATTTTGAGTTCAACATCGAAGTCGATCTTCTAGCCAAAGAAGCAGCTGTAAATGGCTCCCTCTTAAATATTCCTCTAAACAGTAATGAGATTATGACAATCTTGAAATCTTCCATATACAACCAATGGCAACAAGAATACATAGATTCTCTACAGTTCAAAGGATCATACCATGGTCAAATTCAACCTCTTCTTCCTAGAAAGCGTTTTTCTTCTCAACAAAGCAGATCTTTTATATCCACTTTTATCCGGCTTAGATTTAATCACACCTTCTCTCCATATCATCTGCATAGAATTAATATGGTTTCGTCGATACTGATATCAGAACTTTGCAATCATCTGGCAAATGACATTTTTCTTTAGTAACCAGGTCCACATTTTCGCACTCCAAATCACCTTGCACAAAGTCGCTATTTTCACTACAAAAATTAGGAATCTCTGCAAAATCAAATGGTTGCCAAAGAGCCATTTTGTTAATGTATGCACGCTATGAACGTTGAAAATTAACTAACAAACAATATAACAACTCCTAAAATTTAGAAACAATAGGATTATAAATTTGGAATGGTTTTTAAGAAACTTCAATTGAATTAGTGTTACATCTATTCGATTTAAATTTAAAATTCCCTTAATACCTCTTATATTCTTTTTACAGCAATAAGTCTTAAAATTACTGCCATAAATTCATTACTGCATTGTTAAGCTTCTTAACAAGAGTGGCCATTTCATTTTGGAAATACTATAACTCACCGGTAGATCAACGTATGCATACAGGAAAAAATTGACTAACCGGTAACTCACCGGTGAGTCTGCTGAATGCGATCATTATCAAAACTACAATTTAGATTGTAGCTCTGATAATGGTAGTATGTACTAGAGATGGGTCGTTCATGAACGAACCGGCTCACTGAGCCGGCTCAGTACACTGACCGAAGTGACATGGTTCACCAAATTGAAATGAGCCGGCTCACGACTCACTGTATAGTTTCAAGTTTCAAGGATACGATTGATCGGGCGATTGTGAGCAGTGATCGGAGTAATCCGGATCTGGATCGACGTCATGTTGAACTTCGCGAGAACTCGGCTTGTAATGTATTATCATAAAGTGTATTTTGTCATCAATTTGTAGGGCAGTTTATTTGAAACTAATAGGCTTAGTCTGTATTTTCTTACAACCGTTCTATATAAAAATATTAAAAATATTGCCCAAATCCCAGATGTCCGATTTATAAGCGCAATAAACATCGCCATAAACTTAACACATCTGGTTTAAAATACAGTAGCTACATAAAGTAAATTGTTTGTTTCAAAAATGTTAGATAAGAGCCGGGGCTAAGCGACGTTCTACCTACGAACGAACGACCGAGCGACCGACAACTGACTGACCTTTGTCTCGGGATCATGTTTACAGTTCATATATTGCAAGAACCGGCTCTAAGCAAGAGCCGGCTCTAAGCGACGTTCTACCTACGAACGAACGACCGACCGACCTGTGTCTCGGGATCATGTTTACAGTTCATATATTGCAAGAACCGGCTCTAAGCAAGAACCGGCTCTAAGCGACGTTCTACCTACGAACGAACGACCGACAACTGACCGACCTGTGTCTCGGAAACATGTTTCCAGTTCATATAATGCAAGAGCCTGCTCTAAGCGGCGTTCTACGTACGAACGAACGACCGACCTGTGTCTCGAAAACATGTTTACTTAACCGGATCACCAACAAACTGAACGACCTCTACTGATCCGGTTCCGCAAACTGAGCCGAAATTCCCATCTCTGTTATGTACATACCGAAACTGCAGTCAGCATTTTATATAAAACATTTTCTGAAACTTTACAAAGTTCATCATTTAAAGACCGTTTACCTATATTCACTAAGTAAAACAATCAACTATTCAATACATTAAAAAGTAAATAATAAAATTGCCAGTATTTGCAATTCAAATTTTTAAATATTATTGTGTCCGCAATTCTACGGACGAGACTATGGTTCATATGCATGTAAATCTTACTTTGTAGAGTCTGGTAGATATTGATCTTGGTTTCTACAAAAGTGACTCGTATTTGTTAAGGTTTATTATAAGTGACATTTTTCTGCACGAGTACACAGTATACGTATCACACAAACTTAACGAGACGTTTAGTTTTCCACAATTTACCACTGAATATTTACAATGAATTTTAACCGTGCGTTCTTGGAAAACTAATCATAATATCCCCTGCAATCGATATCTCAATCTCGATAGACGGGAGTAATTAAAACTTTTATAAAACAGTAATAACTTTCCATTTTTAATTGAAGTCTTTATAAACAAGCAAGTACAGCTTTTTTGCAAAGTTGTTAGATTATTGTCACTACGAATTCCATTAGTTAACTACGACAATTTGTTTGGCTTGAGAGACACTTTTTCCATTAATTTAGATAAGGCCAAAGATGCTATGAAGTACTTTTTTTTTAAAGACTATATAATGTTATCAATATCTTTTCGTTAGGGTCAACTTTTCGATGCTATATTTAAGTATAGGACAGTGATGGCGAACCTATGACACGCGTGTCACGAGTGACACGCCAAGTCATTTTGGGTGACACGCATTGTTTACGGACGGTCTTCGGCCAAGAACAGTGACCGCATCTGGCCTCAAGTGTTTCTCAACTTGAGGTCCAAGCTTGAGAATCTGGAAAGAATTCGTTTGGGGAATGAAAAAGAGTGCTACCACGAACAGGAATTTTGGAGAACTTGGAACCGATTACCGGACACTTTTAGCACATTGAAAAATCTAGCGATGGTTTTATTCACAATGTTTACCTGTACGTACTTTTGTGAAACCTTATTCTCGGCGTTAAATAATATTAAAACCAATAAGAGAAACCGACTGACAGATGAAGTTAATAGTGCTTGCTTGGGCTTGAAGTTCACGAAACACCAACCTTCAATTGATGTTTTAGCAAATGCAAAACTGCAACAAAAAAGTCACTTATGTAAAGAATTATTTGTTTTTGTTTAAAAAATATATATATAACTATTTTTTTACTACGGCTGCATACCATTATGGTTTATTCAAAATTATGGATATTTCTAGACGTGACACGGCACCCGAGTTAAGCTAGGTTTTTTCCGAAATTTTACACCCCGAGCTCAAAAGGTTCGCCATCACTGGTATAGGACGTAGTATATACGAGGGTCTTTTTTACCGACCGCCAACATATGAAATATCAGGTCTGGGAAAAAGTTCGTGGCGTTTTTTTAGTAAAATTCAATTGGTTTTGTTATAGTGTGAAAATGAATTCATTTAAACCAAATATGGATAATTATTATCGCCAACGTTTCGCCATTTTTCGGGTAGACCCATGATGCCATCGGTGAAGAACTTCTGTAGTTTTTGGTTGAAAAACAGAATCATATGACAAGCTGTTTTAACATTTAATATTAAGTTAGTGTCATCTTCAACATATTACCTATCTCATAGAAATACTTCAAATTTCATTTACAATGAAATACATTTACAAACATTTTCATGACATACGTACATTTTTTAACTAATTTCTATGAGAGTGGAATAAATTTAGTATTAAATGTTAAAAAGGCTTGCCTTGTAAGCGCGCCGAATTAGTATTTATTACATGTTACACAAAATTAAATAATAAAAATCTTTCACTCTCATAGAAAATAGTTGAAAACTGTTCGTTTCTCATGAAAATGTTCACAATTTTATTTCATTTACATTGAATTTGGCCGTTTTATCATTTAATATAAGATCATGTGTCATAGAAAATATTTATAAAATGTTCCTATCTCACAGAAATACTCCGAATTTCATTTACAATGAAATAAATTTACAAGCATTCTCATGACATACGAACAGTTTTCAACTATTTTCTATAAGAGAAGATTTTTATTATTTAATTTTGTGTAACATGTAATAAATACTAATTCGGCGCGCTTACACGGCAAGCCGTTTTAATATTTAATACTAAATTTATTCCACTCTCATAGAAAGTAGTTGAAAAATGTACGTATGTCATGAAAATGTTTGTAAATGTATTTCATTGTGAATGAAATTCGAAGTATTTCTATGAGATAGGTAATATTTTGAAGAGGAACATTTGAGATAGGAACATTTTATAAATATTTTCTACGACACATGATCCTATTATTAAATGTTAAAAGGGCTTACCATAGAATCAAGTGGTTTTCACAGGCTTCTTTTGAAACCAGCTTAATTCCATTGCGAGAATTCTGCAGGGATCGGAATAGGTGATAGTCAGAGGGTGCTATGTCTGGACTATGTGGATGCAACAAAATTTCCCAACCAAGCTCTCGCAATTTTTTATGGGCCACCAAAGAAGTGCGTGGTCTTGCGTTGTCATGATGAAAGACAACACCTTTCCTATTACAACTCGGGCCGTTCTCTTTCAATTGCCTGGCGTAATATCTCTAGTTGTCCACAGTAGAGTTGAGAATCAATCGTCTGACCAACTAGAAGTAGCTCATGGTGGACGATTCCATTCCAGTCCCACCACACACACAGCATCACCTTGTTCGGCGTCAATCCTCGCTCCGCGAACGCTTGTGACGATTCACCATCCCTTTCCCTCATCATCCACGATCTTTTACTCTTCCGATTATCGTACGTGATCCATTTTTCATTTCCGGTTATCACACGTTTCAGAAATGGCTCGATTTCATTGCGTTTCAGCAGTGCATCTGAGATGTTAATTCGGTCTTTCATGTTTTTCGCGTTCAATTCATGAGGAACCCATATATCGAGTTTCTTTTTGTAGCCAGCTTTCCGTAAATGATTCAAAACAGTTTTGTGGTCAATACCTAGCTCCGTACCAATATCGACACTGCTGATATGCCTATCTTGCTGGACTTTTTCAAGAATTTCATCAGCTTTTTCGCTGATTGGACGACCAGAGTGTGAGTCATCTTTCACATTAAAATTACCGAACCATTTCCACGCAGCGGATTTTGATAAAGTACCTTCACCGTACACAGCACTATTTTTTTCACAAGCATGCGCAGCTGTCTTTACTTTGTCGTAATAATATTGCAAAATATAGCGCAATTTTTCATTAGTTTTTTTCATTTTCAAACGCAAACAACTTTCCAACAACTGCATAAATTTTGATGCTTAGACACTCAAAGTAACGCTCGAACTGTCACCTTTCCAACGAGCGCTTAGTGGTTTCGCTGCGATCTGTGTTTCCTGAGTTATTTACAATTGGCGCCATCTATTGGCAAAAACGCCACGAACTTTTTCCCAGACCATATAAAATCGAGATTTCGATGAAAACATAAAGTTTTGACTAGTTTTAGCATGATGTCTGTCTGTCGGTCGGTCTGTCTGTCTGTCTGTCTGTCTGTCCGTCCGTCCGTCCGTCCGTCTGTCTGTGTGTGTACACGTGCAGAGAAAATTCGGTAAGGATTTTTATAAATCTTCATATTTAAACTTTTGACATCAATGGCACAAGTTGATCAACTTTTGGTAAAAATCGGTTGACTAAAAATGGGAGTTTACTCGTGTCGATTTTAAGATTTTTGCGAATATTTAACAACAGAAAAATATTTCGAAAAAATTTATCTAACAAAAGTTGCTATAAAAGCAATAACTAACAACTTTTAATTGAGACATTTTTTGATAAAACGAAAAAATTTTGAAATATTTTTCGAAAAGTATCTCTTTTTTCATACTTATATGTCATGATAAATAATATCTATGTTGGAAAATATTAGGCCAAGTTATTTCTACTCTGCTACTAGAATGTATTTTCTACAAGTACTTTGTGATGGAGGTCGGTCCTGCGGTGGCCACAGCTGATTTTTTAAATAAGAACCGTTTGCACACCCATTCCGCGCATGGCGTTCCCCGCAGTCGTTTTACCGGCTGATGCCTCAAAGACGAAAAAAGATCTCTCAGATTAAATGGTGACTATGTAGAAAAATATTTTATGATATGTATTAACAATAAAAAACGTTTTAATTAAAATGTGTTGGCTTTCTTCTTGCTAATAACTAAATATTTTTTAATTTCTCGTATTAATATCCCTACAGCAGGAGAAAAATTAGTCCCATTTATTATTGAAAGATTTAAAGATTACTAACTTTGATTTTTCTCTTTGTTTCAGACGAGATGTGGCAAGTAATTACTTGCCACGGTCATCTTCCATTGATTCGATGGTGGATGCTGTGTGGACAGAAGGGAGCACTTCTCCCACCAAGAGGCCATCTCTCACCAAACCCGACAGACCTCTTTCCTTGGTCTCACCCTCCGTAGGGCGACGGATGAAAGGACAAAGAGGCATCAATGGTGAGTCCAAATAACTTTCATACGAATATAGTGTATAAATAAATGTAAGCTAGTATGAATTTAACTTTTTCTGCTTAATTACTGAATTATAGGAACATAAGTTGTGAAACAGAACTGTCCGGAAAAATAAAAAAACTTCTATATATATGAGGAACGGTTGAAAAGTAATCGGCCTAGGCAAGATATAGCGCCACCAGTATCAAAACAATGTTATTTTTCGTAAATCCTAACCTTCAAATGACTACTGTAATTTTTTAACCAGCTGCGTTATTTAATTTGTGTGTGACAGTCTGCGAAAAACTTTTTACAAAAATGAATCAAATCAAATATCGTGCAGTAATTAGATAATTGTTTTTGAAAAAGAAAACGTAGGATGAGATCAACACCGAAGTGAACGATGTTTATAGGGACTCTATATCAACAATTAAATATTGGACAGCTGAATTTAAACGCGGTCGTAAGAGCATTTTTGAAGATGAGCGTCCAGGCAGTCCAAAAGAGGTCACTACGCCGGAAATGGTTGATAAAATCTATAGAATGATAAACGACGATCTACGAGTGACTAAGCGAGATATATTTGAGACTGCGGGCATCTCAACCAAACGGGTGCTCAACATTTTGCATGAATATTTGGGAATGAGTAAGCTCTTTGCCAGATGATTGCCTCATTTGCTCTCAGTCGACAACTAACTCGATCGTCTGACCATTTCGACGGAATGTTTGGCGATGGTCAACCGCAATAAGAAGGACTTTTTCTGCAGTTTCGTTACTGTAAACGAAACATGGATCCATCACAACACACAAAGTCATGGACACAGTTTTTTGGGATGCGCACGGTATAATTCACAACGACTATCTGGAAAAGGGCAGAACGATCACGGGCGTATATTATGAATAGCTGTTGGACTGATTCGACGCCAATTTGAAGCGAAAGCCATTCGACGCCAATTTGTTGTCCACCAGGACAACACACCGATGCACAAGTGTGCAGTCGCAATAGCAAAATTCCATGAATTACGCTACTAATTGGCTCCTAATCCAACATATTCACCAGATTTGGCCCCCTGCGACTATTATTTATTTCCAAACTTGAAAAATGGCTCGGTGGTAAGAGAGGCCTATTCTGAAGGCTTCGAGAAATCGTATTATTCGGAGGGCATCGAAAAATTGCAGAATCGTTGGAGGAAGTGTATAGTTCTAAAAGGAGACTATGTTGAGAAATAAATTGAATTTTGCCGAAAAAGTAGTGTTTTCTTGCCTAAGCCGGTTACTTTTCAACCGCCCCTCGTATACCAAGGTATATTATTAAGTAAGGGCAATTAATTTATTTTTTAAATTAGAACAGCCATACAAAAACTAAATTAGTGTAACTTTTCCATAAAACTACCAAGCTTACGATGAATTCTTACTGAACCTACGTTCAAATTTATTAATTTTTACGTGGAACCGAGGGTTCCTAACCGTTCTTATTACGCGCTGTTCGAATCCCATATCACGCCTGCGTTGCTGGCTTGGGGACATTCTACCCATATCCAACGAATTTTTCGCTTACCGCAACGAGTTGGTAGAATTATTTGTGATCTAAAGTATAGACAGGACTGTCGAAAATATTTTAACATTTTAGGAGTGATGACATTCCCGTGTCTGTACATCTTTCACTGCCTGATTTACATGCACATAAATAAAAATAAGTTCAATAGCCAACAAGAACTCCATAGGTATGAGACAAGGGGTAAACACTTTATACGGCCGACATACACCAGACTCAGATGTACCAGATATTCGGTTAATTATTACTCCATCAAATTTTATAATATCTTGCCAGTACATATTAAGTGCTTGCCTCTCAGCACTTTCCAAAATACTTTAAAATCGTTTTTCAAGGAAATTCCATTGTATTCGTTTGAAGAATTCTTGGATAACAATTTTAAAAACTTATGTTAAAATGATATGTACACATATATTTTTATTTAAACTATAATATAATATTTTTTCAATTGTACTTGACGGGTGTAAAATGTAAAATTTCAAACACAAATAAATATTATTATTATTATTATTAGTGCTACAATAGCTTAGCTGTGCGTGTACTTATGCGGCATAAAGTATAATCATATGTTTTGAGTTGGTAAAATAAGTTCTTAAAATAAACCCTAGCATTATGCAGGCTTTCTTAGAGATTTTATCTATGTGTTTATTAAAACTAAGTTTTGAATCGTTTTCAGTCTTTGGTGTGATTTACGTAATAATATGTAGGTCCAAACTATAATTAAAAGTAAAATAGTTAAAAATTCTTAAGAAGCTAATTTTAAAACTACTCATTTTACTCATTTCATTGATATAGGAAAACAGTATGGAACCGCATAATTACATCAATCTTACCTGATTATTTAAGGATCCTAATTTTATGATCTATTAATAATTCAAATATTGCCTATGAAATTTTATATTTTTACCTATAGAAAAATCAATCATTTACCTATAGATAATTAAAAAATGATCTATAGTAAATTAATAGTTGACCTATAGAAAATTATAAATTGATCTATAATAAACTACCTATAGACAGTAGTGACATCTATTGACTAGTAGTAATCCGTGAATATAACCTTAAAATCAGTTGTAAACTAACAGGTTCCAAAATTATTTGAATGATTCATATATCTAGAGTTTGTTTTGTCATTAAACTAGAAGATGGGTAGCTCGCTTCGCTCGGCTTCTTCTAATAATATCTTTATTTAATAATAGCACAGTGGCCAATCAAAAATACAAAATATAAATTAAAATAGCATTTAAACTAAAATAAACTACATCTAATAAGTATGAAAAATCAACAAAACATCTTTTTCAAAAGATGTTCGCGTACTTTACACTCAAATAATTTGTATTTTTCAATATCTTTAATTTCCTTAGGAAGTTGGTTTTATATAGTCAAACCTTTATAAAAAACAGTGCTCTTAGTTGCTTCCTTCTAACCAAACCCTTAATAACCTAACCTAATCTAAGAGAGTGTTTTGTCATTAAACTAGAAGATGGGTAGCTCGCTTCGCTCGGCTTCTTCTAACCAAACCCTTACTAACCTAACCTAACCTAAGATAGTGTTTTGTCATTAAACTAAAAGATGGGTAGCTCGCTTCTTCTAACCAAACCCTTACTAACTAGCAAGAGTACTTATAGGTCAAGTATTAATTTTATAGATCAAATTTTATAGATCAATAATTATATCAGTAGGTATATGATTATTTCCATAAATCTATTAAATATTTACATAGGTTGATAATTATTTTCATAGGTCGATAAATATTTCTATAACTGAATAATTAATTCCATAGATCAAAAATTAAAACCATAGATCAATTATTTAATACATAGGTAAACTATTATTTTCATAGGTACTATTCTGTAGATCATATATTTTTATTTCATAGGTCAAATATTTTTATCCATTATTTAATATTTGTGTAGCATGCACATAACAACACGCTATTCTAAAAATATTTGTCTTATATTACCGTAAATAAAGTTTATAATATTTCTATAAAGTAAATTAAGTTCTTGCATTTGCCACTAGAATCAACTTGGATTAAATAATCTATACTATCCTATAACTAGTTCGTTTGTATATATAGGCGCTAGTTTTGGGGCCCAAGTTATAAAAATGTATGTATAGATAAATCTTTTTAAGATTACTGCGCCAAATTGGCAAATTTGAAACTAATTTAATAGACAATAACTACTTTTTGACGTATTGTAATCTGACACCTAGAAGTAATTTAATTACATTTTCATGTTTTAATTGTGTTCTTATATTTTATTTTCAGGAATAACACAGGTCAACAAGGTTTTACTAACATGTCTGAAAACAATGACTTTTAATTAACTTCAATACCCGATTCTAAATCTGAACTCAAAATTTTCTATGAGGTCACAATTTTTATTTATTCATGAAACAAATTTAAACGTAATTATTTGAATTTGGGCGTTCGTGACTGCAAACAGAGAGCATAGTTGGAAAGGGTAAGGTAGGGGGGTATTTTGTTATTGTTTTCGTTTTATTTGTGACCTTGTAGTATTTCAATCGCAGTCTGGACGTAACTCAAGTGCGAAAAGTAGTGTATAATAGTTTAGTGTTATATAATCACAATGGAGGGACACCATAGGCAGGGCCGGATTAACCTATTTTGGGGCCCTAGACATTTTTTCCCTGCCGGGCCCCCACAAAAATAGACAACAAAAAAATACTCTTTCCAAAAATTTAGAAAACAAATGAAATTAAAAAAAATAAATAAATAATGTTCCTGGGGTAGCTCAAAAACTAACGCATATGTTAATTTTTTATTAAAAAAAGAATTTTCAATGCATAACAAAATAAACAAATTTTAGTTTTTATTTCAATAGAATCAATAGGGAAAAACATTCAAAAATCATTTTCTCTCACTTTCAATTCTGCAAAATTACCAATTATTTCATCATAATTGATATTTTCCAAAGCATTTTGTTCGATATATAGTACAGCTAAAGAAGTTAATTTTGATTGACTCAATGAGTTTTGTAAATAATTTTTTACACGTTTTGACCTTTTACCAGATGCATTTGATACAGGCAAAGTTAAATGTATGCGCAATAAGATTTCTATGTTTGGAAATGTGGATACAATTTTTGTGGTCTTTATAAATGGTCCATATCAGATGGCAACTTTATATTTTGGCTTTTACAAATCAACATAAATTGCAACATTTCCTCGTCCAATTCTTCAGTATCAATATCTTCATTGTACCATTTTTTTTAGCAATGAGGTATGTTCAAATCTAATTGATACGTCGTCATTTAAGTCTGTATGAAATATTTTAAAAATCTCGTCATAATCTTTGTAACTTTTGCTATGTAGTTTTAGTTAAAAAGATATTATGTCACAAATCACATAAAAACAATTTCGTTTAAAGGCTTCTTGACCCTGACTACAAGAACTTACGTTTTCCTCATCATCATAAACTTCATCAAAAAATCCTTTCCTTTTGCGGGACCTTTTTGTTAAATCGGTATTAGTTTTTATTTCTGACGCGTTTAATGCCTCCGCTTCTATTTCGGGAAATAAACTTCTTAAACTATTAACGTAATTAAATAAATTGCCAAAAATATATTTTTTTTATTACATTTTTTTCAAAGTGGACGGTTTGACAGGGCCCCTAAAAAAACCGGGCCCTAGACATTTGTCTCATTTGTCTATGCCATGATCCGGCCTTGACCATAGGTTGACCAGACGTACTCTTTTTTAGAGTATTATACTCTTTTTGAAGTCATATTCTCTATACTCTTACTTTTTATAAAAAAAAAACTTGAATATACTCTTTTTTGCTCATCACTTGTTTTTTGTAGAGAAGGCTTTTGTTTCTTGTTTTTTGTTTTTTTTTTTTTCTTTGCTCATCGCTTCTATTTTGGGAGTGAGGACTTTTTTTTGCTGCTCATCACTTCTATTTTGGGAGTGAGGACCTTTTTTTTGCTCATCACTTGTATTTTTGGAGTGACGACTTTTTTTTAGTATACTCTTTTTCTGTAACAAAAATCTGGTCAGCCTAGGACACCATCGTGGCTGTATTAATTTTTCAGACAATTTTTGTTATGTGTGTGGTTAATTTACAACAAAAACACAACGTAGAATCATAACAAATGTAGTAAAACAAGTCTATTATAATTATTTTGGCTGCCATGTTGGAGACCAAGATAAAACCTGGGTGCCACATATATGCTGTATATTGTGCTATGTAAATTTAGTTCAGTGGTTGAAGGGAAAGAAAAATACTATGCCATTTAGTGTACCAATGATATGGCGTGAACCTACAAATCACTCTTCAGACTGTTACTTTTGTATGACAAAAATTTCTGGATTCTCAAGAAAAAACAAAAATAAAATTGAATATCCTGGCATTCCTTCTGTTATGAAACCAGTGTTACATTCCAGTTTCTCAACCACCTTCTGATTGGGAACAGTTTCTAAATTTATTTGATGAAATTGTAGAAGAGCATATAGTAGGTCCATCGACTTCTTCCGATCTGGATTACGACTTTCGAAGCAGTGCCGAACCACATCTCATAACTCAAACTAAACGATTTAGTGTGAGATAAAGATTTAAATTTAAAGTGACGAGCAAGGTGAAAGGTTTCACCAGGATATAAGTACAATTAAATATCGTTACCAGAGAAGGTGGGATTCAACCATGATGGGAGACTAGTGCTGGTTTTTGTAGAAGGAAGATGATACCGTTCATAGAAGAAAACAATAACTTTTTACCGACCGTCAACATATATAAGGGAGGTATTGTGATCATACCGATTTTGACATTTCGAGATTTCGATGGATCTCCACGAATTGAGGTCCCTACATAACGCTTTAACTATTTTGAGCATGATGTCTATCGGTCTGTCTGTCCGTCCGTCTGTATGCCTGTCTGTCCATCTGTCTGTCTGTCTGTCCGTCTGTCTGTCTGTCTGTCTGTCCGTCTGTGTTCACGTGCAGAGCAAATTCGGCTGAAAGGATTTTTATTAAACTTCATATTTAAGCTTCTGCCATCAATGGCACGAGTTGATCAACTTTTGGTAAAAATCGGTTGACTAAAAATGGGAGTTTACTCGTGTCGATTTTAAGATTTTTGTGAATATTTCACAACAGAAAACAACCAATACCTTACGATGGCGCTCGGTCCTGTGGTGGCCACAGCTGATTTTCTATCTTAATTTTGTTTTTCATAATTTATATTTTGTTAAAGTTTTTCAGATTTGGTTTTTTTACACAATAAAAATTTATTTTCCTTAATACTGTTGTATATATATTTTTTAAATGATTCTTTGCAACTGTTACTAACAGATAATAACGTAAATTCTTCAAAGTTGAATAACTAAAGATCTGAGGATGCTACAAACTTTTTACTGACTTTTCCGTGAATGTTTTATTCATCTTAAAACAGTTAATTTTACTCATGTTATAAAAAAAAAAGTTGTAAATTTGTTTCCTAGTGTAATAAGTGATGTCTTCTCAGTCTTGAAAGATGTTGATTCATTCAGATCAATTCTGTAAAAAGTTACTGTGTAATAACGTTACTACAACATAAAATATTATAAGAAGTATAATGCCTTTCATTCATGATAGTAACTGACCTTGCTCATATTCAGACCAATTCTGTAAATCTGTTACTATGATAATTGTAACTAAATTCGTCCCTATGAGCAAGGTCAGTTACTATCATGAATGAAAGCCATTATACTTTTTATAATATTTTATGTTGTAGTAACGTTATTACACAGTAACTTTTTACAGAATTGATCTGAGTAACGAATTTAGTTACAATTATCATAGTAACAGAGTTACAGAATTGGTCTGAACGTCTATTAGTCTAGTTCAGTGGTTTTCAAGCTTCTTACATCAACCTTCTTACATCTGCGGAACCCTACAGTTTAAATGCTATTTCTTTGTAACCCCAAGACAAAAAGCCACTATAGTTTTTTTTTTAATCTTAAGGTCAAACGTTTTAAAGTAATATTTTAGATCTATACCTACTATTGAATTTAGTCATGATCAAAATTGATATGTTATAGCTGACTATATTTCTATATTTTTTAAATGTAGGTATAATATACTATTTTACTTTTTAAATAATGCATTCCCTACCTAATTTAATTTTTAATGTAAATTATAAATAAAAATTGAATCGAATAATTAGAGATATTCTGTTTTGAATCTTACTTATTTATTTATTACAAACATTTATTAGTAATCATTCTAAACATAAAATCAAAGTAATATATTGATTTATAAACATACAATCCAATCATACAGTACAAGGTACATATTTAAATGGTAGGTGATAAAGAAGTAAATAATAATCACTACTCAACAAATTTGAACTTTTTGTCGATAAGAAAAATTTGCTGTTTTGGAATAAATATGACCTACTGATGACGAAAATGGTGATTAAAAATTTTGTAGCACCCTCAGATTTAAAGTTATTCAATTTTCATAATTTACCAAAATCATTGTAGCCAGGCAAATAGTCATTAAAAAAAAGTAAAATAAAACCATTTAATTAAAGTTGCGGAACCCCAGGGTTCGGCGGAACACAATATAAATACCAATGGTCTAGTTCAGCGTTTCCCAAAGTGAGGTTCGCGACCCGGCACCGGGTCGATGAAAAAATTTGCCGGGTCGCGAAAAAAATTGTAAAAACACAAAAAAGATTTTTTTTGTACATATTATTATTTTTTACGTCAGTTAATCACTAGAATAGTGTGTATTTGTGCTCTTTTTACTATACTATATTCTTTATTACTATACTATACTCTTTATTACTATTTATTACTCTTTATTACTATAAAGCTACTGCTTTAAAATTTGTTTTGTAAATAAATGTTTTTTTTTCTGGTGGGTCGCGAAAAATTTTAAAACTTCGTACCGGGTCGCGGCCAAAAAAATTTGGGAACCGCTGGTCTAGTTCAACATAATACCCCCAGGTAGAGTCTCTCTCAGTGGCGGCTCCTGACTTTTAGGGACTCAGAGCTGCAAATTATAATACAAGGATAGGTTTAGGTGTTTAACCACGACTTTTTATCATATAAGACTCTGTTGAATTGCCTCTTATAATTATAATTTTAGTTTTTTGCACTTTCCGAAATATTTAAATTTGGTGTGTGTCGCCCCAATTTTTTAATATCAATTTTTTCTTCTTACGTTCTTCTGTTAAATGGAATTTCCAATAATGATTTGACAGTATTCATTTTTTAAACCTATTGCTTTATAATTTAAAATACGAAACGTATTTGTTAAGCTAAGATATTTATATAAATTTAAAAGAAAAAGAAAATACTAATATTATTAATACCTACCTAAACAATAAATTTTTAGAGATAATATAGGTATAGTGATTTCAGTTAAGCCTTAAATAAATACATTCAATAATTTCATAGTACTGTGAGCACTGTTATTGTGACGCTAACAACATTCTAGCTCCGATCCCCACCAGTTTATCACTACTGCCTACGCACCGCTACCCCTTTACAAGCCTACATTTGCACTTTCCTTGACGCTAGGATGTAAGCAGCGCGACGTATTCAAAGGAAACTTGTAAATATTTATGAAACAATTGCATTCAATGTTCAAAATATATTTAAAAAAAGCATTTTCACACCACAATTACTATGTTAAATGCATTTTGAGTTCAAAAAAAGATTTTTTTTATTATTATTTTCAAGTAAGAGCCACTGGTCTCTCTTATGACCATTTGCATATATTTGTGTTGCGGAGCATCGATTTACGGTGGGGCTACTAGCTCTAACACCTTTATTAGAGGTGTCCACGAGCTACCACTGCAATATACGGACAATTTGAAGAATTGGTCAATATAACCTTTGACGTATTAAAGTTGTTTTTAAAGTGTTATATGGAAAATTACCCAAGTACTTGAGCTTTTATTTATGTCTGAATAAATAATGAAACATAATTGTGTGCGTAAGTGGTGCGCAACCTTTTTAAACAATTTTTTACTGGGAACTCTAAATTTGAATGTCAAGTACACGCAACCCTCTTGAAAAAGCTCACGCATAACTTAGTCCACCTTAAATATAACCACGAATATAATTTTTGTTTATTTTAGATATTCTTTTAAAAATGTCTAAAAACGTGTATTACAAAAAATTACATTATATACAAGGTGTCACAAAAGAAATTTTATATTTAGTGGATCGATTAAAAAAAAAAGTAAGCCGTATATAGAAAAAATGTTTATTAGTTATTAAAATACACTTTTTGGGGATTTATTTCTTAAAAATAATATCGTCTAAATGTAGACCCTCGCGTTCTCGGCACTCATTTAATCGAACAGAAAAATTACTTATGACGTCTCGGCAGGTGGACTCAGGGATGGCTGCCATTTCGTGACGGATATTTTCTTTCAAATGCGCCAGTGAAGTCGGTTTATTGGCGTAAAGTTTAGATTTAAGATAACCCCATAGGAAAAAGTCCATAGGGGTTAAATCTGGACTGCGTGGAGCCCAATTTATGTCACCTCTCCGGGAGATCAATTTGCCTGAGAAAATTTCACGAACACGTGGCAGAGACACATTGGACGTGTGTGAAGTTGCTCCGTCCTGTTGGAACCATGTTCTTTGGTTATAGCCAGGAAAGTTTTGCAGTTCAGGTACCAAGAAGTTGTCTAACATCTCCACATAACGCTCTGAATTCACTGCAACTGCACGCCCCCTTTCGTCTTCAAAAAAGTAAGGGCCGATAATTCCTCGCGCCGACATCGCAGCCCATACGGTCACTTTATGCGAATGTAGGGGTTTCTGATGTTTGCGTTTCGGATTCGTTGCACTCCAGTAGCGGCAGTTCTGCTTATTTACGTGGCCATTAAGATGAAAATGAACTTCATCCGAAAACAAAATGTTGGTAAACGTTGAAAATCGCTCAATCACCTGATTTACGAAATTAAGCCTCTGACTGGCATCTTGGGGCTTTAATTCTTGCACCAATTGAATTTTGTAGGGGTGCAGCTTTAGGTCTTTGTGCATAATGCGATGTAATGATGATCTATGCACATTTAAAGCACTTGCGCGCTTCCGAATTGAAAGGTTCGGGTCGTCACGAACAGACTGATTAACATTCTCCACGTTTTCTACCGTTCTTGATGACCTAGGTCGCCCGGATTTTGATTTATCCAGCGTTGTACCAGTCTCTTCAAACTTTTTAACCCAATGTCGAATGAGAAAAATGCTTGGCGCATCATTTAAGTGGCGAAAACCTCGAATACTGCAGAATTTTCTACGCGTTACAGTCGCCGAATCACCGTTTTTGTAAAACTCTCGCACGCATAACGCGCGGTCTGCTTCAGAGAAACACTCCATAGCGACTGAATTGCCAAGAGCCAGGCTACCGATTGACATAACCCCCGCGCCCCTCGGATACGTGTCGTTCACGCAGTAAGCTAAATAAATATAAAATTTCTTTTGAGACACCTTGTACATAACACCTTCATCTTCAATTATTAAATACCTACAAAACCCTGAAATGTGTGAAAATTCACACTTCACATCAATTTTTTATGCTTCCAGCTAACTTTATTACACCAAATATAGCAAAATCAATTAATTTCATATAACTGTGGCTGATATTTTTGGAACTCTTCGAGTTATTACGGCATTCTATTCTGCCAGTGTAGTGATGATACTAATATGAAAACTTTCCAAAGACAACAAAAAATGATCTAGTAAAGTTGTAAGAAATTGTCAATTTAGGTCATTAACCCTTGTCCTACGGCCATCTTAAAGTCATATCACGTAGCTGTGTTAAAAGGGCGCCTCTACCATTTGTTATTGTCACAGCAGTAGCGTAATTATTGAACCCTCGCTTCTAAAACCGCTTCCGAACAACTTCGACCAAGAATATTGAAACTCTAATTTTAGGTTTAGGAATGTAGATATTTTACGTGATTATGTTTAACTTACGTGTCTAATGGACTTAAATGTAAATTGTGTAATATTTATGAATCCATTAGATAATGTCTATAGTTGTACATCATAATTCCAACTCCTAATGCATCTTACTTTACACTCGACCCTTCTTTAAAACGAAATTCGAAGATCAGGCTCTAACTATAGTACACTCCATACTTATGTATGGCTGCGAGACATAGTGTAAGGGAGGTAATTTGGGTATTATTTCATAAATAAAATTTCATAAATAAATTCAGTATAATCATTCAATTAGAGTAAAATATTTAAAATGTTAAATGATAAAAAATAATCTATTTCTTAGAAAGGGCATTCAAGATAAGGGTAGACTTGTTTATTATTGTAACTTGAGACTTTGTCGTAACATGAAAAGTGAATCGTAAATTATTGTGTTAAAAATATACGTCAACCATAAGCGCATAAATAATAATTAATTTTTGTCTCAGATATAAATATTATGATTGGGCTATTTTCTAATGGGATATTTATCTGAGTTATCACCAATAAATTATAAATTTTAAGATATCACAAGACAGACAGTCAAGAGGTGTTAAATGACATTTAACAGTTGCACGATGTAAGCTTTTCAGGGTGGTCGCGTTTTAACTAGTTGAGCTTAAACCGTCGTATGGTTAAGACCATGTTTAAGAGTTGAGTCGAAAGAGTGAAGAAGTTAAGTCGTGTTTTAAGTAGAGGGAGAATTTGTTCATCATGGGTTAAAGTCATTTAGAGTGTTCGGTCGGACAAGTAAAATGTAACCAAGTAATTTCGTATTTAAGTTAAGGTAGTGTTCGTTAGTTTGGTGTAGTGTGCCTAGTGTGTGTGACTGTGTCTCTTTGGATTTATCTGTATCGACGTAATTGCAAGTCTAGTGTAATCATGTAAATATTTAAACCGTAATCGTAATTAAAGTAGGTTAGTTAAAATGTTGAGTTTAATTGAACAACCCTTAAATCCTTCCAAAAATCAAAGCAACCAGCTAGCGGACTAATAGGGGGGGTCCAGACTTGATCCGCTCGTAAGTCTTGGAACCCATAATGTGAGGGAGACCTAAATGTGAGGGATGTACAGAGTAAGTACAAATGAAATAAATAAATCAGCCAACTGTGACATTTTATATTTATATATCAGAGCTCCCCACAATAGACTTTAATAAAACGAGAATATATCTCACAGTTTTTGAAATTTACAACGTCAAATCTTTAGCCCTCATCGTTATTATTTTGCATTGCATGCATCATTTCGATAACTACGAAACTTTGTTAAAAAATATATATTCCAGAATAATAACTCAACGCTCATCATTATATTTTGTTTGGCCTTGTGAGTTTTCGAGTAATTTTCTTCTCCCACACAGTTTGTAAAATATCAAAAAGTTTGACAATTACAAACACAAAATTCTGAAATATGAAAGAGAAATAAATTTCCAATATGTTTGAAATTTGCGAGTTCTGTAGAGAATGCGAGAACGAACGCGTTCCCTTCGTAATTATTGCTCGAGCCGACCGTAGGCCCAAGTAATTTAACAGAACGCGAGATTAAACCCGCAAAAACTCGAAATATTACATTCACGAAATAACGAAGATGAATTAAAGATTATTGTCTGTAGACACACAAAATATACAACATAAAAATATATTTTTATTTCTTTATTTAATAATAACTGTCGTACCCGTACGTCGTATAATTTTATTTTTGTACTTTTTTGCTGTAACGTAACTGATGGTAACGTCGGTTTACGATAACTATGAGATGACGTCACACTTGGTTAATTTAAGTACCAACGTTATGATATGTTTTAATCAGGGATGGGGAGTCGACAGAAAAATTATCGACTCCCGACTCTCGACTCTGGAGTCGGTATTTTCGAAAATCGACTCCGACTCCGACTCCGACTCCCGACTCCTTTCACTGGTAAATTGTAAAGTCTATTCCAAATGTTTAAGCGGAACTAAATGGAATTTTTATTTTCTTAATTTATCACGAGTTCACTTTTTAACTATCAAAGTGGGCTTTTGTTAAACAAAATGATACAAAGCTTCATTCAATCCTTAAAAGTTAGTAGATTTCGATATTCTAATTCCGCTTAAACCAAAGAAACAGACTATACTTACATTAAATATCTTGGGTTTGGGTGAGCTGTTTTTATAAAATGTCATTTTCATTTCATCTTGACTATTGAGTCATTTATAATACAAATTTTCAAATAAATTAGTTTAAAAAAAATTGTTTTGTATTTTATATAAAGTCTGTTCCTTTGGTTTAGGCGGAACTAGATTTTCGGTTAGTCTGATTTTCGGTTAGTCTGTTCCAAACGATTAGGCGGAACTAACCGAAAATCTAGTTCCGCCTAATCGTTTGGAACAGACTATACTTTATTTTTCATAACATGTCACTTTTTTCTTTTGACATATAAATTTTAGCTGCCAACATGAAACATAAAATAATCACAAAGCCCGTTACAATTTGAGAAAATAAAAATCCGGTTTAGTTTCGTTTTAACATAATAAACAAAGTATACAGAAAAATAAAAATTAGATATGACTAAAAATTAATTAAATTTTTAACTGGAAAGCGTGAAGGAAACCGGAATTGAATATTTTTAATTTCATTTTCGTTCATGAACAGAGAAAAAATGTCGTTCCTGTTTCCGTACTTTAAAAAATTCTGGTAGTATGGTATTTTACTTTCGTTTTCGGATTGTTCTCATCCTAGATAAATATGTAATCAAAGAGTCGGGAGTCGATAACTTTTTCCGACTCCCGACTCCGACTCCGACTCCTCCAAAAAGATTCGACTCCTCGACTCCCGACTCCCGACTCCGACTCCGACTCCGACTCCCCATCCCTGGTTTTAATCAACATCAATCCATAACTCAGTTAGTACATTTATTTATTTAATTTTGGTACATTTTTTCAGTGTTGCCAGTTTGAAATTGGATTGTTCAGTCGTTATTTGTCAGGTTGACATTTAGGTGTTTAGAATTTAGAGAGGTTAAAATTTATTTATTTTTTTAAAATTTTATTGTAATAAAAATGCCCAAACCTCTTAGTAGCCGTGCTCAAAGGATGGTTTTGTATATTTAAGTATTTTCCATGTTGGGTGATATTTCTATAACGTACTTTTATCTGTATATTGTGTTTGTATATTTTAAAAGGTTTTATAATTTGTAATGTAAGTGAACAAAAACAATATTTAATTTTGTATCTTGGTCGATAAACAAATATTATACCGGGTGAATTATTTAAGGAGCAACATACATGTTTCACATATAATGTTAATGAAGTGAGTTAATTCAAAAGCAACATAGCCATAAAACAAATGCATATCGTATCCATAGAAAAGACAAAATATTATTTTTTTAAATATTTTTTGGACGTAGCTACTAAACATTATTATTTTTGTTTGTATGTAAATATAAACAAACTAATAAAAATTCATTTATTGTTTCTAATTTACTATTTTTTAGCCATCTAGGAACTTTACCATGTCAAATAACTATTATATTTAATCACCATTGCATATCTGTTGCCATGGATATGAGCTTGCTTTCATAATTTGCTATTTTGCAAATGAAATAACTCACTTCATTAACATTATATGTAAAACATGTATGTTGCTCCTTAAATAATTCACCCGATATATGATTAATAAAATATGTTCTATTTACATTTGTTACGTTCTTTTTTTTTGTAATTTTAACCTACAGGTCTGTTACATAGAACGGTTTATTATCATCAGATGCAAACGAAAAGTAATTTTAGCGTACTCATGAAATTTACACTTGCAGCTAGCGGCAATAAACTGTTCGACTGGAAATAATATTTGAATATTCATTATTCGAAACAAAATTGTATCTAACATCTGAAATTTAAAAATTTCTATTCGAATAATAAAAAATTTGACTCTTTATCATTGCTTTCCGATATCATTTAGTGAGTAGAGGAAGCAAGCTCGAAGCGTTCGAGAAAATGTCTAAACGCGTTTATTCGAGCGGTCTGGAGTTAAACAGTGTGACTCGGAACACTCCGCGTTTGCTTCCCGAACCCGCTGTGTCAATGTGACACCAGGCGAAAAATTAAAGCTAGTTGTATAAAAAGTATTAAAAGAACACGACACATTTCTAAAAACAAATATTTCTGATGATTCTTATACACTGAAATTTATTTATTTATTTTTTTTAATACTACATTACACACTTAATATAATAAACCATAAATTTCGCGACAAATCGGTTAGAAAGAACTGCTGTACATCATAATTTACATTAATTCCTTTCCTCGATAAGAAATATAGCTTTTCAATATATTTTTAGAAGTTTTTCAATATAACCTAACTTTCTTTGACAGTTTACGAATTGGCAACAAGGTGAGTTTTTCAACTGTGACGTCATTTCATAGTTACGGTAAATGGACTTTAGGAAGCATCCAGTGGTGTAACTAGGGGGGCCCGGAGCGAAGGGGCCTCGCGGAGATCAAACCAATTTTACTTAGCGAGTCGCTTCGCTCGGGGACTACTAAAAATATCGCAAGCCTAGGTGATCCTCGAAAATATAAAAGTCGACTAGTCGAATTCGGACGTAGGCATATTATTTATAGTAGTAGTAGTAAAATAATTTATTTGTTGCCTTTCGGCTTAAAATCTACATAAATTGTAACATATATTATTGTATTAATTATTATTTTTTCTGGCCTTCAGCACTGCTCTCATCCAATCCTCTCCTTTTCCGTGGTCTCCCAGAAGTTGTAAAGAACCCCTGCTTTCTAACTCCAGTCCTTCACAGCATCGCAGATAATTAAGAGTCTCTATCTCTGTACCGCAAGTCCTGCAAAGCTGCTCCTCCTCCTTCGCCCAGAAGCAGTTTGCCCTCTCTTCATTTCCGCATCTAAACCTCGCAATAATCTTTTGCTGTTTGTTGGGCTCTGCCAGGTACCTTGGAACTTCTGTACATGCAATGTATTGGTAGAGCTGATTGTATCGGGACTTGGTTATTCTGCTCCATTGCTCTTGTTTCTGCACATCTTTATCTCGTTCCGTCACCATTAGCACTGTTTCTAGCCCAGCTCTTTTTCTCCCTTCGATATCTTCTTTTGATGTGCCATTTCTTGCTAGGAATTCATTTTTCTTCGTTGTCCATTTTGTTATATTAGTTTCTTTTTCCTTCCAGAACTCTTTTAAAATATTGTTTTCTGTGGTCGCAATATTTTCTTCGTACTTCATTGCTCTTTTGCCCGTCATTATTCTTAGTTTTTCTCTCTTTGTTTCTTCCAAAATAATGTAACTTGGGGTATGTCTGTCTAAGCCCAAAGTCCATTTCAGGTATTGTTCCTGCAATCTTTCTATTTTTTCATGTTATTTATATGAATACGCTGAAAATAGATTTCAAGTTAATGTATTTTATAGGACAATAGATATTGTCAATATGCAAATAAGTGATAGATTTACTGGAATGGAACAAATTTCAAAACTTTTTAATTTTTAGTAACCTCAAAATTTAATAAAATCGTCAGAAGATGATATAATTGAATCAGCTAAATTATTACAACAGAATTACCCCGACGATTTGACAAAAAAAATCCAGTCCTGTTAATAAATGCAATCACTTTTATTAAAAATGATGTCATCACAGAAACAACTACAATAAAAGATTTGGCCAATATAGTTCTCATCAAATACAGTTATATGGAGTGCGATTTTTCTGATGTAAACACAGCAATATTGCTATTGACGATAATACCTGTGACAGTTGCTAGTGTAGAAAGATCCTTCAGCAAACTGAAGTTGATTCAAACATATTTAAGAAATAGCATGTCTCAGGAACGTCTTAGACATTGTTCAATTATGGCAATAGAGAACGAAAATGCTCAAAAATTGGATGTAATAATTTCGGAATTTGCGAACAAGAAGGCAAGAAAAATATACATTGAATGTTAAGTTGAGAAGAGTTGGGAGTGGTGTAATACTTTAAGAGTTATTGCGTTTGAAGATAGTATAACTGTATAAATTTAAAAATTCTGTCATAGTCATAAGTGACGTAAAGTTAGTTGGTGATATTTTGTTTGAATTTAAGTTTATTTTAAGTGTGCCTCATTCAAACCTTATTTCAATGTTCGTTCTTTTTTTTAATAATTATTTGGAGCAGAGGTTATAGGATCATTGTCTTCAAAAACTATAGACAATTACTCATCATTATCTTTTTCATCAAAAATAGTTACCTAGTTACTGATTTGGGATATTGTTGTATATGCTTATATTATATTATCGCTGATAAGTTAATTATATTAATTAATAGATTTAAGTGTTATTTATTTTTTTTCTTACGTATATCTTACGAAAGCTGTTTTATGTTCCATGTGGAATAAAATAAATATTATTTATATACATAATCGTGTTTTATTAACTAGATATAAAAAGAAAAAAAAAATTAATCATTGCATATTTAAATTTTAAATATAATAAAAAAAAAATCAGGGACCTATCACTTTTTTTGCGGGGGTAATCGTTCAGAGCTTCAAATTTAATACGTTATACGTTGATAATTATCAATAGTTTTCCAAACTTATAGTTAGTGAGTTGTTTTAATTACATATAAACACATTGGCTATCTCAGTCTACACCTGAGAGAACGTTCACATTGTATGCCTTTACATAACTTTACAAAACTACAAAGACGAACAGTAAATATGATCAATTTAGGTAATTAGGTTAGGTTTAGTTAGTAAAAATCTAGAACAACAGAATTAGAAAAACGATAATATATAATAAACATTTTACGAATACACCGTAGTTGGTTTAAAGACACACATATGTCGCACTATTCGTAACTCGTAACCGGGTCTATTCTCTAAGCATGACGTTAAAATCTTAGCGTCAGAAACAGACGTTAATTTTTAACGTAAATGCTATTCGCTAAGCATATTTGTGTTCAAATTATAGCGCGGCGGCGTTAAAATAGCCAGTTAACGTTCTACAATAAGCACCTACTAAAATGGTGGCTTTAAAAGTTAACGCTGGTGTTTAGTTTGCAAAAATGGCTGATCCTATTTAAGTAAATGTCATGTTATTTAAAAACAAAATGAATAAAACACAAGACGGTAGGAATATTAATCAACTTTTTATTACTTTTTAAAGTAAATTATTTATTTATTTATTTATTTATTTATTTATTTATTTATTTATTTATTTATTTTTTTAATTATTTTAACCAGTAACATATTTTTATAATTTTACTTTATGACTGTTTAAATTATTTTATGATTTTTTTAAAATTCATTGATTTTTTCCTAATTTATTATTATTATTATCATTATTGTTTTTAATTACAACACATTTATACTCACGTCTGTAACGAGGCCACCTAAGTCATTATTACTATTATTATTATTATTATTTTTAAACATTTTATTTATTTATTTTTTTTTTATATGTAAACCTACTGTACTTTAATTATATAGTTTTATATTTTAACATCTTTATAGTACATATGTGTATATTGTAATGACGAAGTGAAACCTTTGGTATACTAAATAAAGTATTATTATTATTATTATTAAATAAATACTCCTGTTAAAATTCAACGTACCAGCGCATGCGCGTGTAGTTAATATTAGCCTCTCTACAGGGTGAGTTAGCGCCTCGCATTAACAAATATTGTATTAACCTTACCTTAACAAATGCTGTTACAGAATAGCATTTTTGGATAATGACGTTAGACATGGAGTTAAAATAAAAATATTAACCTGACGCTAATTTTAACGCATTTCTTACAGAATACACCCGAACGAATGTTAAAACTATCAACTAAACATATCCATAACGCAAAGTGAACAGTCAACTAATTTAAAGAGCTCTGACTCTGATCTTAAGTATATAAGCGTAATCTACGCAGTTCTTTTTGGCGATTACATAATTTGCCCATATAGGTATACATATGTTGAACAACGATTCAAAACGTATTAACTAATTTTTATATCTAAAATTAGTAAAATTCCTGTTTAAAGTAGTTAATTAATATGCAGCTCAGGTCTTATTTTGTGTTGGCATTTAAGTTTTTGTGCATTAAAAACTGTTGAAACGCAGTTAATTGAAATAGCCAGATGTCAAAGTAATGATTTCATATTTTGACGTTATCATAAGTAAAAGTAGGCTACGTTTATTACTTTGTTGAAAAAATTTGTAAGATTTCAAATTGAATACTGGCGTTTCATTACTGTTTATGAAATATGGCATAATAAATAAATTACATATCTACTACTCTATAATATTACATTCTTTTTATGTTAAATTGGAATATTGCATTTCTTCAAACTGAAAATTGAATTACTGTAACTCGGGCACAATATTACACGAGTTTTTATCATAAAAAAAAGATGTGAAGTATGAATTTTCTCACATTTCAGGGTTTTGTAGGTGTTTAGTAAAAGATAACAAATTGTTGGTACATATTAAAAATCATAAACTTTCCATCTATAGCAGGGGTTCTTTGGCTAGTTCTTCAAACTTTTTAAATTTATACTTGTGGTACAAACTTATTTTGTACTACATAAATAAGAATCAAAAATATATGTACCATCATAACAGCATCTTCCGATTTAAAATCAATGCAACCTAAATGGAGTTTTTTTTATTTATTTTTTTTTATTTAAATAATTATTGGTTGCAGTGGCGGTGCTAGTGGGGGGTCCAGAGGGCCCTGGCCCCCCTAAAATTTTCAGTGGCCCCCGGTTGGCCTCCCCGATATTTAATATCAATCTAAAATTGTTTGCTAGTAATATTGCTCTAAACATCTTAACGTATTTAGTAAGTGAATGATGATTATTTGGGATGCCAAAACAAATTTTATATTAAAATATTTTTTTTGTTTATTTTAATTCGAACGCCTAATACCATTATTTAGGTTTCTAAATATGTGCAATATTTTTTTTTTATATATAGCAAGGTTCATTAAGAATTTTAAAAATTGCGTCTATGGCTTCCATTGGTTGTTATAAGTTCCGCCCCTCTGATTTCGTGTACATTGAAACAGAATTAAATTATAATTTAAACAATTTCCACTGGTCATTAAATTTACGCTTTTAAAAATTAAATGCAACATTTGCCAAAATATAACTAGAATTTTGAAAAAATAATTTAAACAATATAAAAATTAAAAAAAAAAAACAAAAAATAATATTGTCTCTTCTCACAGGGTTCGATCCCTTTCGGATCGAGTTACTTGGGTGAAACGCCAGAGTCAAAACCACTACACCAGCATACACGTTCCATTGTAGCGTGTTACAAAGCTATAACTTGTGTACATTATTAGCCAAAAATCACAAAAAATGCGTTTTTTTCCAACAACGTAATTTGATCAAAATTCCTGTTGTACTAGTCCGGTTCACACCAATGTACATTACTTAGAATTTTTTCAGATTTTTAGTTTAAACCATCTGGGCTACAGGGTGTGGGACAAAATTTTTTTTGCACAATTTTGGCAAAAATCGCTTCAAAATAATTTATTTTGCAAAAATAAAAATTTGATCATTAATCCACGTACCAAGGGCTTTTATTTGATACCCTACTCAGAATTACAAAAAAATATATTTTTTTTCCATGACCACATATTTGTTTATATTTTTAGGGGGATATGTTTTTTAGATGTTTTAGTATTTTTCCTATGTGCGGGTCAAAGAGTTAAATAAGTATGCCAAATTTCAATTCTCTAGGTTTAGCCGTTTGGCAACAATTTTTACCGAACAGACAGACAGACAGACAGACAGACAGCCAGCCGACAAAATGACGGTATAAGGGTTTTTTGGTCATACCTACAAAACCCTAAAAAGACAGAAACACTGAAAGAAACGCAAAAAAAAATTGTTATACAGCATAATTTTATTTATTTTTTTGCATTAATGCAGATGCATTTAACTATGATTATTATTGGTGTTATAAACGCATTGCCGAACTTGTCCAAACTTCGATGCTGCGATAGCGAAGCAACGCACTTGTAATTACTTGTTAAGATTGTTCTATACTTTACTTACACATCCACGTTTAGCAAGTTCAAACATGTTTTACAAATTTTGGTATTTATACGAGTAATGAAAATCTCAATGCTCATTCGTTATTTTGTGTTGGAGGCATTTCTTGATTGCTATTAGTTCAGCATTGTAGATGGAGAAGTTATTTGGAAGTTTGTATTGTTCCCAGTAATTAGAAGCAAGGTCATAAAATGCGCAACCCGTGCCTTCTGAAGTTTTGGATGCATCTGTGAAGAGGAATTTCGTATAAGGCCATTTCTGCGTAACTTTTTCCATGAATTTTGTATTGTCTGATGGTAGTGGGAGATCGGGGTGGAAATAGTTGTTAGGAAGGGAGTAATAATACGGCACCGTGAAACATGGGTGCCTCTCTTCAGTGCGCCATGGAGATATTATTATAGCTGCTTCCATGAAGGCTTCTATAATAGGAAAGGTTCTTTTGTCCAGTAGCTGTTTGTTAATATTTTAGTTGCCAGCTCACCCAGTGGGCAATTGAAGGTTGGTATTTCGTGCACTTCAAGCTCAAGCAAGTGCTACTAACTTCATCTGTCAGTCGGTTTCTTTTATTGGTTTTCATATTATTTAACGCCTCACAAATAAGGTCTCACAAAAATACGTAGAGAGAAAAAATGTGAATAAAGTCATCGCCAGATTTTTCAAAGGGTTAAAAGTGTTCGGTAATCGATTCCAAGCGCTCCAAATTCGTAATGACATTCTTTTTCATTCTCCAAACGATTTCTTTCCAGATTCTCAAGCCTGGACCTCGTCGATAAACACTTGAGGCTAGATGCGTTCACTGTTCTTGGCCGAAAACAGTCCGTGTAAGATGCGTGTCACCCAAAATGTCTTGGCGTGTCACCCGTGACACGCGTGTCATTGGTTCGCCATCACTGATCTAGATCTTCATACACTTCTTTTCAACAAAAGTTTTTATCGGTAATATAAGGGAGAATAAAATAGTTGTACCAGACGTATAACATCTTTGTTGAGACTTGAAAGAAATTATTACCAATAAATGGAAGTAAAATAAGTAAATTTAAATACTATTTTGCATGAAATCCGCGATAACATCGCGCTAGGGAATGTTTTACAAGTTTAATACGTGAAAACCACTTTATTTAATCATGCCACAAAATGCAAATCCTTAAAAACACAAACCGGGATAAAATACGGGCACAACTCACCCTACAACCACAACATATTGTGAGTTTTACAGGGTAGTTACCAGTGGTTTTTAAACAAATGGTTTAGATGTTCTTTAAAACTGGTTAAATCTTGAAAAGACGAATAAGTCTGTTCAAAATTAACTCGGTATCATTACTAACCCTGTTATTAGCAGAGCTCCAAGTACGATTAATGGACGAGCTAGTAGTATTTTTTACGTAGATGCAGTAGCGCAGCCAAGGGGGGGACGGGTCCCCCCCAAGGAAAGAGGTGAAGACCTTTTGTTTTTTGCTATTACTTTTATTTTATTATTTTGGACGTGCAGACCTTTTTTTTGCTCTTCACTTGTAATTTGGAAAATGAGGACCTTTTGTTTTTTGCTCATCGATTTGTCGTGTATCTATCCCTAGGCGCACACTAATTTGACGAATAGTCATTCGCCTGTCCTCTTTCAGTAGGTCTTCGACGGTAGTAATGTTTCTTTCATTTACCGACGTACTTGGGCGCCCACTGTGTCTTCTAGTGATGTTTTAAAACGATCGATCCACCGATAAACAGTACTTTTGGATTCTGCAGACTCACCAAATACTCCTTGCAGACGCTGAATAATTTCTTATGTTTTCACACCTTCTTTCCTCAAAAAGAAAATTATTACTCTTTGAGATTTTGCTGCGCCTTCTATGGTTACAAAAACAGTGCTATGAAAACGCGTCTATATCAGTCGAACACCTAAATCAGACTGAACAATATTGCACTAGATAGTTGCATAAACATGTCAAGACTTGTCTGACACCAATAACATTGCCTATAAGTTCTGCGTAAATTAATTATAGCACAATTCCCAGAATTTAGGAAACATCCCATTAGTTTTTATATTTAAATAATTTGAATATTTTTAACTAATAGAATAATTTTATTTTTAATAATAATGAAATTTTATTTTTGAAATTACCGTTCCCACACATGACCCACACACCACTGACATTTCTTAAAAAACAAATGTGCAGGGGCCGAACGAAATCTTCTTGCAGGCTGAATTCGTCCCACGGGCTGTACTTTGGGGACTCCTGGTATGATCTCCCATGATCTATTCAATTTTTGATTGTCTCGTTTGTGGTTGCGGTTGATGAAATCCAATAAATCTGAGACAGAAGTTTTGATTTTAAGAACTTTAATAGTGCTATATTTTATTACCGAAATAAAAATATTTCACAATTTACAACTGCTACTTTTTACGCCAATTTTACTTGCTACAACAGGTAATACAGACTGTAATAGTATGAAATTCAATTCAAGAAATAGAAATCTTTATGGTCTGTATATAATAAAATATTTAATTTGCTTAACCTTAATAAAATAAACGTAAAAGATGCAATATCTTTTCATTGAAAAATAAAATATTTTCCTATTCATAAACAACAAAAGTGATTGATATTCAGCGGAAGCGGAAGTGCCATATTTTAGTGCTCATCACTGATAACACCGCCATTCTCGAGGCGGAAGTATTTACTTTTTTTCTGCTAAATCATCTCTGGGTAATGGATGTCGTAAAGAAGCTATAAGGAACAGTTGATGTCACCTGGTATTATCTCAATGTAAGGTGATTTATTTTAATAACAGATAATTTATTGTTATTGTTAATTCGATAACAAAGAATCAGTGGATAAAATTATCGCTCTCTAAGGGTATACACACTTTTACATTCAGATTACAGTTTAGATTACAGTTAGATTACTATTTCTTTAATTAGATTAAACCACTGATTTTCAAACGATGTGTCCCGACACCTTAGTGCAGTGGTTTCCAACCTGTGGGGCGCGCCCCCCGCTCGAGACTATTGCAAGGGGGTCGCGCCTCAAGTCACGCCTTCGGCGTTCGGTAACGAGCTGTTTTGAAGACAAAGTATCGATCACGTTTAGTGATTGAAAAGGAACCAAGAACAGCGATATCTACAATGATAGCACGGTTTGAGAAAATGTGTGCTGAAAAACAAGCCCAACCATCACATTATTAAAATATAATTATGTTTTATTAATTATGTATTCTAGTTTTTGTATTTTTGTAAGATTTGTTTTTCTTCCATTTAAAATTATTATTACTTATAATGAATATTTGATGTATATTTATACATATAAGCTTTTCATTTTTGTAAGAACAAACTAAAGTTGGTTTTACACAGTTCAATTAATTGATGAATAAATTGATCAAGTTTTTTGTCAATTAATTAAAAAATTTATTGGCAACCTTGTTTGGAGGAATTTATTGGAGAGTTAGGAGGATTGCGAGGCTAAGGTGCGGGAATGAAGAGAGAGGAAATAGATATTAGAGGAAACAGGAGGAAAAGATGTGCAGGATGTGCGGGGTGGAGGAGGAATATATAGAACACCTCGCGAAGAGGTGTAGAGAGATGACAGTATGGTCGGGGAGCATATTAGACCTGTTGCACGAAGATGGAAGGAGGGAGAGGTGGGCGAGGAAATTAGAGGCAAGAAGGATGGAGATTGGGGAAGGATAACAGGAAGGGGTAAAGGAAAGAAGGAGGAGACCCGGTGGGAAGCAGAAGGGGAGAAATGGAAGGAAGGAAGGGGGATGAGGTTACCTAGAAATGGGGAGGAAGGAAGAGAGATAGGAGGAGGGGTGAAGAAATGGTTGGAAGGTAAGAGAATGAAATAAAATAAAATAAAGCAAAGGTGGGCGAGAGAACAGGAAGCAAGAAGGAAGGAGATCGGAGAGGGAAACCAGAAGGAGAACAGGAAGAAGGAGAGGGACATTGGAGCAAGAAGATAGAAAAGAGAAAAAACATTGTAAATTGTAATGGATTGTTATTTATTTATTTTTGGATTGATTTTATTTGGTTTTATTTTTTGTAATGGCTAATACCCTGAACGCCGCAAGGCCTAGGAAAATAAAGAATATATATATATATATATTGGTAACCTTGGAAACAAAAGCATCACTTTGCACAAAATTATTTATCAATTTTTTTGAAAATTTTTACATTACCAACTGTAAAACATGTTGACATATTTATCAAAATGAAAATATTGAAAACATCTTTAGAAAGTTCAGCTGTGAACAAAAACAAAAGAAATAACCTAGATGATAGTAAATTAGAACGTTTGAAGTTCTGTCAGATTTGAAAACGAAACACAAACAATATATTTCGAGGTTATGCTACAGCTAAACAGTTGGCAATATCTTAACAGATAAAAATATACCTAGAATTTTCCAAAAAATTTATGAAAAATTGACGAAAAATAGAACTTGTTCTATTTTCAAAATAAATTGATCAATTTTTTTGTCAATTAATTGACGAAATTTTTACACTTTACATACATCAGTTAATTGAAGGCCAACTTTTTCAATTAATTGAGCAACAAATTGAATCGTGTAAAACCCACTTTACTTATATTATAAATTATTGTTTGAATAATGGAGTTTTCTCAGAACTATGGAAACATGCAATTGTTACCCCTTTAGCCAAAATAAAAAATCCAGAATCTGTATCTGATTTGCGTCCCGTAAGTATTTTGAAATTCTTAAGTAAGATCTTAGAAAAAATTGTTTACAAGCAAATCTGTCACTATTTATTTTCTAACAATATAATACCTGAATCACAATCAGGGTTTCGTTCTGGCCACAGTACCACTACTTCTTATCATCTTACCTGCTTAACCCTATTAGACTGCTCCAAATCATTTGACAGTATTAATCATTGTATTCTTACAAATAAACTATCCTATATAGGTTTTGAAGCAGTTAGTATCTCATTTTTCCAACAATATCTGACCAACCGTAAGCAAAGTGTGTATTTTAACAACATGCTCTCTTCACCTCTATCTATCTCACAGGGGGTACCTCAAGGTTCTTGAAAAGACCTATATTGTACTCTGTGTACATTTTTGATATGGAGAAAGCTTAAGTCATTGTAAATTGCGACTCTTTGCGGACGATGCTCAGCTTCATTTATCTTTTAAACCTGAAATGTTGGAAACTGCAGTTCACAATATTGAAACAGACTTGTCTTCGCTATTAGATTTCTCGACAAACCACTGTCTCAGTCTAAATGCATCTAAATCAGCTATAATGCTCTTTGGCAATAAATCAAAACGTGATATAGTAGCGCAAAATTTAAATATTGTACTAAATGGGTCCACACTCCCAGTAGTCGAGGAACATAAAAATCTGGGAGTCATTATGGATACTCAACTAAGGTTCAAGTCTTATATAAGTTCTCTGCTGAGAAGAGCTTTCCTTGATTTGAAAAACTTGTATATGAATCGATTCTGTTTATCAAAAAGTTTGAGGAAATCTTTAGCTAACAGTCTGATGCATTCCATATTCAACTACGGTGATATTTTGTATGGTCCTTGTCTTTCCGCTATAGACAAACAGCGCATTCAAAAAACCCAAAACTGTTGTGTTAGATTCGTCTTATCTTTGCGAAGGGGATAAGACTTATGAAGGGCTGAAAACTCTTCAATGGTTGAATATGGAAAAACGTAGAAAATTACATTATGCTACTTTTGTACATAAGTTGCTTAATGATCAGTCCCCCAAATATTTAGTTCAAAAATTAATTACCAGAGCTAGGTGCCACAATCTTCCTTTACGTCACACTTCTATCATTAATATCCCGCCGCACAAATCTGAATTTTTTAAACCATCCTTCTCATACAGTGCTCCGATAGTTTACAACAATGTTCCCGTGCATATGAAATCCTACTCACACAATAAATTTAAACAGAGATATAAGTGAAACAACCCAGCAAACATTTTTATACGGGCCAGTGCTGGTAAAGCACATACTCCCCGGCATTGAAAGTAATGGGCCAGTACTGGCATTTCGTACTGGGCCAGTACCCCGGTGTCCCCGTGGCCGTTATTGGCCCATTGATGTATCAGTTGCCGGCCCAGCAATGGTAAAGTGCATTGAAAGTAATGGGCCAGTGCTGGCATTTCGCACTGGGCTAGTGCTGGCATTTCGCACTGGGCCAGTGCTGGCATTTTGCACTGGGCCAGTACCCCGGTGTCCCCGTGGCCGTTAGCTGGCCCATTGATGTATCAGTTGCTGGCCCAGCAACGGTAAAGTGCCAAATAATCGCATTAGTTGCAAGATTTATTTCTGACGGACCAGTGCATATATTATACCCACTATCTAGTGTTTCAAATGTAACATATGTGTACTTACCCAGTATTAAAATAAATTAATGCTTAGGTGCAAAATAAATACTCATTTGGCCATTTTCACCATCGTTGAATAAATTTATTTAACAAATATAGTTGACAATATCGCATCGGTTTTAATCTATTAATGAAGAAATTAACATTGCTGTCAATAGAATGATGCGATATTGTTAACTTAAGTTGTTAAATAAATTTATTCAACGATGGTAAAACTGGCCGATTGTAAATTGTATTAACAGTTATATTTTATTGATTTATTTATAAATATTAAATAAATATAATTTCAGGAATAACAGGAATTAGTTTATTTAATTTATTAATTTAATGAAGAATTTTAAGAAAATGGTTTTCTGCCATTTCGTCCAAAAAATTGCATCCTAAAGATAAGTGGTGACTAATAATTTTCGCCAATATTCGGCTCGTATTATCTACCACATGTTTTCCCCCTGACTTGAAGAGTGCCAACCTAAAGAAATCATACTTGTTAAAATAAATTCTATAATCAAATTTTATAAGCATTAATGCTATAAGCTGTTCACTTTTGTAATAACAAACTAGATCTGGTTATTTTGGTGATTTTTATAGTGTATTACTGACTTTTAGAAACTTGGTTATATTGTAAAAAAAGCTTTACAGTTTTGGATTAAGTTTGTATTATTTTAGGTTAGTATTATATTTACAAAATAATTAAGATGTCACTATTCAAAATAAAATATGACAAATTATATTTTTTAAATGACATATTTATAATCTTGTAACAGATTTATTAATATTGACAATTTTATTACATGAAAAAAACTATGATTTAACTAAACTAAAAATTAAACAATTTAACATGAAACAGTTTGTGTAAACTACGTCCTTAAATCTAACAAAACACACACAAATCACAATAAAAAACTGTATAATGTTCACAAAACAATAAATATTAAAATACACATCTTGACAAACTGTCCACCAACACGTATCAACTTGTACTGGCCCTCGAAGGCCACGCGGTTAGGGCGTTTTATGACTAAGAACAATCAGACTTTTCAAATTATTACATTCAAAAAAAGTTTAGTTTTAAGTAAAAAGTATGAGTGAAGAAGAGACGATAGCCCGTAGAAAAATGTTTGCTTGGATTAATACAAATAAGGAGTGCTTATAAAATGCTGGTAAAGTACTTCGTATAGGCGGAATGCTAAATACAAATGTGAAGTGCATTATTAATACTGGCGTTGCACTTACTTTTGGTGCCAGCAATTTACCAACAGTAAAAGCAGTTTGCCGGCATTCGGCCGTTAGTTGAATGTTTGCTGGGAAGTTTGTTATTTCGATTCATCTATTATTCTCACCTGAAAATATTTTCATTATTTTTTTTTTTTGCTGTGTACATTGTATGAATATTTTTTGTAAAAATGTATTTTGTATTTATATTTTTAAAGGTTAAGTTGGAAGATCAGTATTAGCTGAAACTTCGCCGAAATAAAGTTGTTTAATATTGTTATTATTATAATTTTATAATCCCCCTGTACGTCCGTGCTGCAGGTGCTGTACGTCAAGTATTCGCGATCTACTTCTTTGATGTTACCGTTCATCTAGCGAACTTCACCCGAATAACGAACCGAACACAACCTGCTCGCTATCTCGAGTACACACCTAGTTCACGAACAGTTCGCGAATAGCTCTCGAACTAGGTTTTAGAGTTCCTCTACAAAAGTAAGATAAGTACGAAACTAAAAATCTCCTGGGAAAATATTAGTAATCGTTGAACGTCATAATGTTCTCGTTTTTATATCCGTATATATAAAGTGAGTAAGTTCAATTTGAGAAAAAGCCTGTATGAGTTAGATTAAATATTGACTTGCATTAGTGATAATACCTATACACATGTTGGCCGGATTGTATATCGGGATCAGTTGTTTATAGATCCGACTCACTTCCGTTTCCGGCGCGTGTGTCTCTACTTATTACACCTGTCACGGTAAATTCAACGAAACACTCCCACCTGCCGCATGAATTACTTTACAGCTGAATCAATTGCCAGCGTTAAACAATTCTTTCTATAAAAGATAAAAGAAGTTACATTTGGAGAACAAAAGAATTATTTGGATACATTTAAGTTTGATGTAGATATTGGCGCAGCAAAAAGTGCGTGCCCCCTAGATCAGTGTTTCTCAACCTGAAATTATGTAAATTTTGTCTACGGCCCCCCCTATATATGTATACTAGCTGAAAACCTGTGCTTCGTTCCAGTATATTGATTGGCTCATTAGCACAGGAGATACGAAGGGTTTCTCCCGAATTTCATGTCTCTTTCTCAAGGGACGCGAATCGAATCAAAAATACCAATATACTCCGTAAGGGATGAAATTAATAAAAAACCGTCAAACGCTTTCTAAATAGAAACCTATGTACCAAAATGAAGTGTTATAACACAGGAAATACAAAGTTTTTATAATTCACCCCGAATGCATATTCACCCATTTAGGGGTTGATTAGGGCAAAATCGAGAATTTATGTTTTAAACATTTGTATGGGTAACCTTTGTAAGCAAAAACCAAATCAATATCTTATTGGGCCTAAGAGATATGGAGGCATCCCTAAATCAGATTTCACCCCCTTTCACCCCTTAAAAATCGAATTTAGAAAAATCTCTTCTTATTGGTTTCTTACGTCATGGAGGGAATGTAAGCCCCGAATTTCATGTATATTAACCATTGGATTTTCTATAGAATAAAAAATACCAGTTTACCTCTTTAGGGATGAAACTTTAAAAAAAAAACTGTCAAAATACTTGTTCTTGAAAAGATTTTGAAAAAGGTGTTTTAAAAAAGGCACGTATATGCTAAAAATGAAAGTTATAACTCAACAAAGAGGAAATACTACGGGTACTATAATTCAACCCGTTTGGAGCGGATTGAAAAATCCCTTCTTAGTGGGTGCTTCCGTCATGAAGCGAATATACTCTCCGAATTTCAAGTTTCTAGGCCCAGGGTTTCGGGCTTGGCGGTGATGAGTGAATGAGTCAGTCAGTCAGTCAGGACATTGCGTTTTATATATATAGATATGGTGTATCAAGACAAAATCAGCTGTGGCCACCACAGGACCGACCGCTATCACAAAGTACTTGTTTAATTTATGCTGGTTTATCAAAAAATGTCTCAAATAAAAGTTGTTAGTTATTGCTTTTATATCAACATTTGTTAAATAATTTTTTTCAACATATTTCTCTGTTGTGAAATATTCGCAAAAATCTTAAAACCGATACGAGTAAACTCCCATTTCTAGTTAACCGATTTTTACCAAAAGTTGATCAACTCGTGCCATTGAAGTCAAAAGCTTAAATATGAAGTTTCATAAAAATCCTTTTAGCCGAATTTGCTCTACACGTGTACACGGACGTACAGACGGACGGACGGACGGACCGACGGACGGACGGACGGACGGACGGACGGACGGACAGACAGACGGACGGATAGACGGACAGACGGACAGACGGGCAGGCAGACTAAATCCATACGTGGACCAGGATTCAAATCCGAATCCTGTAAGAAATAGAGAAGAACACTAACACTTAAGCCACGCTAGTCGGCACGTTTGATTATTTATTAAACTAATTTTCATACTTATACTCGTTAAACACGGTTAATTTAACACAGATGAACTTACATTTTCTAAAATAATTCCCATGTGTAATACAGTTTTTACTGTTTTAATATATAATATATTGTGAAAGTAATTATTAAAATTATGGACAATTCTATAAAAAGTAACATTCTTATAGAGTAATAAAAATGGTAATTAATTTTATCAATCTAAAAGTCAGGATGTCTAGCAACCTTTTAATAAAAGTGTTCTCGTTTTGTAATCTACTTTTTATGTTTGTATTTTTATTTCTAGAAATGCTTACCTACTTTTTAATTTTCTTCAAATCTGATACATACAATTAATTTAATGGACATGATCTAAATTTAGATATTTTTATATTAATAAAAAAATAAATTATAAGTATACGTTTCATTAATATAAATGATACTGTTATTATCCTGTAATGCTGCAGTTCCCAACCGGGGGTCCGCGAATATGTTCTAGGGGGGTGGCTCTAAAAATTCTGTATTGGCGTTTACACTATTTGGCATTTTTCATCTTATTTTTTATTCTCAGAAACCATTTTTATGGTGCGTTTACATTAGTACAGAGTTTCCCAAACAGGGACAGCCCGAGGACAACCAAGTAAATCAGCGCCCCTAATTGAAAATCACCAGGACTGGAGCGAGGGTCCCTTGGCAAAATTTCAAGTGAAGACCTAAGAGAAAGATCTTCACATTAATCTTGGCGCCCCCTCGGCATCAAGTGCCGACATATAATTCTTAATTTCGGTGCCCCCTGAATGCCGGCGCCCAGGTCATTTGCCCCCCCCCCTTGCAAAAATGTGGTGAGCCACTTTCGGCGGACACTATCCCATCCCTGAGGGTAGATTTTATACGCTGCTCCCCCTTAAAAATTAGGATATATGGTAAAAATCCCGTCTCCCAGAAAATTCAAAACTACCCCAAAGTGGTAAGGATAATCGAAAAAAAAGTATTCTGCGATCTTTGGTGGCTTTTCTTTTATCCCTGAATATAGATTTTGCTCATTGCACCCCCTAATTGCACCAAGTTAAAAATTGCGATTTTTCAGAAAACCTAAAACGAAAAACAAAATCGTGAAAATTTCCCGACGTCGGGGAAAAATAAAAATTATCTTAAGCTCTGAAGAAAGCGGATCTACTGTATACGTTGTTTGAAAATCGATTAGTGGATGATCTTGACGAGTCAGTATAATAAGAGTTAAATTGTCATGTAGATGAAATAAATAAATTAATTCATGGGACGTTTCGCATTTTATTACAGTAAAATCATCTTTAGCCTGTTATGCAGTTATCATTAAAAAAAAAAATAACTGGGAAACTGTAAATAAAAACTATTTTTTTTTGTCAAGTGTAGGTAAAATCTCTGTTACCGTGTCAGTTATTGAATATTTTTATTCAAACGCGATCTTGAAGGGTACTAGAGAGCTCTTAATAGTGGGGGAAATTTGAACGACGACCAATCATTTTAAAATATCTGACGCACTTTTTCAGTATATAAACAAGTGCATTTACATGCGCCAATAGGACGCTCACATTGTAGCTCTTAGGAGTGGGGGATTTGGTCCGACGGTAGAATTGTTATTGTAGAGAATATACCTTTTTGTGTCTTTTTATTCAAAGGTGTCAGTATTTACAATCAGCATGTCAAGAAAACATTTTTCTTGACATTTCTTGGAAGAGCACGATATCAATGAAAATTTTCAACATTTTTTAATATCTTTTACGGTTTACGAAAAATTGTATTCTCTATAACGACTTGAAAGTATTTTTATTTGCAAGTTTTCAAAGTACTTTTTGACCATTTTGGTTCAAACACTTACATCCTTACCCTTGAGCTAGCTGTAGTTCGGAGTATAATAATAAATAAAAATATTTCACTTTCAAGTATGTACTTTCAAGTTGTACTTTCAAATAAGTACAGTTTGAAAGTGAAATATTTTTATTTTTATTTTTATTATGGTCCGAGTTACAGAATGTGTTTGAATCAAAGTGGAAACCACTTTGAACACTTGTAAATGAAAATACTTTACTAAGTCGATATAAAGAATACAATTTTTCGTAATCCATTAAAGATATTTTAAAAATATATATACGTAAAAGTTGTTTCTTATCAAAAGCTATATCCAAAGATACCCAACACGACATACGTCCCCGTTTAAAAAACCTAAATTGTCTTTTATATCCTGTACTGCGGGTTTGTTTCAGAAAATTTACTACAATTCGATTCTTTGGGTAAACATTGGTCATCAAAATTTTTTTCCCTAACTTGCTCACATGTCTCGTTTTCGTAAAAAATCTTGTTCCCTCTATTTTGATACATCCTGAATATTATATGTACCCACAATTTGTTGTTACTGGCTGAATACCTACAAAATTCTGAAATATGTGGAAATTCACACTTCACATAAATTTTTTTAATGCATCGTCTTCCAAAGACATTATTTTGACATTTATTAGAAACGATTTTTTATCCAACTTATAAATAAGGTAACCCGAGCCCACTTCAAGTTAAAAACATAAAAAACTCTTTTTTAAATAAAAATGCAAAATACAGTTATGCATTTTAAAATCTGCATTACTTAAATATCCCGTTATATTATACAAAACTTTTATTCACATGGTTTTTATTATAACTATAATTAAAATCTATTTGGTCAAGCCTATTTAATAAAATGTATTCACCCCAAAAATAACAAAAAGCCGTTTACCCCAACCTGTTGCAACTTTTGTACTGGACTGTACAGCCTGAGCCCGTTATTTGAAACATTCTACTATACATATACTTACCACAGACGAAGATCGACTTATCTCACTCGTTGCTGTTGGACAGAGATGACAAAAGTCAACCTAACCTAACTGGACGGTCAGTTTTACTCAGTAAGATTCAGTCTATTGTGAGTTTCTCGCGCAAAATAAGTGATAAATATTTAAAATAAGTGGTAATAAGTGAAAATTAAATTTTAAATTATATGTTGTTAATTTATTGTGTGAAGTTTTTAATTGTGTATTTGTTTATTTAATTTATTTCGTAGTGTTTTGTGTTTTTTTGTGATAATTTTAAGTTTTCTGTGAATTGCAAACGAATTATGGTAAATTTAATCATAATATAAACAGTTCCCCAAATTTTTGGATTAATGTTTCACGATTTTAAGTATATCAACCCAATTTTTTGAACTTTTAAGTCATTGTTTCGAAAATGTTTCTGTAAAAATTTATGTCAATATAATTTTGATGACATTAACAAAGAGATTTCATTTATATTTTTGAATTAAGGGCCCTTTTTAGAGTTTTGAATTAACCAAGAAACCCTTTCACCGTCACTCATGTGTCAGTCTGTACAGTAGAAATTATGATCAAACGTCTGGACGCAGAGTGCTGAAATTTGACATGCCTATACAGTTCTTTGACCCGTGTAAAGGAAAGAAAAATGCTGCTACTTCGGAAAAATATATTACGAGAAAAATATAATTATTTATGTATTGTTTTGGGAACCTATTATTTATTATTATTATTTATTACTGTTATGAAACAAATTTTTTTTTTTTTTTTTTAAGTGGGCATAAGGCCGGAGTTTTTGGCCCGCAAAACCCGCGACTACGAAGGTACGCACTAAGAAGGTGCAATATATTCATTGGGGGGGGGGGGGCAATGACATCAAACTCCACCACTGTTGGGGTATCAAATGAAAACTTTTGAATTAACCCAATTTTATTTTTAACAAAAACGTTTTTTGTAGTGATTTTTTTTAACAATATGTCTAAAAAATTTTGTCCTCCATTATATTTGCCAGAGGGGTTGTTGAAAAATCTGAAAAAATCAGAGTAATGCACACTGATGTCAACCAGAATAGTACGATCAGATTTTTTTAGAAAGTTATAATTTTTTTGTATTTTTCAATAAATATATTTTTTTTTAAATTTAATATGTGGCATCTAACGAAAAATCTGAAATCTTAAATTAACGAACAAAATAATTTTTGCGATTTTTGTCAAAATTATGTCAAAAAACTTTTGTCCTCCACCCTAAATCCCAGAGGAGCTGGTTTAGAAATCGTAAAAAATTCGGAGTAATGCACATTGATGTTAACCGCAATAGTGCACCAAGAATTTTTGACCAAATTATTCTTTCGAATTTTTTGTATTGTTTAAAAATTTAGTTATCATTATTTTTTAATATAATGCCCCACATTAAAATGATTTTATTATACGTTATATTATATCAAATTAAAGATTTTGGAGCAAAAAATTAAGGATAAAAATTTATTTTTTAAAATTTAATCTTTTCCAAAAAACTTGTCTTCACTTATTAAATACCTACGAAATCCTTAAATGTGTGACATTTCATACTTCATATCAGTGACGCACTCGGGGGGGGGACAGGTTAATTTAAGCACAGTACATTTTTATTTTATGAAAATGCGAGTAAATATTTGCGAAATGTTTTAATTTTTACGAGCTACACATGTACTGAGGTGTATAACAGAAGGTGGGCATTAAATTACAGTATTTTAAGTTTCATTTCAGTAGATTTATTGAAGTGTTATTTCTAGTTGAGAAGGTGTTAAATGCCGGGTATTTAATTTTATGTGGTATATCGGAGTGTCGGTCATCTGAATTTACAATATATGGATTATGTTTGTAAACAAGTGCATTATGTTCATAACCTCATGAAATAAAATTAGTTTTAGTTGGACAGAAGCAGCTAATATTATTAGCTATTATCATTAACAGGGCCGCCCCTAGCATTTGCGGGGCCTGAGGCAAAACTGGAATTGCGGGGCCCTAAAACTGGATTTGCGGGGCCCCATCTATAAATTTATTGAATAACGATATTTTCTTGTATATTGTTAACTATTAACAAAGTACACATACTTATATTCAATGAAAATATTTTATTACTAGGGGCCTCAGCCCGGCTACGCCGGGCTTCTCCCCTACATTGTTAAAACTCGTCGCTTCGCGACTCGTTTTAATATAATTTTGTCGCACTTGTCAATTATAAAACTCGTCGCTCATCTTTTTTTAACACTATTTTATGGAAATTCCCCCTGCAAATGTCTTAACTTTTATCGTTAATTCACCTTAAATACTTAATTAGTTTTCTTATATCAAGAAATACGTTCAAAATGTGAAATCTCGTCCCATTTTAAAATGCAAAAAATTTGACAGCTGTCACCTTCTGAAATCTTGTAAGCATATTTCCAATAATGGGCCAGATTCTTTGAAAAATGTTTTCTGATGCCTCAAAATATTATCTCGCACGTCAAATAAGCTATCTTGAACCATTATCACCACTTAACACTTTGATTAACCCTGAAATTTTTAATATCTATAAATCTTTTTTAACACTATTTTATGGAAATTCGCCCTGCAAATGTCTTAAACTTTATCGTTAATTCACCTTAAATCCTTAATTAGTACTCTTCTGTCAAGAAACACGTTCAAAATTTGAAATCTCCTCCCATTTTAAAATGCAAAAAATTTGACAGCTGTCACCTTCTAAAATCTTGTAAGCATATTTCCAATAATGGAACAGATTCTTTGAAAAATGTTTTCTGATACCTCAAAATATTATCTCGCACGTTCAAAAAGCTATCCTGAACCATTATTACCATTTAACACTTTGATTCTCGCCGTAAATATTCTGGACCGACCGTCTTGTATTAAGAATATTTTTGAATTATCGTCTGATAAAACCTGTCCGTGCCGATCATTGGTGACTTTGATTCGACACGGATTCGAGGAAAAAATGCATGATTTTTATCAATAAAAATTAGTCAGTACCCCCTGTCGAAATAAAATTAAGCCTAAGCACTAAAAAAATATCACCCGGATGAGAGGGCGGTTCATTTTCCTCTCTCCGCGTTACCGGAAAGAAGATACACCAGACGTTGAATAGAACATACATACCAACACTTGTACAATATAATAGTAGATTTTATTACTTGACGCTCGAAGCGCGGGGCCCTTAAAGGCGCGGGGCCTGGGGCAGGTGCCCCACTCGCCCCCGCCTAGGGGCGGCCCTGATCATTAATATATTAGTGCAGTTTAGTTTTTCTGCGACAAATATAATGAACAAACTCGCATAGTATCAGTTACTTTTTAACTCAAAATATATTCCCATGCCTTCCTCTTATCCATAACCAAATCTTTTCCAATATGGACTTAATATTAACTTTTCCACCATTTTTCTTAAGAAAAGAAAAAAAATAAGATGCCTATCTTTGTCCTGTCTTGAATGACAGGACAACACTACAATTTGTTCTACTTTTACAGTTTTTCACAACTTCTATCTACATTCTAACAAACAATCAACACTAAAACATATGTAATAAGTTCAAACAGTACTACAGGCGCCTAGTACAATATTTGACCACCAGACTGCATATCCGAGCGTGTCAGTTCTCAATACGATTCCAATAAGCCTTTGATACTGCCTGACGCGCACCCAGGATATTACTTGGCAACAAAAGCTGACCAAAAGCAATTTACCTTCCAAAAGTGTCACTATAAAAATACAAGTGAGAAGGTAAAAAAGAGTCCTCATCTCTAAAAAATAAGTGTTGACAAAAAATACAAATCGTCACTTTCAAAAATACAAACAATGGCTAGATAAAAAAGCTCATAAGCTCTAATTTTCAAATGTATTCCTTAAAAACAAGTGTTTTTTGAGTCATTGCCGGGGCTTAAGTACTCGAGGCTCCCCCCCCCCCCCTTGCGCACCTGTATGATGCCATCTTCATAATTTTTATGCTATTATGTATTTTTTTAAAATAATTTGTTTGAAGGAAAACTTATGAATAAATAATTTCAGTATATCTGATAACATTCTTTCAAATTCTTGGAAAATAAAGTACGATTAGCTCATGTTTGTACGACTCTATTTACGCAACGTCTCGGGAGAACAGTGTCAATTGAGACTTGAGTGTACACCAAATATCCTATGCACTTATGCTGTTTTGTCACAAGTTCAAAAAACAATATTTTAACCAGTGGCATATATGCAATATGTTGAAAGGGATAATACCTTGCAAATATACGCCCTATAATTCAGGGCGGGGAGCGTTAATCTTCTTAAAATCTGAAATCATTGTGAGTAATGCACATTAATGTGAGCTGGAATTTTTGATCTAATTATTTCTACTAAATACCTACAAAATCCTGAAATGTATGATAATTCACACTTCACATAATTTTTTTGCTGTAGAATAAATTCACTGTATTAATTTTTTTACGTCTCCAAATTAATTCATTAGTTTTCAACAAAGTGCCTGCTGCTCTAATAAGAAGATACAAGATATAAAAATTTAGCGACACATAATTTTTTTTTTATTTTCATAAATTTAAAACACCGTGCCTTCAAAGTTTAATAATAAATTCGTATTTATATAATTTGAATGTATTTTTGGTAATCTAAAATCAATGAGTCATTGCCCAATTAAAGATATCTAATTTGGTATCATATGCAATAATTGAGGTTAATTTAATAATATTAAGGCAATATTTGGGGTCATAACAAAATAAGCTAACTTAAATATAATCTAACATTTGGTTAAAAAAAAAATCATCAAAGTAAACTGTGGAAGAGGTAGACAGCAAATTAAGGCATGCTGGATATAATCGAGCAACAACAAAAATAAAAACTGTTTATTACTGTAATTTTTTATAGTTGTTGCTTATTTAAGTGTTTGTGTCCATATTTACTTGCTAGGTAAATAAATAATAAAATAAATGAATAAGATTTATTTTTAAGCAATATTAACTGTTAATAGCCCAATTCAAATTTGCTCACTAGTTCTGCAGTGTCAAAGGTTATATGACTAACTGAAGTTCCTAAAAAAAAAGTAGCGCAAACTACAGTAGCTGTATTAGAATAGTCTGCCCAATAGAATAATTGTTGCCATTAAGAGTCCAACCTTACATACGTCTGCTATGCGTTTAAATAAAAAGTATCAAATATATGGGCACAGATTGCAAAAATAGTGGTGTAATCTGACAGAAACATTTATTAATTTCTATTGTATTGATATACCTATGCCATAAATACTGTTACAAAGTGTTTGGATTATAATAATAATAATAATAATAATAAACCAGTGCACATTACAAATGATTTTTTATATTGTTACACTTACATATATATCATATTATGTCTTATTCAAAATGCCCTTTCTTCACCTTCGCACAGGCCTTTAAACGTAACGTCCAATCGTCAATGGCAGTTCGCACAACATCCATTGGAAAATTGGCCATTGCTTTCTTCAACGATTGCTTTAGACTCTCCAAATTTGTATGTCGTCTGCTACAGTCACAATTTAGTCCAGCGGATTTTAATCAGGGCTTCTAGAAGGCTAGTCTTCAGCTTTAACGAACTCCGGTTTCCAGCCATTGCTGTGTGGACTTTGCCTTGTGGGCTGGAGCAGAATCTTGCTGGACACACACGCGTTGGATTGAACCTAATTTGATCCAAAAATTTCGACCCTATTCTCAGAAGATGGATTGGACCTAATTTGGTCCAAAAACACCAACCCTACCTAGTTGGAGTCAGGAATACCAAAGCTGAACAACTGATTCACCGGTACGCAGACAACATGCATCGCAAAACTCTTTTTTCCGATGAAAACATTTTCAACATCGAAGAAAATTTTAATAAACAAAATGATCGGGTGTATGCACATCGGGTCCGGACAATTCATCGCAGAAAATTCATCGTGGAAAATTCATCGCAAGAAACTTCATCGCGGGGAAAATTCATCGCAGGGAAACTTCATCGCGAGAAAATGCATCGCAAGAAAATTCATCGCAGGCAAAATTCATCGCGATAAAATTCATCGCAAGAAAATTCATCGCCGGCAAGATTCATCGCGGGGAAAATTCATTGCAGGGAAGTTACAAACGCTAAGGTCGTACGTACGTACGCATTGCTGGGAACGAAATTTATTGATGAAAATTTTTTAGGTAAACTCCAACTAGGTAGGGTTGTTGTTTTTGGACCAAATTAGGTCCAATCCATCTTCTGAGAGTAGGCTCGAAATTTTTGGATCAAATTAAATTCAATCCTACTTACGCGTTACGCGTGTGGGCCTCGAATATTGAATGAAAATAGAATAAGGGCTTGTCACATTTTTAATCCAAATTTATGTGCAAATTGGCGTTTTCCCCGAACATTTTAAGAGTTTCTGAAGTAATCGACTTTCACGGAAATAGGTAAATACAGCTTTGTGGAAAACATAGAAGACCACCATGTCAAACATTAAAACTAAATAATATTTTGTTTATGTAAAGTATTTTTGTTGATATTAATTGTCTATGTTATTTATGCCTCTTATATGTAATAACAATTACCATTTTTATTAAACGATTTCAATTTAATGGAATTCGCTAACTGTACGAATTAAAATGACCCGATATTTAACTTAATTTCCCTGCGATGAATATTCCCTGCGATGAATTTTCCCTGCGTTCAATTTTTCTGCGATGAACTTTCTTGCGATGAATTTTCCCAGCGATGAATTTTCTTGCGCTGAATTTTCTCACGATGAAATTTCCCTGCGATTAATGTTCCCCGCGATGAATTTTCTTGCGATGATTTTTCCCGTGATGAATTTTCTGCGATGAATTATCTCGCGATGAATTTTCCGTAAATCCTTTAACACCCCACTCCATGTTTACTGCTCGACATTCAGTGACTAACTCATAACAATACCACATATGAGTGGAGATTATCAAAAAGAGTTCCAGGTGTTTTCCAGAATTGTTTAGATTTTATGATTCACCGAATTTGTGTAACAGTATTTATGGCGGGACTAGGTATATAACATAACGATAACGATAAATATAGACGTAACTCTCGATAATAATTAACGTATCAAAAAATATTTAAAAAGACCATTGTCTCACCTACGGTATCGGTTGAAATATAATTTCTTTGTTTTATAAAAATCGAGCGATGATTCATTGGTAAACAAAGACAGAAATGTATTAAATAATAGACAAGACTGGTTCTGACGTCACGTGCAATCTTTTTTAACATTTATCATTTAATTATTTCATGTTGAAGAAAAAACTACAATGTGTTTCTTATGTTACAATGGAGTAGTTTAATTTTTAATTTAAAATAATTATGAAAAAAATAGCGTTTTTAATACAAACATTATTTGTTAAATAATTATTTGCGTTATTGTTTTGTATATAAATTTGGTTGTAAAGTGTGAATTTTCGCACATTTAAGTGCTCCGTAGTTATTTAATAAGTAAAGTGTAGAACAATATTTTTGTGGCAATTGTAAGTGTGTTTTCAGGGTATTATAGGTATTTGATAAGTCATAACAAATTGTGCGTACATATTAAAAATTATAAACTTCGAGAACGTTTGAAAGGATCATCCAGGTGCTTACATCTAAAGACTACAAGAGTGACAAAAGTTTTTATAGTACAATTTTGCAAAAATACAATTTAAAATAAAGAAATTTAAAAAATCTTTTCGTGCGTTAATCTGTGATAAAAAAGCTTTCATTTAAATGCTTTTAAAAATAATTATATACATTTTTTTTCAACGATAATTTTTAGGGTTTTGTAGGTATGACTGTCTAATAATAATAATAATAATAATTTATTTTCAATAATACATACAAATAATACAATAAATAATACAATAAATTAATGTACGGTAGAAATTGTAGAGTTCAAAAACACACATCTGGAGATAAATATAAGCAAATATGTATTTATTAAAAAAATAAATATTTTTTTAAAGTTTTGTTTGGCATATCAAATGAAACCTCTTAATGCGTGGATCAACATGCAAATTTTTATTTTTGAAAAAGCAATTTTTTTTAGATTTTCGCCAAAAATGTGTCAAAAAACTTTTATCCCCAACTCTATCTCTCAGAGGGGTTGGTTTAAAAATCTAAATAAAATATCCATAATGAACATTGGTGGGAACCGGAATAGCTCAATAGGAATTTTCAGATAAGTAGTGTCGTTGATAAAAAAAAATAGTCTTTTAAAATTTATTGTGTGGTATAAAAAGAAAGCTCTTAAGACATAGATTAAGAAACAAAAAGTAAAAATAGTTTTTTAAAATTTGTTTCTTTTAACACGATTTTAGCAAAAAATCTGGTAAAAAAGTTCTTGTTCCGCCCCCTTTTACCCAAAAGAACTAAACTAAAAATCTGAAAAAATTATACTTAATGTACATTAATATAAGCCGGAAACGTACGAGAGGAATTTTTGATCAAATTGCGTTTTTGGAAAATTCATGGCTAAATTATGGTTAATAATGTTATGGATTTTTTGTATTTATAGCTAAGATAGTGCGTGTCTTTGTTTTAAATTAAAAATATAAAAAATAAAATATTTTTAACAGTTGCGAACCGAGATACAGTTACCCACCAGTACACACCACACCGCAATACACTCTACTGCAGAGTGTGATTCAATCTATTGAATGAATGTCTTTAGATATTTGTTTTTAAGGTATCAAAGAGGAATAAATCATTTATAGTAATGAAATACTTATAAATCAAATAATACATTGTTAACAGTGAGAAATACGTTTCTGAAATTGAAAAAAATTAAGCCATTCATTAATATATTTCTTAATAATCGAACGAAGACTTGAATACGGAGAAAATGTAGAGTAGACAAAAATGCTGGGATTTCTAAAAAATTGATGTGAAGTGTGAATTTTCACACATTATTTTGGATGCGAAAACAAATTTTATATTAAAATATACGCAATATAAATTAAATATAAACGCAAATATACCATTATTTAGGTTTCTAAATATGTGCAGTATATTTTTTTATATAGCAAGGTTCATTACGAATTTTAAAAATTGCGCCTATGGCTTCCATTGGTTGTTAAGTTCCGCCCCTCTGATTTCGTGTACATTGAAACAATTAAATTATAATTTAAACAATTTCCACTGGTTATTAAATTTACGCTTTTAAAAATTAAATGCAACATTTGGCAAATATAACTAGAATTTTGAAAAAATAATTTAAACAAAATAAAAATTAAAAAAAAAAAAAAACAAAAAATAATATTGTCTCTTCTCACAGGGTCCGATCCCATTCGGATCGGTTTACTTGGTTGAAAAATCAGCGTCAAATACCACTACACCAGCATACACGTTCCAGTGTGGCGTGTTACAAAGCTGTAACTTGTGTACATTATTAGCCAAAAATCACAAAAAATGCGTTTTTTTCCAAAAACATAATCTGATCAAAAATTCCTGTTGTACTATTCCGGTTTACACCAATATACATTACTTAGAATTTTTTCAGATTTTTAGTTTAAACCATCTGGGCTACAGGGTGTGGGACAAAAAATGTTTTGCACAATTTTGGCAAAAATCGCTTCAAAATAATTTATTTTGCAAAAATAAAAATTTGATCGTTAATCCACGTACCAAGGGCTTTCATTTGATACCCTACTCAGAATTATAAAAAAATATTTGTTTTTTCGATGAGCACATATTTGTTTATATTTTTAGGGGGATATGTTTTTTAGATGTTTTAGTATTTTTCCTATGTGCGGGTCAAAGAGTTGTATAAGCATGCCAAATTTCAACTCTCCAGGTTTAGCCGTTTGGCTACAATTTTTACCGAACAGACAGACAGACGACAAAATGACGGTATAAGGGTTTTTGGTCATACCTACAAAACCCTCAAAACGGTTGATTTTGATGTGATTATAGACCAATATTCCTAGACATCCAGTATTATGTTGGCTTATTATAATTACTAACCCTTTACCGCATAGTGTGCCATATATGGTACATTCCCATTTTTATTTTTTATTTTACTTTTAAAACTGAATCAGAACATTACTTCATGAATGTTCTTATATGCCACATACACAGCAATGTATCCTGCCGTATCTCAAGTAATGGGCTGCAATAGATTTAAGGATATCAAGCAGAATTTGCACTTCAACGATAACTCTGAATTTATTGAGAAAGGACAACTAGAAGATCTTTTCTTTAAAAAATTCGAGGGCGACTGCTTATGAAGACCTAATGAAGAACACCTAGCAATTGACGAGCAAATAATACGGAATCATTTTCTTTTGTAACATAATGTAGAATCATAATGTTCCATGTATGGCACAACCCTATTTTCATAAAAATAATAATTAATATTTTTAATATATTTTTTTAATTAATTTTTATATCAATAAGAACCAATTACTAATGCCCATGAGTTATTTCAGCCAAAAATAAAAATTCATGTAGTAAAGGGTTAAATACCTACAAAACCCTGAAATGTGTGAAAAATCACACTTCACATCAATTATTTTTATTAACTACCAGTGGCGCAGCCAGGATTTTGTCTTGGGGAGAGCCGAATCAAATTTAGAGGGCACGCGGGCCGCAGACGGCCCTCAACTTCATTTTTTGTGGCCCCTGAAGCGGTAATCAAAATCACTTGAGCTTATTTAAGGGAAAAATATATTTAAAAATGTAAAATGTACTCTCTTCCCCTTTTCTATTTATAAAAAAATGTCAAGAAAGCCTTCAAGATATTTAAAGTTCCGTCACTGCTTATCATTTTGTATGTAAAATAGACTGCGACCCAAATCAGTTCGACACCCCTGCTGTTGGATATTGATGTTTATATCAAATAATAATTCCATTATTTGTTGATAAAAAAATGTAATTGTTAATCCATGTATCAAGAACTTTCACTTGATTTTTTTCTTCGATAAATACATATTTATTTATATTTTTCGCGGGATATATTTTTGAAGTCTCAATATTTCTCTTACTTATGTTCAGTTCTATAAATCAGCCGCTTGGCCACAATTTGTACCGAACGAACAGACTCATGTGACGGAATAAGGATTTCTTGATTATACCTACGAAAACCTAAAAATAACATGTAAATGTATTTTCACTTGAACAATAATTATGTCACTATCAAGAATAGGCAATCTTAAAACAATGTTTACTTATACGAAAAAAAAAATGCCAATAATGTTTACAATGAAGTAATTTAAAAATTAACTACTGTTGTGGTTAACAAATTAAATCTTCAACTTCCCGAGCAGCACCGTGTAATCTGCTGGTCCTGGGAGGAGCCCAGGCCCGTCGCCCCCCCCCCTTGGCTGTGCCACTGTTAACTACACATTTGTTTATATTATTTGCGCACGCTGTGTTATTTCGAAGCATCATTATTTTTCCCTTATGCGGGTTCTGTTATGCTAGATTTCTACTTTCTAAGTTCAATCACAGATTCTATCGTACAGACACGTAAGTGACATGTCTACGAAATCCTAAAGTAATACTATCGAATAATATGTGTTAACTAAATACATTAGACCGTTTTCAAAAAAAAAGTGTTTAAACAGCATTTTTTAACTAAGAATACAGGTATACTTTGGAAAAAGTGTTTTACTTAATGAAGTTTCAGACAACAAGATCTTAGCAATATGCTTTTAACAAACAACTTAAGCCTTGTTTGCTTTAAACAGAGTTTGTTCAGCAGACGCATATATTAAATTAGTTAGTCGGAAAAAGAATACCCTTCATATAAAATTACTTCATATAAATAACAAAAGTCAGAAACAACTGGTATTCCGACGTTTAAAAATTAAATTTATTTTAAAGCTGCGTTCAGATCTCTTAAATTAATGGACTGTAGACTATAGCTTGTGATCTGTTAATTGTCACTACAAGTTTGTCATATGGTAAGACGAGCAACCGTTCAGACCTCTAAATTTAATACGTTGTACGTTGTCATTTGTCAAACACACTCAAAATTTGTCCTACACACTCAGCATACCGCCTTCCAGGGACGTAGCCGGGGGGGGGGGGGCATAGGGGGCATTTGCCCCCCCACCAGGATAGTTTACCTTATATAAAATATAGTTTTTCTCACCAGAGGTGAAGAAAATTTATAAATTTACCGGACTTTTATTATTTAATATACTACAAAAGACCTAGAACAGGGTCGGCAACCTGCGGCTCCGGAGCCTCAAACGGCTCTTTTAGAAAATTGGCTGGTTTTTATTTTAATATAATCTATTTTTTAATTTTCAACTTTCTGCCTGTATAGTACAGGTTTTGTATTTTTCAGAATGTTTTACGGTGCAATTCACGCCCAGTAATTCCCCGAGTTACTACATATTCACTTTTAGAAGAAGTTATTTGTATCGAAAATAAGTTATCTGTATTTGTGAATGATTTACGTGCAAAAACATTTTTACATTTTATTAATTAACAAAAACATGTTATTAATGCATTTTTTTTTTGCACAAACTATTAACATGTTAACATGAAAGAAGCTTTTCGAGATAGATTTAAAGAGTTTAGAAAATATAAAGCTACACTGGCTTTTTTGACATAACCAAATGAAGTAGATATGTAGCAATTACAATCACCTTCAATTAGTGGATTTGAATTTTTTGATGAATTATATATTTTTAAAACTTAATTCTGAACTGGAAAATTTAGAAAGAAAAAAATTAATTTTATCTTCCCAGCATAAAAAAAATTCAATTCTTCAATTTGTCCTACACACTCAGCATACCGCCTTCACTTATTATATACCTGCGAAACCCTGCAAATTCACACTTCACATCAATTTTTTATTTGACCCGCGATTTGAATCTACAAAATTTCAAATTCAATTTTGATTCGCCTGGGAAAAAACTTTCGACATCGCTGGCCTAGGCAGAATAGGCAACTGTCTAGGGCTCGTAGTTTTTTGGGGCCCATAAAACGATTTTTTTTTTGCCCATTACTTGATTTCGGAATGATGTTTTCTTTTTACCGACCGCGAACATATATAAGGGAGGTATTGTGATCATACTGATTTTGACGTTTCGAGATTTCGATGGATCTCCACGAATTGAGGTCCCTACATAACGTTTTGACTGTTTTTAGCATGATGTCTCTCGGTCTGTCTGTCTGTCCGTCCGTCCGTCTGTCTGTCTGTCCGTCCGTTCGTCTGTCTGTCTGTGTACACGTGCAGAGCAAATTCGGCTGAAAGGATTTTTATGAAACTTCATATTTAAGCTTCTGCCATCAATGGCACGAGTTGATCAACTTTTGGTAAAAATCGGTTGACTAAAAATGGGAGTTTACTCGTGTCGATTTTAAGATTTTTGTGAATATTTCACAACAGAAAAATATTTCAAAAACAATTATTGAACAAAAGTTGCTATAAAAGCAACAACTAATAACTTTTATTTGAGACGTTTTTTGATAAAACGAAAAATTTCGAATAATTTCTGTTAAATTTTTCGAAATTCTCAACTTTTTCATACTTGTATGTAACGTTTCCATGGTCATGATAAATAATATCTCTGTTAGAAAATATTAGGCCAAGTTATTTCTACTCTGCTGCTAGAATGTATTTTATATAAGTACTTTACGATGGCGGTCGGTCCTGTGGTGGCCACAGCTGATTTTTGATTCTTGATTCATAATTTGATGAATCGGAGCCTTGCCTAGGACCCCGATAATCCTTACTAGGTATCCTTTATAGGTATGCTGTATCCTTTATAGCAGTGCTTCTCAACCTTTTATGGTCTGGGACCCCCCAAATTATATAAATATTGTCTGCGGCCCCCCTATATATATATATATATATATATATATATATATGTTAGCATCTAGCCTTCCACGAAGCCCTATTACGTCACCATAAAATGTTATCAAGATGCAATCCGTAATCTGGACCCACTAATGATAACGACTCATTAACGATAATGATGACGGCTCATTACACTAATTGGTTTTTATAAAACACACGTAGAATTTGATAGAGAGATCAGATGTTTTCATACGTTGTAAGAGTGAATACCTAGAATAAAATAGTCTATGAACAACTTGAGTTTTATTTAAACAATAAATCCCACTTCTGATGTAAACAAATAAGGGATTTATTATTACACAAACAATTTATTTGACCTTGATATAGTCAGTTTTTTTGTTAAAGTGGAACTAGATTTTCAAATCTAGTAATTTTTATCGATTAAATGAAGCTTTTGATCATTTTGTTTAGTAAAAGCCCATTTACTCATTATAAAGTTAGCTAGTGACAACTTAAACATTTGAAATAGCCTGTAGTTTAAATTAGTTGTCAAAATAAATATATTAAGTATAAAAATAAATAGAATATTTATTTTATTTATGTTGTGAAAGGTATATTTTTATGAATATCAATATAAGTATATTTATAAATACGAGTATTTATAAATATGAATAAAATTTATATCTTGTAAGATTGAGTGCATTTTTATTATATTTTCATGTTTCGATCTTGTATTCTGAATTCGCGGCCCCCCGACGAAGCCTTCACGGCCCCCCGGTTGAGAAACGCTGCTTTATAGGGATTAAACTTTTGGCTGATTACATAATTTCCCCATACATAGACACAACATGTGAAAGTAAAATTGTAATACATATTATGCAAATTTAACAGTAGCTACAACAAACACAGTTTTAAATATTGAAATCGTGATTAAATTGCCATAATTCATTGTTTGTTTTACAAACGAGTGAAATTTCTAGGTTATGTTAACTTCTCACGATTCCATTGTATTAAATGCAACTAGTGCAGTGTGAACTGTGTTAAACATAGAGCAAGTCTCTAAAGATCTATGTAGTGCTGTGCATTTAAGAAATATGTGTTAACACGAAGCAGAAGATGCATTCATTAAAATACGTTTACAGTCGAGTTAAGGAATATGTAACAATTAAGGACAGAATTGTGTTAAAATAATTTGAATTATGTGCAATAAGGATGTGTTTATTCATGATTAAGGAGCAAGTGTAATAAGGTTTGTGTTAAATTGTGTTTATATGTTTTTGCGTTGTTCTTCTTAAGTTGGATTTATATTACTGGCTAGACCAGAGTTCCGCAACCATTGGAGCTCGACCCAATTTTGGATCGTGGAAATTAAAAAATGGGTCGTGACTTGCGACCACTTATGTATATGAAATATATATATAGAAATCGACTTCAAAGCATTGACACAACGTTGAGGATTGCATTAACTAAATCAATTGAAGCAAGAATAGACAATTTGGTGAACGAGAATCAGAAGCAGAAGAGTCATTAGTATGTACTGGTTTAAAATTATTACATGTTAATTACTGTCCTGCACTTGCATCATTTTGTCCAACGCAGATGGGTCGCCTTATAATTTTGTTATTATTTTTGGGTCGATAGACACCAATGGTTGCCGAACGCTGGGCTAGACAGAACTTGATTTAATCTTGTTGAGGCTATAAATACGAAGCCTACCTTTTCAGTTTTTACAAAAACTAAGGAAGATACAGTTGTGGCGAACTAATTAAGAACGATCTTGTGAAATGCATTTATTCATATATTTTGATTGGTTAAAAGGGCGCCGTACATATTTTTTTCCATCTGACTCCAATCGATTAATTTTCGTTTCATCGCTCCAAAGGATATGCTTCCATTGGGAAATAGTCTAATCTTTATGTTCCTTTGCAAAAGCTAGCCTGTCCTCCCTGTTTTTTGATGAAAGTAGTGGCTTCTTTCTTACAGCTCTTCCAAATAGTTGGTTCTCATTCAATCTTTCTCTGATAGAACGAGCTGATAGTGCATTAGGTTCTTCAGCAAATATCTCCTATTGGATTTCTTTGGAGCTAAGAAAGGGATTAGTTTTTGCTAATCGAACTATTCGTTGTTGACATAGCTCAGACTTCACAAAATAATGTTTTGCAATGTCGTTCCTAATTATATCTCCAATTGAAACATGCACATGTACGCTTGAACTTAACTAAACAAATTTTACGATCGAAGATTTTTGGATGATGCAATATTTACTTTGGGATATAGTATAAGACATATAAAAATTAGTACATAATTGGCGATTTATTGACTATAGTTAAAACTAGAGAACATTGTCTGTAATTTTAGTAAGTTGTGGCGAATTTAATTAGTTCGCCACAACTGTATATATTTTTTTTTGTAACAAACTGTTTTATTGTTTTTCAAAATATTCCCCTTTAAAATTTATACACTTTTGCATGCGTTCAAACCAATTGTCGAAACATTTCTTCAACTCTGAAGTTGGTATCTCAAAAACATGGTTTTCGAATGCTTCAACAGCTTCTTGAGGTGATGAAAATCGCTGTCCACGCGTTTTTGTTTGACATTGGGGAACAAATCATAAGGAGATAAATCGGGTGAATACGGGCAATGAGACATTAACTCGATGTTTTTCTTCTTCAAATAATCAATTGTTTGAGGTGCTGTGTGGGAGCTTTAGCAGTTCTCCGATCCTCTAAAGGAATGTAACCAAAGAAACAAGCGATCTTGGAAGTGCTTCGTGAACGAACAACTTTTGGGGGTTTTGGTTCATCTTGGAAGACCCAAACAGTGGATTGTTGCTATGAACCGGAAACTGGTTCATATGAATAAATCCAAGTTTCGTCACCTGTAACGTTGTTGTATACGGATTTTGCAGTGCCTAGGTTGATTATTTTAGCATTCCCTTACACCAATCTACACGAGCCTTTTTTTGAGCTTCGGTCAAATTATGCGGAATCCATCGGGAAAAGATCTTTTTCACAGCTAAATGTTCATGCATAATCGAATGTATTATCTATTTATTGTCTATTTCACGGTAAATCACATGCCGATCTTCTTCAATCATTTTGCGCATAGCACCGATGTTTTTTTGAATCACAACCGATTTTGGTTGACTTTCACGAAATTCATCACTGACGGACGCACGACCACGATGAAATTCTGCAAATCAATTGTAAACAGTCTTTTCTGATGGTGCTCATTACCAAAAGTTGAACGAAGCGAATCTGTGCATTGTTGTTGAGTTAGGCCTTTACTAAAATCGTAAAAATCATCCAACGAAAACCTTCACGAGTAATATCCATTTTTTCACAAACTTGGAAATTTTTAAAGACGCATTAGTATCACCCCTATAAAATTCAATGCCATCAAGAATTATTACCATTCAATGACGAAAGTAGGCAGTCATTCTGTGAAGATATACAAGAACGTGTTAATCGGGACAGAAAATTTCTGTGGTCGATATGTTTCACAGATGAATGTACATTTACCTGTACATCACAGCTCTTATAGTTGTCGAGGTAGCAATAGTGGACAAATTATAATGAACACCCTTTATGTATGAGCCCTTCCTGTGTTCGACAAATTATACAGAATACAACAATTGAAAATAAATAAGAAAACAAATTTTCAAGCAGGGGAAGTTTGCCTATATTGGACCATTTATGTTGTCTTTTAATATCCAACTTTATTTAATAGCGGATTCAGAATACGAACTTTGCGGTGGTAATTAGGGATGTTATGCCATTTAATGCTTGTATACGAGGTTAATATATTCATTATTTATATTTCTGTTCACATTTACCGCTTAATTTAATACCTGCTGTTTTCTTGTAATTTTCTGCCTTCAAAAAGCAAGTGGAATGTGTGTCGCAGGCAGATTGTTATTTTAGGAAAATAACTTTTTCTTGCGCAAATAATATCTGCCTGAGTAAATAGCTTTGTAACACTTATTTATTGTTAAATGCTATTTTACTAGGCAAATAGTATATGTATAATGGAATGTTATTGGGCAAATAGTGTTTAATTTCTTATTGTGGTAAAAAGAAAATCAAAATTCGTAAAAGGTAATCTGGATGAACTCACACAGTTTAAAAACACATACTAGACCGCGTAGATTAGGACAATTTCCAAAATCATGGAAACTTGCTGGAGTTTCCGGAGGTTACTGTGTAAAAAATTGTTTGACTCAGCCACAAAAGTGCCTAAACAGCACTGCGGAAGAAAGATTCACGAAGAGCGAACGTAGACGACGAATCTCTACCGGACAATAACTGAATCAAAAACTTTTAAAAACGCCTTTAGTTTGAATTGAGTTTTTTAATGAAAATAAACATAAGTTATTAGATGCGTCTTATTAAAAAAATGTACCGCAAGAAATCGATATAATCAATAAAATCTAATACAGATCACGTGTAATATACTTGTAATATATATATGTAATATGATGTCGGTAAATATATAATGTACTAAGCTTGATCACAATTATCATCATTATTTGCGAGTTTTCTTACACTTATTTCTTTCATATTAGGCTCCATAAATGTCGTTTTTTCTTGTTCATATTATTGTAAATAACTCAAAAATATCAAATTTTTAAATTAACCTCTCTAGGTCAGTGTTCTTCAACCTTTTTGCCGCCGCGGACCGGATAAAATAGGATAAATATTTCGCGGACCGGCTGAAAGCTAAGACACAAATAAAAACCAATATATAAATATAGTATTTTGTTATTATATAGGTATATGTTATATACATAATTACAATTTTTAGTGCGACTTTGTTAGAAAATTTGATATACGTGGCTGCTGAGCTGTTTCTGAGAGACGAAGCGTTAACATCCATCCGATTTCTCTGTTTGGTTTTTATAATTGACATGGCTGAAAAAATCATTTCGCACAAATAGGAAGTCGAAAAAATGACTAATAATTTGATAGCTTTAAAACTCAAAGATGGTTATTCTTTTTCTAGCGATTTCCAAAATTGAGACATCGATTGCGTTTTATGTCTGGGAGCCAGAGTGACATCACAAGACAACTCGATCAGCTTTTCTTTTTCACGAGCATCAAGTGCACATGACTTTATATCTTCCAAGAATGGATTATTAATCTAGAGGTTACCTTTACGAGGATCCTCATTTTCAGGGAAATAATTATTTAAATTTTCAGCTAATGCTCTTAAATGTCAACTTATTATGTTGAATATGACTTTCTGGTTGACATCAGCAGCAATCAAAAATTCTTCCAAAAGTAGAACATTTCTATATCTTCCTCTTGTAAGCAACTATTCCAAAGAGCTAGCTTCTTTTTGAACGCATCCATTATTTTTTAAAGTAAAAATATTTGAATATAGAGAAATATTAACTTCGTTGAGCAGACTGAATATATCCATCATGTAAGCAAGCTTTGCCAGCACTCAAATGTACGGCAAAATCTGGAAACACGATTTAAAGAAGTATGAAAAATAGCCACGAGAGGCGTTGTATTGGGGATAGTAAATAATAAATAAATCATGGTTCGGACAAAAGTTAGCTTCTGCGTCGACAACAATATGTGCTACATACTCGTGAACAAAAATGTGCATCTAAATGATTCGGTCGAAATTTTTCGCGGACCGGCACCGGTCCGTGGACCACGGGTTGAAGAACACTGGTATAGACAGTCAGACAGACACATGAGTGACGTTATAAGGGTTTTTTAGTGGTCATACCTACAAAAGCCTAAAAAGGCAAATCTCGGGATTTTATAAACTCTCAATCACAACTCCCGGGATTGAAAAAAATTTATGTGAAGTGTGAATTTTCACACGTTTCAGGATTTCGCAGGTATTTAGTAAGTGAATGATGATTATTGCCTCTCTGATTTCGTATACATTCAAACATAGAATTAAATTATAATTTCACCACTTCCCACTGGTTATTATATTTACGCTTTTAAAAATTAAATGCAACATTTGCCAAAATATAACTAGAATTTCGACAAAATAATTTAAACAAAATAAAAATGCAGAAAAAAAAACAGAAAAATTAAAAATTGGCGGGAATCGAACAGTGGTTTGCAACTTACGAAGCGAGAACGTTACCACTGGACTACGGACGTTCACTCGTTTTCTGTGTTAAATAGCGGATTAAATATTATACATATTTTAGTTAAAAACACAAAAAAAAATGCGTTAAAAATTCCTGTTGTATTATTCCGGTTCACACCAATGTACATTACTTAGAATTTTTTCAGATTTTTAGTTTAAACCATCTGGGCTACAGGGTGTGGGACAATTTTTTTTTGCACAATTTTGGCAAAAATCGCGTCAAAAAAATTTATTTTGCAAAAATAAAATTTTGATCGTTAATCCACGTACAAGGCTTTCCTTTGGTACTCTACACAGAATTGTAACAAAATATATATTTTTTCAATGAGCATATATTTGTTTATATATTTAGGGGGATATATTTTTTAGATGTTTTAGTATTTTTTTGCTTTAGTATTGTATGTGCGGGTCAAAGAGTTGTATAAGCATGCCAAATTTCAACTCTCTAGGTTTAGCCGTTTGGCTACAATTTTTACCGAATAGACACACAGACAGACGACAAAATGACGGTATAAGGGTTTTTTGGTCATACCTACAAAACCCTAAAAACGTCGGGAACAGCTCCACTAGTTAACGGTACGCCAGTCCTTTTTTTTTGTATATCTTCCACAAGTAATTGCTAGATATTCTCTTCTGTCCATTTTTTGTGTGGTGGAAATCTGTTTACCCCAGTTATTTTCAAATGATTATTCTGTATTATTTGTCGAAGGCAGGAAGGCCTCAATTATGATCCAACTTATAGCATCAACAAGGTTAAATCCGGCATTGATAATACAAATCCAACTTTACACGTGTTATGTTTTTTAGGTTGTGTTAATCCTAAGTGTGTCAAACTAATGGTGTGTGCGTAAGGGATACGTTTACTTCTTACGTTTAAAGAATGTGTTACATGTGTTAAAGGATATTTTACTGTTACTGGAATGAACGGACTGGACTTAATACAGCAGACAAGTAAGTGGTTTGTTTTTAATTATGAACGGGTTTTTAATACAGAGGTCAATGTTAAAGATGGTTTTAAAGTTGGATATTTTACGTCATAACTGGTTTATGTTTTGACGTAAGCAATGTTTAAATAACATGTATTTTAATTATTAATATTTGATTACAATTTTATTAATGTGGAACATGCAGAAACCTGTAATGAGAGTATTAAAATTTGAACAATCTGTAATGTTCTCTGGTTGAAGCAAAGATATTTTTATCTCAGGACTTTGGAGTTAATAATTTTAAATCTGCTATGATGACATTACATAAGAGGCATTTCATAATCGTAACAACTACATGAATCATAAAGCTACATTTTAAACTCGTGTTGTTAAAAGTTTTGTTTATCTGATAATTTAAGCCTCATTTATAATAGTTCCATAACTTAATACATAGCATATGCATTAAGATTGGACAAAGGGGTGTCATTGTTCTAAATATCTGTTTCTAAAGCCTGGTTTATAATTACTCCATAACAACGCATACGTATTGAATAATGGGTTTGACCCTTAAAAACATCTGTTTGTAATAAGCAGAACAAATAGAATAGTGTAATTTTCATGCTTATGTAGGGTAAGCAGGGGCATAGCGGGCTCCCGGGTTATAACGGGTCCCCTCTTTTTGGCTGTTAAAGCATGCCGCCATGTTTGGGTGCGTTCAGGACTTCGCTAGTGTCTTCCGAGAGTGGTTGTATGACTGAGAGCTGGCGTTTACATTTTGTAAATTGGTGAAACGTGTTTTTTGTTGTGTTGATATATTTTTCACAAATATCCAAACGTTCATTGCTCCAGTGCAGAGCATGTGGCAAGTGGGCACATTGTTCTTGCGCTGGAGAAGATGATAACGATGAGGAATGCACTCACGTATATTCATTCTGCGCTAGATTTTAGCTGATTGCCCATTATACCCCGCCCGTGTTCATTCAAAATGAGCACAAGGAAGCTTTTTTTATATCGTCATAACTTTTACTTTTGTATTTTACTAAGTTTCTGTTTGTAATAATTAAACAATAAATCATCTTACGAATAAAAGTATTTCGAAATTTTTTACAATATTCCTTAAGATTTTATTAAAGCTAATCATTAAGGTGCCCGTTATGCCCCGGCTTCCCGTATCAATAGCATATTTATTGTAAACCAGGCTTAACAAAGAGTTTTGTGATTTTTATGCTATGCTTGTGCTATGTATCTATTATAAATGAGGTTTTAACCGGACGTAATCGACAGCGAACTTTGGTGGGGAATTATAAATACACCGACTAGAAAATTGAGTAGCAGTTATGCAACGGGACAATTTTGAAAGTTTTTAGAGCTATAGAAATTAAAAAAGGGTTAAAATAAAAAAAAAAATAAAGTGACTCTGTTTCAGAGATATAAATATTTGAAATAGAGTATTTGAAAAAGTATTTGAATTACTTTCTTCTTTGAAATATTGTATTTAAAATATTTCAAAAAAATGGTATTTGGATTTGCAAATACTTTATCCGTGGTATTTGTACTTGATATTTGTTGTCTGAAAACGTCCGTATTTGAATTACTTTAGAAGTATTTAAAATATTTCCTAGTATTTCAAATATTTCCGTAGTATTTCGAATATTCCCACATATTTTAAATCTCCTCTAGTATTTCAGACATTCCCTAGTATTTCAAGTATTTCCTTATTATTTTAAATCTTCCTTACTATTTCAAATCTATCTTAGTATTTTAAATTTTCCCTTGTATTACAAATATTTTCCTGGTATTTCAAATCTCCCCTTGTATTTGAAACCTTCCCTAGTATTTCAAATATTTCCTTAGTATTTCAAATCTTCTCTACTATTTCAAATCTATCCTAGTATTTTAAATCTTCCCTAGTATTTCAAATATATCCCTAGTATTTCAAATCTTCTTTTATATTTCAAATATTTCCCTAATATTTTAAATATTTCCCTAGAATTTCAAATCTTTCCTATTCTTTCAAATTTTCCCTAGTATTTAAAATATTTCCCTAGTATTTCGAATATTTCCAAATATTTTAAATCTCCTCTAGTATTTGAAACCTTCCCTAGTATTTCAAATATTTCCCTAGTATTTCAAATCTTCCCTACTATTTCAAATCTGCTCAAGTATTTCAAATCTTCCATTGCATTTAAAATATTTTACTACTTTTTCAAATATTTTCTAATATTTAAAATATATTTGTCACACTTTGGACTGCCATGGGATACAAAGTATGAAGGTAATTTAGGAATCTAATTTTTAGGAGTGATATAAAATAATGAATCTTAAAAACTTGGAACTGACTCTTTAATACCATGCCATACCGGCCAAAAAGTAAATCTTTTTCGGCCTATACCGATTCGCTTATTTTTTTGGCCGCTGGATGCTAGAGCCATCTATGTGGAATTCTTAAGTTACAAGATCTCCATAGTTACATTGAAACAACTGACAGTCAAACATTTATAATTGTAATAATTGTTCAGTAACCATAAACTAACCAATGTAAATAAATAAATGTAATTTTTGTAATAAAAATTACTTTTGGTCGCCCAAATGTGCACCTTGTCAAAATAATGTGCACCTTAGCCAAAAAGTTTTTTTTCGTCTTTATCTATTTGAAGTCGAAAAAGATTTACTTTTTGAGCATGGTACACAAATAACTATTACAGAGTATTTGGCATAACTCAGCTAAAGAATATAATGCAATGCTTATTATTACGAAAAATAGTTTTATTTTGTCTTTTTGGGGGATGCGCAAACCTGGAAACCAAAGCAAAAGCCGCCACTACTACTTATTTCTATTAAATGCTAATTGTTTACTTCAATTAGATTGACGACTACTGCCTAATCTTACATAAAAAAGTCCATTGCTCTAAAATAATATGGACACTTTTGTGCAAGGAAAAGCGAATTTTACATGTTGAACCCCTATGGCCCACATTTCCTGTTACACCTCTATATCATAATCTCGCTATTAATTTTTTGTCTATAGTTCCCGCTTGTAAATGATCTCAGTTTGGTGATAATGAATGTTTTTAATGACGCCATGCTATAAAAGTGTTAAGGTTTGTAACTTGACTGATAGTTGAAGTCTCCAGAGCGTTTTACGTTTCTTTGTATTTTCGCTCCGCTGAGTAGAATTTTAGACATTTATAATCATATACTGTAAAAATAAGAGCCATGAAGTGTTTCTTACCTCTGTAATTAACTGAATAATTGCTGAAAGATAAGTTTTACTTAAAAATGAAATTTTTAAATTACTTTCGCTTGTCAGAATTAGAAGATATTTTTACATGGTTTAGGCGTGAATACAATTTTCAATTAATATTTATCAGTGGATGGTTAAGCGCGTGTTGGAACTCGCGGCCGCCAGGCGCCACAAGCTAAAGGGGGCCCGTAGCAGTTGCACACCAAGCAGGGTACACTAAAAAAAAAAAAAAATCTCTTATTATTATTTAGAACAAAAATATAAAATTTTATTTACACATTATGTACATAATTTAATTTAAAGATATACTTACACATTTATTGATTATTAGGGATCGGACACAATAATTCTTTTTAAGAAATATGTTAAAAACATTCATATCAAGTGGCAAATATATTCTTTGTTTATATCAATATAACTCTTTAACGTCGGAATTAATTATTTTTTGAAATATTTAGTGTATATATTATTTAGTTATATCGTATGATCACACTAGGCGTTTGCGGGAACAAAAAATAAATAGGGGAGATGTGGGGACGGTGGCACAATTGGTACAGTGGAACATTTGAAATATCTTTGAAATATAGAATATTTTCATGTTTGTTTGGGTATATATAGGCCCCTCTGGTACTGAGACATTATACTATCCACATTTTGAGTCTATAAATTTAAGTCCCGCCATTTATGATGAAAATGTTGATTTGAGGTTGACAAACTAAAGTTTATCGTAACAAGAATTTTTTTATTTGAACGAGACACAACTAAATTAGTAAGAAATTTTGTATAACATGTTGTAAATTGGTCATTTGTCTACAGTGTAAAGCAATTACTAATGTTCTAAACTATATCATTTATTATATTTGATAAAATGTTCGTGAAAATAGGGTTAGGCTAACAGTGGCACACGTGTTATGTGGATACAGTGGTACAGTGAGCCACTGTACCCACGTACGTGGGTACAAGTTAGAAGAACAATTCCAAGCTGCGCAAAATAAAAAGATCAGAATATTAAAAGATATTCTTTTAAGTTCAGACACATCTGATACTGATGTCAATATTGATGAGAATTCAAACTCAGATGATAATGTTGACTCTGAATGTGATACAGATTCAGAGAAAGAATAAAATGAAGAGCCACTCTATAGGGGAAATCATAGAAATAACGACTGACGATATTGTTGTAACATATCTCCGACGGCTGACTCTGTTCTTTAAATTTATTAAAACAAATGAAAATTACACATTTAAAAAATCAGAGCTGATAAAAGTTTTACCATCTCCTGCTCCGTCTGGTAGCACAAAACGAATGAAATATAATTAACATAAAAACTATCAAAACTTACTGCTTCCGAGGAACTTACCAAAGTATATTTTTTTATATTAATAATAAATTTACATTTATATATTTATATACATTATTTAATTACTTAGTAGTTTGTTCCAAAAATTTGATTTTTTTACAATATTATTAATTTTTCAGTATCTTTCAGATGATTTATTTTTAAAGACATTGAATTGAAGTTTCAATAAAAATTATTGATACATATACAGATTTTTTAGATGCCTATTATATTTACTGTTCCACTGTATCCTTAATGCTGTTTCACTGTACCCTCACGTATAGGTACAGTGGCACAATTGCAAAGGTCAACAAAAATATTAATTATAAATGGCACGTGATAAGGACATAAGCACGTAATTTTTAACAGGTTATTTAAACAACGACATTATAAGTATTAAGTGGCGAAAAGATTTATTTAAAAAATTCAAAATTGAAGATGTTATGTACAGAAAGCCAAAATGTGTGCCACCGTCCCCACATCTCCCCTAATTGAAAATTCTTGAATAACAATTTATTTTATCAGAATATTATAATTTATAGCTTCCTCTGTATGGAATGGAACAAAACAGTTAGTACATAGTCCTACTTCGCATTTGATACACTGTGTTCGCACTGTTTTTGAGCAAATGGGCGTCTGTTAAGCTCTTACATCAATAGCTTATAGACTGTAGCTTGTAGTCTCTTTACTGTCACTAGCAAGTTTGTAATATGATAAGACGTGAAACCGTTCAGACCTCTAAATTTAATACATTGTTCGTTGTGGATTGTGGATAATTTTCTAAACTTATAGCTAGAGAGATGTTTTAATAAGACAGACATATAAACATATTGGCTATCTCTGTCTATCAGTCTTCCTGAACTTACTGTTTTATGTGTGAAGTCTTGCACCTTATTTTAATATGTTCTATTTTTAAACTGTGATATTCGGTGGTAATTGGCCCCTTTACAGCCTCTTACCATCACCCTGAGTATGTTCAAATTTTCGAATAGACTTTTTCATCTTATTTATTTGTGTTAGTCTGTGCAAGATTGATTTTATTGAGTATGCGTAATTTTATTGATTTTATCTATTTATTGATTGTTTAATTTATTGTTTTTAATATGTAGTATAGTCATTTAGATGGACTGCGTTAGACGCAAATAGCCTTTGTTGCTGTGCGCCAAAAATTTTAACTAACTAACTCAGTCTATCAGTGACACCCTAGTTATCGTATGCCTTTACATAACCTAACATAGTGTCATCATTAACAAATCTTGCTCAAAATTACAAAGACAGACAGTAAATATGATCAATTTAGGTAATTAGATTAGCGCTAGTTATTTAAATCTAAGACAACAGAATTATAAAAACGATAGATAAAAAACATTTTACGAAGCCATGTAATTGGTTTAAAGACACACAGATGTCGGACTATTCGTAACACATTAATTTCTAACTTGCTGTGAACAGTACATATAACGTTAAAACAATGCATAGAAACATAACTACAGCGTAACAACGAACAGTCTATAATGTGTTAATTTAAAGAGCTCTGAATGCGGCTTTATATGAAGTTACTATATGCAACTTGCTATCTAGATGTTTATCATCTGATATCCTGTATGAAATGCTGCTAAATTTTGAAGATGATGGGTGTCCAGGACCGGACGGTAGTGCATTATACTCAGATTACCAGAGCCGGCGCAAGGGTCTGCGGCGCCCGTAGGCAAGATTTAATTGAGCGCCTCCCTAGATCAATAAAAAAGGGTCCTCACTTTAAAATTTAAAGTGAAGACCTAAAAAAAAAGGTCCTGACTTCTAAGTTTCAAGTGAAGACCTAAAAAAAGGGTCCTCACTTCTAAGTTTCAAGTGAAGACCTAAAAAAAAAGGTCCTCACTTCAAAAATTACATTTCACTACATTACTTTTACTAAGCGCCCTTTCGAATTTCACGTCAGTGCCCCCCTCGAAGTGGCGCCCGCATGCCCGTTTGCGCCGGCTCTGATAAATACAATATGGCTAGGAATACTTATAATTGGTCTGACGTAAGACAAAAATCTTTCGCATGTTTTTGCATTGTATATCTGGTTGATTCCTGTAAAACGTTTTTTATTACAATTTCTTCACCAAATATTTTTTCAAAAATTTGGAGTGGGCTTTGATTACGAAAATCCGAGTTAATCCGGTTTTAGAAACATTGTCAAAGTTTCAGTTAAATCATCATTTTTTGATATTTTTACTGCTTTTTCTTCTTTTCGGTTCTGGATTTTCGCAATTTTCTTCTAAATCTTCTTTTAGCTTTAATTTTATTCTATGTTTGCTAGCCAAAAGAATGGCAACTTAACTTCGTAATTGTCTGCCACTCAAATTGTCACTAAATCACGCAAATGTGTCTACGTTTGCGGAAATCTCGTCGATTGCTTCGGGTGGTTCAATAAAAATCTTTTCTGCATATACATTATCATCCGCTTTTACAATATCAATTGCTTCTTGCAAAGTTAAACCCCTGAAATTTAGTGAAAATAAGATAAACAGCTTTTGACCCCGCATACGCCTAGCGTGGACATACGAACACACCAAGTTTAGTAGAGGTATGTACTATCAAAATTTTAATTTATTAATTTTTTAGTTAGACTTTCAATAAAATAATAATTTCAACATATGTATATGTTTCATGCGTATAAAAATAAAATTTAAATAAATATCATTTAACTTACTTGAAACGCATATTGGCTGCCGCTTCTAAGTCGAAAAAATTCGTGTAATGCTGGTGTTCGCTTCCATCTAATAAGCGAAATCAGAAAACTAATAAGCTAACTAAATTTAAGCTGACAAAGTGCGTGTGATATATTCTTTAGTGCAGGACTCAACCAGTCGATCGCGGCTATGTTTTAAGTAAATCTTTAGTTTCTCTTGCTTCCATGTAGGGTAGGGCGGGGCTAGTTGAGCAATTTTTCACGTGATCGGTCATAGCTTCTAAACGATAAGTCAAAATTTCGTGTTTTGTATTTTGATAGATAAGTAATTTATTCCTTTTTAAAAGTCTTCTAAGAAATTTATTTCTCATAAATCAGGTTTAAGAGCTACAGTCGTTTAAGTGAAGAAAGTCAAACATGCTCAACGTACCCCATAGGTGAGGTAAGTTGAGCAAGGGTATGGGGCTAATTAAGCAATTAGAAAATCAACAATTTTATTGGGCTTCAACACAGTGGACACTCCTGTTTCATCCATATTCCATATTTGCGACGCACTGAATCGATATTTATCCATTACTTCAGCTAATTTATCAAAAAAGACTTTGACGTTTTGAGCATTAAATGATGTTGCCCTGCCAAGGCTTGTGGATTCTGGCTTTCGAATAGATAACTCGGGATTCCGTTTTAAAAACATAGTAAGCCACTCTTTACCGGCCATCTTATTTATAGTCCAGGTGGCTGGAATTTTAATGCCGAATTTAACAGCACACTCGTAGGCAAGGCGACGAACGTCTTTCGGGGAATATCCATAGAAGATTGATACCATTTGTAACAAGTATTTTTTTAAAGAATCCTCTTGTATTGAAGAAAATACTTGCCTTGGTGCAGCATAACCCATTGATGGAACACCACGCAGACTCTAATTTCTTTATAAATCTTGTTAAGGTCATCCGTTTGACACCGAATTCATTGGCGGAGGCATTTACACTTTTGCCTTCATTTTTGACAGCCTTTGCTGCATCATTTAACAGTTGCCTAGAAAAAGAACCTCGTGTAGTCTTTCTTTTATATGTACGCATCCTAAAATAATTTTAAAAAAAACACATATAGTGTTTGTTTTAAATCCTGGGGTTAGTTGAGCAACTATTGCCCAACTAGCCCCAACCCAAATATTTGAAACAAAAGTGAGGTTATGAAAAAACTGTTTGAATAAGAACCAAATCCTTTCTATATATTATAAATATAAGAGATTTAAGAAAGTGTAACACTTATGTGATCCAAAACGGATGATTTTTAACGGGTGCAGAAGATATATTAACCAAAACTATTTTTTTACTTTTTCGTCGCAAAACAAACAAAGCATGTGTGTACGTCACTCGGTCGAACAGTCGTCACTGGAGGTCGTGTGGTGTGTTACCCCCCCCCCCGCCACCGCTTCATTCCGCCTTTTGATGAATTAGCGTGCGGTGTGTAGTTTACGAGATATTTCGATTGCCCATCTTACCCCTATGCTCAACTAGCCCCGCTCTACCCTACTTAAAAATACATTTTATAAATATAAAGTAAAAATCAAAACAAGCTTCTCGCTAGCTTACATTCAATTGTCGTATTGAAATGTTTAATAAACGTTGTATGTAAACGTTATATAAAAGATTCTTTATTTTTCAATAAATTCAGGACCACCTTAACGCATTTATTGCCATGGGGGTGACCGGGAAAGAAATTTAAATCAAATCTACTAACGATAAAACGCGCGAAAAGTAACTGTCTGCACAATCGCTCACGTTTGATTGAGTGGGATAAGTGACTGACAAGACGATAGCCTGGCGCAGTGTAATTATCCTAAATTTCAAAATTTTCCTAAATTTTCCGTAACGAAGACCGGCGCATCAAAAAAGCACTAATTTATAAAAATACACCGAAAAAAAAACATTATCTTAACATATCCTAACCACCAAAACTTAAAAACAAAGAACAATTTTCTAATCATCTTGTATAAAATTCGTTGGCGATCAATGTATAGTCACTTTTAGCCCCGTCGGGGTAAAAGTGCAGCTTGAACATTTTTTTAAAATTTCGTTTAAGTATTAGTTTATTTTTACATGAAAAACAGCTTTAAAATTGCAATATGTAATGAATTTTTTCAAAATCTCCTTCCCGATGGAGGATCCCCTCATTCGGGAGAGCACTACATAGTTGGCAGGCTACGCATTCTGGTCGATCGTGGTAAGAATATATATAAAAAAAGTAGATCCCAAATACAAAAAGGTTGAACAGCTCTAGTGTGTTTATAAACAAATCCTTTACAGACCAATGCATTTTTCTAAGAAAAAGGATACCTTGAAAATATTTGTGTTGTGATAGTCGATTAATTTAAGAGCTCTGAACGCAGCTTTAACCTCGACAAGTTTTGACAAATTTCTGGATATATCCCTAGTGTAGTTATAGTGATAATTTCACCAAAGTCGTATGTCTTGTAGTTTTTGAGATCCTCATACATATATTTCATGTTCTTATAATAATAATAATAATAATAATAATAATAATAATCCTTTATTTAACTTCAATATTTACAAGTTAAGTCATGAAAAAAGAGAATATACATGCTATATCAATTTACATTAGATTTTGAAATTTATATATATTTCATATCATGATTTAGAAATTCGTTGACAGAATAATATGGATTGCTCTGGAAAATTTGTTTTAATTTATGTTTAAACTGTTTCATCTCTAACTGTCTATATGATAAGGGAATCTTGTTGTATATGTTGTAACCTGCATTTACTCTATCAGATATTATCAGTCTGGATGTGGGTCTTGTTAAGTTGTGTTTCGAACGGATGTTGTAGCTATGGCAGTCTTGACGGGTCGTATGATTGCAGATATTTTTCTTGATTTCAAGAGCTTGTAAGAAGATGAATTGTGCGTGCAACTTTAGAATTTTCATATTTAGGAAAATAGGCTTGCAGGAAGCAGTCTGTGGTGCAGCAACAATTGCTCGAACAGCTTTCTTTTGCAAGCGAAATATGTTTTCTGCTTGCGGTGAATTTCCCCATACGATTAAACCATATGTCATTATCGAGTGAAATAACGAATGATATACCGTTAAGGCCAGATCTTTATTAGATATCATTCTTACTCGTCGTATTGCGTATATGGCACTATTTAGTTTCGCACTTATCTTGTAAATGTGGGTATGCCATGTCAAAAATATATAAATATGGGACGTACCTACTGTAGTGTACTAAATTAAATTAATATATTAAGAACTTTATTTCCCTCATTTTTTATATCTAATTGATTTTAAATATGTCAAATTATTCTAAATTTACCCTTCTATATTTAACTTTTTAATTTCTTTTAAGCCCTAAACGTTAAGTACGTCCTACACATCAGTACAGGTGTATGGTTCATTGCTCACTGCTGCCAACATTGATTTTTCCCCTAGACTTAACAGTAATGTTCCAGGTTATTTTTCAATGGCCCGTGTTTTAGAAATTAGAAATATCGTTTCCTACAAAGCGTTCAGTAGAGGTAAATTTGCACTAAGTCAAAAATATTTAATAGTATCGCAAGAGCCCTATCGATATCACCTAGATGGGTCAACTACATTGTATACATTGCTTTAAAAAAAATTGATGTGAAGTGTGAATTTTCACACATTGCAGGGTTTCGCAGGCATATAATTTCGCTGGACAAATTTTGCTTTGTAGTAATCACGACAAAATGAACGATATTTTTAAAATAATTTATCGTCTGTTAATCTAAGAGCTTTAAAAACAAATTTTATGTTAAAATATTTTTTTGTTAATTTTAATTCGAATACCTAATACCATTATTTAGATTTCTAAATATGTGCAGTATTTTTTTTTATATAGCAAGGTTCATTAAGATTTTGAAAATTGCGCCTATGGCTTCCATTGGTTGTTTTAAGTCATAAGCTCCGCCCCTCTGGTTTCGTATACATGACAAATAGAATGAAAATATAATTCCAAAAATTCCAACTGGTTCTTAAATTTACGTTCTTAAAAATTAAATGCAACATTTGGCAAAATATAACTACAATTTTGACAAAATAATTTAAATAAAATAAAAATAATTAAAAAAAAAAACAAAAAATTAAATTGTCTCCTCTTCCCGGGAGCGAACTCTAATTTGCTGCTTAGCAAGCGAGCAAGCTAACCATTAGACCTGGATTCGCCTTCTAGTATAGTGTGTTACATAACTTTTGTACATCATCAACAGAAAAACACAAAAAATGCGTTATTTTCCGAAAACATAATCTGATCAAAAATTCCTGTTGTACTATTCCGGTTCACGCCAATGTACATAACTTAGAATTTTTTCAGATTTTTAGTTTAAACCATCAGGGCTACAGGGTATGGGGCAATTTTTTTTTTTGCACAATTTTGGCTAAAAATGCATCAAAATAATCTATTTTGCAAAAATAAAATTTTGATCGTTAATCCACGGCTTTCATTTGATACCCTACCAAGAATTTAAAAAAAATATTTTTGTTCTCGATGAGCACATATTTGTTTATATTTTTAGGGGGATATGTTTCAGTATTTTTCCTATGTGCGGGTTACAACTCTTTGACCCGCACATAAGCATGCCAAATTTCAACTCTCTATGTTTAGCCGTTTGGCTACAATTTTTAGACAGACAGACAGACAGACGGACTGACAACAAAATGACGGTATAAGGGTTTTTTGGTCATACCTACAAAACACTAAAAAACAACAAAAAATAAAAAATCACATATAATTAGTGAAAAAAGAAAACAAATTATTACATAAGCAATTAACAGATTAAAGGCCGAGATTTTCATCTCAAAATTAAGTGGGTTATTACTTATTAGACGAGTAGTTGCATAGCATAATCGGACCGGCAAAAAAATCTGGCGGACCGGTGCCTGTCCACGAACCGGCGATTGGGAAACACTAATCTATGGTGTCAAACGCTGTACTAAAATCAGTATATACGGCATCCACCTGTAAAATGCCACTATTATATTTTAAAAGGGCTTTATCCTTACTTCCAGCCTAGGACCACATTCGGCATTGTGTGTAATTTAGTGTTGCAGACAAAAAGGTTGAGTATCTCTGTTTTATGTAACTGGCACTTGATTGTCAATCTGTCATAAATTACCAGACATCAGCTCATACATGTTACAACACCCTCTTATAACTTCTATAAAAAATAAATTTAATATTTTCAGAAAAGTTCATTTCACCATTTCGGCACTCATATTTTTATCACTATTTCTACGACAGGCAATTCCGACTCACAGATTGCAAGAATCGCCGAGGGCTTATTTAAATGTAAATTTTGCAATCGATATCGGCGTTGAAAAACTAACTCGACGACATAGCTATGACGACATGTAGCGTAGCACACAGCGACCTAACTGATTTAATTTTAATTTCAAATTCACGGCCCATTGAAAAATAACCTGCGACATTGGGGGAAAAGTCAACCATAGTAGCATTCAAGCATGAGATGACGTAGAGAGTAGCTTCTGTGGTTACGTGTACTAGGTATTTTTAAATAATGTGACATTTTAAAAATCAATCTTATTAAAATGACGTCAGTTGATCAACTACATTCAGTTTAACTAGAAGAGAGAGACCGAAGAGCTTTTTCAGTCAATTCTTATTAAATTATATAGGATAATCAAGGAGAAATCTGTCAATTTTCAAGGGTGTATTACTACTTTCTTAACTTCGTGTGGAACTAGCAAGGCCGTGTTGTAATATTTTGGCGCCTGGAGAAGTCATTCTTACAAAGCGCCTTTAAAATGAAAAAAAAAAATTGTTAATGGCCATGGTATTGGCGTTATTGGAAAGATAATTTTATGCCATTAGCGTCTAAATATGATTTCGGGCATTAAAGTCCAATTTTCTACCACTTTTTGGTGTAGCTGGGGCCGTATATCGGCAAATATTGGCTTCCAAGTCGTCCATCGTCTCTGGTTTATCGGCGTAGATTAGCGACTTCACATATCCCCACAGAAAATAATCCAAAGGTGTTAAATCGCACGATCTTGGAGGCCATTTCATCTATTACGCGAAATTATGCGCTCATGGAATGTTTCCTTCAATAAATCGTTTGAGTGGCGCGCTGTGCGATATGTTGCGCTGTCTTGTTGAAACCACAGCTCTTCCACATTAATGCCATTCAATTGGAGAACGAAAAAGTCAGTAATTATAGCTCTATACCGGTGTCCATTGACTGTAACGTTCTAGCCGTCATAATTTTTGAAGAAATAAGGGCCATTGATTCCACCAGCCCATAAAGCACACCAAACAGTGACTTTTTGTGGATATAACGGCGTCTCAATAATGGCCTGTGGATTTTCTTCACCCCAAATTATTATAAATGCGGCAACTTTGCTTGTTGACGTAGCCATTTAACAAAAATGAGCCTCATCCCTGAATAAAATTTTGTGGTGAAAATGAGGATCAAGAGCAATCTCGTTTTCGGTCCATTCACCGAATGTACGACGCACACGATGGTCATGTGGCTTCAACTCTTGCACGAGCTGGATCTTGTAAGCTCGTAAACCAAGATCCTTCCGCAAAATTTTCCATAAAGTGGATGGACACAGCTCCAATTGCTGTGTACGATGGCGAATCGACTCATTCGGGTCTTCCTCAGTACTACGCTGCACAGCAGCAACAGCTTCTTCGGTGCGCAATGTACGACGTCTCTGCGGATGTGTATTATCAATTAGAATATGCGTGGTGCGAAAACAATCCATGGTTATATGAATTACTTGCTCAGATGGACGATTATGTCGACCGTAAAATGGACGTAGCGCACTGTAAGTTTCGCGAACTGAACCAGGATTTTAGAAATAAATTTGCACGATTTGTAAGCCTTGTTCTGGCGTAAGTCTATTCGTGGTGAAATGGCACGAAACTGAACACAAATCAGCTTGGAGAATCAGATTGGAAAATGTGTTGCCAATTCGAAAAACAAACCTCTAAAAAAAAAACATACTGTACTAAGGGCCGAGAGTTCCAGTTCCTAATAAACTCCATAATAGTTATTAGATACATAATATATTTATGAAGCTAACAAATTTATTGGTGATTTCCAAGTTACAAAATCCTTCTGATAGTTTATTAGCAACATAATATTTTGTTTTTGTATTGGTATTTCTTATAAAGATAGTAACACGGTGCAAGAGGGATAGAGCAATACGTAAATTTGTAGAGCTAAAGTGAGATGAAATTTTTACATTAAATATTTTGACATTAAATAGTTTGACTTTACATTCAATGACGTTACGTGTATTTTTTGTGTTACTTTTAAAATGACAACCGGCGTTCAATAAATTTTACCACTGAAAAAGAGGACAATATAGATAGAAGAGGAGTTAATAAAAATAACAATTTATAATACAAAAGTGATTGAAAATAAGTCAGCCATATTTTGCTTTATTTTACATTCCTTAAACAATATAAATTAAACTTATCAGCATTTTTCAGCCACACATCTTTATTATTCTGCGTTATTGGGACTCAGTTATTGAAAAGCAGAGACACTATATTGAAGGACTGTAAAGAAATACTATAATAAAATTAAACATGTAAAAACAAAAAAAATCGAATTATTTATGAAATGACCCTCGTATGTTGTGACCAATAATTCGATTGTGACCTATTAAACTGTCCAATCGTTCCTCCATCGACTAGCTTTTAGACAGCCGAGAATGGTCGTGCGGTTAAAACAAAAGAAACAAAATAATAAATAATGTTCTGGTAAAATTTTGCAAGTGTTCTGGTAAAATTTTCAAATTCTGAGTAATGATTTCGGTCCGAATTTAATCGTACAGACGCCCAGTCCTATATCTCCAGCAATATTCAAAACCCTTAAAAGGTCGATAAATATACAAATTATTTCACAATCACTTTCTTTATAATTGTCGATATAGAATAAATTTGCTTCTGTCATTAACCAAAATTTCCAGAATGAAACAAATGTATATCAGCTCTTTTTTTAACTTGTATATTTTGCCTTTTTCTAGGTAACTGAGTCGCAAGTAAACAAGTCGTAGCCAACGCGTTTTATTTAACAATTAGACCAACCGAATTACTTTTCTGACTTCTGGTTGCCTAATCTTTATAAAAAAAATAAATATTCAAATTTTTGCCCGTAACAATGTATGATGATATAAGATTCGCGTGTTGGAAGAAAGAAGACTGGAGAGAGCGTTGGAAATGAGCGGCGCGCGGCGTACACATCGGCACTAGTACTTTAATCGCGGAGCTGGCGGTACCTATGTAAAAACGAATGACATTTATCGAAATAAATGAAATTCATTGCTAACGATTGTTTCGTTACTACACACAAACGATACTGACGTTGAAGACACAAAATATCTTAAGTGGTAAGATTTTGGTTATACGATGTAGGGAAACATACGGGGGAGAAACTCTCACATTAGCCCTAATACCAGCACGATATTATTATCTGAAAATATAATCTTAAAACGCGAAGTTCACATCAATCATGGATCTGTATAAAGCGGCAATTACATTAGTTGAGAGAAAATATTATATTGTGTTACATAAGTAACAAAATGTATTAAAATTGAAATATTCAATACATTTGCTCGTGAATGTATTTGACAAATATTCAGCTCATACATCTGATATTAGTATTTTCATATCAATTTTCCAGTACATTTTCTATTTCCTATATCGTCAATAATTCATTTGAAATTCTCATTTCATCTCGCTATGTGTTCCAGTGCACGAGCACAACTGGTGGATATAAAATGTAACGAGCTTGTCGATGGATAAACTGACAGTCACTTGCTATTCACTTACACATCCGATACGAAATGAACTAAATTAATACATTTTAAGATGGATATATATACCATGAGTTCAAAAAAAAAAACAAGTTCAAACAATATTTGTTTGTCACCTTTTTACTGTACATACACTACCGCTCAAAAGTTTGGAAGCAGTCGAGTTTTTGTTAAAAAAACATAGAGAAAAAATAATTTCAAACCTTTATTCACAATATAATTAACAATTACATTAAATTAAACTTTTACCAACTATAATCTGTCAATATTGTCTTAATTACACAAAAGCTTTATTTATATTTTTGATTCATCAAATTGTCCACCTTTATTTTTAATTACAGCTGCGCAAATTTGGGGCATTCTATTTATTAATTTTGCAAAATATTCGCTATCTAATGAGTACCATTCTGTATGCAGATACTCCCACATCTGTGTATCACTACTTGGAGATCTACTTTTAACTCTTCTATCCAACTCGTCCCAAACTAGCTCAATTGGTGACAAATCAGGTGTTTGGGATGGCCATACCATAATTTCTATAAGTTTTTCTTGTTTTTTCTCATTCAAATAGGACATACACAATTTTCGGATCATTATCCTGTTGAAATATGAAATTTGGTCTAATAATTTCATTTCCAGAAGGCAAAGCGTGATCCTGCAAAATTTGTAAATATCCTTTTTTGTTAAGTTTGCCATCTATTTTTACTAATTTTCCTGGCTTATTATTCCCGAAACATCCCCAAACCATTACGTTACCTCCACCATGTTTAATTGTTGGCACTGTACACTCTGGCAAAGCCCTTTCGTTCTTAGACGTCGGACAAATACTCTTCTGTTAGAACCGAAAATTTGAAATTAGGATTCGTCCGTTCAGAGTACATTTTTCCATTCTTAAGTGTCCAATCTCTATGAGTTTTAACCCAAACCAACCTGTTTTTCTTATGTTGTTTTGTTAATTTCGGTTTTTTAGCTGCTACACATCCTCGGAGACCGGCAGAGTACAGTCGTCTTTTAACCGTTTAAACTGACACTTTGCTTGGACGAATTTCATTTAATTTCGCTGCAATTTGGGAGGCTGTTAAACGACGATTTCCCTTTGATGTTACTTTTATAAATTGATCTTAGGCTTTTGTTGTAATTTTGGGTCTCCCACTACGTTTCCTGTCTTGATTACTGTTGGTTTCTTGTTGCCTTTTTAATGTATAATGAACCTCTTTTGCAGAGCGTCCATTATCTTTAAACATAAATAAAAGTAGTTATTAATCGTACAAATTCGATTAAAAACATATAAAAGTATATTGACTTGTTAAAAATGAAGAAAATATATCATAAAAATCGATTTCATCAATATATATTGACATTATTTTCAATTTTTCGAAAAAAAAAAATAACTGCTTCCAAACTTTTGAGCGGTAGTGTATAAAATAAGTACTACATAAAAAAAAATCTATACCATAATTTAACTAAATTAATTGAATATTAGCTCTATTAAAAATGACTGGTGTCTCTTGTGTTTCCTGTGGTGAATCTATTTCCCGAAAAAGCCAAAATTTGCAATGTGCTGGGAAATGCAAACAATTTTGTCCTGTGCAAATCTTCCACCCGATTTCAACGCTGAATATTTCACATCGCCTGGTTCTGTTCTAAGTGCCACAATAAGAGCCTCGCTGAAGCTCATAAAGGGCCCACAGATAACAACGAAATTGTGCGTCAACTGCAAACCCTAACGAAGGAATTAAAAGAAATAAAGAATCAACAGCAAGAAATAATAAAATCAGTCAACTATTTTTCAAAAAAATTTGATGATTTTGAAATAAAATTCAAACAATGGGAAGTGAAAAAGGAATTATCCATACTAAAAAATCGAATTGAAGACCTTGAACAATATTTGAGACGGAGCAACATCGAAATTCAATGAATCTCGGAAAAAAATAATGAAAACATTTATGATGTGATAAATAGTATTGGAAGCATTATTAAATGTGCAGTGTCTCCAGCTGATATTGATGTTTGTCATCGTGTCCAAAATTCTTCTAAACCTAAAAATATAATAGTTAAATTCTTTTCAAGGACCAAAAAAGATGAATATTTTGCAGCCTACAACAAATCTAGAAAAATGCAGTCAACCACTACAACTGTAGCAGGAGCCCCACTTTCCAGTCTGGGTGCGTGATTATAAAATCTTATTAAAAATTACATAAGGGTTGGCTATGGAAAATAAAAGTAATGTCAACACCAAGCTTTAGAATTAATTAACTGTCATCACTGTTGTTGTTGTCATAAATTTATATGGAAAATTCAGTTAAGCTACAATTATAATGGTTTTTACAATAGAACACAAAATAATTATAATTTACTCATATTTTCGAAATGGTGTTCGAAAGAACGGCTATGGTTTACAGTGCGGTGTCATGTTGAGATGAATTTCGGTTACAATTTTCAGATATTGCATTCCTTGAGATTTTTACAGCGCAGCGAAGATATGTTGATTTATTCCGAGATACAGGGAACATTACTCATAGAGATAGAAATGGAAAGCTAAGAGTTCGTACACAAAATACAGTTGATGATGTTCTTCAACGTATGAAGAGACTGGGTTATCATTTGGAACTGGCCATACTATTGTCAATAAAGATTTACCGCTGTTCCCATACAAAATTCTTGCCTTACATGAGTTGTTGCCAACAGATCACAATAAGCGAATTGTGTATTGCCACTGGTTCCAGAATAAATTAATTAATAATGCTGATTTGTTAAATTTAACCTTTTTTCGACGAGGCTTGGTTCACGCTTTTGGGGTGTATAAATTCACAAAATATGAGGTTATGGAGTGCTCAAAATCCTCATACTTTTCGCGAAACTCCTCTTCACCCGTTAAAAGTTGGTGTTTGGATTGCTGTGTCTCGAAGACGTATTATCGGACCCATATTTTTCCACGAAACTGTTACTGCTCAGAGATATCGGAATATTGTACGTGAATTTATTAATTAGCTTCATGAGAATGAGCTCCAGCAAGGCTACTTCCAACAGGATGGCGCGACTGCCCACACCGTTCAAGAGACCATCAATTACCTTCGTGAATTTTTTGACGATCGAATAATTAGTTTACGTTCAAATCCAGAATTTCCACCTAAATTACCAGACTATTTTAGATTACTTTATATTTGTCCAGGGGGATGTGTTGATACCCTTTTTCATATCTCTACTTCAGTGGTGTTCCGTGGAACATTTTCAGGGGTTCCGCTACTTTAATTAAATGGTTTTATTCTTTTTTTTTAACGCCTCTACTTGGATACAATAATTTTGAAAATTGAATAACTTTAAATCTGAGGTTGTTACAAAATTTTTAATCACCATTTTCATCAGTAGGTCATTTTTATTCCAAAACAGCAAATTTTACTTATTGACAAAAAGTTCCAATTTGTTGAGTAGTGATTATTTTTACTTCTTATATCACCTACCATTTAAATACGTACTTAGTACTGTATTATTGAATTTTATGTTTATAAATTACTATAATATTTTGATTTTATTTTTATAATGATTGCTAATAAATGTTTATAATAAATAAATACGCAAGATTCAAAACAGTATATCGCTAATTATTGGATTCAATTTTTATTTATAATTTACATTAAAAATTATATTAGGTAAGTATTGCAATATTTAAAAAGCAAAATAGTATATTATACCTACATTTAAAAAAATATAGAAATACAGCTATAAAATGTCAATTTTGATCAAGGCATATACATCTAAATTATTATTTTGAAACGTTTGAACTTAAAATTTTTGTCCCACACCCTCTAGCCCAGATGGTTTAAACTAAAAATCTGAAAAAATTCTAAGTAATTTACATTGGTGTGAACCTGAATAGTACAACAGAAATTTTTGATCAGATTATGTTTTTGAAAAAAAACGCATTTTTTGTGTTTTATTGGCTAATAATGTACGCAAGTAGCTTTGTAACACGCTACATTGGAAGGTGTATCCTGGTGTAGTGGTTATGACGCTGGCTTCTCACCCAACTAACTCGATCGAAAGGGATCGAACCCTACGAGAAGAGACAATATTATTTTTTGTTTTTTTTTAAATTTTTATATTGTTTAAATTATTTTTTCAAATTTCTAGTTATATTTTGGTAAATGTTGCATTTAATTTTTAAAAGCGTAAATTTAATAACCAGTGGAAATTGTTGAACTTAAAATTTAATTCTGTTTCAATGTACACGAAATCAGAGGGGCGGAGCTTAGAACAACCAATGGAAGCCATAGGCACAATTATCAAAATAAAAATGCAAAAAAAAACAAAAAATAATATTGTCTCCTCTCGCAGGGATCGAACTGATTTAATTGGGTAAGAATCCAGCGACATAACCACTACGCCAGGATACACCTTCTATTCTAGCTTGTTACATAACTATAAGTTGTGTACATTATTAGCCAAAAAAACACCAAAAAAATGCGTTTTTTTTTACAAAAAAATAATGTGATCAAAAATTCCTGTTGTACTATTCCGGTTTACACCAATGTACATTACTTAGAATTTTTTCATATTTTTAGTTTAAACCATCTGGGCTACAGGGTGTGGGACAAAAATTTTTTGGCACAATTTTGGCAAAAATCGCGTCAAAATAATTTATTTTGCAAAAATAAAAATTTGATCGTTAATCCAGAATTTAACTCAGAATTTAAAAAAAAATATTTTTTTTTTCGCTGAACACATATTTGTTTAGCAAGGTTCATTAAGATTTTGAAAATTGCGCCTATGGCTTCCCTTGGTTGCTTAAAGCATAAGCCTCGCCCTCTGATACCTTCAAATATAGAATTAAATTATAATTTCAACACTTCCCACTGGTTATTAAATTTACGCTTTTAAAAATTAAATGCAACATTTACCAAAATATAACTAAAATTTTGACAAAATAATTTAAACAAAATAAAAATGCAAAAAATAAACTGAAAAAATAAAAATTGACGGGATTCGAACACAGTTTCTTACAGTAGTTTCAACTCACTAAGCGAGAACGCTACCACTGTGCTATACAGGATCACTCGTTTATTACGTTAAATAGCGGATTAAATATATTACATATTTTACTTAAAAACACAAAAAATGCGTTATTTTCCGAAAACATAATCTGATCAAAAATTCCTGTTGTACTATTCCAGTTCACACCAATGTACATTACTGAGAATTTTTTCAGATTTTTAGTTTAAACCATCTGCGCTACATGGTGTGGGACAAAAAATTTTTTGCACTATTTTGGCAAAAATCGCCTCAAAATAATTTATTTTGCAAAAATAACATTTTGATCGTTAATCCACGTACCAAGAGCTTTCATTTGATACCCTACACAGAATTGTAAAAAAATATATTTTTTTTCGATGAGCATATATTTGTTTATATTTTTAGGGGGGTATGTTTTTTAGATGTTTTAGTATTTTTCCTATGTGCGGGTCAAAGAGTTGTATAAGCATGCCAAATTTCAACTCTCTAGGTTTAGCCGTTTGGCTACAATTTTTACCGAACAGACAGACAGACGACAAAATGACGGTAATAGGTTTTTTTTTTGTCATACCTACAAAACCCTAAAAAAAGACAGCCTATTGTGGATTTTTGCCTTGGGGTTCCAAAGAAATAGCATTAAAACTGTAGGGTTCCGCAGATGTAAGAAGGTTGGAGACTACTGCTCTACTTAATCCATTCTTTGGTATTGCCATCGCAATTGGTATTCTTCTCAGCATATTCAACATTATACATCTAAATTATTGTTTTGAAACGTTTGTACTTAAAATTAAAAAAATACAGCCTATTGTGGATTTTTGCTTTGGGGTTCCAAAGAAATAGCATTTAAACTGTAGGGTTCCGCAGATGTAAGATGGTTGAAGAAAACTGCTCTACTTCTTCCATCCTTTGGATATGCCATCTCAATTGGTATTCTTCTATCACTTCTTCTACTGGTTGTGCACCTAGCTATGCATTACGTTTTCGGTTTTCCCAGGCCGGTTTAATTTGCTAGTCCGCTACTGACTACTCGTTATGCAGATGATGATAGAAAATCTGCAACACTTAATACACATATATAAATGGCATAAATAAGCAAATTTTACATATGCAAACATGGAGTTATTGAGTGAATCAGTTCAACAACAATATTGTTTCATATGAAAATCCACAGTTGGTGATTTGATGAACAAACATAACTCACAGCTGCATGTTAACATATGCCAGCGTCTGTTTGATGTGACAGCATGTACGCTGCACTGAAATTACCAGTACACGAGCCATTATACATTACTGTTTAACTACTAAAATATTTACTACTGTCATTATTCAGTATTCAGCATATTATTATTTCATTTTGCTGAGCTAGTAAAAGTATAAATTTTTATGATTTTGAATACTACTATTTAAAACTAATTATAATTCATGACAATTTTATTCGCGACTAAAATTACCGAAACGGCGGAACTATCGCCTTCTGAACTTTTGACACGAAAAAGGATTGTCCAGATGACTATCCTTTTTCGTATGTTCAACGTATGTAAACAGTATTCGACTATAAACAATTTTTGGTCAAATTTACGTTTTTTTGCTGTATACAGTATATTTGAATTATAACCAAGTATTAAAAAATCAGCTGTGGCCACCACAGGACCAACCGCCATCATAAAGTACTTGTATAAAATACATTCTAGCAGCAGAGTAGAAATAACTTGGCCTAATATTTTCTAACAGATATTATTTATCATGACAATGGATTTTACAAAAAAAATCGAAATTTTTCGTTTTATCAAAAAACGTCTCAAATAAAAGTTATTAGTTATTGCATTTATAGCAACTTTTATTAAATAATTTTTTTCGAAATATTTTTCTGTTATCTTAAAATCGACACGAGTAAACTCCCATTTCTAGTCAACCTATTTTTACCAAAAGTTGATCAACTCGTGCTATTGATGTCAAAAGCTTAAATATGCATTTTCATAAAAATCCTTTTAGCCTAATTTGCTCTGCACGTGTACACAGACAGACAGACGGACGGACGGACGAACGGACGGACAGACGGACGGACGGACAGACGGACTCACAGACAGACCGACAGACATCATGCTAAAAATAGTCAAACCGTTATGTAGGGACCTCAATTCGTGGAGATCCATCGAAATCTCGAAATGCCAAAATCGGTATGATCGCAATACCTCCCTTATATATGTTGGCGTTCGGGAAAATGTGTACAAATATATGTGAATTCATTTCATGATAAAATTTGCTGTTTGTAAATGAATATTTTCAGAGGTTATAATGTTGGTGCCAGGTTATACTCACTGAGATAATAAAATATTATTCTTTGAACTTAAAACATTTATTTGAATACTCTAAATCTATACATTTCTCTAGAAATTGTATAGAAGAGAACTGCTAATATATCCTACACAAGAAAACTGTCAATTATTTGCAAACTAACAAACTTACGGCACACTCACATGTAATAACAAGGGGTTTTAATTATATTAATAATAGTTTAGTCAACATTAAATGATTTTCTTGCACATGTGAGACAGTGAAAAGTTCAACGTTAAAAGCTTGTTCAAAAATATCTGAACAGTAGAAATTCCCTTATAAATAGAAACAAAATTTTAGAATCATTAATAATCCTTCTTCTTCACTTTTAGCAAAATATAAGTATAAATGGTGCATTTATTAACTTTTAACGCATTTTTCTCGTTGGTATTATCTGTCTCAATTTGTAATACGAAACTAAGAGGAAAATTTCATTTTTTATGTTGTCTATTTAAAATATCATCTTAGGGTGGTACTGCTGAAATGGCACCTTTCAAAACATTTGACAATTCATATTTGACATTAAATTATATGTCAATTTATTTTTTTAATTGAAAAGTATTTTTATACAACCAAAATAAGAACATAACATCAGAAAATATGCATAAGAGACAACAATTAGATAAATATACAAAAAAACACATATATAACGCTTATGGAAAACTTTTAGAAAAAAATGGAACAAAATTAAAAAGAAGCGAAATTATAGACCTTGTGGCAGATATTTTTTCAGTAAATCTTGGTGTCCTTTTTGTTGTGAAATATAAAATAATTTACTCATTTCAATTTCTTTAGATTTCTGAAGGAGAACTAAGAAAAATTGTAAATGAAGGTGTAGAAAATTTAAGACCGACGAACATGGGAAGAAGTAATAATAAGAAAACAGATAGAACCACAGACTACATGTTTCGAAAAGATTTTTAGAGAAAAATTTGTGATTTACATTCAAAAAATTAATATTTTTGTTTAAATATGTTATTAAATTTTGCAAAACAAGAATTAGATTTTAAGGGCAGCAGAATAAAATGATAAATTATTATTATATAATATGTATTTTTGTTTTTTATATTTTATCACGATATTTCATTGATAATTGTAATATTTTTTTACTATTATACGAGTAATAATCGAAAGTTTGATGAAATAAATATTAATATATACATTCAAAATATTTGACATGTCAATTTAGTAATAACCTCAATATGATGAAAACTTAACCATAATTTAAAAGCCAGATTTACAAGTACACATGATTCTACAAAAGTCTATTTACACCACAACAGTCACTAAAGTAACCATATCTAGTTTCGTATTACAAATTGAGACAGATTATATCAAAATTAAATTGCAGAACTAATTAGGACACTTTGTCACACACTATAATTTTTCTATTAAAATTCATCGAATATTGGAAGATGTTCTTCCTCTGAATGACAACCATACACACAAAATGGAGTATTTAATCTTTTTTTCTTAAATTTATTACTTTATTCGTTGTAAAAATGAAGTGAGAATGGACAGAAACAAAAAAAGACATGCTGAACTATACGTAAACAACGACAGTATACTTTTTAGAAGTATTCGCTTTATTACCGCTAGTTAACAACAATTTTGATTTAATATTAAGTTTTTTGATGCTATTCAAACCACGGGTTCCGAGCTTTTTATGATGGTTTTTTGCATTACAAGCGAAATGATCATTGTATCCTAGGGAATAGTGATCTTAATCTGTTTTACTGGAATACAGTCAAAGCTTCTTATGCGCGGGAATACGATATAATAATAATAATAATATATTTATTGACTTAATTACATTAAATCTGTTTTAAGTCAGTCAAGACATATACATTTAATTATACAATTATTATATGATTTCAAGATTTTTATTACATTTTTAAAACTTATATTTAAATAGTTCTTCTGTGGAGTAAAATGGATGTTCAGTAAAAAACTGCTTCATCCTTTTTTTGAATTCGTTATAACCCAAACTTCTGAGTTCCACTGGTAACTTATTAAGCAGTTTGACTCCATAGAAGTTCTCACAATTACGAGATTTAGTAAGTCTCAGAAAATCTGGGTATAAATTCGACCTGCCTCTTGTGTTGTATTGGTGTATTTCCGCATGAGTTTGAAAACTGCATATTTTTTTATGGGTCGAAATTAGGGAATGGTACATGACCGCGGATGGAAAAGTCATTATATCTAAAGAAATAAAATTATTGCGACAATCAGCTCTGTAGGGTGAACGTGTAATTACTCTGATTGCGCGTCGTTGTAAACTAAAAATTCTGTTAGCTGCTGCCGAATGACCCCATGCTGTAATGCCATATGTCATTTGGGAATGGAATAATGCATAGTATGCCATTCTCAGAACGTCGGTACTTACAATGGATGTCAGGTTTCTTAACAAATATATTGTAGAACACAATTTTTTTGCTAAAACACTGACATGCTGATCCCAAGTGAGTTTGGGATCAATTAGAACCCCCAATAAGTTCACGGATTTCGGATTATCAAAATTGTTTGGTTTTAGTGTTAAAAGAATTTGTTGGGTCTTGTTGAGGTTTACGGAGAGTCGATTAGTGTCGAACCAGTACTTAGCTCTCTGCATTGCGATGTTATTAATAGTGGTAACATCAACAAGTGATGGCGATCTTGCAATCAACGTTGTGTCATCGGCGTATAAAATACTGGTTCCACCAATGTAGGAGGGGAAGTCATTGATATAAATCAAGAAGAGGAGAGGACCGAGGATTGATCCTTGTGGAACGCCCGAGGTAACCGTTAAGGGATTTGACGAGACATTTTTAAATGAAACAATCTGTGTCCTATTTTCTAAGTAGGATGTAATCAACTTGCTACTGTTCTCGTCAAATCCATATAAGGTTAACTTTTCTAATAGTATTTCATGGGTGACACAATCAAAAGCTTTTGAAAGATCTAATAATATATATGCTGCGAATGCAGGATGGTAAAATGTGCAGGATTATAGGATATAGGTTCCAAGATTACAATAAAAAACAATAAATGATTACAAAAAACTTTTAATTAGAGCTACTCTAACAAATTAAAATTTTATTTTCAGGGAGCAAAAACATTAAATTTTTTTCTCTGCCTTAAACCGGCCCTTTAACTTGGCGTGATATTCAAAGTAGCTTCGTCAATTTTACTCTTGAAATTCAGACTTCTTGCCCTCTATGCATGAATTTTCGAGAAAAAGTTATGTCTTAATACTGCGCTCAGATTTCCGTCACAGATCTCGTCTTTTCCGAATTAGTTGAGAGTTTTTCTTCAACCGGATCTGCGGTGTTGAGCAGTGGCGTATACAGGACTCATCCTTGGGGGGGGAGCACTTATGATGGTAATCTGTAAGATGGGGGGATGGGTCAAAGAGACCCGCGAGCCGTACACGGTTCACATTTTTTAGGGTTTTGTAGGTATGACCAAAAAACCCTTACACCGTCATTTTGTCGTCTGTCTGTCTGTCTGTCTGTCTGTCTGTCTGTCTGTCTGTCTGTCTGTCTGTCTGTCTGTCTGTCTGTCTGTCTGTCTGTCTGTCTGTTCGGTTAAAATTGTAGCCAAACGGCTAAACCTAGAGAGTTGAAATTCGGCATGCTTATACAACTCTTTGACCCGCACATAGGAAAAATACTAAAACATCTAAAAAACATACCCCCCTAAAAATATAAACAAATATGTGCTCATTGAAAAATTTTTTTTTTTTTTAATTCTGAGTAGGGTATCAAATGAAAGCCCTTGGTACGTGGATTAACGATCAAATTTTTATTTTTGCAAAATAAATTATTTTGACGCGATTTTTGCCAAAATTGTGCCAAAAAAAATTTGTGCCACACCTGTAGCCCAGATGGTTTAAACTAAAACTAATGTACATTGGTGTGAACCGGAATAGTACAACAGGAATTTTTGATCAGATTATGTTTTTGGAAAAAACGCATTTTTTGTGTTTTTTGGCTAATAATGTACACAACTTATAGTTATGTAACAAGCTAGAATAGAAGGTGTATCCTGGCGTAGTGGTTATGTCGCTGGATTCTTACCCAATTAAATCAGTTCGATCCCTGCGAGAGGAGACAATATTATTTTTTGTTTTTTTTTTGCATTTTTATTTTGTTTTAATTATTTTTTCAAAATGTGCTCATCGAAAACAAAAATATTTTTTTTAAATTCTGAGTAGGGTATCAAATGAAAACCCTTAGTACGTGGATTAACGATCAAATTTTTATTTTTGCGAGATAAATTATTTTGATGCGATTTTTGCCAAAATTGTGCAAAAAATTTGTTGTCCCACACCCTGTAGCCCAGATGGTTTAAACTAAAAATCTAAAAAAAATCTAAGTAATGTATATTGGTGTGAACCGAAATAGTACAACAGGAATTTTTGATCAGATTATGTTTTTGGAAAATAACGCATTTTTTGTAGTTTTTGGTTCACAAAGTACAAAAGTTATACCAATGTAAGACACTCACATGCATAGCGTGCGATGGCTACATGCGTTAGAGCGCTCTTAAACTGGCTGGAAAACGAAGGGTTTCGAGTTCGAGTAGGGAGTGATTTTTATTTTTTCTGTTTTTTTTTGCATTTTTATTATGTTGAAATTATTTTGTCAAAATTCTAGTTATATTTTGACAAATTTTATGAGCGTAAATTTAATAACCAGTCTTATTATATGATTAACAGACGATAAATTATTTTAAAAATATCGTTCATTTTGCCGTGATTACTACAAAGTAAAATTTGTCCTACACACTCAGCATACCGCCTTCACTTATTATATACCTGCGAAACCCTGAAATGTGTGAATATTCACACTTCACATCAATTTTTTGCTCTTCACTTGGATTTGGTAAGTGAGGTCCTTTTTTTGCTCTTCACTTGGATCTGGGAGATGAGGACCTTTTTTTTTGCTCTTCACTTGGATTTGGGAGGTGAAGACCTTTTTTCCCCTGTGTCCCGGTTTCCCTTCACTGAAATCTGGTCACCCTACCCAACAATAACGAATTTATCAACCGCGAAAAAAGAAAGCTGTCACAAATATTTTCTATACGAATATCGAAACCACTAATAGCGAACCCGCGAATGAGGAGTTTTGACTATATTTTAATAAACTTAACGTGTGTGGAGTAGTCGTGTCCGTAGATACTAATGGAAGAGGAGGTTGTACGGGTTGCGGACAGCAATGAAAACTAATCAAATCAGCTGACAAGTTTCGAATAAGTTTTATTCTTCATCGGAGCTACAATAGGATAATTAATATAAGTGTATGACAATAGAATGTAGTGTAACTATAATAAATATATAATATATAACAGCATAAATGAGACTATAATGTATAATGTAGAATGTAGAATCTGAGTAAGTATAACGTGAAATAAAATACATAAATAAATAATACATCAGAAATATAAAATTAAAACTTGTCATATTGTCATACACTTATATTAATTATCCTATTGTAGCTCCGATGAAGAATAAAATTTATTCGAAACTTGTCAGCTGATTTGATTAGTTTTCATTGCTGTCCGCAACCCGTACAATCTCCTCTTCCAATAAACTTAACTACATTTTTTTTTAAACCAGAGTTATTTTTATCAGTCCATAAAAGTCTCACTGCAGTGTTGGTCACTCTTAAGCCTGTAATACATGATGCGATTTCTCGTTTTGAATCTCGTACGAGTTATCGTACGATAAATATTCCTAACGGTATCGGTCACGTGACTATGCGCAATAATCTACTGCGCCGATATCTGTTCATTTCTATACAATATTTTAGGTCTGGAGCATAAATATTGGATGGTTTTCAATATCGTACAAGATCTCGTACGAAAATCCTGTAGTACACGATACAATAATTCTTGTACGATAAATCGTACGAGATTCAAAACGAGAAATCGCATCATGTATTACAGGCTTAAGGCAGGGATCTCTATAACACAGACCCTTTACTATATAACAGTTCCAGGTCTACAACTCACACAATGACCGTATCAAGTTTAGGAGTATCAAGTAATATGTATACGGATCAGATTTCTGCTTTTTCCTCATTTTGTTTTATTTTAATGGACTAGACGTAATAATGATAAATCAAACATTTATGCACTAACCGGGATTAAAACACAGGACCATCACCATGCGAAACAGGGTCACTATTTCTGCGCTGCTTACAAATTATATTTCTTTAATGACTATACCTCAAATAGCACACACACGTTACGTTGGTTGCATACATATTAGGCACAAAGACAAAATTGTGTATTAAGCTTTAATACCGACAAACAACCCACAGACCATATGTCAGTGCACTAATTAAATTGTCGCCTATCTCTGCAGTAGATTAACGCCTTATACCCATTCTAATAAACGATTTTAACTAAAATTATCAATTAAGAGCAAAATGCAATATTTTACATACAAAATATCAAAGTATATACAAATATAATAAAGATGGGAATCAATTTCAGAGATAAAATGATAATAGCCAATAAGTGAAATGTTTAAACAACTTGTTCTTTTTTGTTTGCATCGCAAAACATTATTAAAAAGCGCTCAAAATATTTTTAAAATAAAACATTTTTCCCCATTTTTTTGGTAATCAATCTTATAAAAATTTTATGCAGCTTAACTTATATATTATCAAATAATAAGTTTTTTTAGGCCGGTATTACACTATATAACAATTTTTATAAAATATTTTATGAAATTTATTTTATTAACTCACACGCTCGAATACGCAGTCTGGTGGTCAAATATTGTACTAGGCGCTCTAGTATTGTTTGAACTTATTACATATGTTCTTGTGTTGAATTTTTGTTAGAATGTCGATAGAAGTTGTAAAAAACTATAAAATTAGAACAAATTGTAGTGTTTTTGGCTGTCATTCAAGACAGGACAAAGATAGGCATCTTAGTTTTTTTGGCATCTTAGTTTTTTCTTTTCTTAAGAAAAATGGAGGGAAAGTTAATATTAAGTCCAGATTGGGAAAAGATTTGGTTATGGACAGGAGGAAGGAATGGGAATATATTTTGATTTAAAAAGTAACTGATACTGTGCGAGTTTGTGAACTACATTTGTCGCAGAAAAAAAAAAAAAAAACGGCGCTAATATGCTTGCACCTGCAAGTTGCATATTTAACTTTTAGCTGCTCCGGTCCAACTAAAACTAATTTAACTCATGAGTCACTGAACACAACGCACTTGTTTGCAAACAGAATCCATATATTGTAAATTCAGATGACCGACACTCAAATGTACCACATAAAATTACGTGCCCGGCATTTAACACCTGCTCAACTACAAATTACACTTCAATAAATCCACTAAAATTAAACTTTAAATACTGTAATTTGATGCCCACCTTCTATTATACATGTCGACACGTGTAACACTTAAAAAAATTTAATAATACGCAAATATTTACTGGCATTTTCATAAAATAAAAATGTACTGTGCTTAAATTAACCTGTTAGCTATTAGCATATTGACAGCTGAGTACTAGAGACGACAACCATATTGCCTTGGAGCACAGCGCCGCCTCCGGTAATGTCACTTCTTAATAAACTTTCTTATACGACACTCAAACAGGCATATTATATTGTCACACACATTTTATAAAATATTACTATAAAAAATGGACGACAACTGGCACTTTTGAAGTTGTTTACCATTTACAAAATGATACACGAGAGACAAACACGGGGAAAGTTAGTCTAGGTTTAATATATTTCTATAAAAAAGAAGTACGAAATATAAAAATGATGTACATTGTATCTTTAAGTAAAGTTTAGGTACTTATCTTAATTTTTTCCACCAAACTGGCTTCTCAACCCTGCATTTACAACCTTGCAATTATTCGGTACGCCGCTAGTCTTTATTTCTGTTTTTGAAATCTGAATGTTGAGGAATATAACATTTTATAACCCTCATATTTCGAAATCACCAATTTAGTTGTTGAAACACAAGATTATTAAAGTAAAGGTTGTCTCGTAACTTTTGACCAATCAGAGCGTGAGAGGGAATACGTCACATGTATGCGTAGTTCAAACTAGCATACAAAATTAATATAGATGTTGCATGTTTTTAAATATTTTTATTGACTATATTCAAAATAGATATTTATTTCAAGACAGTAATATAGAATAAATTATAAATAAAAACATAACGAAATTTTATATTGATTTATATAAAATTTAAGGCGATGGGTATTTGTATTATAGTTAATAAATAACAATAAAATAACGAATACAAATATAGTTTTATGAATATTTAAATAATGAAAACAAATTGCTATAATAATATAGTAATTAATAAAATTGGAGGTTATATCAGGTTTTTAAAACGGCTGGACGTATTTTAACGAAATTTGGTACAATGGAGTAGAACCAGGATCAAATATAGGCATGATATCTCAAAATTTTCATTCTTAGGGGGTGTTTCTGGGTTGAAACTGGTACTAAAAAACTTCAAATATTTCATTTATAAACAGAACTATCTGAACAGAAAAAACTATAAAATAAAAATTGTTTATAAGAAAACAAATTTTATTTGTTCTATGCATTTTTTCAACACCCTAAAACTAAAATATTGAAATATTTCACTTCACATCAAAAATGAATGTAAGAAAATTTATTTAGAACGAAGAAACATTCCTTTCAAAGAAAAAAGACATTAAAACAAAAAATTCAAAAAATTAAACGATATTTTGATATTTATAGCCAAAAATCAAACTTCACTTGTATATAACATATACGATAAACAAAGGCTGACGTCCCGTTAGCATACAGATGACGCGTAGCTTCGCTATTTACCCCCACCACTACAAGTTACGAGACAACCTTTACTTTAATAATCTTGGTTGAAACACACATGCAAACTTTATTTCCTCCATCTTGCTTTCAAACTGATATATCTTTTATCAAAGTTATCAGTAGTCTATTATATTTTATAAAATGTCTTTTATAAAAGCAATATTTTACAAAACATGGCCCATTACATTCTCATATTTTTCATCAAATATATTTTATAAAAGATCTTTTAGAGTGTCTTATGTGCCATTGTAAAAATAAACTTACCCCTTATTTGCGGTAGGGTTTGAAGGTATCCAGTGATGTGCTTTATACTTTTCGCACATTTATTACGTAATTTTCTACACGTAAAAAAATAAATCTTTACATGAGCTATTTGCGTTTGAGCAATGGAAAAATAATAAAAACTTAAAGAAATGTTTATTTTAAATTTAACTCCAAGGTTGTCAAAGATCGCATTATTTGGTTTACTACTTATAGTTTTTGACGAAAACTTGAAGAATGAGGGCGGGGATATTTTTTCGGGAGCAATGGCGGAACTACAAATTTTGCCCCCCCCCCGCACAAAAATTAGATCGGTCCCCCAACCTTATGTGATTTTTTTCTTTTCGTATCTAGCGTCTCATAATTTTGAAGAAATTTAACCTTGGATTCTACTTACTCTTTATAATACATATTTTATTATGAATTTAAAAGAAAAACAATAATATCAAACAAATGAAACATAGACAAAACAAAACAAAACTAGATATAAATAAATAAATCAATTTAAAATGTTAAATCTTTCTTTCTGGATTTTAAATTAGCAAAATCTCTAATTAAATCTTTAATGCCCATTTCTTGAGCAATTTCAACCTCAATGCTCAACAACGATAAATTATGTAAGCGTTCTTCTTCGGTAGAATTTCGCAGATAGTCTTTTATTATTTTTAATTTGGAAAAAGAACGCTCTGCCGTTGCCACAGCGACAGGAAGTGTTAAAAATAATAAAATTGCAGTAACTACGTCTGGAAAACTGACCGCCAGGGAGGTATATTTAATTATTAAAAGTTCGGCATTTCATTGTTGATATTTTAGAAATTTCCTCATTAAGCATCGAAGACAACATTACCATTTGTAACGGAAAATTGGACGAAATATCACCTTTGTATTTTTTTTTGTAAGATTTCGGCAGAACTCAAAATTTCTGTTTCATCCAAGTTGATTAAATTTCGTGGTGACATGAATAAAAACAAATTTACAACGTCGTTCATCCCTCTGAATCTATTATCAATTTGATTGATAACAATATCGAGAACTGCATTAAACTCCGATAGCGCCATTCTCGCAGTCTTCCTTTAATCGCGTTATAATAATATTTATTTTAAATGTTATTTTTTTAATTGAATTACTATTTTGAATATGGACAAACAATCTCGCTATTGTTTTGCTGAGGTCTTACTAAACGTAAGATAAAAAAATATTTATTTTTTGTATTATTTTTTTATGTATGTGTTTTATAGTGAAAAGTAAATTCTTTATTTTTCAGTATAAAACGCGACTAATTTTCTCAAAAATTTCGGGCCCCCTAAAGCTTCGCCCCCCCCCGCGTTGCGGGGTCTGGCGGTATGGTAGTTCCGCCAGTGTTCGGGAGCCAGTATACAGCCCGAGTGCTTTGCACCCGGTGCACTCCCGCTTATGGCCGGCACTGATGCGAAACAGGGCCGCCCTAACCACAGGGCTAAATGGGCTATAGCCCAGGGCGCAAGCCTTTTGGGGCGGCAATTTTTATTTCCCCGTTTGCTATTCTGTGAATTTTCTTACGAAGAGGGGCGCATTATTTTTAGTTGCCCATGGGCGCCGAATTTCTTAAGACGGCCCTGATGCGAAATGAAAACCACAACAGATGCTAAATATTGCAAATATTCTGTTTAAAACATATGTAATGTAAGCTAACTCGCTCAACTGAGTGTTCCATTGTTTATATTGTTTTTTACATTGTTTACACCTATTATTTACATGAATACGCGAAAAAAATATGTTTTTACTTTAAAAGCACTTTTGATTATTGCAATAGATCGTCTTATTTAGATTATGATTAAAGTCTAATAAGGTCAAAAGTCGTATCTTTTAAAGTAAGACCATTTGTTATTTTATAGAGACACCTTAACTAGGCAAGGCTGATATTCAAATATACGCGCATACCAGTTGTTAAAAATTTGTGAATGCTTCCGTACCGGTTGTTAAGTTTGAACTTCCTTTTTTTTTGCTCATCATATCGATCTGACTTCCTTTTTTTTTATCATTACTTCGATCCGACTCCCGTTTTTTACTTATCACTTCGATACGACTTTTTTTGTCAGCATTTTATTTTTTTTGCGTGCCGCTTAATAAATATTTTAAATATCAGCCCTGTGTATAGTTACCATGAAAATAAAAAGTATTCCCAACATGCAAACCGTCAGAATATTTCTTCCAACAAAAACAGAAATAGTAAATGTATATTTGCCCTCAAATATTGATTTATAATCTCTCATTTCTTCCATTCTTTTATTTCAGGAACGTTAACAAGCAATTAATTCAGAAAATTATTACTTTAGAAACTCTGTTACTAAATATAGACATATAATTCACACCCCTACATTGTTACTGAGAACTGCGTCTGACACTGCTGCGAGTAGGTGACCAAATTAACACAACTGACGTGCGGGTTGACTATAGCGTAGGCGACTTCCAATTGAATACGACGATAGTTAAAATATAACCTGAAGCATTTGGATTATTATTATTTTTTTTTTTTGAAGATATTCCTACAGTGCGGCCTTTCGTGAATAGAATTACGAAAGGTTTCTTGAAAAGTTTTATGTTAGTTAGTTAAAATTTCCGGCGCACAGCAACAAATGCTATATCCCAACTAACACAAAAGGTGCAACATAAAACCTAAATGATATATAGCATATTTATTATGGCAACACATATAACTTAATTGTTTTATATAACCTTCAATTATATTAAATAGCTGTATAAGCAATTTGGTGTCGAAAAATAGTTTTAAAAATGTTCTATCAGCTAAATATAAAGTAATTATACACTATATTTATAATTATTATTTTGTGACATCTATCACTTATTTTATAAAGCTAAATGCTCATCTAAATGTTTTTTTAACATTATTTCTAAATTTGGTGGCATAAATATATCTATGAAAATCATTTACCGTATATTCCGGCGTATAACACGCACTTTTAACATTGAAAGTTTTGTCAAATTTGTTGGGTGCGCGTTATACGCCGGGTATAAAACTTACCTGTTCGAAAATTAAAATGGTAATAGTGTACATAAGGTATAAATAGGATTCCTGTTATATAATGAATACACAAAAAAAATAAATAAACTTAAAACAAAATCTTTTCCGAAAGCGATTAACAGATATACCTTACCGGTTTATACATACGGTTGTTATGAAGGAATATTGGCATAAAAGTGTTTCCAGGAAAGCAGATTATAAGGGTGCGCGGTATACGAGGAATACCAAAAAAAAAAAAAAAAATAACAAAATATTCTAAAATGTTCGGTACGACCTTAATTACATGGCTTGGGTAGAAAGTAACAGCGTTCTAGGTCTTTTATAGTATATTAAATAATAAAAGTCCGGTAAAGTTATAAATTTTCTTCACCTCTGGTGAAGAAAACTTCTAACAACCGAAATGTTCAAATAATACGTCAACATTTTTTCGACTTGATTAGTTATAGATTAGAGCAGTGTTTCTCAACCTTTTCTGGCATGGGACCCCCCGAAATTATATAAATATTGTCTGCGGCCCCCTATGTATATATATATATATATATATATAGTGTATCAAGATAGAAGGAACACGATTTTTCTCGAAAAGGCAACATGTGAGCAAGTTGGGAAAAATTTTGAACTAAAATTTATACTAAAATTTCAATACTACTAAATATTAGTAGTATTGAAATTTTCCGGAAGTACAGGATATTAAGGACAGTTTCGAATTGTTATATGGGAACGTATGTCATACTGAGTACCTTTGGATAGAACTTTTCAAAAGAAACAACTTTTACTTTTTTAAAGAAACATTTTTTCAGTATCTTTTACGGTCGACAAAAAACTATAATATATATGACGATTATATTCCCTATAACGACTTGAAAGTAAAGTATTTTTATTTACAAGTGTTCAAAGTGTCTTATATTTTGATTTAAACACATTCGCATCCTTACTCTTGAGTTAGCTGTAGCTCGGAGAGTAATAAAAAAAATATAATAAAAAATATTGAACTTTTAAGTCGTACCTACTTCAAAGTACAACTTGAGTTTTGATTGCTTTTGATCAGTTTGTTTAGCAAAAGCCCATTTTACTCATTATAAAGTTAGCTAGTGACAACTTTAAAAAATTAATACTCCATTTAATTCCGCTTAACCGTTTGAAATAGCCTGTAGCTTAAATTAGTTGTCAAAATAAGTAATTAGATAGAATAATAAATAAAATATTTATTTCATTTATGTTATGAAAGGTATATTTTTCTGAATATAAATATAAGACTCGTATTTATAAATATGAATAAAATTTATATCTTGCAAGATTGAGCGCATTGCTATTATATTTTTATGTTTCAATCTTGTATGACTTCGCGGCCCCCCGACGAAGCCTTCACGGCCCCCCAGTTGAGAAACGCTGGTTTAGATCCTTCGTCGAAAAATATTATACTTGATGATAATGGAATGCCATTTGGTACACGTATTCTTCACGAAAATTAAATCATTTTTACCCGTAACACCTATTTTGAAAATCGCGGCAGACTCAAGATAGCGGCAAAAATAGACTATCAAGTACCATAACTATAAGTAGTTTTCACAATAGAGCGAAATAGCTAGAAATATATTTGTAGAATGAAGTTTTAGCTACAATTTGCCGCATAGTACGCAAATATGCGTCGATTGGTTTACGAAATGGCGTCTATAATGCAATTTGCGTATTTACAATTACATAACAGTCTTTTCTACATTTAAAAATATCCTTTAGATCAGTGATTCTTAACCGGGGCGCCAGCGCCCCTTTGTGGGCGTTTTGGAGGTCTGGCGGGGCGTTTTTAAATTTTTAGCATTTAGGGGGCGCTACAAAAGTTCAAGTGGGCATTGTATCAATATAGAAAAATAATTGCGTACACTGCATACATAACCATTGTAAATAATTGTGTAGACGATCGCGAATAACATATCGCGATCGGGTTACCACGTTGCGTCTGACTGTTTGGCTTTTGACAATTAGTGCCGGATATATTTGAAAAGATGAATGAAAATCTCCTGAATCTTCAAGGAAACAATATCAGCCTTATTAAAGCCAAAGGAGTTTTATTGAAGTTTATCAATAAACTCAAATTATATAAAAATAATCTTTGTCGGCGAGAATATCATCAGTTTCCTTTTTTACAACAATTAAAAGAAGATATGCTCAAGATTTGGAATCAAGATTGTAAATCAAGATTTGGAATATGCTCAAGATATGCTCAAGAGGATTCTGATTTGGAAACATACTGTACCCACATGGACGCCCTTGTCGAAGATATGATAATACGATTCAAAGACTTGCAGAAACTTGTGATACCAGCTTGGTTAATTAATCCATTTTTATCAGACGTAGAAAGTGTCAGTCGTCAGTCAAAATTTAAAAGATCAGTTTATTGGCCTACAAAATGACTATGTAGCCAAAATAATATTCAATAAATGTGATTATAATGCTTTTTGGGTTCGTTTTCGTCCTCAATACCCTCTTCGTGGAAAGAAGTAAAATTACCCATCATAGCATTTCCATCTTCCTATTTAGCAGAAAAAGTTTTTAGCGCAGTAGTGCATATATTGAAAAAAAAAACGAAATCGGTTACAAATAAGCCAAAGAGGAGATTTGAGATTATGTTTGACTAAACTTGTTCCTAATATTACGAAATTGGTGCAATCACATGAGGCTCAAGGATCTCATTAACTTTTTTTTAAATTTTTTTAATAATTTTTTTTTATTGAATTATTTACTTATTCTATTTAAATATTATTATAATGTTGTATGTGATATTAATATGGCATAAAAGGCAATAAATACATAACGTTTATAAAAATAATAACGTGTTTTATTTCTATTTCTCATCATTTTTTATTTGTAGTAGGAAATGCATTGCATAAAATACATACCTACGTAAAGAAAAGTGTAAATTTTGAATTTTGTTTTTTGTGTGGAGGGGGCGGTGGATAATTTTACTGTGGTAAAGGGGGCGATTCTTTCAAAACGGTTAAGAAACACTGCTTTAGATAGATAAAAATTCGCTGGAAGTTTTGTTATATAGATTATTATTAATTTTATTTCCGATTATTAGTTTTGGTATAAGAAACTATTGAGAACTATAGGGTTGTGCGCCGCCTTAAAAGCTGGGTAACGTCCAGAGGTCGTCATTTTGATAACTGATGGTGTTTCTTGTTTAAGATGCATCTAGATATGTACTATATACTAAATGAATATTGAAATATCTATAAGCATCTTATGGAATTTCACTGAAAACTTTGTGGCATTATTTATGGTAAGACTAGGTATTTAGTTTTTTATTGGACAATAGATGGATTCACAGTTTTCAATATTTTTTTCGCGTTAAATTAAATTAACTTCGGCATAATATATATTTTGTGCTTTTACGTAAATTGAGCGTTGGCGATACTTATTGTTAATCGAGCATTTTTGTTTTTTCTTTTGATGTCAATGAACAAAAAAATAATTAAATTACGAAGTTTAAAAGTTTACATTTTAAAAGTGAGGAGATTAAAAGAGCTTTATTAAATTCACTGAAAAAGTTGTTGATTAATCTTTTTACTCTTCAAATGTCAGACATCAATCAATTAAAATGGTATCAATCATTCCATTTCAACTTTTGAATAATTTTAAAGTTCAACGTTCTGATACTTTATTGCAACTGTAAAAATAAAATAAAAGAATAAATAAAAAATGCATTAAATTCGTACAAAGTTCACCATAAACATAAAATATTTAGTTAAAAGTAAATTTTTTAGGATTATCTGGTTAATAAAAGAAGTTTAATAGAGATTTCTTCTTTCTTTTCTGACTGTTTCTCACTTCTCACTGTTAATACTGATATTAAATGTTTCAGAAAAGTACTAAGACTATTTTTATTACTTAGTTTTCATGTTTCGCCGTTCCCGTAATACACGATAAGTATTCAGCAGCGTTGAAAAACAGGGGTGAGAGGGGTATAGGCCCAGGGCGCCACGAAGTTAGAGGCGCCAAAACGAGTGCTCAAGTATACACATCCTCAGTAGCGTATCCAGAAATGTACAGTGAATTTATTTTTTAATGCAACATGTACTATGTCATTACCATGGATATAGTTTTTGACAGCAATATAAATCATGTTCATTTTCATTAGCAACATAGAAAAAACCATATTTACTAGCAAAATCAAAATATTTTATTGAAAATACAAATAAATAATAATAATAATAATAAATAAATAACTAATAAAAACTTAATATTAGTATATTAATTTTGAATATTTATTATTATAATAAATATTCAAAAGTTTCTCCGTACTTGCATACAAAATGTTAAGCGATCATAAAAATTATTCAAAACATTCAGCAATTGCTCTTGAGGTATATTGTTGGATGCTTGAAAAATTTAGTCTTGCAGTTCAGCAACATCCCTAAGTTCTCCATTATATACTTGTGCCTTTAAATATCCCCAATAAAAAAAATCATTGGGTGCCAAATCCGGAGATCTCGCTGGCCAATTCATCGACCCTCCTCTTCCAATCCAGCTATTTGGGAAAGTTCTATGTAAATATTCTTTAACTATTCTAACGAATATTTAACGAATAATGGACTTGTGCGCCATCATGTTGAAACCATACTTGTCCATTAATATTCAGGTTTCGCAACGCAGGTAATATTTGGTTTTGCAAAAGGGCTAGATATTTTGCGGCATTAAGGTTACCGTCAATAAAATAAGGTTCTATAATATTGGTTCCTATTATCCCTGCCCAAACATTTAATTTTTGTGGCCTTTGAGTTTGGGAGGAATGAAACAAATGTAAATTTTCTCGACTCCAGTACCTAAAATTTTGTCTGTATACTTCACCATTTAGAGTAAACGTTGCTTCGTCAGTAAATAAAATTCTTTGAAGCATTGTTGGGTCGGAAATAATTTTTTCAAACATTTCAAAACAAAAATCTATACGTACTGCTGCATCCCTTTCTAACAATTCTTGATGATTTTGAAATTTGTATGATCGAAACTTTTCTTTTTTTAAGAAGTTAAAAACAAATCAAATACTGACACCAACGGTTTGTGCAATTAATCTTAAACTATTTTGATTGTTTTCTTCCACTTGTAATAATATTTCCAACTGCTTCTCTTCTGTAAGCACGTGGGATGTTGTTCTTTTTTTTTATTATGTTTTGACAAGGCATCCTTCGCGATGAAATTTATTAACAAGTCTTGAAATTGTAAAGGGATTTGGTAGTGGCCGATCTGGATAAGTTAAATACAGCAGAAACTTCTCTTAAACTCATTTGGGAGTTATACCAAGTTAGAGTCGATTCAAATAGAGTTGAGTTCATCAATAAAACTGTGCAGAAATGATTTTTCGTCTGGACGGGTCTAATTTACTTATAATAGGGGTATTAGGTTTGTGACTCATAGCCGTAGAAGTCTTGTGTGAGTTAGGAGCTTCAACGTGTTTATATAAAAATTTATTTTTCTATTCATAATTAATTTGCCTTTTGTCATTTATGACTGACTGTTTAATATTTATATTAAACAGCATTTTATTTATATTTTAATATATAGCTTTTAAATCGTTCCTTAACTAATTCAATATAAAATATTATTTAATTGTCCCATTTTGTTTAAAAATATTTTATTTGTCTCCGCCACTGGCGTTATCTTGTTTGCGCAATTTTGTAACGGTCGTGTATCCTTTTCTATTTGAATCGACTCTGCTATCATTTTTTTTTTTCATCTGTATACATGTTGATTAATTTTTAAATCAGCAATGAGCAAAAGTATACACACTAATTGTCTATGTTGCAAATGAAAATGAACACGATTTATATTGCTGTCAAAAACTGTATCCATGGTAATGACATAGTACATGTTGCATTAATAAATAAATTCACTGTATAAACGGGGGTTCACACACTTATTTTTGTTTCGAAGAAAATTATAAATTTTTATTTATATAAAAATATCTCGAACAAGCGTGCGCAATACCTCCTAACTGACTTTGATAAACTGCCTTTTTGATAAATCTGAATAAATAACATATATATTATATATATCGATCTAGAGGCAAGTTATCTTAGCCAGAAAAAAATCTAAATGCGTATATTTAAAATTTTCAATTGTTCCTAAAATTGGGGCTAGTTTCTGTTTTGTGTATCGTATATTATTTTCTTATGGTTAGTTAACATTTTAGGCGCACACCAACAGTGGTTATTTGTACCTAGTACAGCCCTTCTAAATGACTAGAGTGTATTATAAAAATATATTGCACGCGCGTTGGCGATATGTACTTGCTAGTTGCCGCGCCCGGCTTTGCTCGGGGACAGTTCCTTATTATTGAGCTACATTTTGGAGCTTACAACTTACCTGCTCGTATTGTTACCTGATAACGTAATGCATACGCTGCTTTTTCGTAATAAGGAAATTATTGTTATTATTATTATTATAACAAAGAGCAGAAGTCATAAGATTTGTATAGCTCTAAATAATGTACAATTATTAAGTATGTGCAATAACAAAATACATATATAAAAAAAGTAAACAAAGAGAGAGAGAAGAAAAGAAAACCAAAGTAAGTTAAACTAATCCTTAATAATAAACTTAGACTAAAAAAAATAATAACAAATTTACTGTCCAAACCTAAATATAAATCCAAATTGTTCATACTATTCGAAGACATAACATGTTCAGGTAGATTGTTCCAAATTTTAAAAATACGGTTAATTAAAAAATTAGAACGCACATTTTTTTTTAAAAAACCTCATGCTTTAATTTAAAAACATGCCCACGCAGCCAGCTATCACTATTGAGGGTGAAAAGATGAGATAGGTCGCACTTAAAATCGCCACGCATTATTTTAAGGAATGGAATGATGCCACCTCTCATTCTACGATGTTCTAAAGATGTTAATCTTAAAATTGCAATCTGTTATCGTAAAACAAAATTGTCTAATCACTGGTCACAATTTTGTAGCACGCCGTTGAACCTTCTCTATTAAGTTTATATCCCTTATTTAAGCCGGAGACCAAACTGACACAGCAAACTCCAAATGCGGTCTTATGTATGTAATATACAATTTTCTCAGTAGTTCCGGGACGGCTGACAAAAGGATCTTGATATCAAGTATAAGACATAGTTAGCCCTTTTCACTGATTTTAAAACTTGCCAGGACCATTGCATGTCTGAAGTGACAGTTATTCCAAGATCAATTTGTTCAGTGACTTGTTTAATTGGAACAGTATTTAATTTGTAGCAATATTTAGGATTATTGCGACCACAATGTAAGACGGTAGTTTTCTGTAGATTGAGAGATAAAAGCCAATCGTTAGACCACAAAAATATCAAATTAATGTCATCCTGTACAGTCTGGAATTTATTTGAAAAATTGTAGATTTTATTGTCATCTGCATACATGCTGCAGGGAGAAGAGATACACGCTTTTAAGTCAGCTATATAAATTAAGAAAAGCAAGGGGCCAAGCGCAGATCCTTGTGGAACACCACTAAGTACAGGCCGTTCCGATAACATGTTGCCAATATTGACTTGAAAAAATAGTTCGGTTTAGAAAGTTTTGATCCAAAGTAGCAGTTTTCCACGTATACCATAAATGTCTGATTGGAACTTTGTCAAAAGCTCTCAAAAAATCCAAATAAATAATATCCAGAGGCATAGATCATGTGCCTTTGTCCAGAAGTCGGTTGAAGACAGCATATTTGACGAAATATTTGTCATGACGAATGACTATCGGATCTAGGTCAATCAGAAGTACATGGATGTCGTACGGAATCCGGTTCCAGTTCACACGGTTCCAAGTTCCAGTCAACACGGTGACAAGCGAGATACCGACGCCATATTCCCAAACATCGGGTGGCCAAGCAAGCAGTACCATGTGAGTGGGAGAAGGCTTCTCCAGGCTCCACGATTCTCCGCCGGGCAGCCCCCGCCTCGGAGATAGGTCGAAGCCGATTCCGGCTAACACTGGGTGGACCGAAGTCTTCCCCAATGCTATGGACAAATTCATACAATCAGGGGCGTACCTAAGGTAAATGGCGCCCACGGCAAACATTAAAATTGCGCCCCTATCCAAACATGTGTCATCCACTTTTTGAAAATTAAAATTTAAAATAACTTGACTGGAAATAGGTTATATTTAATAATTAAATAAATAAATAAAACAAATACTAAAATCAATAAGTTTTAAACGTACAATATTTTCTACATATTGAAATATTAGATTTTTGTTTAAACATAAATCACAGTTTATTAAAGATCACTTTCACTGAAACACCTGGTTTTAGACATGTGGCAACATGAGTGGAGCCGCACACAGAACGTTAAGTTGCGACAGATTAAGGGAGACGTTAAACCATGGGGTTCTTCCTGCAGGATTAACCGCAGGGAGGAACCCACCATCACACGCCTCCGTATAGGTCACTGTTATTGGACCCATGGACACCTCCTTCGAGGTGAAGAGGCCCCTATCTGCGGGACGTGTAACACAGATTTGTCTGTGTTACAATTTTTAACTGAGTGTTTACAGTTCGAGGATGTCAGGGAGAGGTTAGGCCTGTGCTATGACCTGCCAGTTGCTTTAGGTGAGGACAGGGTACTCATGGACAGGCTGATACTCTTCCTGAGAGAATCGAACTTATTGTTTTATATGTGAAGTCTTGCACCTTATTTTAATGTATTCCTAGTTATGGACTGTGATATTCAATGGTAATCGGCCCCTTTACAGCCTCTTACCATCACCCTGCGTCTGTTCATTTTTTCGAACAGACTTTTTATATTATTTATTTTTATTTGTCCGTGCAAGATTTCCTTTATTGAGTATGCGTATTTTTAATTATTCTATTTATTTATTTACTGTCTAATTTATTGTTTTTAATATGTGGTGTAGTCATTGAGATGGGCTGCGTTAGGCGTAAATAGCCTTTGTTGCTGTGCGCCAAAAATTTGAACTAACTAACTAACTATTGCCTCTTGTATTTATTTCGGACCACATATTGCTGAAACTATACACTTTCTTTCATTCTAGAACAGGCAAAGTACAAGATTTTACTTTTAATGTAATTTTTTTTCAAAATATTTTTTTAATTACTTTTTATTCTTTTTGATTTGTTTTCCTTTTTTTATTTTTTTGCCATTTTGCGTCCCCCTTGCACGTGCCATGCCTGCCATACCCCCAGGTACGCCTCTGCATACAATTACATTGTAAATTGGATATATACTTATAAATTGTAATTTTAAAACCAGGAGTTACCTTTCAATCTAACCACCCACGTGACAATAAGTTCAGCCGTTTTTACCTGAATCTCGGGTATACATACAGACAGATGGACTGACAGACAGACAGACAGACTAAACATTTTTTGTTTTGCGGATATTGTCTTATAATCATCTGATACGTTTAGAAACCAAATATGAGGCCGGAAAAACAGGTATAGCCTCAAATTTTATTAATATAGATTACCAACAATATTTTTAAGTCTCTTTTGCGTAGCGCCTTTGTGCGGCGTACAACTTGCACACTTACTTGCGTCACCCCTGGCCTTTTGCTTCAGCCTATTCAATTCAATTCAAATTTAAATTTATTTCCCAAGTTCAAAAATATATAGATACATTTTTGTAAACAAACATTGTAACATTTGTAAAACATTTTGTATATACATAAACAATGTTTCCTATAGTTACGAAAAACAAACATGTATAACAGTATCTCTAACAAAAGCAAAAATTTATAAAATATAAGATGGGCAGCTAAACACACTAATACCCTTTTCACACTAGAACTTTAAGATCGAATGTTAAAGTGAATGTGTCTTTAAACGCTAATGTGAAAACGTATGACCTCGTCTAAATACAAGCGATGTTTAAGACAGAGATCTGCGTCTTAAACATCGTCCGCATTGCCAACATAATTTCTATTATAAAATACTCTTTGAATTTGTGCTGTCAAGATTGTGTATTATCATAAACAAGAATACTGTATTATATCGACGTTATAAGAAGTTTATACTTATTGTTATAATAAAATTACTTATTTTAATAATGTGTTTAATAAAATACAGAGCTACAATAATTCAGATAAAATGTATCGACTTACATGTTAATACAGGTGTAATATATTCTTTATTGTAGAGTCTTTATTATAGAATGAAATGTAATATCCATATTTGTTTATAATAATTCAAAATGTGCGTCTGCGCAGACAGTTCAAAACTGGTAATTTCCTGACGGTAACTTAAGGACAAAATTACTGTAGCTGATGACAGCACCGGAAATTTAAACATCAAGTATGAAAGCAAACCGATTTTAAACATCCGTGATCTTTAAGTTCACTCGTCTTAAAGTTCTAGTGTGAAAAGGGTATTAGCAAAGAAAGCTTGTACTGTGCTCAGCTGATTCCTCTAGATCAGAGTTTCCCAAACTTTTTTTCTTGTGGAACCCTTAGGCAATTTTTTACGGATCATGGAACCCTTGCCATACCTAAAGCTGTTATAAATTAGATTAGTCAGTATTCTAGGCAGAGATATTAGCGTTGACATCTGAGTGATATTCGCGTACATAGCGTTTCCAATACAAATTCCGTGACATTGAACGATAACACCGATGCTAACATGAACTTCATTGTCCAGAATACTACCATAGATATTAAATAAAACAAAAATTATGATAAGACATTTTATTTATTTTAAAAATTAAATAAAATAAAATTTTGTAACTACAATAAATGTTTGAATAAATTGCAAAGACATGTTTTTTATTAAAAAACACAAGTTTAGTGCGAAGGATGTAATTGTTTTTTAATGTCCAATATTTTCGCAAAGTTTGGTTGAATATTTGTTAATTATATTCGCATGTCTGGTCGTGCGTCCAATCTATTTCGATATTTCGTTTTGGTATTTGCATATCTCGAAAATCCAGATTCACACAAATAGGTTGTTTTCGAATGGTGAAAGAGCTCGAATAGCCCTCTTTGATAAATCTGGATATTCGTTATGTATGTTGCACCAGAATGCAACATTCTGGTGCAACATACATAGTGACATACAAGTGACATTTCCCCAAATTTAGATTTTAATTGGGTATCAAAAACAATATCAATTAAATTATGTAGTCAATTCTTGGGATATTAGGTCAATAAGTAAAACACTTAGATATTCATATATTTGAATAGACCGGTTTCGACAATTTTATTGTCTTCTTCAGTATCTCTGAGGAAAAATTGAGAAGAAAAATATTTAATATTACAATAATGTTCACAAAAATTAGTATGAAAATTAACAATTAAATAAACATGTGTATCAAAAAAGAAATAAATAAAAACTTACTCAAATTACTAATGTAAATAATAGTTTGTAAATGTATTTAAAATAAATAAAACTCATTGTAAGAGACATGTGGTATCACAGATAAATAAGCGTCAAAAGTTAAAATGGTTAAAATACTTTAAAAAAATTAATAAATAAAATTCTTGATGGACATGGACCAGAAGATTTTACAATATCAATTAATTTTTCATAATCCAGTGCTGTAAATTCAATGGGCTTTTCTTCAACTTTGTATGGGTTTTGTACCCAGTAATATTATTTTAATATTATATCACAACTTGTCTCGCGGAACCCCAAAATTATTTCGTGGAACCCACTTTGGGAACCCCTGCTCTAGATTATGCGAATCATTAGAACTTGCAAAAGAAAATAAGAAATCAGTATAATTAAACATGCGTTAACATATTATGTACTGAATGTGTTAAAAAACATTCTTTGTGTAAAATAAACATTTTCATGTGAAATTTTTTTGTTAAGAATACTCAAAAACTTTAATAAACAAATTGTTGTTATCTGATATATATTTTTTATTTCAATAATAAAAATTTTGAGTTTATTAATTTTTCTGAGGTGTGTAGGAATAATATTATAAAGTTTTGGACCGAAAAAATTCATATTTCTTTGACAGAGACTCTTTTTTAGAATAGGAATTTGTAGGTAATAATTATTGTTGTGTCTGGTATTGTAATTGTGATTAATTAAATAATTATTTTTATCTTTTTTATAATAGTAAATAATGGCATTCAGAATATATAAATTTCTAACGTTAAATATGTTATTTTCCGTGTATAGTGAATCTGTTCAGAAACGACAATCTTTTTTAAAAATAATTTTTAATATGCAATTTTGAATAATTTGTAGATTATGAAGTGCATTATTATAGAGACCACCCCAGCAAGTTATACCATACCTAATGATAGACTCTACAAGGGATGTATAAATAATTTTAATTGTTTAATATTTAGTATGTCTCTAATGCAATAAAATTTTGGAATCAAGTTTCTGATTTTTTCTCACTGTACTTTCAGTGTGTGAGTTCCATCTCATGTGTTGATCGATCTTAACACCGAGGTATTTTAAAGATTTAACTTTTTTTATAAATTCAGATGTGTTATTAATTTTAATTTCTAGAAAGTTTGGTTGTCCTGGGGACGATAAAGAAAATGAAATAAATTTCGATTTATTGATGTTTAAAGTGAGTAGGTGCGAATCTAACCATTTTTTTTTTTTTTTTTTATATATAAAATAGACCTTGAGATGTTTTTTCAAGGGTTTCTGACCATGTATCTCCTGCAAATATCAGTGCTGTGTCATCAGCATAATGCCGGGTTTACATTGGTAGTGTAACAGAGCTAGTAACTAGCGCAAGTACTACGCGCTTTAAACTACTATCTTATTTTCAAGATAGTAGGTGTTCATACGCAATTGACATACATATCTTATTTTCTGGATAGTAAGTGTCAAAACACATTTGACATCTTCACTGTGATTTTGTAGTGAAATTATATTTTTGCAAAAAATAGTTTATGAATGTGGATATACATCGTCGCAGGCGTGATGCCATTAAAAAAAAAAATTGAATTACATCATTTCTTGTGGCGGAAATAATTGATTGTCTTATTGACGTAATCGGTACAGAATATAAGCCTAAACGAAAATGGGTTAGAAATGGATTGATAGAAAAACTACCCATGGCGCATCAGTCCTTCTATTTCGTGAATTAGCCATGGAAGATCAAAAAGAGTACAGACTGCGTTTAAGAATGATACCAGATGATTTTAATAGGCTATTAAATTTAATTAGTCCATTAATACAACGAACTGATACATTAATAAGGGATGCGATTCCAGCAAAAATAAAATTGGAATTAACACTTTATTTCTTAGCCACAGGAAATAGTTATTATAGTCTACAACATCTTTTTCGTGTATCAAAGGCAGTTATTTCACAGATGATTTCAAAAATCATCAATTAATAAATCAATGTTACGCAATTTATGTAAATAAATTGTAACTTACCTGATATGGGTTTTTTTCTATTTGTTATGACAGGTTACCGCTTGCCGCCAATTTGAAATGAATCAATTTGCGTAGTGGGGGAAAAGACAGTAGCTAGTAAATACGTCGACGAGCTAGCTGCTATCCTAGCCCAATTACTAGAAGCTAGTAGTCTACTAGTCACATTGTCAACTGTTTACACAGGGATAGTAACTAGTTCCTAGTTACTTGCGCTAGTTATTAGCTCTTTTACTCTACCAATGTAAACCCGGCATTAGAAATGATTTGCCCACTATTTTGTAGATTACATAAGCCATTTATATAAATTAAGAACAAAATGGCTGAGATTACGGTACCTTGTGGGATACCAATTGAAACCAGTAGTTTAGAACTAATTGTTTTATTAATTTTTACACACTGAAATCGATTTGATAGGTAGCTTTCAAAAAGTTTTAATACTGTTCCTCTAATACCTAAGTCTTCTAGTTTGTTTAGAAGAAGATTATGAGGCACAGTATCAAAAACTTTAGCCAGGTCCAAGAAAACTGTAAGGTTTTTTTTATTATTATTTAAGTCTGAAATTATTTTTGATGTAAGTATTGCTTCTACAACTGTAATTCCAGTATTGGCAATAGATCTAATATTTTTCACGAAATTTACATATGATGATATGACGCTTTCTCTTTAAATTTTCTAAATTCGCGTTAAAACTGTATGTGTAGATACAAATCTAACCTAGAATGAGGAAGTGGCGTGCTGTAAAACAATAAACCTCTCTGTCATTGCCTACAATTAAATGGAGACGAGTATCTTCCCATACGATGAAGATAAATTGAATATAAATGTTTACTTTTTTTCGCTAATGATCATATCTGCAAAACAAATATCAAAGACACAATTTTAATTGTGTATTTACGTCATTGTCTACAAATTTAATATTAAGTGCACGCACTCTTTACAATTAAAGCTTATCATACACGGAACAGTTTTCATGTTATACAACACGTGATTTTACAGAAATCAATTCCTGTCATAAGGCTCGATTACATTGAACGAGTTTATTAGCTACTTTCTGACAAATTTATTCGCTGTTACTTAGGCGCGCGCACAGAAGTATGGTCTGGGGGATCCACTTAGAAAATATATCTGTAAAACAATACAAATGTATGCAAAGAAATGTCCCAGCGAGTAAACTGAAGACCGGTATACTTTATTCGCTACGAGTATTCGGAAACAAGTAGCGAGATATTTCGCGAGGAACATAGCCTGTGAAAAAAAGTCAGAGTAAGCCGTTGAAGAGATAGACAACAATAAAATTGATGTGAAGTGTGAATTTTCACACATTTCAGGGTTTTGCAGGTATTTAGTAAGTGAATGATGATTATTTGGGATGCCAAAACAAATTTTATGACAAAATATTTTTTTATGAATTTTAATTCGAATGCCTATTACCATTATTTAAGTTTTTAAAGATGTGCAGTATTTTTTTTTTATATATCAAGGTTCATTAAGATTTTGAAAATTGCGCCTATGGCTTCCATTGGTTGTTTTTAGTCATAGCTCCTCCACTTTGATTTCGTGTACATTCAAATATATAATTAAATTATAATTTCAACAATTTCCACTGGTTATTAAATTTACGCTATTAAAAATTAAATGCAACAATTGACAAAATATAATTAAAATTTTGAAAAAATAATTTAAACAATATAAAAATGCAAAAAAAAATAAAAAATAATATTGTCTCCTCACGTAGGACTCGAACATGAGTTCGATTATGAATTCTTGGACAGAACGCAAGTATCTTAGCCATTGCACCAAGAAATACGTTACTGTTTAGCGTATTATATAACTATAAGTTGTCAACATTATTAGCAAAAAAACACAAAAAATGCTTTTTTTTCCAAAAACATAATCTGATCAAAAATTCCTGTTGAACTATTCCGGTTCACACCAATGTACATTACTTAGAATTTTTTCAGATTTTTAGTTTAAACCATCTGGGCTACAGGGTGTGGGACAAAATTTTTTTTTGAACAATTTTGTTAGAAATACTGTCTAAATAATTTATTTTGCAAAAATAAAAATTTGATCGTTAATCCACGTACCAAGGGCTTTCATTTGATACCCTACTCAGAATTAAAAAAAAATATTTTTTTTTTCGATGAGCACATATTTGTTTATATTTTTAGGGTGATATGTTTTTTAGATGTTTTAGTATTTTTCCTATGTGCGGGTCAAAGAGTTGTATAAGCATGCCAAATTTCAACTCTCTAGGTTTAGCCGTTTGGCTACAATTTTTACCGAACAGACAGACAGACAGACAGACAGACAGACGACAAAATGACGGTATAAGGGTTTTTTGGTCATACCTACAAAACCCTAATAAGGCATATTGGAGATAATCGAAAACGAAAATAAAAACTGTTTATAACTGTATTTTTGTAGGATTTTGTGAGTATGACCAAAAAACCCGTATGACATTACTCTGTCTGCCTGTCAGTCTGTAGGGTATAAAATTAGACCAAAACTGAAATTTGGCATGCTTTAACAACTGTTCGACACACATATAGAAAAATTATTATAAATTCAAAAAAATCACCTGTGGCCACAACAGGACCGATCGCCATCACAAAGTACTTGTTTAATTTATGCTGCTTTATCAAAAAATGTCTCAAATAAAAGTTGTTAGTTATTTCTTTTATAGCAACTTTTGTTAAATAAAGTTTTTTGAAATATTTCTCTGTTGTGAAATATTCGCAAAAATCTTAAAACCGACACGAGTCGAAAAAAAAAACCTTTGGCCACCACAGCACCGACCGCCATCACAAAGTACTTGTTTAATTTATGCTGCTTTATCAAAAAATGTCTCAAATAAAAGTTGATAGTTATTTCTTGTAAAGCAACTTTTGTTAAATAAAGTTTTTTGAAATATTTCTCTCTTGTGAAATATTCACAAAAATCTTAAAACCGACACGAATTAACTACCATTTCTAGTTAACCGATTTTTACCTAAAGTTGATCAACTCGTGCCATTGATGTCAAAAGCTTAAATATGAAGTTTCATTAAAATCCTTTTAGCCGAATTTGCTCTGCACGTGTACACGGACCGCAGACAGTCCGACAGACAAACAGACAGACAGACAGACCGACAGACATCATGCTAAAAATAGTCATGCTAAAAATAGATAAGTAGGGACCTCAGTTCGTGGAGAACCATCGAAATCTCGAAATGTAAAAATCGGTATGATCACAATACGTCCACTTACATGATGTATAAATTGTCAAACATAAGGAGATCTTATTGCTGTCAGATGGGCGGACACTCCTACCGGCCGTCGTTTTGAACCGGGAGACTCAGTGGCGTTCGTACTCATTGTGAATCGACTACAATTGTACATACACTAACTAAATAAACCATCGTCGGACGACAATGTATTTATTACTTAATATATAATTGCCCCAATGTCCAGTCCCTAATAGTGAGTGCGGATCATATTAACCCACTGCGCGTTTAGAGATTTATGGCTTTTGGCTCAAAATATTTCTCTGTTGTGAAATATTCGCAATAGTGTTAAAACCGACACGAGTAAACTTCCATTTCTAGTTAACCGATTTTTACCTAAAGTTGATCAACTCGTGCCATTGATGCCATTGATGTCAAAAGCTTAAATATGAAGTTTCATAAAAATCCAAGGAAGACAAAATTATTTAAATTATGAATAAGGTTCACACGTCTAAATTTCAAGTGATGATCTAAAAAAAAGGTCCTCGCTTCGGAAATACAAACTGATGACCTAAAACAAAAAAGGTCATCACTTCGGAAATACAAGTGATGACCTAAAAAAAAGGTCCTCGCTTCGGAAATACAAAGTGATGACCCAAAAAAGGGTCCTCACTTCTAAAATACAAGTGACAACCTAAAAAAAAAAAATTGATGTGAAGTGTGAATTTTCACACATTTCAGGGTTTTGCAGGTATTTAGTAAGTGAATGATGATTATTTTGGATGCGAAAACAAATTTTATATTAAAATATTTTTTTTGTTAATTTTAATTCGAACGCCTAATACCATTATTTAGGTTTCTAAATATGTGCAGTATTTTTTTTTTATATAGCAAGGTTCATTAAGAATTTTAAAAATTGCGCCTATGGCTTCCATTGGTTGTTATAAGTTCCGCCCCTCTGATTTCGTGTACATTGAAACAGAATTAAATTATAATTTAAACAATTTCCACTGGCTATTAAATTTACGCTTTTAAAAATTAAATGCAACATTTGACAAAATATAACTAGAATTTTGAAAAAATAATTTAAACAATATAAAAATTTAAAAAAAAAAAACAAAAATAATATAGTCTCTTCTCACAGGGTTCGATCTCTTTCGGATCGGGTTACTTGGGTGAAAAATCAGCGTCTAATACCATTAGACCAGCATACACGTTACAGTGTGGCGTGTTACAAAGCTATAACTTGTGTACATTATTAGCAAAAAATCACAAAAAATGTGTTTTTTTCCAATAACCTACTCTGATCAAAAATTCCTGTTGAACTATTCCGGTTCACACCAATGTACATTACTTAGATTTTTTTCAGATTTTTAGTTTAAACCATCTGGGCTACAGGATGTGGGACAAAAAAATTTTGGCAAAAATCGCTTCAAAATAATTTATTTTGCAAAAATAAAAATTTGATCGTTAATCCACGTACCAAGGGCTGTCATTTGATACCCTACTCAGAATTATAAAAAAAAAATTTTTTTCGATGAGCACATATTTGTTTATATTTTTAGGGGGATATGTTTTTTAGATGTTTTAGTATTTTTCCTATGTGCGGGTCAAAGAGTTGTATAAGCATGCCAAATTTCAACTCTCTAGGTTTAGCCGTTTGGCTACAATTTTTACCGAACAGACAGACAGACAGACAGACAGACAGACGATAAAATGACAGTATAAGGGTATTTTGGTCATACCTACAAAACCCTAAAAAGATCCTCTTTGTTTTTAAAATTTTCTAGTGTGTTTGTGTGTTTTTATTTTTATGTCCTTCCTTCTTAGGGGGGGGGTCCCTCCCCTGGGTGCGCTACTGGTATCCAGACCAAGCTTTTAAAACATAGATTAAGAAATGAAAAGTAATTTGTTTAAATGTCTTTATTTTAAACAATTTTTGTTAAAAATGTACTAAAAAAACTTTTGTTCCGCATCCTAGGGGAGTTAATCTAAAAATCTGAGTAATGCACTTTAATGTGAACGGGAATAGTGCAATAGGAATTTTTGATTCTATTGTAGGATTATAGTAATAAATATTCAACTGAGATAAATGCCTCAGATAACTGCAGTTATTTCGTCAATTTCGAAAGAGCGTGAAATGAATTGTACCTACAAAATCCTATAAATGCGTGAAAATTCATCTAAAATCATCAAATTTTTTCCAATTTCGCAAAAGTTTGTAAAATCGCGTGATTGTTTTATATAACCAAAATTTCTGTTGTTTATATTTCGGTGTAGCGCAGCCTTTATTATTATTTACTCAGCACGAACATCGTTACCGTAAATATTTAATTAATTTGTTAATGATAGCAATTAAATGAAAAACAATAGTAATTTTTCCGCGTTTCAAAGATATGAAAGGTTTCTCCCCATGTTTAAATAATAATTCTATTGTTAAATAACTCAATATGATGTTGGAAGTAGAGATAAAAATGTCAAGAAACTTATAAAACGGAAAATATCATTTATAATAACTGTTCATAAAGTAGTTTATGTCAAAATTGACAACCATTATTTTTTATAGTGCTCTAATGGAAAAATGTCTTACTAGCTTTAGGCGATGACGGTGTTACAAAATTGATGGTTAGAAAAAATTGATGATCCGTAGCATTAGTGATCTATAAACAGGCTATCTACAATATTGCATAGATTAGATGTGTGACAAGGTTTTTTCAGTTCTGTAGTACAATTATTTAAAATTTAAATAAACTTCCTTATTTTCGCATGTACGAATATCTGGATATTGAATATATCGAATTGGTTTGCAGAATTTCTCGTGGTCGTGCGTCAGTGCCGCAACAAGTGTGGTGCGACAGGTGCCACCGCACCAGGCGCCGGATTCATAGAGGCGCCGAATGGCCATTTTTTTTTTTTATTATTATCTTTTATATTATTAAACTATAATCAACACAAATTTGATTTCATAATCGAAAGTTTCAAATGGCAGGCAAGATCATTAATTGATAACTGTACAACTGACACTGCAATGCAATTATTAGAAGTGACCCACACTTACGATTTAAAAGATGTGTACCCTAATATTGGCATTGCACTGCGCATATTTTTAACGCTCCCTGTAACTGTTGCTTCGAATTAACGCAGTTTTAGTAAATTAAAGTTAATAAAAAATTATTTGCGTTCTACAATGGGCCAAGAGCTTGTAAAATTTAGCTTTAACAGAAAATACTAGAAAATACAGCGCAGTCATTAAATTATGAAGACTTAATTAACGAATTTTCGCAGTTAAAAGCCAGAAAAGTTCATATTATTTAATTTTCCATTCCGTTAAAGTGATTATATAATATATTATTAAAATACCTATATATTTATTATTTTTTGTTCAAATATCCCTTTTGTTGTCATTAAATATATATTTTTTTATTTATTTTGTTATTCAATTATGTAATATAATATTTCTTTAGCCCTTTTGTGTTTCATTTTAGGTGTTTTTCATTTTGTGTTTTATTGACCTAGAGTTTATATTTTGTCCCCTTTTATATTAGTTGATTATCATGATTTTTAAGTTTATTAAAAGATTTGTAACATAATTTGTTAATATAATCGTTAATATTGCAATTTAAACCAAACCAAAGAAAAAGGTTAAAACTTAACTAAAAAATAATACCAATGAATGTTTTTTTAAATTTTTTTTTTATAAATTTATTGTTAAAAAAATGACTTTATAATATATATTTTTGTATGTTCCTTTACTGATAATAAGATAGTTCCTTTATTAGGAGTAAGTGTTCCTTTTCTGGCGATTTTGTGATTTTTATGAATAAAGTTATGTTTTTTATTTTTCTAAGTTATTCTTTTATTTTCACTTGCATCAAAATAAAACAATAAGATTTTACGGATTCTCTATAAAATATAAAAAGTAAATATCTTAAATAACATTTTGGTGAAGAAAACAACGTAAGTAAATGTTTTAAACGTTACCTTACTGATGCAATCACCCTACCATAAAATTTTAAAAATTGCGTACGTAATTAGAGAGGGTGGGAGGGGGGGCGCCAAATAATTTTACGCACCGGGCGCCAATTTATGTTTTTGCGGCACTGTCGTGCGTCCGTCAGTGATGAATCTCGTGAAGGTCGACCAAAATCGGTTGTGATTCAAAAAAACATCGATGCTGTGCTTAAAATGATTGAAGAAGATCGGCATGTGACTTACCGCGAGATAGAGGCATCCTTTGGCATATCGTAGACTGCAATACATTCGATTTTGTATGAACATTTAACTGTGAAAAAGATCTGTTTTCGATGGATTCCGCATAGTTTGACCGAAGCTCAAAAAAAAGGCTCGTGTTGATTAATGTTGGTGTAAGGGAATGCTAAAAAAAAAACAGTGGCGAAGGAAGACCCCCGCTAGACTTGCCCTCCCATAAAAAAAATAATAATAAAAAAAATACATATATTTTTTTTTTAATTTTAAAAAAGATTTAGGTAAATCTTCAAAAATACATCAAATTATGTCCTATACAATTTTTTGTCCAAGGCTTGGTTTACTAGTTACGAATTTTTCTAAATTTTAATGTTTAATAACTTCCGTATCCGGTTTCGGTTTTTAACAAAAAACAATAAGGTTCTTCCCAGTTATTAGGAGAATTTTTTAATACCAGAACGAACTCTTTAAGTTAAATCGTTTTTGAGTTATCGTGTTTACACACAGACACACACACAGACACACACACATACGGACGGCACTTCGAAAATAGGTTTTTTGGATTCCCTGGACCATGAAACGTGGTCATCAGTCAAAATCTCGACATCGAAAATTTTCGCGATTACAATACTTGCCCCTTATATATTAAGGTCGGGCAAGTAAAAATCAAGCTAGGCATTGCAAAATCCGTATACAACATCGTTACAGGTGCCGAAACTTGGATTTATTCTTATGAACCGGAAACTAAGCAACAATTCACTGTTTGGGTGTTCCAAGATGACCCAAAACCCACAAAAGTTATTCGTTCACGAAGCACTTCCAAGAAAATGATCACTTATTTCTTCGGTTGTACTGGTCACAACTATTACTTTAGAGGATCGGAGAACAGTTAATGCTGAATGGTATACAACAGTTTGTTTGCCAGAAGTCATCGACAAAATCAGGAAAAACAACCAAAAACGTCGCATCATTCTTCATCATGACAATGCAAGCTCCCACACAGCACGTCAAACAATTGATTATTTGAAGGAGAAAAACATAGATGTGTCTTATAATGTCTTATTGCCCGTATTCACCTGATTTATCCCCTAGCGACTTTTTTTTTTGTTCCCCAGTGTCAAACAAAAAATGCGTGGACAGCGATTTTCAAGAAGCCTCAAGAAGCTGTTGAAGCCTTCGAAAATCTTGTTTTTGAGATACCAACTTCAGAGTGGAAAAATGTTTCGAGAATAGGTTTGAACGCATTCAAATCTTAAAGGCGAATATTTTAAAAAGCAATAAAACAGCTTGTTCCAAAAAAAAATCCGTCTTAAGTTAGTTTTACACAGTTCAATTAATTGATAAACAAATTTATCAAGTTTTTTGTCAATTAATTGAAAAATTTATTGGTAACCTTGGGAACATAAACATCACTTTACACACATCAATTTATTTATCAATTTTTTTGAAAATTTTTACATTACCAACTGTAAAACATGTTGACATATTTATCAAAATGAAAATATTGAAAAAATCTTCACAAAATTACGAGCTGTGAACAAAAACAAAAGAAATAACCTAGATGATGATAAATTAGAACGTTTGAGGTTATGTCAAATTTGAAACCGAAATACAAATAATATGTTTCGAGGTTATGCTACAACTAAACAGTTGGCAATATCTTAACAGATAAAAACATACCTAGAATTCCCTAAAAAATTGATGCAAAATTGACGAAAAATAGAACTTGTTCTATTTTCAAAATAAATTGATCAAATTTTTTGTCAATTAATCGATCAATTAATTGACGAAATTTTTACGCTTTACACACATCAATTAATTGAATGTCAACTTTTTCAATTAATTGATCAATTAATTGAATCGTGTAAAACCCACTTTAGTTTTTGTAAAAACTTAAAAGGTAGCCCTTCACATGGTAACAAACCTTGTGACCATGTGAAGCTTTAACGGGTAACTTAATTGTAGGTAAATTCGTCATGGAATATAGAACCTTCAACTAACCTAATTGTGTTTATTTCAATTATTATATTTCTAAACAATGGTACCAAATAAATTAAAATATAAAACACATAAATATTTCATTATTTCTAAAACTGGGTAATTAGGTATTGTTTTTGGTTCCCAAAACACCATTAAATTATTAAAATGTTTAATGTACTTTAAAGGAAAAAAATAAAATAAACGAAAAAAATTCATCCATTTTCTCTTTCTCATGTTTTCTAAAAGCTAATTGTTAAAATCAAAAATTGGAATTGTTTCACGCATTGCATGTGAAGATAAATACAAGTCTGTTATTTTAATTTGAAATTAGGAACAAATAACTGAATTATTTATGTAACAATGAAATCGGTAATGTTCTAAGAGTGCAACTATTACAGGAATTTCTACGGTCTATTTCACTAATTATTTACCGTACAAAGGATCTTACGTATACAGATTTCAGTATAATGCATACATATGCGTCTATTAACAAATAAGATGTAAATTGCTTTCATTTGATCTTGATTATTTGTAATTTCTTACACAATATTATATTTAAAATCTAATTTCATCTCGAATTAAATTAGTTTCTTAATATTTTAAGTTAACGCTAAAAACTTGAAATATATTATTAACTTAAAATAAACGGACCATACGTACTCTTTTTACCGACCGCCAACATATATAAAGCGTGTTCTACATTATACAATTCTCATCAAATTTTCATACTTATTTCTTTGACTAGAACTTGTGCTAGAAATAAATCAGTGAAATTGTACAGTGTAGAACACGGTATGTAGCCAAGGTCAACTTTATTGAAAACTAGATTTAATCCAACTATTCTTGAAAACACATCCAACTTGGAACTCGGTGCATGCGCAGTAGACAGTTTTAACAATAGTACCAACATTAAAATTACGCTTGTAAATATTTTGTATTACCACGTGTTTAATAGTGTTTTGTTGATCATTGGTTTGAATAAGCGAATATATAAATTGTGTTTTGTACGTAAATCAGTAATTTTACAAATCTAATAGCTAGGTTATAAACATTTGACAAGATATAAATTATATTTTTATGTTGGTACTTTGAATGAACTGAAACACGTGTAAAAATTTCATTCTCTACCAAAAAATTGAAAAATAAATTGTATTAAAACTTTGACAACTTCTAGTTCAAAGAAAAAAGTTTAGAAAATTGATGAATAAAGTATAATGTAGAACACGCTTAAGGGAGGTATTGTGATCATACCGATTTTGACATTTCGAGATTTCGATGGATCTCCACGAATTGAGGTCCCTAAATAACGTTTTGCCTATTTTTAGCATGACGTCTTCCGGTCTGTCTGTCCGTCCGTCCGTCTGTCCGTCAGTCTGTCCGTCCGTCCGTCTGTCTGTCTGTGTACACATGCAGAGCAAATTCGGCTGAAAGGAATGCTTATGGAACTTCATATTTAAGCTTTTGACATCAATGGCACGAGTTGATCAACTTTTGGTAAAAATCGATTGACTAGAAATGGGAGTTTACTCGTGTCGATTTTAAGATTTTTGCGAATATTTAACAGAAACATATTTCGAAAAAAAATATTTAACCAAAGATGCTGTAAAAGCAATAACTAACAACATTTATTTGATACATTTTTTGATAAAAAGAAAAAATTTTCGTTTTTTCTTAGTATCTATTTTTTTACCGACCGCCAACATATATAAGGGAGTAAGAGTGATCATACCGATTTTGACATTTACAGATTTCGATGGATCTCCACGAGGTCCCTACATAACGTTTTGACTATTTTTAGCATGATGTCTCTCGGTCTGTCTGTCGGTCTGTCTGTCCGTCCGTCCGTCCGTTTGTCCGTCCGTCCGTCTGTCCGTTCGTCCGTCCGTCTGTCTGTCTATCTATCTGTCTGTGTACACGTGCAGAGCAAATTCGGCTAAAAGGATTTTTATGAAACTTCATATTTAAGCTTCTGCCATCAATGGCACGAGTTGATCAACTTTTGGTAAAAATCGGTTGTCTAGAAATGGTGAGTTCACTTGTGTCGATTTAAGATTTTTGCGAATATTTAGCAACAGAAAAATATTTCGAAAAAAATGATTTAACAAAAGTTGCTATACAGGGTGTTTGTTTGAAACGGGGCACCCCGAAAATCTCTTTTATTTGTAAAGATACAAAAAATCTTCAGAACAAAAGTTAAACTAGACAAAAAGGCCCATCTAAAGGTTACTATAAGAATTCTGAGGCACTTCCGGTTTCACCGGAAATGATGTCAACTTTTGATCTAGCATAGGGAATCGATAATTTTATATTTTTTTTTAAATTAGCTTTACAATGACACCAAAAAGTCATATTTTTATGTTAACCATTTCAAAATGGCGACCATTTATTTACAAAATAATAATCAACATAAGTTTTACAAAGTTGAACGTAGTAAGCTTTGAAAACAATAAAAAAAGAAACAAAATATCTCTAAAATAAACTGTTATAACTAGTTATTAAGAATGAGAAAATGTGTGGACAATAATGGTGGTTTGATCGAACATTTGTATTTTTTTTTTTTTTTTTGTATAATAATTGTAGAAAGTAATAGTTTTTTTTCTTCTAAATAGTCAAATAGTTTATTTTAGAGATATTTTGTTTCTTTTTTTATTCGCGAAATAAATTATTTTGACGCTATTTTTGTCAAAATGTGTCCCACACCTGTAGCCCAGATGGTTTCAACTAAAAATCTGAAAAAATTCTAAGTAATGTACAGTTGTGTGAACTGGAATAGTACAACAGGAATTTTCGATCAGATTATGTTTTCGGAAAATAACGCATATTTTGTGTTTTTTGCTCCACGTAAAATATTCAATAACTTATCTAACAAACAGAACCAGTATGCTTTGATAGTATAATGGCACCATGGCTCCGCTCTACAGGCAATTTTATTTTTTCTGTTTGTTTTTTACAATTTTATTTTGTTTATATTATTTTTTCAAAATTCTAGTTATATTTGGGCAAATGTTGTATTTAATTTTTAAAAGCGAAAATTTAATAACCAGTGGAAATTGAATACACGAAATCAGAGGGACGGAGTTATGACTTAAAACAACCAATAGAAGCCATAGCAATCAATTTTCAAAATCTTAATGAACCTGCACATAATATATAATTTGTTTTTGCTCATTAATAATCATAAATAATCATCATTCACTTACTAAATACCTGCGAAACCTTGAAATGTGTGAAAATTCACACTTCACATCCATTTTTTTATTGCACATATTTTATGAAATGTTTACACTAAATGTGCATTTTATTTTATTTAATGTGCATTTAAATTGTAGTGATTATTTATTTAATATAAAAAAAAAATATATATATATATGAGTTATTTTGAATAAAGAAGCTATTATTTTCTATTTTACTGGACGTTACAGCAGAAATGTAAATTACAAAAACCGTACGAAGTACGGGTACGTCAGCTAGTATTGTATAAAAACAAATACTGCCTAGTAAGTAAAATATTAAGTAATTATAAGTTCGCACACCTATAAAAGATAACAAATTACGAAGCTAAAACTTCACCCTACAGCCTCTCCCTTTCACAGGTAAATAATCCGTATTTACCCTCTTTAGTAGTAATTTAGTGAGTTCTTCACCTTATTTAACAAACAGTGTACACCTTCAGCGGAGACGGGCAGGGCTGTCGATTACACAGTGTCTATGTCTGAAACACCTTACACACTCAGCTCACACACCCCCGACAAGCAAAGACTGATGAAGTTAGCTTGTTAAGTACCTGCTGATCTCTCCGGCAGGTAGTTGCTGGATAATAAGGTTATTTAGACAATGGAATAAACCTGTCTGCAAGGAAGTCAGCACAATATAAGGAATTCTTTTATAACAAAGATTTGTCAGTTAAATAGGGATCAGCATAGATTTCACACGGTTGGTTATGTTTTGAAAATAACTAGAGGCGTATTTATATAATGTTAGACTAAGTTTTAATACTTCTTATCTTTAAGTAATTTTAATAATGGGTTAAATTTAAAGTGACCATACGTCCCGAATTGGCCGGGACAGTCCCGAATTTCCGCCTTGCGTCCCTAATTTTTTCAAAGGCAATTTTTGTCCCGGATTCGGGTTTTTTTGTCCCGAATTTTAGAAAAGTTACTTATTTTCAATATTTATTTTTAATATATTTCCACTAAAATTATTTTTACTAAACTTGAACTAAAAAAAATCTACCGAAAGGGTATTTTCCTTGATGAACAGCTTTTGGATAAGTGACAAGATTCAACTTGATGTACACATTAAAAGTAATATTACTGATTAAAGTAAATTATGAAGAAAACTGTGCGGATTTTTATAAAATGCTTCAAACCAAAAAAGACCTACTCAAATAGATATAGCTCGGAAAAATATAAAAAATTTCTACTGAGTAATTTTAATAAATAATTTTTCAATTCATTTAAGAAAAATACTGTGATTTTAATAATGTTCCTTATTATTAAGTTAATTATCTGTGATTGAAATTTTTTATTTATTATAAATTATAATTATTTATTGTGTATAATTTATTAAAAAAACTGAATTAAACAATTATATTTGAATAATCAACCTCCACCCCCCACCCACCCGGTAATTGGGGTCCCGTCCCGAATTTTGAACTAAAAAATATGGTCAGCTTAGTTAAATTAGTTTTATTTATTCTTTTTAGAATTTAATATAACGTAACTCATGTGTGCCTGTCTGTCTGTCTGCCTGCCTGTCTCCCTGTCTGTCTGCCTGCCTGTCTGCCTGTCTGTCTGCACAGGTAGAAATTGTGGCCAAACGGCCGGACCTAGAAAGTTGAAATTTGGCATAATTGTACAACTCTTTGACCCACATATACGAAAACTATAGAGATTTCAAAAAAATTTATGTGAAGTGTGAATTTTCACACATTTCAGGGTTACGCAGGTATTTAGTAACTGAATGATGATTTGGGATACCAAAACAAATTTTATGTAAAAATATTTTTTTATGAATTTTAATTCGAATGCCTAATACCATTATTTAAGTTTCTAAATATGTGCAGTATTTTTTTTATATAGCAAGGTTCATTAAGATTTTGGAAATTGCGCCTATGGCTTCCATTGGTTGCCTTAATCATATATACCCCGCTCTCTGATTTCGTATACATTCAAACATAGAATTAAATTATAATTTCAACACTTCCCACTGGTTATTAAATTTACGCTTTTAAAAATAAAATGCAGCATTTGCCAAAATATAACTAGAATTTTGACAAAATAATTTAAACAAAATAAAAATGCAAAAAAAAAACAGAAAAAATAAAAATTGACGGGATTCGAACAGTAGTTTCGACTACGAAAGCGACAACCTCACCACTGTACTACGTAGGTTCACTCCTTTACTATGTTAAATAGCGGATTAAATATTTTACATATTTTAGTTAAAAACACAAAAAATGCGTTATTTTCCGAAAACATAATCTGATCAAAAATTCCTGTTGTACTATTCCGGTTCACACCAATGTACATTAGTTAGAATTTTTTCAGATTTTTAGTTTAAACCATCTGGGCTACAGGGTGTGGGACAAAAATTTTTTTGCACATTTTTGGCAAAAATCGCCTCAAAATAATTTATTTTTCAAAAATAAAATTAAGCGGCTGCCCCAATTAAGAGAATTTCACATAAAATTAAACAATGCATATTTTTCTTTCAATAATTTTATTTTATAAACTCTTGGACAAAACTATAAATTACATATAACCAAAAAATATAAACTTTTAAGAAAAAATAATAATAAATTCCAAAATAAAATAATAAATAGGTACATACAATTTAATTCAATGGAAAAATGGGTCAAGTGTAGTCTGTCATTTGTTTTTGTAACATTTCACTTCTACAAAATCAGCACAGGTATTCAGGGCTCCGATGATTCAGAGCGGATGTAGGGCTCCCTTCATTTCCTTCCTGCATAAAATAACGCTGTAATATTAAATTCTTTGTACATATTTTTTCTTGAGAATATGTGTAACATAAAATGTACTGTGATCTTAAATTTACTGTCCCAATTAAGCGGAATGTTGTCCCAATTAAACATGTAAATTTACTGTTGGTTCCTTGGTTTGGATTATGTTCTTTGAGATTTGGCCCAAATAAGCGGCTGCCCCAATTAAGCGGTGGCCCAATTAAGCGGAATCGTCTGTATTTGTTTATATTTTTAGGGGGACATGTTTTTTAGATGTTTTAGTATTTTTCCTATATGCGGGTCAAAGAGTTGTATAAGCATGCCAAATTTCAACTCTCTAGGTTTAGCCGTTTGGCTACAATTTTTACCGAACAGACAGACAGACAGACGATAAAATGACGGTATAAGGGTTTTTTGGTCATGCCTACAAAACCCTAAAAAACATCACTTTTACCGTAATGAATGGCAATAAAACATTATTAGGAAGATAGAATTATGCATATGGAACATTTTTATCTAAAAATATAGTTTTTCTCAAAATGGTAGATAGAACCCTTTTAAGGTCGCGAATTATGTAGCTGATACATTTAAAAAAATAAAACGTTTCACGAAAATAATCATTGTATTAATGGTTTAAATATTAGTAAAAACAATAGTATTGCAAAAAGGCTAAAATTAATATTACCATCAACAGAAGCTATAAATGAACCGCTTGGTGCAAAAAAGAAACGAGGAAGACCTTTAAAAGCCAAGAAGGCTTTAATAGTACAATAAATTTTGTAATTATTCATGTAATGGTCTCTTGTTATTTTTTGTAATTTTTTATAAATATTTATAATTTTTGATAAGTAAAGCTATATAATTAATGAACATTATAATGCTGCAACTTGTAATTGTTGTTACTTGTTTATTAATATTTCATGACGTTTAATAGATGTTAATAAACGTCATAATAAATTGTATTTTCTAAATAGATATATAGATTGTTTATTATTCATGCTATTTCTGGCTTGGAATCCACAAAAATTTTACATTTGTACGGTTAATTGACAAGTTATTCTTAAATATAAAGTCCAAAAAAAAGAACTTTTGCCCCAATATAAACCAAATAAAATAAAATTTATAAAACCAAACATGATTTCATATCAACCCTTGCCTAAAGATGTGTTGGCTTCAAATCAAGTCGCCCTCATTCTATCTCTATGTTATACGATATGTTATGCCTTTTATGTTTATACAAACGACCACTAGATGGCAATATTGAAATGTGTCATTACTATATTCGTAAAATTTAACATTTGATATTGTGAAATCAGTCACAGCTTATAAATTGATCAAGTAATTTGTTGACAGTGATCGTTAAAAAAAAACAGTTTATGAAAAAATTGATATTACTCGTGACTGTTTTCGTTGGATGATTTTTTACGATTTTAGTAAAGGCCTAACTCAACAACAATGCATAAATTCGCGTTGTTCATCTTTTGGTAATGAAACACCATCACAAAACACTGTTTACAATTGGTTTGCAAAATTTCGTTGTGGTCGTGCGTCCGTCAGTGATGAATCTCGTGAAGGTCGACCAAAATCGGATGTGATTCAAAAAAACATCGATGCTGTGCGCAAAATGATTGAAGAAGATCGGCATGTGATTTACCGTCAGATAGAGGCATCCTTTGGCATATCTCAGACTGCAATACATCCTATTTTGCATAAACATTTAGCTGTGAAAAAGATCTGTTCCCCATGGATTCCGCATAATTTGACCGAAGCTCAAAAAAAGGCTCGTGTTGATTGGTGTAAGGGAATGCAAAAAAATCAACCTAGGCACTGCAAAATCCGTATACAACATCATTACAGGTGCCGAAACTTGGATTTATTCATATGAACCGGAAACTAAGCAACAATCCATTGTTTGGGTTTTCGAAGATGAACCAAAACCTACAAAAGTTGTTCGTTCACGTAGTACTTCCAAGAAAATGATCCTTTGTTTTTTCGGTTGTACTGGACATGTCGCAACCATTCCTTTAGAGGATCGGAGAACAGTTAATGCTGAATGGTATACAACAGTTTGTTTGCCAGAAGTCATCGAAAAAATCAGGAAAAACAACCAAAAACGTCGCATCATTCTTCATCATGACAATGCAAGCTTCCACACAGCACGTCAAACAATTGATTATTTGAAGGAGAAAAACATCGAATTAATGTTTCATTGCCCGTATTTACCTAGTTTATCCCCTAAAGACTTTTTTTTGTTTCCCAATGTCAAACAAAAAATACGTGGACAGTGATTTTCCTCACCTCAAGATTCTGTTGAAGCCTTCGAAAATCATGTTTTTGAGATACCAACTTCAGAGTGGAAAAAATGTTTCGAGAATTGGTTTGAAGGAGTTAAACACCGAATTAATGTCTTATTGCCCATAGTCACCTGATTTATAACGACAAAAAAAAAGTCGTTAGGGGATCCCCAATGTCAAACAAAAAATGCGTGGACAGCAATTTTCAGCGGACAAAAAAAAGCTGTCAGGACCTCCAAAACTGCGAGGCCCTAAACTTGGCCTGTACGGAAATCTCTGGAAGGCGTAGAAGAAGGAAAAGAGGAATATAAACAAGGAAGTAGTTGTTGTTTAGTTAGAAAATATAATTTATAATAATAAACAATACCATTATGGCTAGTTTATATTATTTAAAATAGAAAATATTAAATTAACAATAACCATTAATTATTTATTATAAAATAATTCATTTCAATAACACTTTCAATTTTTGCGCAATCGTTTAATTCCGTAATTATTATAAAAAACACAAAATAAGTGAAATCAAATAACAACTATAGAAAAAATAAGAAACTTTAAAATAATTGTTGCAATTAAAAATTCAATTTGCGCGCCTTAACATGTGGAAAGTATGTATGAATGTAGTTTTTTTCAAACGGGTAACCACGTGATCTCCCCCTCTTTAAAGTACCATTCACTCGTTTGAATCTTACAGCTGTTTTCATACGACAGAAATATGTGGTATCGTTTCAGAGTAGTGTTTACTATAACCTCTGTAACGGTTGAGTTGAAATTTCAAAAGTATTTAAGTTTTTTGAGTGAAACTTGTGAATTTTAGTGCAATTTTGTGAAGTTCTAGTGTATTTAATATTAAAAGTTACCATTTTATATAGTTTTATTTAGTTTTTAATTAAAAAATAGTCGTTTATAAATTGCCAAAGATGGTATTTTTATAATAAAGATATATATACAAAAAGGTGTAGTATATAATATTTTTTAAATCTATTAAAAACGTTTAACTCGAAATAAGTTATTTGTATAATGTTGCGGTAAATTTAAAACTAACAATAATAATAAAAGTAAATCGTAACAAAAATAATAAAATTAATAATATAATATGAATATTATAAATTAAGAGAACTATAATTAAAGTGAATTTAATTTAATGTTTAATATGCACAGCACACTTGCATATTTGTCGTAAATTGTTAAATTCATTTGTGCTATAAATTTAAATCGCTATTTATTAAAATGGTGTATTGAATTAGAGCCCTATTAAAATGAATAGCATTTGAATGTATTATATTTCTATTTATTCGGTTTGTATCCTTATCTGTCAGCTGAATTCGTCCACTGCTGAACATGTTTCCCCATTACTTCTCCATTCTGTCTTGGGTTAAAGAATATCTTATTTCCGGTAAATTTTTAATATCGTCGTTCGTCCATTTGGGAGGTGGTCTACCTCTACTCAGGGGTGTGTAGTCAATGCTGTAGTCGAAAATTCAGAGGGTTAACTGTACATATATAATAAAAGTCAGAAGGTATACTGTCTGTATAACTTGAGGGAGTCAATACACAACCCCACACAAGCATAAGGTATACGCTCTTTGTTTGAAATAAAGTAGAAGGTATAGCAAAATGAAATGGCCACCCTAACTTATTGATTCCAATAATGACTGATAGTATAACCATTATACCTGCTGCTTTTGTAGTTTGTTAATAACAGTTGCCAGGACCGTAATAATTATTTAAAATTAACGTTTTTTCTTATATGCTATTTAGGATGAACTGTATATACCCACATGACATTTCTTCACATTTTTATCAGGCTTAGGACTGTCTATATTTGAATTATAAATATAGGCATGTTTAAAAATCGTTTTGTTTTCAAGTCTTTATAGTCTATATTAATTACTTCAAATTTGCACAAACAAAAATCATTCTTTTTTTGAACTTGTCAATTTATGGTATAGTCTATCTCAGAAAGACTGATAGTAATAAAATTTATTATTTGTAAAAAGTTATTGTTTTTTCACACAGAAGCGGCACACAAATATGAAATACGAAATATTGTTAAAAACAACCGAGTGTGCCGCACATCTTATATGGGAATACAAACTAGAGTTAAACACAATAGATCATAAAAATTTGACCCTAAAATTTTGAGGAAAAATATGGTGACAGGCGTGCGTTTAATGATATGATAAATATGGTCACAGGTGTGCATTTAATAAAATGATAAATAGTAACATAGAAATACACAAAACCAATTTAAACGTGTTTAAAATGTGCACGCCACTGGTAACTGCCTGACAAAAAGATTTATTACTATCAGTCTTTCTGAGATAGACTATAATTTAAAATTATTAAAATATTAATTATTATCACTATTATCGTTTTTTATATCAATATCAAAGTTTATGTCACTACCACTGTCATTTAAATTAATAATTATTGAATATTTATTTGGTGGATTTATAAAAACAATTGTTTCAATTATTCTACACATTTTTTCGACAAATCACTACTTTTTGTACTTGTTTCGTCTTTACTTAATTGTACTACAGTGTCACTTTCTCTCGGTGTTGTATTTTCCCGGCGCACATTACATTTTAATTGTCTCCATATTAGTTCTATAGGGTTTAAAATACAATAATATGGCGGTAGCCTTAAAATAGTAGCCACGTCCATATTTTCGCTGTCCACGACAACGTCCACATTTTCGCACTCCAAATCACCTTGCACAGATTCACTATTTTCACAAAATTCACAAAATCAAATGGTCGCCAAAGAGCTATGTTAATGTATGCACGCTATGAATGTTGAAAATTAACTAACAAACAAGTATAACAACCCCCAAAATTTAGAAACAATAGGATTATAAATTTGGAAAATATCCGTAATGGTTTTTAAGAAACTTCAATTGAACTAGTGTTACATCTATTCTGTTTAAATTTAAAATTACCTTAATAGCCCTAGTATTCTTTTTACAACAACGAGTCTTAAGATTACTGCCATAAACCCATTACCACATTGTTAAGCTTCTTAACAAGAGTGGCCATTTCATTTTAGAAATACCATATACGCCGTATATCCTTCACTACAGCCCTGGCTTAGTTGAGGATAAACGTTACAATAGTCTTATGGTGAGTTTAGTCAACACTTAGCGATAGCTGCTGCGTTAATTTGAATCTTACTCTTAGTTTTAGTCTTGGCTTTCATCGTCTTGAATGAGTACGGGTTTATACAATGTTTTAACGAGTTTTAACTTTTAACAAGTAACCAATGAGACGTCGAGTTTAACGCACGCGCATAGTATCATTTTTCTAAATGTCAAAAAATTAAAATTTTTGGTTATTGACAAATATAACATTGTGTGTAAACATGTACCGAAATAAGTCTAGAAGTGTTGCTGCTATTTATGGCCTTATGTTGGCCACGATGGGTGCTTTTAGAATTTAAATCGGGGTGCGCGCACGCGCATGGTGCGTTTTAATGTGATTTACTCCCAGCCGTAGGAAAGTTAGAATTTAGTTATCTTTCAAGGCCAGAACCATAGGACTAAAATTAAAGAAATGTGTTGTATGAACTTGCTCGTAGCGATACGATAGTTTATCTTTTAAGGATAAAATTAAAATATAGGAGTAAGACTAAAGCTATCGCTAAGTGTTGACTAAACTCACCATTAGAGTTCGAACCCTTGTCTTACGTCTAAGTTCAGGAGTTTACGATATGAAGGTAAGCGTCCACAGAGCTGGGCCGCAGTCAGAGCAGACAACGCTAATCGCATGTTTTCGGTGAGGGCGTCCACTGAGTCGTAGTGAACGTACTGAAAACATAAGAACTGTATTTTCTTTACATTCTAATCAACTTGGAATAGGCGCACAACGGGAATTTTGTCTTAGGGGTGGTTCTGAAGGCAAATTCTTTTGCCAAAGTCTTTGTTTTTCTTTGGGTGGGATCATGTGCTATTACAAGATAAATGTGTCCCTTAAAACGTGTTTTTTTTTGGTGCTTTGGTGGAGGCTCAAGCCCGTGAACCCTTCTTTGGTGACTTACTACTACGCATGCGCTAAGGCATAAATGCGAGTGTGACGTCAAAGTCGCAACGCAGTACACGCAAAAATATTCTTCGTCGAGAATGCTGGCCGCAATTGCAGGAATGCAATGATTGTAGTGATAGACGCACTCTCATTTAAAACATCGTAAGGAATAACTTGATGCATTGACTGCGGTGTCTGCTTCGCGCGCTTTGCAGCCAAGTGGACGCTTACCTTAATTTGTAAAAGAATTTAAAAATCTGTAGTAATGTCGTTAGTGAACTCATACGATCATTTAAAGTTTTTTTTGAGGAATCAATACGTGCAATTAAGTAAAATCACATTTTTATTGTCAAACCCTAGTGTCATTTTTGAATTATGCTAAAGTCGTTAACCTATTCGGTGTTAGATTCAAAATAAACTTCTTTATATAAATGAATCTTTTACGGCTTCATTCTCTTTGCCTGGCGTCTTTATTTCTTCAGTCGCCTTCTTGGAGATCTCTGTTTTCCATTGCTTTATTTACGTCTATCTCCCAATTATAGTCCGCATGGCATTACAAAAATCCCTATGTGACCTGTGCAAAGGACGCATTTTCGTTTGTCTTAGTCCATTTGATAAAATAAGGGTGTTTCAAATGTTCATGCGTTGTGCTAATTTTCTTCGAATACCATATAGCCAATGGGTGCGTTTTGTTGTGGCAATTCTGGTTTCAGTTTAATCAGAATACTCGTTTTGTTGGGAAAATATTCTCATTCTATTCATTCGATGATTTGACGTCGAACGACTGGAATGAATAAGTGTGGTGGGGATGAAAAGTAATATTTGAATGAAGTTGTTTTCATTTGGTTTTTAAATGTATTAGAATTAAATCTTGGCATTACTGCTTCAAAATAATTTTCACTTTTAGGTATTTTCTCATTTTGTGTCCTAAAATGTACTGTTAAATCTAAACTTAAAATGTATGTACAATTCAATTATTCGTTCTAAAACATTACGTTCTAGAGCAGTGGTTCCTAAACTTTTTCGGTTCCGGGCGCGCTAAATGTATTAAAATTTTCCCGCGGCGCCCCAAGTCGATACATTTAATCAGAGCCGTAGCAATGTTTTTGGCGCCCTTGGTAAATGATGTAAATTGATAAAATTTACTTCCCCAAAAGCTAATGAAGAGCAAAAAATAGGTCCTCGCATCCCAAATTCAAGTGAAGAGCAAAAAAAAAAATCCACCTCCCAAATTCAAGTGAAGAGCAAAAAAAAGGTCCTGGGTCTTCGCGGCGCACAGTTTGGGAATCGCTGTTCTAGAATATTTACTTCAAATATAAAGTTTTCTTATTCTGCATTTATTATTTAAATTATCCATTTTGGTGAAATATGTTCTTTATTTGTTCTACAACCATATGACTTGACCTCCATGCAAATGTCTTTCCATGTTTACATCACAATCAAAATTGTCCTTTTTTTGCTCGTTTTTTTGCGCATCAATTCTAGTACTTCTAACCAGCCACCAACAAAATGCATCCATGTGTTCATGCTAGATAATTCACGAGCGGAATTTTGTTTGCGCATTGAAGGTTTCATCTTATTTTGGGCGGTCTCTATCAGTCTTCCCCGACTCCATCTGGCATCCAATTCCAAATTCTTTTGGACTTTCGAGTCTTGGGCATTTGTTGTAATTGTCCAAACCAAAAAAGTCTTTTCTTTTTAATGTTGTCAATTATATTTTTTTCTACACCTATTTTGTCTGTTTTTCATAGATGCAGTTTTAATAAATAAATCTAATTTAAAATTCCACGAAATAAAAATTCTTTGTAACTGTATTTTAACGTAATAGATTTTGAAATTTGATTAATTTTATTACCAAATATATACCGTTAATATTTATTTATCCTTGAGTGAAGGAAAGTTGCTAAAAATTTGATATTTCAGTAGATTACTATGAATCATAGTTGGATTATTAGTCATGAGATGAGATAATCACAATTACTGATTATCTACTGTGAAACGTGTTTCACTTCGTAAATTCGATTTACGAAGAAGGCGCCTATTTGTTTGGACTACTTGAGATAAGAATTTTTCTAAAGATGTTGTTGACATTGAGATAAAGATAATAATTGATTTTGGCTCTTTTAATTTAAAAATAAAGCGCCAAGTTATTAATACAGTGAAACCTCGATATAACGGACCTCGATACAGCGGACTTCGGATATAACGGACAGCGTGTAAGCGATCGTAAACTGCACGTGACGGCACACTCGGGGAATCACCCGAGTTCCGGGCGGGAATTCGCAATTTTAGAGAGTTAATAATTAAGAAACAACAAACTTCAAAAATCCAAACAAAATTTGATACATTTTCAAACCAGTGTCACCGAAACCAGAAAGTTCAAAAACAAACATTGACGAATCTTCTCAACGGGCGTATAGTGACATATTATCTAAAGACGAATAAAGTGAAAATTTAAAGTGTAATTAGAATGTAAACTTTCGTTTATAATATATTTCTATTTGATAGTTAATAAATAGCTTATTCCGAAAATTTATTTTTATATAACGGACATTCCGCTATATCGGATACCCCCACGCCCGCATTGGTCCGTTATATCGAGGTTCCACTGTATATCTAAATCTATATTAATAAAATTGGAGGCTGTATCTGTTTTTTTTCGGCCTCATATTTGGTTTGTACACGTTTCAGATAATTATAAGACAATAACCGCAAAAAAATAATTTTTTGTTTCAAAATTCAACTTATACAAACTCTTGCAAAACTCATTAAGAAAAATTGTAGTCATCCTTCGATTTGCGCGTGTTTTACGTTCTGAGAAAATAACGCGCCGTACTAATGTTGTCTGTCTGTCTGTCTGTCTGTCCGTCTGTCTGTCTATCAACCTTTTCTTTTTCGTTTTATAACCATTTTAATTAGGATTAAAAAATTTTCAAGTAGATTTAACTCATATCTAATATAAGAAGTAATGGTTGTAAGAGCAAATGTTCCTGCCCCCCCCCCATCACCCGACACTCGTTATAACTAATTTTACAATACAGACATGTAAGGAATTTAATTTAAATACATGTCTACGTGTCGAAGCCCTTAAGGGAGCGCACAACCGTGTAGTTCTCGAAACTTTCTTATACAAAGCAATCTGAAATAAAATTAGTAACAATCTATACATCTAAATATGCAGCGAATTATTATTTATTTAATAGGATATTTTAAACTGAAAAAACTGTAATTGTACATAAAAAATTGCATTATAGATGCCATCTTGTAAATCAATCGACGCATATTTGCATATGACACGGCATACAGGGTGTTTAATACAGGGACTATAATAAGAATTCTGCATCACTTCCGGTTTCAACGGAAATTGTTTCAACTTTTTATCTAGTATAGGGAATCGGTACTTAATTTTTTTTTTCCTCTTAAAAGTACATTAAATCAGCTTTACAAAGATATCAAAATATCATACTTTAATTTATGCATTTCAAAATGGCAACCATTTATTTACAAAATAATAAATAACATAAATCGTGCAAAGTTAATCATAGCAAACTTTGAAAATGATTTTGTTACATAAAAAAACCAAATAAAACCTGTAAATTTTCTTGCCTGTTAGTACGAGTTTGATATTAAAGGTGATAGCATTAAATTATTTGTAATTATGGCTTACGTACGTTATTCAAATGAAGAAATGACAGATATGGTTCTGACATTCGGGGAATATCAAATAAATTCTGTTAGGGCGCAGCAACTCTACCAAGAAAGGTATCCTGAAGGTAAAGGTTAAAAGACTTAGAACATAGGGTAAGAACAGCCATCAGGGAAATTCAAGAGTATACCTTTCTAAATGTAATGGAATAGTTTTTATTTCGAATGAGAAAATGTGTGTATAACAATGGCGGTCATATTGAACATTTGTAAAGTTTCCTTAGCTTATTACTAACTTTAGTCATATTTTGTTTTATTGTTTTTCCTAATTACATTATGTTATATCTTTTTATAATTTAGTTTCTACGATTTTTATGCTATTTAATATTTTGTAAATAAATGGTCGCCATTTTGAAATGGTTAAAATTATGATTTTAATATCCTTGTAAAGCTGATTTAATGTGCTTTCAAGAAAAAAAAAAATAAATAATTAAAGTACCGATTTCCTATGCTAGATAAAAAGTTGAAACCATTTCCGCTGAAACCAGAAGTGATGCAGAATTCTTATTATAGTCCTTAAGTGGACCCTTTTATCTAGCTTAACTTTTGTTCAGAACAATTTTTTGTATTTCCCTATTAGTCCGCTAGCTGGTTGCTATGGTATTGGAAGGATTACGGGTTGTTCAATTAAATCCAACATTTTAGCTAATCTACTTTAATTACGATTACGGTTTAAATATTTACACTAATTACACTAGACTTACAATTACGTCGATACAGCTAAATCCAAATGAGACACACATTCGCACACATTAGACACACTTTACACCAAACACTAATTTAACTACTACATGTTTCTAAATATTGTCTCTCCACTTTTTAGCTGGTCACTACACTAACGTTCATACGGAATTACATTGTTACTTTATTTCGACTCGCTCAAACACTCTAAATGTCTCTAACCCATGTCTCTTAAAAACCAACTCCAAAACATGGTCTTAACCATACGACGGCTTAAAATCAACTACTTAAAACGTGACCACCCTGAAAATGCTTACATCGTGCAACTGTTAAATGTCATTTAACACCTCTTGATTATCTGTCTTGTACTATCTTAAAATTCATAATTTATTGGTGATAACTCAGATAAATATCCCATTAGAAAATAGCCGAATCATAATATTTATATCTCAGACAAAAATTAATTATTATTTATGTGCTTATGGTTGACGTATATTTTTTTAACACAATAATTTACGATTCACTTTTCATGTTACATTGACAAAAGTGTCAAGTTGCAATAATAAACAAGTCTACCGTTATCTTAAATGCCCTTTCTAAGAAATAGATTATTTTTTTATCGATTAACAGATTAAATATTTTACTCTAATTGAATGATTATAATGAATTTATTTATGAAATTTTATTTAAGAAATAATACCAAAATTACCTCCCTTACAAAACAAACACCCTGTATTGTAGCTAAAGCTTCATTCTACAAATATGTTTGTGGCTATTTTGTTTTGTTGTGTTCAATAACTACATATAGTTATTGTACTTGGTAGTCTATTTTTGCCACCACCTTGAATCTGCCGCGGTTCTCAATATAGGTGCTGCGGGTAAAAGTTATTTACTTTATTAAAGAGCTGTTTATTAGAGATTGTTTATACCAAGTGGCATAAACAATCATGTCGAAAAAATTTTTGACGTATTTGAATATTTCTACACAAAACTATATACAAATGTTATTTGAAACCCACAAATATATTTAAAAAATTGCATACCACTGTTGTGTGATACCTATTATTAAGTTAATAACATTTTTACAACAATATTTTCTACAATTAAAAATATCCTATTATATAGATAAAAAATCGCTGTAAAATCTAATGTATAGATTGTTACTAATTTTATTTCAGATTGTTAGTTTTGTATAAGAAACTTGTAATCTCTGGATGCTATACATAGCGTTAAAAGTAATGCATTTATACAGTTTTAATAACTTTCTTTAGTTTCATATTTGTATCACATTAATATTACAAAACGTTCTTATACAGATACAAATTAAAGATAAATTTATTTTCAATATGTAATAAATTTTACTTTTCACTTTTATTTTCTAATTAGTTTTGAATTACACCATTAAAATATCACTTTATTTTCATAAAAAGTCAATTAAACATAACATTAATAATTAATTCTAAAAATTAAATAAATAAAAACTGAAAGTAAATATTATGAATAATGGATAAAATAATTCAAATTATACTACTAACATTAGAATATTCAACTTATAAAGACTGTTTCACAAAACTCAATAAAAAAAATTGTAGTCATCCCTCGAAATTGTAGTTACCGCGCAGTACGAATACGCGCAATGTGAATCAAAGTTTGCATATTATTGTCGCGTCGACATATAGTTGTACCATAAAGAAAAAAGTAGATTTTCCTTCAAAATTTAATTTTTATTCTATATGTACATTTCGTTTACAACGTGAACATTATCAATAGGCTAAATATTACAAAACTATTACAATATTTATACATAGTTAGGCAAGATCAGTGGTGTGAATGGGGGTGAATTAGTATATTTGAACATTTATGATTATTCTAGGTCAGTGATGGCGAACCTTTTGAGCTCGGTGTGTCAAAATTGGGTAAAAACCTAGCTTAACTCGGGTACCGTGTCACGTCTAGAAATATCCATAATTTTGTGATATGCGCAGCCCTAGTAAAATAGTTATATTTTTGATGTGTTTATTTGTTAAAAACACAAAAACAAATAATTCTTTACATTAGTGACTTTTTTGCTGCTGATTTGCATTAGCTAAATTCAATTGAAGGTTAGTATTTCGTGCACTTCAAGCCCAATCAAGCGCTACTAACTTCATCTATCAGTCGGTTTCTTTTATTGGTTTTAATATTATTTATTGCCAAGAATAAGATCTCACAAAAGTATGTAGATGGAAAATTTGTGAATAAAGCCATCGCTAGATTTTTCAGTGCTAAAATGTCCGGTAATCGGTGTCAAGCACTCCAAATTTCCTGTTAGTAGCACACTTTTTCATTCACCAAACGATTTCTCTCCAGATTCTCAAGTTTGGACCTCAAGTCGACAAACATTTGAGCCCAGATGCGTTTATTGTTCTTGGCCGAAGACCGTCCGTAAACGATGCTGTCACCTAAAATGTCTTGGCGTGTCACCCGTGACACGCGTGTCATAGTTTCGCCATCACTGTTCTAGGTAATGGTTATGAATTGGGGAATTTTTGCAATTAGGTTGTTTGGATTATCTATAAGAGCGGGTTTTGTAAAGGACTTAAGTATGTGTTAAGTAGAATTTCGGAATTTTTCTTCATCTGTATCGCCTCTAACATATTTAGGTTGTATGAATTACTTTCTTTAAGTAATGAAATTGTGTCTATGTCATGACCCGTTTTATTTTATGGAATGCTAAAGATGATCGGTTAATATCTAAATTTTTAACGTAATTTTTATGTTCCTTAAATCTAGTTTCCAAATTTCTTTGTGTTTGCCCTATATATACAGGGTGTTTGTTTGAAACGGGGCACCTCGAATAACTCCTTTATTTTAAGAGATACAAAAAATTCTTCAAAATAGAAGTTAAACTAGACAAAAAGGCCCATCTAAAGGTTACTATAAGAATCCTGAGGCATTTCCGGTTTCACCGGAAATTATGTCAACTTTTGATCTAGCATAGGGAATCGATAATTTTATATTTTTTTCCTAAAAGTACATTAAATTAGCTTTACAATGACACCAAAAAGTCATATTTTTATGTTAACCATTTCAAAATGGCGACCATTTAGTTACAAAATAATAATCAACATAAGTTTTACAAAGTTGAACGTAGCAAGCTTTGAAAAACCGCATGTAAGCCAATTTATCCACGCAAATGATGAAGATCGCCGACTGAACTTTTGTAATTGGTTTTTGGGTATGTGGGAAAATGATAATCGCTTGCATTATAAAACAATGTTTTCGTACGAATCCAATTTTACCAGAAATGGTTTATTCAATAGGAATAATGTAAGGCGTTGGTCGACGGAAAATCCCAGGGAATTAAGATCTTCCAGATTCCAACACAGGTTTGGTTTCAATGTTTGGCTGGGAATTCTAGGGACAAAAATTGTAGGCCCAATTATTTACCATGGCAGCCTTAGAGCTAACAGGTATTTAAAATTTTTACAAAATGAAGTGGAGGATTTGTTGGATGATTTACCACTTGCTGATAGGATAGGAATGTTGTTCCAACAAGATGGAGCACCAGCTCATAACGCTAGAAACGTGTGTGCCTATTTAAATGGCCAATACCCAGATAAATGGATTGGAACACATTCACTTAATCCCTGGCCTGCACGATCGCCAGATCTCACGCCATTGGATTTTTTCGTTTGGGGGTATTTAAAAGATAGAGTGTATCGGACAACACCAACGACGATAGAAGATTAAGAAGAAAGGGTTAGAAGTGCAATCCGGGATATCCAAGAGTGTACTCTTATAAGGGCGATGGAAGAGTTTTTATTAAGAATGAGAAAATGTGTGGACAATAATGGTGGTTTGATCGAACATTTGTATTTCCTTTTATTTTTTTGTAAAATAATTGTAAAAAGTAATAGTTTTTTTTTTTCTAAATAGTCAAATAGTTTATTTTAGAGATATTTTGTTTCTTTTTTTATTGTTGTCAAAGCTTGCTACGTTCAACTTTGTAAAACTTATGTTGATTATTATTTTGTAAATAAATGGTCGCCATTTTGAAATGGTTAACATAAAAATATGATTTTTTGGTGTCATTGTAAAGCTAATTTAATGTAATTTTAGGAAAAAAATATAAAATTATCGATTCCCTATGTTAGATCAAAAGTTGACATCATTTCCGGTGAAACCGGAAGTGCCTCAGAATTCTTATAGTAACCTTTAGATGGGCCTTTTTGTCTAGTTTAACTTTTATTCTGAAGATTTTTTGTATCTTTACAAATAAAGGAGATTTTCGGGGTGCCCCGTTTCAAACAAACACCCTGTAAATTTTATTAAATTTTTTGCAGTTAATTTTATAAATACCTGATTTTTGGGGATTTTTAATTTTGTCTAAACAACTTCCTTTAGTTTTTGTACTGTTGTTGAATGCTGCAATTATGTTGTGTTTGCAAAAATATTTTTGATTTTGTGATATATGGAGGAATGATATAGTATTCTAACATATTTAGCTGAGGTGGGCATATTACATAAGGAGGTGAATGAATGGTCTTATACACCCTGCATATTTTTATGCCATCAAAGCACATCCTTTGTTTAAAAGAAGGAGACCATTTATAAGAAAATAGCAATAATAGGAATTAAAGATTCAGTTAATAGGAAAACTATTTATATTTTACTAATAATTCAATATCCTGAACTATGTCTGTGGTACCGAATCGGAAGCTCGGTTCCAGATGACAGTCAGTATTTTGCCCTCAATTTTAATTCGAGTAATTCATTTTCAATTTACGTTACAATTTATATTTATTTAGTTTTGTTAAAACAGCTTTCAATTGTAGGCTGCAAGTTGAATATTTCTAATATATTTCCCTATTACAGATTTAAAATATATATATATATATAAATATTCGTACAAAGCAAATAAAAAGTACAAATATATATTTTTGATAAATAAAATAAAAATAGTGTTAAAAACAGCTGTGATGTACAAAAAATTTAAAAACTTTTACTAAGACAATGGTGAAAATACGAAAAACCTTAGAAAAAAAGAAGAAAATGGCTGAAGTAGTCGAACGACGTCGTAACAGTGGAGTTAATCAACACACTCTCCGCCGATCTAAAAGTGTCCGCGAAAGCCTTCGTATAATCGGCACAAAATTCCTCCATCAACGACATGAAGTCACAAAAAGTCCATCCTTATCAAACATTACAGATGAAGATAATAATTATGAAAAATTCTTCGATGAAAATGAAGTACAAACAATACTTAAAACACCTATGGATAAACCTAAGAAACATTATTTTCATCTTGATTTCTTGGGGAAGCACAAACAAGATCTTCATCTTGATATTCCTGAATCTGTGGCCCCGAAAGCGGCTGCCTTGTTGGAGATTCCGTTGAAGGACAATTGTTGCAATGTTAAGAATCCTGCTGTCTACAAGAAAAGGATTACGAAGTATAGTGAAAGTGAAATTGATAAGATAGAGGAAGAGGATGGGTTTGACGAGATGAAGAATGATTTCTCTAGAGGGAGTTTTAGATTGAGTATGAGTGTGAAGAGGAGGAATGTTATGTGGAGCAGTTTTTCAAGCACGTCAAGTAAGTATTCAAAGTTAATTTAAATGATATTTTTCCAAAAGTTATTGATTTATTGAGTTGTTAAAATTGTGCAGTAGACAATCAGCCCAATTCTGTAAGCAAGTTACTACAAAAAAGTTACAATAAAAGTTGCTAAATACAAGGTCAGTAACTTTTTTTTAGCAACTTTCACGAAATCCGTATTCTGTAAGAAAAAAGTTACTATGAAATTAGTAACTAGTTGCTAAAAAAGTTATTATGGATAACAACTAACAGAAAGCAGTTGCTACACTTATGTCGGGTTGCTAACGTAAGAGTTATCCCTAACTCGAGTTAATATCATTTGTTTTTGTTGTAGCATACAAAAACAAATGATTTTAACTCGAGTTAGGGATAACTCTTACTTTAGCAACCGGCCATTAGTAACTTCAAAATAACTTGCGCGTCTGTTCAATGGCTATCCGAACTTCTTTAACTGTATTTCACCCAATTCATTTAAATTTGGACTATAACTTGCACCACCACATAGAAAACAGTAACCACATAGCACATCACCACAGTACCACCACTCGTTCCTGTCAATTATTTTTTAAACACTCGTATCACCGACCATGACCGGGTTATTTGCCAGGAAATTCAACAGAATTTCCATCTGTTTGCAATTCTTTTTCTGATTTTGTTTACAAAACATTTTTCGTTTAACCTCAGAAACTCACAGCATAGCTGTCAAACTCAATTAAAACGAATACCTCGCCTGCGCAGAACGTAATCTGCTTCTAGCTTCACGGTTCTTTGTAGCAACGTTACTAAATATAACTTGTTATAAGAACGTTGCTTGTGCTTATGCTTAGAGAATACCAATTGTTTGGCGATTGATAAGAAAGTTACTATAAAAGTTATTTCGTAGCAACGTTACTCAGTAGCAACTAACCTAGTAACTTTCTACAGAATCGGGCCGATTGTCACATTTTTCAGTAAATAAGATTATTTAGAACAGTGCTCTATTCGATAAAGGTGGATTTATACGGTGCTATCCGTAAGATTAAGGCCCGGTCTTTCCACCTTCAAATAAAGTTCCAGGTAACTATCTGACAGATAAGGTTATTTGTAACTTCCTCTGCTGAGTAAATGTCATCCCTTCTTTCTATACAAATGTATCTATCGGATAGTTATCTAACGGATAAGGAGACTGACGTATTGGATTCACTGACTGGTATTGACATTTATTCAGCAGATGGAGTTACAAATAACCTTATCTGTCAGATAGTTACCTGGAACTTTATCTGAAGGTGGAAAGACCGGGCCTTAGTCACATTAAGAGCCGTTACAAAGGCGAGAATGCACACGTACCTGGGCCACAGTAACCTTAAGTTCGTAACGTGATCGTAAAAAGTCTATAATAGACTATTTCCGATTTTGGTTGAATGTTACTCTCCGGTCCGCTTATGTTGGCATTCAAATACTGAATTTATATTATAAACGAATGATACACAATTTTATTTGTGCTAATGTAGGGAAAAATAAAGTAGTGTGCACCTAAAAACTAGGTAGGTTAGGCTTAGTTAGTAAAAATTTAGGACAGAAGAAGCCGAAACTTAGGGACATATAATGAATGAAGTTCGAGCGGACCGGTCAGTAAAAATTTACTAAATTAAAAAGTAAATTTATGGATTTTTTGTGTTTTTGACTAAGGGGTCATTCCATATCAAGTGGTCTGTTGGTCCCTGCTCGACCATCACGGATTTCGATGAAATTTTGTATGGACATTCACACATGTCCCCAACGAACATTGGTAAAGTTTTACGTTCATACATGCAATACTTGCTGAGATTTAGTAATTTGTTTGACCCCATACTGCAGCCTTCTATGGTATGACTCCGAGATTTCGGCAACTTTGAGACGCAGTATCTCAATATTTTGTTCCGTTTTTGCTCCGTGAAGAAAATTTGAAGCAAACTTGGCAAAAAAAATTTGCAACTCGAAAAAATTTTAAAGTTTGGCTTTTTATACCTCTGAAAATAAAGGTACGATAAACGTGAAATTTTGCACATAATAACTTATCAATACAAGGTTAACGAAAATAAAATTTCACACTCCTAATATTTTTCATTAGTTCAGGAATTGAGTGTAAAGTTGATGATTTTTGTGAAAATGCTAAAAACAGGGTATATTTAGCCCACTTTTACAAAAATATGCCTTCTGGAAACTGTTTTAAATTATTTTCATTAGAAAGAGCATGTTTTAAATGGTTTTTCATCCCTGTTATATTATGCCTTAGAAATAGGGACAAAGTTGAGAACGTTTCTATCACATGCTGCTATCGCAATATCGCATACATTATTTTTCATCTTGTTTGTTTTATACAGGCTACTATAAGTCAGATATTTGAACACAAGTCAGTATCAAAACACAACAGATGTATTATTAAATGACAAATGTAAACATCGTTTTATTCAGGGATAGCAATACAAATGTCCCTATATGAAATAAACACTTTTAAAATTTGTAAATCTTCAAAATGACTATCGAACACTAAATATGACTTCAAAAGGTATGTTTTAGTAAAATAAAAGAGTAAAGAGCAATATTAGTCTATAATTCACATGCAAAAAAAAATCGATTTAGTTATTTTTTCGCCACTAAGTTTGTCATTGAAGTTATGACGCAAAATGATCAACTGCACTGTTTCAGCGACTGAGCTATACCTACAAAACACCGAAATAATTTTCTATTTAAAATCCTGCAGAGATAATAATCCCACAACTGTAATAATGTAATTAAAAATTGTCTGATATAGGAGATTTGTCATTTAGATACGAGAGAGATAATAAACGTGTTGTACAGTGTAGTTCTGTGAATTGTTTTATAGTCGTAATTCATGTTTTTATAATGTATAAAAGTGCACATACTTCCACCTACATGCATCAGTTAAATGTCTGTTTATATTTTTTCACTTCCTACAATGAGTGGGCAATGAATCTCATTAATAAACTATAATTTATGAACGGTAAAAATCGGTTCATGTTTTTATATTATTTATTGGCGCCAACAAACATATGTTCCATTCATTGGTAAATATGAATTTTTATTAGAATTAGTTCCTTGTCTAGTTATGTGTTGGTGGACAATAAAATCACTATTTTTTAATTTCATTATTTACATAAAATGTTTTACATAAAAAACAAATTATAATTTGCAAATTTATCATCATAATTATTACATCATGTATTCTGCCGTCGTAAGAAAGAGTGCCGTATATGCAAAATTTCAGTTTCGAGAAAACGTCATAAACGCGTTTTGTTTTCTGTTTCGTTAATTAATGTTCAACATATTTCTTACATATTTTATTATCATAGATTTTGGTATAAAAAATTTGATGGTAATAAAATTAGAGCTGTAAATCAATTATTTTGGGTATAAAACGCACTTAGGGCATTTTAGATTACGACAAAGTAATTTATAGGGTTGCTAAAATAAGTCAAAATAATCGCAACCACAAAGAAAAGCACTTACGGTATTTTAAGCTAATACTAACTAACCAATAATATGTAAAGTGGCATGTAAGGTAAAAAAACATATTATGTATATTACAACATATTATAAACCATTTTTATTTTTTTTTAGTAATTGAAACTTTTAAAAAATTTAATTGCTTGAAGTTACTCTCTGAAATATTGTTTATATATTCCAAGCAGTAGAAAAACCTCGTTTTGCAACAAATTGAAAAATATATGATACATAAACTTTGGGCCTTAGTCTATTTAAAATATTCTTTGATAAATGCTTATATGTGTCCAGTGATAAAAATCAGAAAATTCCATTGATTTTATTATGACTTTTCCGGAGTTTGCGCTGGACACAGCATTTTCAAAATCGCGAAAGTTATAAATTTTTTTCTGTCTCTTTAAGGCGGTTTCCTGGTGGTGGAAATTATTGAAATCATGTAAGAAACGCATCAAATTCTTAATAGACTTTCAATCTTAAAAAGCCCTGGCGCTAATGTAGTTACACGGCTTTTTAAACTTGTAATTTTTTATACGAGTTTCTAAGGTACACTTTGCTTACGTATTTTTCTCTGAATCTTACTATATAATACGGCAAGTGCCAGATACGGCAATATAAGTAACATTTGTTAGTTAAGGTTTCATAACCTAAAAACTTTAAATATTACGTCAAATTTTGAAAATCGTATGTGCATTTTAGTATATTTAAGATGCAGATACGACTTTTGAAGATAAAAATAATGATGCAGCGCACCCTGAAATGCCTAAAGGCGTATCTAACGCAAAACTGAAAAAAATGCAGATACGGCACTCTTTCTTACGACGGCAGTATTAGGAAAGGTTGCTTGTTCGGACGTCGTGAAACGAATTTCCCTTTCGGTAAATATTCACTCGGAGCTGGGACTGGTGGCTAAATTATTGTACTAAATAGGTACTGTAGTTTGAATTTATTACGTATATTTTAGTGTTGAATTTTGTTACAATGTCGACAGAAGTTGTGAAAAACTATAAAAGCAAAACAAATTGTAGTGATTTTGGCTGTCATTCAATAAAGGACAAATATAGGTATCTTAGATTTTTTTTTAACGTTTTCTGAGAAAAATGGAGGAAAAGTTAATATTAAGTCCAAACTAAGAAAAGATTTAGTTATGGACAGGAAGAAGGCGTGGGGATATGTTTTGAGTTAAGGAAAAAAAAAAATAACTGATAATATGCGAGTCTATTCACATTTTGTTTCTTTTTTTATTGTTTTTAAAGCTTGCTACTTTCAACTTTGTAAAACTTATGTTGATTATTATTTTGTAAATAATTGGTCGCCATTTTGAAACATAAAAATATGACTTTTTGGTGTCACTGTAAAGCTAATTTAATGTACTTTTAGCAAAAAAATATAAAATTATCGATTCCCTATGCTAGATCAAAAGTTGACATCATTTCCGGTGAAACCGGAAGTGCCTCAGAATTCTTATAGTAACCTTTAGATAGGCCTTTTTGTCTAGTTTAAATTTTGTTCTGAAGATTTTTTGTATGTTTACAAATAAAGGAGATTTTCAGGGTGCCCCGTTTCAAACAAACACCCTGTATACAATTGTTCATTTTAATTTGTCCACCATTGCTGTCTCGTGAAATTTCCATTTTATAAAAGAATATGGAGCGAAACATTTTTTATTTCTAACAGTGATTCTCTAAATACGTTGTGCAACTTTCTTATTTTAAATAGGAATCACAACTGTTATTCGTTTTTTTTTTTTTTTTTGAAAGATAATTTTATTTTTAATTCAAAATTGGCAAAAGTGTGTACGAATTAGCTTTGGTAACGTTAACCATAGTCTTTCTGTACCTCCAATCTAGTGAGTTGTAATTTCACTTAACTAATCGGTACAATACGAGAATGGATTGCGCAACCGGGAAAGTTCCTTGTGTTTGATGCAGCCGATTGTTAGAATAAATTACTAGTTGGTCGTAAACAAAGAAAATTTTAAATTTAATTAATCCACTGCAAGTCTAGGACAGTGATGGGGAAACAGTGCATTGACCTCTCAGCCTCTCATACAGGATAATAAATATGGATGTATAGTGTATATTTTATGAGGGGCATTTTATGCTTGCACGTAAAATTGCCGAAGGACATAGAATTGATACAATGTTATCCTTTTACTTCACGGTGTGCAAGGAAAGAACAATCAGCCAAATTTTTTGTTGAATGCATAGTGCACCAAGATATGACAGAATAATGTGATTTAACAAATAATTGAACATTTTCAAAAATTCTTTTTTATTTATTCAAAACTGAGTTCCTCGAGTGGTATAGCTTTTAAGATACGCGGCACGACTCCTTGGATGGTGTTTACATCGTCAAAATAGCATCCTTTCAGTGGCATCAGCCGCGCACACAGAAGATTGGTCTTGGGAGGGGGGGGGGACAATTTCTAGAAAATATTCGTAAAATACAAATTTATTATTGTTTCTTTTACAGAGAGGGTGGTTTTATATAATAATTTAATTTTGATTATACTTTAATTTTTACCGACCCCCAACATATATAAGGGAGGTATTGTGATCATACCGATTTTGACATTTCGAGATTTCGATGGATCTCCACGAATTGAGGTTCCTACATAACGTTTGACTATTTTTAGCATGACGTCTATCGATCTGTCTGTCCGTCCGTCCGTCTGTCTGTCCGTCCGTCTGTTTGTCTGTGTACACGTGCAGAGCAAATTCGGCTAAAAGGATTTTTCTGAAACTTCATATTTTTAACATCAATGGCACGAGTTGATCAACTTTTGGTAAAAATCGGTTGACTAGAAATGGGAGTTTACTCGTGTCGATTTTAAGATTTTTTCGAATATTTCACAACAGAAATTATGTGTCGAAAAAATTTATTTAACAAAAGTTGCTATAAAAGCAATAACTAACAACTTTTATTTGAGCCATCTTGATGATGTCAGTTCTGAAATTTTACAATTGACGCTCAGAATTAATTTCGAAACCAGAATAGTAAATTTAATTTCAAAACCCAGTTAAATTAAATTTACTATTTGCCTAACGATAAAACTATATAATTGTATATAAAATATTGTATTTGTCTCGCTTATAATGGCTATATTACACTCGGATGATTACACTTCTTACCTACGGTTCGAATGGTATGCTTCATCCGTGTGTAATTTAGCTTATAGGCTATTTCAAACGTTTAAGTTGAACTAGATTTTAAGACCTTTCATCGATTGAATCGGGCTTTTGGTCATTTTGTTTAAGCTTTGTATATCATACTTACATAGAACATTTTAGGTTAGGGTGTATTGTCATTATAAAATGTTATTTTCATTACATTTTGTTTTTTGTGTCATTCTTTTTGTCACTCAAGAAAAATTTCTGACACCTTAAATTTTTATTTCTTCAAAAAATTTAAAAATGAATTATATATTTAATTTTTTATACTAAATGTCACTTAATACCAAATGCCAACATGAAACATGCAATAACCTAACATGCGCGCACCCAGGAATTTTTGTCTGGAGCGGGAAATGCATACATACAAAAAAATATATATATCAAATAAAAGTTGTTAGTTATTGCTTTTATAGCAACTTTTGTTTAATAATTTTTTTCGAAATATTTCTCTGTTGTGAAATATTCTCAAAAATTTTAAAACCGACACGAGTAAACTCCCATTTCTAATTAACCGATTTTTACCAAAAGTTGATCAACTCGTGCCATTGATGGCAGAAGCTTAAATATGAAGTTTCATAAAAATCCTTTTAGCCGAATTTGCTCTGCACGTGTACACAGACAGACAGACAGACAAACAGACAGACAGACCGACAGACATAATGTTAAAAATAGCCAAAACGTTATGTAGGGATCTCTATTCGCGAAGATCCATCGAAATGTCACAATCGGTATGATCACAATACCTCCCTTATATATGTTGGCGGTCGGTAAAAACGAAATTAAACTAATTAAATAATTAAATAAATTATTTTTTAAGCGACCATTTTAAAAACAGCTCTTTTTTATCATCGAGTACAAGACAAAAAATAAACCTTTTTCGGCCTAGGCCGATTCGCTCACTTTTTAAGCCGCTGGATGCCAACGCCATCTACGATAGTGATGTTTGCTTAATAACAAGCGAATTTTTAAAATTAGGTAGCTAATTAAAATAAGAAAGTTTTCTAATTAAAATTACTTTTGGTCGCCCAAAAAATATAATGTGCACCTTTGCCAAAATGTTCTTTTCCGTCCTCATTAAATTCAGATGAGAACGAAAAAGATCTTTTGGTCATGGTACATAAATAACTATTTAATACTTGTTAAATAAAATACTATTATTTATTTATTGTTTTAAATGTTATGAGTACGTAATATTCTAGTAAAGTTGAGCTGTGTTTGGTATAAATACCTATCGTTGCTGTGCGCAGTTTTTTACTAGATTAAAGCCTGGTTTATAATAATCTATAACATAAACGCATATGCATTGAACAATGGATTTGACCCTTTTAAACATCTGTTTGTAATAAACAGAACAAAGAGAGTAGTGTAATTTTTATGATTATGTTCCATAACATACCTATTATAAACCAGGCTTAAGTTTTGTCTACAAATTCAATCCACACACTGACACATAATTTAAGCCGCATTCAGAGCTCTTAAATCAATAGCTTATGCACTGTAGATTATAGACTATTCACTGTCATCAGAAAGTTTGTCGTATGGTAAGACGTGAAACCGTTCAGACCTCCAAATTTAATACGCTGTTTGTTGTGGATTGTGCATAATTTTCTAAACTTATAGCTAGTGAGATGTTTTAATGAGACAGACATATAAACACATTGTCCATCGCATTCTATCAGTGACACCGTAGTTCTCGAATGCCTTTACATAACCTAACACAATGTCATAATTAACAAATCTTGCTCAAAATTACAAAGACGGACAGTAAATATGATCAATTTAGGTAATTAGGTAGTTAAAATCTAAAACAACAGAATTATAAGAACGATAATACATATAAAATATTGTACGAAGCTAAATAGTAGGTTTCAAAATTCACAGATGGCGGACTATTCGTAACGTATTAATTTCTAATTCGCTATGAACGCTACGAGCAACGTTAAAAACAATGCATAGAAACATAAGTTACAGCTAACAAAGCACAGTCTACAACCTCTTAATTTAAAGAGCTCTGAATGCGGCTTTACTGTAACCAAGGTTTCTTGGTTATGCTTAAAAAGCTGCAAAAATCAGGACGCAAATCATTAAGCATACAAATCATTTTTTTGCGGTACATAAACCTTAAACTACGAACTAATAAAAATCTAATTATAATTCAAACGTATCCCCTTACATAAAACGTCCCATAAAGAGCGTAATTCGTTTATCTGTATTATAATATCAGCAAGGAACTGCGTGCGGTCCTATGTACGACTGGATAACGGCAACCACTTCCTTAAGCCCACGATAATAAATATGGGGCCGCAATCCCATAGCTGTTATGCAATTAGTAATTAGAACAGTGGGCGATAATCGTGATTAGAGAGTATATTGCTTATTTTGTTGTTTGGATTTGTTTTGATATTGATACTTTCTTAATTTTCTGATAACATCTTGCTATATCTTGAATGATTTAATGATAGAATGACCATTCTTTATGCTAATAACATTTACAATTGATGACATTTTAGAAAATTGTTTCCGGTGATTGAATCATCGGGTTTCTTGGTTAGAAAAAACTGTGTTATTATGTATATCGTCATTATTTTGTTTATAGTTTAATTACGTATTGAAAAATATACATCAGCATGATTCTCAATAATGTACATTGATGGGAACCGGAATAGTTCAAGAAGTTTTTGATCAGATTATTTTATTGTGTTGTTTAATATTTATTTAAAAAAATATGTATATATTGTGTGATTTAAAAAGAATGATCTCAAGACATCGGTTGAAGAACAAGAAGTAGTTTTTTAATAGTTTTTTAATTTAAAAGTAGCATTTTATTGCAAAAAATATATTTATTAAGTTTTCTGTTAGGGTAGAACATAACTACCTAATTAATTACACCACACTATCCACAACATATAGTAACAACTTTGTTGATTAAACTAATTATAATATAATATAAACAGTTAAATAGTTTTGTATTTTATTTTGACGTTTTAACACTCAACGCACAATCAACAACCTCCTAACCATAGCAATCCTCATCCCTTAACGTCACAAAATTGGGCACAGTGGCGTCCCGTTATAAAACGAATTGCCAAAAATGTGCTGAAAATCTTTTGTCCCACACCCTGTAGTCCCGGGGGGATTGAAAGCCTGTATTTTTCGTGAACCTGAACCTGAAACGAACCATTATATTTCATGGTCGTTGAACCAAAACCTAAACCTGTAACTATGTATTTTTAAAAGGATCAGAAAATTATTGTATACGGTTTTTTTTATGAAGGCAGTGATGTCACTGACCAATTAAATACGTACGCATATACATAGTATTAACTTAAATGTACGGATGTTGTATGAGTACCTAAGTACGCCGTACATCGCAATCCTTACATTTAAATTTGTCTGAATATTTTCTTTTTTTTAATGGCCTTTGCTACAAAGGAGAGCACATGACAACTTACAGAAATGAAAATTCCAGTTAGTTCCGCTTAAATGTTTGGAATAGCCTATACATAACATTTTTTCAAAACTGAAATTTATTATTTAGTCATTTATTTTTGTTATTTCCATTTTATAATTACAAATATTTCTCTATTTTTTTTTGCTGTTTGTTTCATAATACATTTTATTTATATTGTGATTATTAAATAAATTAATATTGTTAGTATAATTTTGTACTTTTTTATTGAACTTGAACCAGAAAAAAATTAGGTTCTTAAACCTAAAAAAATTCTATATATAATTAATTTCGTAGATTTGTAGAGAATAAATCTGCAAAATATTGTTCATATCGGTTAATGGATATAGGCGTGTTTAGAGTTTCTTGTTTATGCCAACGAAACCCTAAACATTTATATATGTAATTTTATCCGCAGTATCTTAGAGAATAAATCTGCAAAATATTGTTCATATTGGTCAAATGATATCGGAGTATCTAGAGTCTCTTGTTTATGCCTACGAAATCCTAGACATTTATGTATGTAATTATTTTCGTAGATTCTTCTGAAAATAAATCTGCAAAATATTGTTCATATCGGTCAAAGGATGCAGGATTGTCTAGAGTTTCTTGTTAATACCTACGAAACCCTAAATATTTCTGTATGTAATTATATTCGTAGATACTTAGAGAATAAATATGTAAAATACTGTTCATATCGGTCAAAGGATATAGGAGTATCCTAGGGTTTCTTGTTTATGCCTATGAAACCGTAGACAAAATAGATTATTTAGAATAGGTTATTTTACCCGCAGATTTTTAAATAATAAATCTGCAAAATATTTTTCATATCGATTAAAGGATATACAAGTGTCTAGAGTTTCTTGTTTATGCCTACGAAACTCTAGACATTTATATACGTTGTTTTATCCGTAGATTCTTAGAGAATAAATCTGCAAAATATTTTTCATTTTGATGAAACAATATGGGATTGTCTAGAGTTTCTAATTTATGTCTTACTTTCATGTTAAATAAAGTATTATTATATTATATTATATTATATGTCTACGAAACCCTAGACATTTCTGTATGTTATTTTTGTCCGCATATTCTTAGAATAAATCTGCAAAATATTGTTCATATCGGTCAAAGTCTCTTGTTTATGCATTCGAAACCCTCGACGTTTATGTATGTAATTATGTTCGTAGATTCTTACAGAATAAATCTGTAAAATATTGTTCATATCGGTCAATGGATATAGGATTGTCTGCCAATCACGAGAACCTTGAAAAATTGACGTCACAATGTTACCACACTACATACACTACATACACTACATACAGACACTTGCTAATTATATGTGTCAGATTCTATGCATTCAAAACTTTAAAAAGTTAATTCTTGTCCATCTTGTACAAACTATTTCAAAGGTTTTGTCATTAACATGCGAGTTGGTCTTCTTTGCATGACTGTGCCATGACTGTTGATAGTAAGAGTTAGTTTTAACCTCAATTAATATCATTAGAAAATGTTTGTTGTGAGAACCATGGAGAGTAGGAAACATATGATCACAATTGTAAATCATGGTTATGATATAAGAGCAACTGTCAATTACATATATTACTGCATGGGAAACCGGTGAGAAAGTTATGTATTTGAATCACCGCCGCGCACGGCAGGAAAGTCTCAAAGAATGCTGTTTACACATCATACATAGCTACTAGATTACACATTCGGACAAGAAAGGAAGGCAGCTGTAAATCCAAACATCATTTGAAGTTTTTCGAAAAATTAACAAATCTATAGGCTATTCCAAACCTTTAGGCGAAACTAGATTTTGCAATCCAGTAACTTTTATAGTTTGATTCGAGCTTTTGACCCTTTTGGTCAAGCTTTGTAAATCATACTTACAATAAACATTTTTAGGTTAAGGTTAATATAATTTTCATTATATTTAGATTTTTTGTGTCATTCTTAATACAAATTTTCCATTTTTTGTTTGTCTTTAAAATATGTAAAAATTATTATATTTTTAACAAACGTCGATCCTTTCCATGGTTGCACTGTTTTTTTTTTATTATTTTTTTTATTTTTTTAGCCTTTGCTGCTTTGGCAGTTAGCCAGGACAATTATTATTTTTCGAAAATTCTATGCCTGAACGGTATTCGAACCCGAGACCTTAGCAACGCACAGCACATGAAACAACTACGCTACCCCGGTCGGCATGGTTTCACTGTTGGAATTTTAAATTTTCACCAATCTGAAACATGAAATAACCCAAGCAAGGTTCCTTCTCGTGACAACCTAAAAGAATGAAATTCCCATTTAGTTCCGCTTAAAGCAAAGGAATGACTATACAATATATTGAATAGTTGATAAAATATGTTTAATTTTGAAATACGTAACTAAGAATGAAACTTATTTTTTTATGTTGCATATTTATAATATCATCTTAGGGTGGTAATTCTGAAATGGCACCTTATTAAAATTTTTGACATGTCAATCACAATTTTGACATGTCAATCGCAAATTTAACATGTTAATTTAGTATCTAACATATGTAGCTTTTGAGTCAGTAATTTTGACCTCAATATAATAAAACTTAACCAAAAATTTAAAAGCCAGATTTACAAATTCATATGGTTCCATAAAAGACTATTTACACCACAGTGATCAAAGTAACCAGATCTAGTTACGTTTTTCAAAATGAGACAGATAAGGCTATTCCAAACGTTTAGGCGGAACTAAATGGGAATTCCGTTCTTTTAGCTTGTCACGAGAAGGGACCTTGCTTGGGTTATTTTATGTTATACGTTGGTATGTGAAAATTTAAAATTGCAACAGTGAAACCATAGAAACGAATGACATTTATTAAAAATTTGAATACATTTTCACATATTTTGAAGACACAAAAAAAAAAATTAATAAATGGGTAATTTTTATTATGAATAACAAAAAATTTAAATGCAATGAAAAGGACATTTTATAATGACATTCAATTTAATCTAGAATTTGCAATGTGAGTATGATTTACAAAGCTTAAACAAAATGTCCAAAAGTCCGAATTATTAGATAAAAATTACTAGATTTCAAAATATAGTTCAGCCTAAACGTTTGAAAGATATATAACAGTCTATAACAGCGGTTCTTAAACTAGGGTCCGCGTAGCCATTACCGAGGGTCCGCAAAACCATTTTGACATTAACATTACATCCCCCAACTTTTCGCTTTTATTCAAATAAGTCCTTTAATAAAAATCCTACATGGTCAAGACTTTTTGTATTTGTTGTTTTCTAACTAGTTATTGACATAATTAAACAATAATTAGTAAAAATTTAATTATTTTTATTCAACTGCAAATTATTTATAGAAAACATATTATAATAAGATCTATTTTGACCAATATTTGACCAGGAAATGTTTGTATGAGTTTAACGTATTATAATTTGTAACTTAAACTCTTTTTACTACTATTTTTAATAATTTTATGTTTTTTATTCTATATGCTAATAAAAAATGTTCATCTCTATAAATGCGCAAGACCATTTATTAAAATAACCAGCGATACATTTTTACCAATATTTATTATAACGTAGTGCCTATGAGATTATTGAGCTAGAAATTAAGTCTCAAGAACGACGTAAAAGGCTTAGGGTTGGGATGGGGTCCGCAAAAAAAATGTTGTTCAAGAGGGGGTCCTCAGACTACATAAGTATAAGAACCCCTGGTCTATAATATAATAGTATTATTGGGGGGGGGAACTCGAAATAGAACTAGAAAAATCCTGAGTGTATTATTCCGATTCACATCAATATGCAGTACTGTCATTTTTTCAGTTTTTAAACCATCCCCTTTGGGAAATAGGGTGGAGGCAAATGTGTTTTGACACATTTTTATGCGAAAATCGCGGCATAACATTTTTTTGTGTTCTGTTTTGCATATTTTTCATTATAATTTACAGTGCTTATATGTGTTACTCCAGTTTGTTAATTTATGTTAATACGATCGAAATAAAATCACCTTGAAAGCTGTAAAGACGCGTAAAATATATTTTGATAATGTTGAACGATATGAATTATTTATAAAACAATACATTTCGCATATATCTGCTTGTACGCACGTACTATTGTTTAAAATCTCTTCAAATTTCAATATCTGAATAAATATTATGATAACAAACACAAAGTGGCATCTGATAAATACTCAACATGCGAAGGAACTTATTTACAAAGCTCTAATAAAACAAAGAGCGGCGTTGATGTATTTATGATGAATTAATTACAATTTATACTTTAAATAAATATTTTGTACGGATTTTTGGAATTTAATATTTTGTTTTTCTTATTTTTAAGTTATTATTCGTATGGGGAATTTCTAAAACAGTAATTCTATGAAAAATGTGAATTTCAAATATTGTTTTTGTAAATAAAGTAAAGTAAGTGCTCGGTTATATGAATACTCTCTTAAGCCGCATTCAGAACTCTTAAATCAATAGCTTATGCACTGTAGCTTATGGACTATTCACTGTCACCAGAAAGTTTGTCATATGATAAGACGTGAAACCGTTCAGACCTCCAAACTTAATACGCTGTTTGTTGTGGATTGTGCATAATTTTCTGAACTTACAGCTAGTGAGATGTTTTAATGAGACAGACATTTAAACAGATTGGCTATCGCATTCTATCAGTGACACCGTAGTTATCGAATGATTTTACATAACATAACATAATGTTATCATTAACAAATCTTGCTCAAAATTTCAAAGACGGACAGTAAATATGATCAATTTAGGTAATTAGGTAGTTAAAATGTAAGACTACAGAATTATAAGAACGATAATACATATAAAATATTTTACGAAGCTAAATAGTTGGTTTCAAAATTCACAGATGGAGGGCTATTCGTAACGTACTACTTTATAACAGATGTGAACGGTACATGGAACGTTAAAAGAATGCATTAAAGCATAACTCAGAGCGACACAACGCACAGTCTATAACTCGTTAATTTAAAGAGGTCTGAATGCGGCTTTAAATGATCCATCTATTTACAGCAGCGTTTCCCAACCTTTTTTAATGACGGACCTAGAAAAAATTCGCGGACCGGCAAGTTTAGAAAGTAATGTGTATCGCAAAAGTTTTATATTTTTTATTGCACTGATTACAACAATTCTTTTTAACCCTTTCAAGACAAAAGGTAATAAAATGTACCACTAACATCATGTTTTTGATATACAGGCTATTCCAAACGTTTAGGCGGAACTAAATGGGAATTTCGTTCGTTTAGGTTGTCACGAGAAGGGACCTTGCTTGGGTTATTTCATATTTGACGTTGGTATGTGAAAATTAAAAACTCCAACAGTGAAATCATGGAAACGAATGACAGTTATTAAAAATTTTAAGACATTTTTATGTATTTTAAAGACAAAAAAAGATAAATAAATGGGAAATTTTTATTAAAAATGACAAAAAATTAAAATGCCATGAAAAAGACATTTTATAATGACAAGCAATTTAATCTATTATTTGCAATGCGAGTATGATTTACAAAGCTTGAACAAAATGACCAAAAGTCGAATTAATATATAAAAAATACTAGATTTCAAAATCTAGTTCTGCCTAACCGTTTGGAATAGCCTATATGTATCATTTATTGTGGAAAGTAATTATTATTGTATTTTATAAATGAACATGATTTTTTTGTTTTATAAACTTGCACATTAAAATAATTCTGCAGACAGGCAAAAAATCTCGCGGACCGGCAAAAAAATATCGCGGCGGTTGAGAAACACTGATTTACAGTGAATAGTCAACATTTAAAGCTGCGTTCAGAGCTCTTAAATTAATAGACTGTAGACTATATCTTGTGCACTGTTGATTGTCACTACAAGTTTGTCAGATGGTAAGACTAGCAACCGTTCAGACCTTTAAATTTGATACGTTGTACGTTATCGATTGTGGATAGTTTTCTAAACTTATAGGTAGCTAGTGAGTTGTTTTAATGAGACAGACATATAAACACATTGGCTATCGCAGTCTACTTCGGTGAGAATGTTCATATTGTATGTATTTACATAACGTAATAAAATGTCATTACAACAAAACTCATCCAAAATTAAATAAATTCAAATCTTATAACAGTGGCGGCTCGTGACTTTTTGGGACTCAGAGCTGCAAATTATAATACAAGGATAGGTTTAGGTGTTTAACCACGATGTTTTATCATATAAGACTCTGTTGAATTGCCTCTTATAATTATAATTTTTGCTTTATGCACTTTCCGAAATATTTAAATTTGGTGTGTGTCGTCCCAATTTTTTAATATCAATTTTTTCTTCTAACGTTCGTCTGTTAAATGGAATTACCAATAATGATATGACAGTATTCATTTTTTAAACCTATTGTTTTATAATCTAAAATACGAAATGTATTTGTTAAGCTAAGATACTTATATAAATTTAAAAGAAAAAGTTAGAAAATACTAATAATTAATACCTACCTAAACAATAAATTTTTAGAGATAATATAGGTATAGCGATTTCGTTACGGCTTAAATAAATACATTCAATAATTTCATAGTATGTACTGTGATCACTGTTATTGTGACGCTAACAGCATTCTAGCTCCGATCCCCACCAGTTTATCACTACTGCCTACGCACCACTACCCCTTCACAAGCCAACATTTGCAGTTTCCTTGACGGATGTAAGCAGCGCGACGTAGACTTATTCAAAGGAAACTTGTAAATATTTGTGAAACAATAGCATTTAATGTTCAGAATATATTAAAAAAAGCATTTTCACACCACAATTACTATGTTAAATGCATTTTGAGTTCAAAAAAATTTATGTGAAGTGTGAATTTTCACACATTTCAGGATTTTGCAGGTATTTAGTAAGTGAATGATGATTATTTGGGATGCCAAAACAAATTTTATATTAAAATATTTTTTTTTGTTAATTTTAATTCGAACGCCTAATACCATTATTTAGGTTTCTAAATATGTGCAGTTTTTTTTTTTTTTTTATTTAGCAAGGTTCATTAAGATTTTGAACAGAATTAAATTATAATTTCAAAAATTTCCGTTGGTTATTAAATTTACGCTTTTAAAAATTAAATGCAACATTCGCCAAAATATAACTAGAATTTTGAAAAAATAATTTAAACAAAATAAAAATGCAAAAAAAAAAAACAAAAAATAATATTGTTTCTTCTCGCAAGGATCAAACTGAGTTAGTTGGGTGATTAGCGAGCGTCAAAACCACTACACCAGGATACACCTTCCAGTGTAGCGTGTTACAAAGCTATAACTTGTGTACATTTTAGCCAAAAAACACAAAAAATGCGTTTTTTTTTTTTTCCAAAAACATAATCTGATCAAAAATTCCTGTTGTACTATTCCGGTTCACATCAAAGTGCATTACTTAGAATTTTTTCAGATTTTTAGTTTAAACCATCTGGGCTACAGGATGTGGGACAAATTTTTTTTTGCACAATTTTGGTAAGAAACGCTTCAAAATAATTTATTTTGCAAAAATAAAAATTTGATCGTTAATCCACGTACCAAGGGCTTTCATTTGATACCCTACTCAGAATTTTAAACAAATATATATTTTTTTCGATGAGCACATATTTGTTTATATTTTTAGGGGGATATGTTTTTTAGATGTTTTAGTATTTTTCCTATGTGCGGGTCAAAGAGTTGTATAAGCATGCCAAATTTCAACTCTCTAGCTTTAGCCGTTTGGCTACAATTTTTACCGAACAGACAGACAGACAGATAGACGACAAAATGACGGTATAAGGGTTTTTTGGTCATACCTACAAAACCCTAAAAAAAAGCACACCACAATTACTATGTTAAATGCATTTTGAGTTCAAAAAAAGATTTTTTTTTTTATTATTTTCAAGTAAGAGCTGCAGCTCCACAGCACGTACTCAGGAGCCGCCAGTGTCTTATAAACATGAAATAACATTAATTAAACCTAGAGTGAGCCTAGATTTATGGTAGTAGGGTTTTGTAGCCTTATATAACGCTGTTTTATTAACAATATAATGAAACCCAAAAACAGGAGCATAAGGTGTTCACATAAGCCGATACGCTTCAGCGGGTACGGTTCTTAGTAATTCGCATTTCATGAAAATACCTTACACTTCTATATACCTGTTAAAAAATCCAGTAAATTTAATTAAATTTTTTTTTAAATTTTATTTTATTATGTATATCAAAGTTGTTAACGGTTTTAACCTTTGAAATTATAACTACAAATTGAAATTATACAGGGTGTTTCACACCACCCATCTACCCCTTTTTCTCGAAAACGGGAGCTTTGTGCAAGTTGGGAAAACAATTTTGTTACACCCACTATGTTACTACTTAAACCAGTGGCGAAGGAAGACCTCCGCTAGACTTGCCCTCCCATAAAAAAAATAATAATAAAAAAAAATACATATTTTTTTTTTTTAATTTAAAAAAAAGATTTAGGTAAATCTTCAGAAATACATTAATTATGTCCTATACAATTTTTGTCGAAGGCTTGGTTTACTAGTTACGATTTTTTTTTTTAATTTTAATGTTATAAAATTCCGTTTCCGGTTTCGGATTTTAATAAAAAACAATAAGGTTCTTCCCAATTATTAGGAGAATTTTTTTAGTACCAGAACGAACTCTTTAAGTTAAACCATTTTTGAGTTATCGTGTATACACACGGACACACACACAGACACACACACACACACACACACAGACACACACACACATACGGACGGCACTTCGAAAATAGGTTTTTTGGATTCCCTGGACCATGAAACGTGGTCATCAGTCAAAATCTCGACATCGAAAATTTTCGCGATTACAATACTTGCCCCTTATATATTAAGGTCGGGCAAGTAAAAATCAAAATTGTTCTTGATATCCTGTACTTCTGGATTGTTCTGGAAAATTGGACTTTTGTGATTATGTTTTTTCCAACTGGTTCACACATCGCATTTTTGGAAAAATAGGGTAGGAAATATACAGCTCTGATACACCCTGTTTAAATTAACTGTATTTACTGTACGTTCTTGCCTATTATTATAACAGGGGATCTGTTATAAAATTTAGTTGGTTTATCCATGCATTAAGGGGGCGCAAAACTGTTTCTAATACAAAACTAACAATCTGAAATAAAATTAATAACAATCTACGAATTTTATCTAAGTTGCTAAAATTATTTCAGATTGTTAGTTTTGTAAGATATTTGTAATCGCTGGGGGCTATAAGCAGCGTTAAGAGGATGGAAGCGTAAACTATTTTTGAAAACCTAATTTCTGCTTAATTTATACCAAAATAACTGGAAATCGGACATATCTGAACGCTATTATACGTTTTATAATTATTAAAAATTTTTAAAGATTTATTTAAAAAATAAATAAATAAATAATTTAATCTATTTAAAAAATAGATTAAAGCTTAATTTGGATGTCTAAATAGGATTTTAGTCGTTGGTATTTAACTATTACAAACAGTATTGTATCTGATGGTGTTATTCTTGTTTTGGTAGCAAGCTAAGTTAATCTAGTAGTTTAATAAACTCTTGAGCTATGTTTATATAATAATTAATATGGAGTTTATGATAATGAAGGCCCTGGAGTATTCACGCACTTCATGTGAATAGCAGATAACTCCGTAATCCATATAATCCAATTGAAAACACGCAGATAATAGTATCGCAGTTATTGCTGCATTTTTACTTCCTGTGGAAAAAAATGCGTTACTAAGGGGGAGATAACAATTATATCTCAGAACCGATAAAAAAATTTACAATATATGCAGTATTTACAAAAACTGTATCAAAAAAATGCTCTTGTTAGAAATTATGTAGGTATAGGTACATGTTTGCGTTATGTAGGTATAGGTACAGATACGACTGTATAAATAAACATAGCAAGTTTATTCTTGCAGTCTATTGTTTGCAGTGCAAGTGTAAACTTATCAATATGAGTGAGTTAACGCGACGAGATCATCGTGCAATGATTTTGTACAATTTTGAGCGCGGTTTGTGTGCAGAAGAGAGTATCTCTGAAATGTTTACTATTTTTTCTGAGAGTTGTCCAAGTCGAAGCACAGTGTTTTGTCGGTATAAACAATTTCAAAGAGAATTTTTTAACCTAGATGATAATCCTCGTCCAGGAAGGTCCCGTGAAACAGTTACTCCTGTAGATATTACAACGGTTAAAAAACTGCTCGTTGAAAATAGGTGAATTAATACAGGCAGATAGAGGAGTCTTTACGCAATAATGCACCACCTATCCGTTCAATTCTTCGCGACCATCTGGAAGTTAGGAAAGTTTGCACGCTATGGGTACCCCACAATCTGACTGACTGATGCACAAACAGCAATAAGAGTTGAATGGTGTCGAAAAATGATTTTTTTTTTAAATGATATTCGAAATACTTTAATTCCATTGTGGCAGGGAACGAAACATGGTTTTATTATTTTGATGTGCCATCAAAGTCAAAAAACAAGATAAGGCTCTTTGAAAACGAGGAAATTCCAGCCGCGGTAAAACAATCAAGATTTGTGAAAAAGAAATGATTGTCGTATTCTTCGGTAAGCCAGGGCAGAGCCGGCCTTAGCTAGTCTGGCGCACCGAGCGAGATTTTTTTGCCACCCTCATAAAAAAATTAAACACTAATTAATTACTCTATATAATACAAGTGATGACCTTAAGATAGGATGACCAGATTTCAGTGAAGGGAAACCGGGACACAGGGAAAAAAAGTAGGTCTTCACCTCCCAGATCCAAGTGAAGAGCAAAAACAGAAGGTCCTCATCTCCCAGATCCAAGAGAAGAGCAAAAAAAAGGTCCTCACCTCCCAAATTCAAGTGAAGAGCAAATGGTCCTCACTTTTAAAATACAAGTGATGACCTGACCGTCCGCCGCCCGTCCTAGCCTGGCGCCCTGGGTGGACGCCCGATCTCCTCCCCCCCCCCCCCCTAAAGCCGCTTCTGAGCGAGGGATTATTACGACAATTGTTCTGGAAGAACAAAAAACAGTTACGGCCAATTTGTACGTTGAGTTTTGTTTGCCTCAGTTAATTCAGTCTTTTCAAAACTTACTGCCACATTACGACACTTAGCGCTTGCATGAAGATAAAGCATGCGGGCATCGAGCTCAACTTACTAAAGAATTTTTTAATAATTTTGGACAAGTGCTAGAACATCCTCCATATAGTCCACATCTTGCACTTTGTGATTTTGGACTCTTCCTTTTATAAGGATTGGCTTAAAGACAAACATGAGTGAGAAAGAAATATATAAGTTGATTGCTTATTCGTTCATTTGTCATTAAACAGACTTGTCATTAAAGAAACTGAACTTTATATAAATTATGTGTATGTGTCATGCGACTTCCTCATTTTCAGGCACATCAGTATAGCTCAGGGGTCGGCATCCTGCGGCTCTTTTAGAAAATTTTGTAGCTCTTTGAAAATTGGCTTGTTTTTATTTTAATATAATTTATTTTTTAATTTTCAACTTTTTGCCTGTACTATACAGGTTTTGTATTGTTCAGGATGTTTTACGGTGCAATTCACGCCCGGTAATTCCCCGAGATACTGCATATTCCCTTTAAGAAGAAGTTATTTGTTTCGAAAAAAAGTTATCTGTATTTGTGAATGATTTACGTGCAGAAACATTTTTACATTTTATTAATGTACAAAAACATAAGGACAATAACATCGTCATTAATGCAATATTTTTGCACAAACTATTGTTAACATGCAAGAAGCTTTTGGAGAAAGATTTAAAGAGTTTAGAAAATATAAATCTACACTAGCTTTTTTGATAAAACCAATTGAAGCAGATATGCAGCAATTACATTTATTACAATTCCCATTGATTAATCAGGCACAATTTGAACTTGAAATTTGAAACTTGGATTTGAAATCCAAAGATTTATGGAATAATAATTCTTAAAACTTAATTCTGAACCGGAAAGTTTAGAAAGTGCATTTTATCTTCCCAGCATAAGTGTCCCGAAATTCACAATCTTCAAAATGTAGATAAAGTTGTTTTCGAAGCTTGGAACCGTCTTCCAGAATCATTCAATCATTTAAAAAATTATGCTTCACATATTATGGATTCACATATTACTGTGAGCAAGTCTTTTCACATATGAAATTAAGAGTCAGTTAAGAAGTAATCTTACTGACCTGAAACTTGAGTGCTGTCTTAAGGGCGTATCACACTAGAACGCTATCCAAGTTTTAATTTTGTAGGTTTTTTTCAGAACCCACGTTTTTAGGTTTTGTCTTATCACACAGTATTTGAATATTATTTAAGACTTGGAAATTTTTTGTTTGCGCATGCGTACATTGTGTTATTATGACAGTTGCCAGTTTTAATTTGAAAAGTTTATTTGTGAGGTTTCACTAAATTAATTACTTGTTCTTCCAAAATCATTTTTATAAAAATATTACATTTGAAAATAACAATTGTACAACAAACTAACCTAAGCGTAAAAAAAAGACAAAGACGCAAAACAGCTAAGAGCGAGAGGGTATCAGTTGGCGCACGCGCTTTTTGACAGACCTGGATAAATAGACACAGGAATTGAAACTTGTTCCATTTGCCTAGTCTTTAAAACCTAGGTTTTTTTTCATTCTATCACACGCAAATGACTTCGATTCGAATGTAAAAACTTTAATTTTCCAAGTCAACACATTAATATTAACTCTAGTGTGATAAGGCCTTTAAGTTAAAGATTACTGAATATTCACCAAACATTGAAGTCTTATCAAAAACTATGCAGGAGCAATCGTTCCATTAAAAAATTTATTATTTTGTAATATACTGGCAAGTGCAATAGGTATCACAAACTCAATGTATAAGTAAGTATTAATTTATTGTAATACTTGATTATTTTAATACAAACAAACAATTTTTACATATTTTACGTATTTACGTAATTTTCTTATACAAAACTGATGTTGATAAAATAGGTTATTTTGCTTTTTGGACAATGTATTTATTTTAGAAACACACCATTTTGCTAAAAAATGTTTAGCTTTATCAGGTGCTGGAAAATACATTTGATGATTTGTGATCAATTTCAGTAAATGTTTAACGTCTTGAATTTTTCTTTCAATAAACAATAACTTTTTTGAATCTGACCAATGTTGATTTAACTGTTTTTGTTTAAAATGATTGAAGAAATGCACCCTTTAAATTTGGCAGATTACTCCTGTATACAATAATTTCACCGCATGAAATGCATTAATTTGTGTTTATTAAAAATTGAGGTACGCCAGCTGTTTTAATTCATTGCAGTCTTAAAATAATTTCTCTCTAGCAATTTTTCAAGAAATGTCACTGATTTTACGTGCCATTTTCAACGTTTTTTAGACTTTAAACTTTCCGTGATTTCGTTATATCACAATTCTTAATAATACACTTAATGTGGTTTAAAACTTTTTCTAATATTTTCATGAGTAATCTCGGCTGGTAATGGTGTGTATCCGGCATGCCTACATCAGCATATTATACATACACACACATATACATTTAGATACCATGTTGGTGAATAAGCATTACACAATACTATGATTTAACATGACATTATTCGCATGTTTCTCATGTTTTCCTTTGTCGAAATAATAATAATAGATACAAAGTTAAAAATATGCTTTTATCAGGAATTTTTGTTAAGAAATATTAATAATATTTTATAAAAGCAGTGAGTGATATAAACACGATGCTGTCATGGGAGTGACACGCTGGATTGTAAATGTATCGTGCGTATAAAATTTTAATGGTACTCATAGGGTTAATGGAAGGTGTTCAGACTATGTGAACGTACGTCATTGTATTGAGAAGTGACACGCTCGAATACACTAATACCCTTTTCACACTAGAACTTTAAGATCGGATGTTAAAGTGAATGTATCTTTAAACGCTAATGTGAAACCGTATGGCCTCGTCTAAATACAAGCGATGTTTAAGACAGAGATCTGTGTCTTAAACATCGTCCGCATTGCCAACTTAATTTCTATTATAAAAAAATATTCCTTGAATTTGTGCTGTCAACATTTTATATTATCATAAACAAGAATACTGTATTATATCGACGTTATAAGAAGTTTATACTTATTGTTATAATAAAATTATTTATTTTAATAATGTGTTTAATAAAATACAGAGCTACAATAATTGAGATAAAATGTATCGACTTACATGTTAATAGAGGTGTAATATTCTTTATTGTAGTGTCTTTACAGTAGAATGAAATGAAATATCCACATTTGTTTATAATAATTCAAAATGTGCGTCTGCGCAGACAGTTCAAAACTGGTAATTTCATGACGGTAAATTAAGGACAAAATTACTGTAGCTGATGACAGCTCCGGAGATTTAAATATCAAGTGTGAAAGCATACCGATGTTAAACATCGGGAAACTTTAAGTTCACTCGTCTTAAAGTTCTAGTGTGAAAAGGGTATAAAGCCGCATTCAGAGCTCTTGAAATTAAGAGGTTGTAGACTGTGCTTTGTTAGCTGTAAGTTATGTTTCTATGCATTCTTTTGATGACATTATGTTAACATGATATTAGGTTATGTAAAGGCATTCCATAACTACGGTGTCACTGATAGAATGCGATAGCGAATGTGTTTATATGTCTGTCTCATTAAAACATCTCACTAGCTATAAGTTTAGAAAATTATGAACAATCCACAACAAACAGCGTATTAAATTTGGAAGTCTGAACGGTTTCATGTCTTATCATATGACAAACTTTCTGGTTACAGTGAACAGTCCATAAGCTACAGTGCATAAGCTATTGATTTAAGAGCTCTGAATGCGGCTTTAGAGTTTTAGATAATAATAATTGTAAACGCGTAATATATTAGTCGCTCGTAGTACCTCATGGTAAGAGTCAGATTCGGAAAATATTTGATAATTCCACCGACTGTTTAAAAGGATTTCTTAAAGGCGTATCTCTACAATAAATCTTACATATAATTTTTTTGTGTTTCAATTTAAATATAATTAAACTAATTAGTTGTAATCGAAGTGATCACAAAGAAATGTTAAGAATCCAAGTTTCCCAATTTTGAAAAACAGCTTCTAGCTTTACCAAATGGGGCGATATCATGGTCAGACAAGGCACGGTGTAAGACACGGCCTTGGAATACCCGTGCTGGCAATAAATGCTCTAATGGGCTGCAGTAGTTGTAATAGCAATGTAAGTGGCTTTATGAACGTCCGAAAGAGGAGCTGCTGTCGCTCGATACACGATGGTACTCTGCCGTGGAGATTTGTTTTGTTCCGCTAAATAGAAGATTGCTTCAATTACGTTGAGTGGAAATTTAATTAAACTAATTAACTATTTGAATGCGAAGAATGGAACACTTGACAAGAATCAGGGAAGATGAGAGAAGATCTAAATGAAAAATTTGATGCAGGTTCTGAATGTTTTATTTCTGTAATTAGCCAGAAGCTTTTACTAATTCTGAATAAGTAATGACAGATGTTTATTTACAGAATATTTATTAGAATACTTGATAAAATCAAAGAGGGAAATCCTTATTTATACACAAACATTTACTTCAATTTTTATTTTATTTTGTAACTAAGTTCAAAGAAAACGTATAAAAACAGAGTATTAACTGAATTCAGTATTCGAACCGATAAATAAGATTCGGTTAGTTTTATTTTAAGGGTTTTGTAGGTATCACAAAAAATTTGATGTGAAGTGTGAATTTTCACACATTGCGGGGTTTCGCAGGTATATAATAAGTGAAGTATGCTGTGTGTGTAGGATGAATTTTGCTTTGTAGTAATCACGGCAAAATGAACGATATTTTTAAAATAATTTATCGTCTGTTAATCTGAGCTTTAAAAACAAATTTTATGTTAAAATATTTTTTTGTTAATTTTAATTCGAATACCTCCTAATACCATTATATAGGTTTCTAAATATGTGCAGTATTTTTTTTTATATAGCAAAGTTCATTAGGATTTTGAAAATTGCGCCTATGGTTTCCATTGGTTTTTTAAGTCATATGCTCCGCCCACCTGGTTTCGTATAAATTAGTGTTTCTCAACCAAAAACGCACCGCGGACCAGTATAATATATAATTTTCTAACGCGGTCCGCGTTAAAATGAACCAACAATTATTATCAGTGGTCCACTGATAATAATTGTTGGTTCATTTTTTGCAAGAAAACAAATATATTTAATGTGCTACTAAATACATTTATTTTATTTGTAGAAAATCATCATTTTACATGTAGAAATCATCAGAAAATAAACAAAATATAAATTATTTAAACCATCTGGGCTACAGGATGTGGGACAAAATTTTTTTTGCACAATTTTGGCAAAAGTCGCATCAAAATAATTTATTTTGCAAAAATAAAATTTTGATAGTTACTAAGGGCTTTCATTTGATACCCTACTCAGAATTTTAAAAAAATATATTTTTTTTTCGATGAGCTTATATTTGTTTATATTTTTAGGAGGATATGTTTTTTAGATGTTTTAGTATTTTTCCAATGTGCGGGTCAAAGAGTTGTATAAGCATGCCAAATTTCAATTCTCTAGGTTTAGCCGTTTGGCTACAATTTTTACCGAACATACAGGTCATACCTACAAAACCCAAAAAATATATTTTTCATAAATTACAAATTTGTTTTTCGGGTATGTTTTCTATATGCGGAGCAACGAAATGTATATGAATGCAAAATTTCAACTGTAGAACTCTAGCCGTTTCGCCACAATTTCCACCATACAAACGGGCAGACCCGTGAGTAACGATATAAGGGTTTTTGACGTATTCTACGTCTATCGTTTCGTTCCAGTATTGGATCCCTTGGTAAAAATCCGTGTCACAAAAAAATGTACAACAGACCTTCAATAATTTCAAAACTATAAAAGTTAACAATATAATAACTGAGTTGAAGAGAAGACGATCCAAAGAGTCTGACGAAATGACGTTTAAAGTCAGACGACGCAATAGTGAGAGGCGGGCGTGTCCGTTGTTTTGTAGTCAAATCGGCGCTAGTCGCGCGGTAAAATTATTATAACTCGGGATCGTGACCTGATAGCACGTACCGCGAGGTGTCATTTGTTGAGTCTATGTGATATCTCTCGATATCTGTAATAATATTTGTGAGAAATGCAAAAAAAACAAATTTAAAAAATCGCTGGATACTTAATAGAATATAGAATTGAAAATCTAGTTCAAACCAAAGAAACAAGCTATAGACCAGCGATTCCCAAACTGTGCGCCGCGAAAATATTACAATATTCCTCCAACTGCGTTAGTTAGACCAGTTTTTACTTGGGGCACCGCGGAAAAAATCTGATACTCCGTAGTTTATTTAATCTAGAACAAATTTGGGGTTTTAATCATTTAACGCGTTGTGAGATTACGATATTTGGGAAAATTGTGAATTGAAAAAAGCAAAACTCAAAAACAGTTGAAATTTTTGAAACGGTTGAAATTTTTGGATTCTTCGTGATTTGTTTAGTCTGTAAATAATTTGGTGCTTTAATCGTTTAATGCGATTTGAGATTACGACAAATATTTTTAATGACATAATTTACATTATTTGTGAAATCCTAACTATAAAATGGTTAGAGATAGAAATCAGCGGTTAGAATTTTTGAAATCCAACTAGATTGTTTAGTCTTAAAAAAAATGGGCTTTAATAAACCGATTATTAAGTTTCGTATGGGTAGTAATCCAAAATCCTTGAAAATGGCAAAAAATCTTAAAAATCTAATGGGGCAGACCTTAAAAAAATCGTGAATTTTAAGCAAAACATTTTTGTCTCCGATTTTATTGAAAATTGGTATAAATATGTATTTTTGGATAGATCAACAAAATTTGGTCCATTTTGAAGTTGTGCAAACATTTTGGAATTATTGGGGAAAAACTGACCCAAATCGTCTCTAACTCAAAAACTAGGAAAGCATGAATTTTTTAAATATTTTTTTCATAATCCTCACCCCAAAATTAGTTTAAAACTATATTTTTGGCTAAAATTGGAGTCAAAAAATGTTTGACCAAAATTTCAAAATTTTAATAGATTTTTTTTTTTAAATTTTGTTGGTAATATTTACTTATATATTTATTAGGTTACTATCACTTTTGAGTTAAGGTCTATAATTTTGACATTTGCAGAAAAAAATTTAAAAAAAACAGTCCACAATAAGGCTCAGTGCTGATGAAATGTTAGCCTGCCTCCTTTTTACCGACCGTCAACATATATAAGCGAGGTATTGAGATCTCCACGAATTGAGATCCCTACATAACGTTTTGACTATTTTTAGCATGATGTCTGTCGGTCTGTCTGTCGGTCTGTCTGTCCGTCTGTCTGTCTGCCCGTCTGTCCGTCTGCCTGTCTGTCTGTGATTTTTCAAAAAGCCGGATACCGGATACTCGACCTAATCAGACTGCTGTAAACCGGATTATCCTTTTATTATACTCTTTTTACCGACCGCCATCATATATAAGGGAGGTATTGTGATCATACCAATTTTGACGTTTCGAGATTTCGATGGAACTCCACGAATTGAGGTCCCTACATAACATTTTGACTATTTTTAGCATGATGTCTGTCGATCTGTCTGTCCGTCTGTCTGTGTACACGTGCAGAGCAAATTCGGCTGAAAGGATTTTTATGAAACTTCATATTTAAGCTTCTGCCATCAATGGCACGAGTTGAGCAACTTTTGGTAAAAATCGGTTGACTAAAAATGGGAGTTTACTCGTGTCGATTTTAAGATTTTTGTGAATATTTCATAACAGAAAAATATTTCGAAAAGAATTATTGAACAAAAGTTGCTATAAAGCAATAATTTCTGTAAAATTTTTCGAAGCCTCAATTTTTTCATACTTATATGTAACGTTTCCATGGTCATGATAAATAATATCTCTGTTAGAAAATATTAGGCCAAGTTATTTTTACTCTGCTGCTAAATAAATACATTATTTTATATAAGAACTTTATGATGGCGATCGGTCCTGTGCTGGCCACAGCTGATTTTTTTAACTATCTTTATAAACTAATACTTATTTCTTATCTATATCAGCAACCCCCAAACTGCGCGCCGCGGGAATATTCCAATATTCGTCCAATTGCGTTAGTTAGACCAATATTTTGACTTGGGGCGCCGCTGAGTAATTCTGATACATTAAGGGCGCTGGGAACCGAAAAGTTTGGGAACCACTACTATAGACTATTCCAAACGTTTCAGCGGAACTAGATTTTGAAATCTAGTATCTTTTACCGATTGATTCTAGCTTTAACCATTTTGGTTAAGATTTTTAAATAATACTTACAACAAACATTATTAGGTTAAAATAATATGATTATAAAATGTAATTTTCATTACATTTTGATTTTTTGTAATTTTTAATACAAATTTCAAATACTCATTTCTTAAATTCTTACATTTTCCAAAATTTAAAAATGTATTTATTTAATTTTTCCTAGTAAATGTCACTTAATAAAAAATGCCGACATGAAGCATGAAATAACCTAGCCAGCTCTGTTTCCAAACCTCCATTTAGTTCCGCTTAAACCAAAGAAATGACCTACCTATACCTATATGTCTAATTTTTTGTGCTGTTCAAAATTATTATTATTATTTAAATGTAGGGCATCAATTGAATAGCCTGTAATAATATTTTAAAGAAATATCATATATATTTAAAAATTTAATGTAGGGCATAAAATGCCATCACTCAATACTTCGATTAACCGACGAAAAATGTTATCAAAAAAATTTATATTTTTTGATACGACTTAAGCAAGCAATCGCGCACCCTGAAGGGACTCACGGGCTTGAGCCGCGCCCCTCTAAGCGCTCAAGAAACACGTTTTTGAGGGACATATTTGTCTTGTAATTAAATGTGACCCCCTCAGAAAAAATTGGATTCTGATCCCCCTTAAGAAATTTTTGTAACTTCTGAGTCTCCTCCAAGAAACAATTCTAGGTGCGTGCCTGACAGCGAGACATGTTTTCTTATTCTAAATACCGACAAGACCCTAAAATATGGGAAATATCATACTTTGGTTCAATTTTTTTTTCGGATAACGTGAAGTTTTTAGACGTAAAATCGGCGTTGTAAATGTCGATACTATCAGTTGCAATATGAAACAATATTCTCAGTTCACATAACTCATCTACTGTTTCAAATAGGGTACCAAAATTATTTAATGCCTTTAAATAAACCATTAATCTCATTACAAGTTAAATATAACGGTCCTAACTCAATAATAACCCTTTATTTTTATGACTTAATTTTTTCAAATCGTTGTCAATTGTTTTAAGTATTCCTGTCCGTCATTGAAGTGACCGGGTACTTGTTCCCATTGAAGTATACAAGTATAAACTGGTGTATTATTGTAGGTAATTTCATGGCATTATCAAATAAACGGCCCACACGTCACCACAGACATCCTGTCTCTGTATCATACAGCCATGGAAGGAAATTAACAATAAGAACTGTCACTTCAATTACTGGCATGGGGAAGAATGATGAAATGGTCTCATCAAAATACTTAGCGAAATTAAGTTGCTGCGTATGTTGAAAATTATATAGTAGTCTTTGTTATCCGACCTAAACGGGTTCACGGGATGGTCGGATCACCGAGAATGATAGATAATCCGGAACTACCAGAACCAAGTTATCAAAGTCCTCGTATTTAATCGCTGCCACTAAACTCGCTCAATGTAATAGCGCTGGCTAATAAACTTGTTGCTCGCTTTGCCCTAGCGAGTAAAGTTGAAGACCGGACTACTTTACGCGAGAGTGTAGCTAGATATTTCATCCTCTTGGTAATAATATTGCTGTGTATTTAGTAGTCGCCGGAATGTCTAGAGAAGTAGTTCGTACGACAATTATTGTTGTTGCCCTTTTATTACGTCATGAGTTGGAAAAAAGGAAAAAATTTAGAAAAGTGTGGTAAGAAAAATATGAAAAACGACACAAAAATAAAAAGAAATGTGCACTACCCAATAATTTTTTTTTTCAAAATTTTGCTACTTAATTAAAAAGAGTAACGGCAGTTGGTCTATGACCCGTCTAATACATATTCCCAAATTATATTTTATTATTAATTTCCTTCGAGTTTCAAGTATTTTTACAATTCCATTTATTTTTATAACCTTAACTACCAGTTTTATATTTTACATTTAATTACAGTTTTCTGATATCTTTGTTCTTACGGATTTATCCATTCACTATTAATTTGAATGGAACCAAAGATTCAGCGTAATATTTTATTTTCCAAAACTATGAGGTATTGCTGATCTCGTTTTGTTAAGGGCCATATTTCAGTGCCATACATACCGGCTGTCTTTTTTCGACTTCCAACATAGAACTTTCCCATGTTAAATTTTCCATTGCATATTCTATCTCTACTATGAGATTTAGACAAAAATTTTATTAATAAAAATTGTTCAGGATTTTAGTCCTAACGCATTGTGCCTAATTTTGAATAAAAGAATCCCAATTTGTATGAAAAAAGGTACACAATATTTTTGTATTTATATCTGATAGTAACACTTGCCATGAAAATCAAACGTCAAAAAATTAGATGTAATATTAAAGTCTGTTCCTTTGGTTTAGGCGGAACTAGATTTTCAATTCTAGTTAGTTATACCGATTGATTGAAGCTTTTGATCATTTTGTTCAGGAAAAGCCAATTTCAATATATAAAAAAATAGCTACTTACAAAAATGAAAATTCCGGTTAGTTCCGCCTTTTTTTTATATTTCGGGAAAATCTTTTATATACACCAATCTGGTTAAGTCGGAATCTCTTTAATTTGGCTTACAGACTAAAAATCCTGCTTTCCTCTTTTTTCCCACCAAGGAACTATCTGTGGTGATTTTCATCTTAGAGGGAACAGGCTAGCTCAACCTATCCTCACATTCCCCTATTCTGTCTTTCTTGTTCGTCTGCCTCCTTCCTCTTCATGATAGCTGACAGCATCTGTCGCACCGTTTCCCAGTTTTCCCTGTGCATAACCTGCACCATGTTGTCGGGTGTCAGAGTTTCTCCTGTTATCGTGTATGCTCGCAATCTTTCTGCAGTCCGTCTCCCGCATATGAATAATGCATGTTCGTCTGTGTCGACTGCGCTGCAGTAGGTACAGTCGTCGACCTGGTCCTTTCCAATCCTCAGGGTGAAGGACTTAAAAGACCCATGGGCTGTCAGGGCTTGCGTGACATAGTAGTCTATGTTCCTGAACTTGCAGGCCAGCCACTCTGGTATGTTGGGGATGAGCCTTTTTGTCTACTGCCCTTTGTCCTGATTCCTGGACCACTCCTCTTGCTATTTTTCCACCGAATGTGTTTTGGCAGCGTTTCTCACCTCAGATCCCCCTCCTGCCTCGTATATCTGTCGCCTTTCCTCTGCAACGAGTCGCAGAGGGAGGGTTCTTGTCACCACTTGTAGGGCTGCAGTCGACACAGTGCGGTAAGCCGAGGCTACCCCTATTAACGCCTGGCGTTGAGCTTTCTCATATAACTTGTTGTACTTGCCATATCCCAGCATTCCGCACCAAACAGAAGCTCCTTACAACAAAGTTGAGTGAACTGTCCCCAGCAAAACCTTCCTTTTTCCCCGGTTGGGGCCTCCAACGTTCGGCATCAATCGTCGTAGCATACCAGCTCTTTCTTCCGCCTTGTTGGCCGCCGTCTTAAGATGTTCCGCGAATGAGCCATTTGCGCCAAAAATGATCCCTAGATATTTTATGTGTGGCTTGGGAACTATAATTTTGTCCGCCAGTCGAAAATAGATGTGGTCCCTCTTACGCTTACCTCTCAAGATGACGGCTTCCGTCTTATCGGGAGCTAGCTTCAACTTGTGCCCTTCTATCCAGACGCTGATCCTCCTGAGGTTTACATTGAGGTTAGTTCCGCCTAATCGTTTGGAATAGACTGTAGTTAGTCCCTGAACTTGAGTTAATACGTAATATAATAAGTACATTCACATAAATATAATGCATTAAACTCTTTGTTTACAAAAAAAAAAAAAAATGAATAAACTTTAATAAAAATTAATAACGGTAGCAATGAGTACAAGTAATGACATGAATGGATAGTCTATCTCAGCGATTCCCAAACAGTGTGCCGCGTAAATATTCCAATATTCCTTCAACTGCGTTAGTTAGACCAATGTTTTGACTGCGCGGAAAAAATCTGATACATTAAGGGCGCCGGGAACCGAAAAAATTTGGGAACCACTGGTCTATCTCATTATAATTTTAACTTTATATAGGTCCACGCAAGCAGTGAAATTTTCTATTTTGTTTTGAAAACATACTATTTCTTTGACGATTGCACGACAATATGCATCACGATTTTAAGGAAGGGAATTACACAAAATATTTAATTAAACATCGTAAAATAGATTAGCCGCTTGATATGAATGTTTTCAGCATATTACCTAAAGAACTCATTGTGTCCTAACTATAATGATCACGAATATTCAAGAAATTATCTTTGGTACATTTTTGGTCAATAATTTACAAAAAAACATTATCACAAAAAACTAAAATTAATAAGCAAAATATGTATTTATTTATTAAAATGTTCTGCGACTCCCACTTTAAGATTTAATGGTGTGACCAGAGCTGAAAATTAAAATGGTTTCTGTCTATAATATACAGGCTATTCCAAATCTTTAAGCGGTACTAAATGGAATTTAAATTTTATTTGTCACTAGGTAACTTTTTAAACATTGGAAGTGGGCTTTTCCTAAACAAAATAATCAAAACTTCAAACTTCAATCAATCGGTAAAAGTTACTAGATTTAAAAATCTAGTTCTGCTTAACCAAAGAAACCGCCTATACCTACATGAATTTGCATTCGTTTTGGGATATACTTCCTATGTAGATTAGATTATTTTTCTAATATTTATAGTAAATATTTTGACATATGATGCGGTCATATTTACAAATAAATAAATATAAAATATGTATAAATAATATCCAGTGATATTGAGTAGTTTTAGGAACGTGACATCAAGTTTTATTTATATTAGTAATGACGTGCTCAGTTCCCGTTGCCTGTCACAAACCACTAATTCAAAAATAAACTGACGGAATCAAGATAAGAAATCGCATTTTTTATTATTTTTGGCGATTGACCCAAATTAGTAACAGTAAAATTAAAATATCGTGTGATAAAACAATGATAGGTTAACACAAAAAGCTATGGAAAATCAACCTTCATTTGTCCTGTGTATTCCAATCCAATAATCTCCTTGCGATAAAATTGGATTCTTGTTTATGAGGAGACAATATTATATTATAGTTTTATAAGTGTCTTATACAAAACCGGAAAACTGAAATAAAATTAGTAACAATCACATAATACACATTAAAATTTGCAGCGAATTATTATCTATTTAATAGAATATTTTAAATTGTAAAAAAATTGAATTATATAAGCCAATCTTGTTAACCAATAGACATATCTGCGTACGTTGCTGCAAATTGTAGCTAAAGCTTCATTCTACAAATATGATTTTAGCTATTTTGTTCTATTGTGAAAATTAATGTTAGTTATTATACTAGGGGCCGAGAGTTCCAGTTGCTAATAAACTGTCCAATAAGTTTATTAGCAACATAATTGTTTTTCCGAGAGTTCCACCCCGAAATAGTTATTAGGTTGCTAATAAATAGGCTTATTTGTCTAATAACTTATAGGCAACATGAAGTGCTTAATAAAGTGACATATAACCAAAAACAAGTTCGCAAAATGAGTTAATATTTCAATTTTAATTGAAAAACAGTATAATTTTAAAAGAATATACGAATGTGTAGTTTTTAAACATTTCTATAATGGTGACTTTAGTGTTTTATATACATTTTAGATGTACTTTGACGAAATCGACGATCTGTTTGGATGAATTTATAAATTATGGACAACCGTTTTTAGAATATTTTGGGCATTTATTTTAAATGTGATATATAAAGAACAATATATAAGTATATATTTTTAAATAAACATTGTCTTTTATTTTTATATATGTATTTATTTCAATTACGATTACAACACATTACAAACAATACTTTAAGCATTATTATTTGTATAAAAATGATAGAAAATAAGAAGACAGACGCAATTATTGGCAGAATAATAAAAATGTGTAGCTGAAAATTGCTGATAAGTTTAATTCATATTGTTTAAGGAATGTAAAATAAAGCAAAATATGGCTGTCTTCTTATTTTCAGTCACATTTGTATTATAAAATGCTATTTTTATTAACTTTTGTTCTATCTATATTGTCCTCTTTTTCTGTGATAAAATTTGTGGAACGCCGTTTAATTGTCATTTTAACAGTAACACAAAAATATACGTAACGTCATTAAATGTAAAGTCAAACTATTTATTGTCAAAATATTTAATGTCAAAATATTCAGTGTCAAAATTTCATCTCATTTTAGCTCTACAAATTTACGTATAGCTCTATCCCTCGTGCACCGTTTTACTATCTTCATAAGAAATACCAATACAAAAACAAAAAATTATTTTGCTAATAAACTATAAGAAGGATAAGGTAAACTTAAAGAGATTCTTTACTTCACAAATTATTTTATTTTCACTATACGTACATTTCGGCCATCTTCAGTAGTTGAATAAAATATGAGTTTTATTCAACTACTGAAGATGGCTACGAAGTACGTATAGTGAAAATAAAATAATTTGTGAAGTAAAGAATCTCTTTAAGTTTACCTTATCCTAAACTTCACGTTAACTCAACAATTAATATTTATAAGAAGGATTTTGTAACTTGGAAATCACCAATAAATTTATTAGCTTTATAAATATATTATGTGTCTAATAACTATTCGGGAGTTTATTAGGAACTGGAACTCTCGGCCCTTAGTGTTTGATTTTTATCATCATCTTGAATCTGCCGCGGCTCTTAATATAGGTGCTGTGTATAAAAATGATTTCATTTTCGTAAAGAATAGGTATACCAAGTAGCATTCCATTATCATCAAGTATTTGTCGACGAAGGTTCTGAACTATAAACAATCATTTCGAGAAAAAGATGATATTATTTGAACGTTTCTACACAAACTGTATAAATATAAAAGATGTTTCAAACCTACAAATATATTTAAAAAATTACAGAAAATACTATAAGTTATTGAGCCATAACCTTTTCAGAACATAGAAAAAGCAAAACAACTAAAACTGGCATACATTAAATCAGTGATTCTCAAAGTGGGCGACACCTTGGGGGCACTGGAACGATCCAGGGGGGCGATAGTAGCCTCGGTTGCATTTGGGGGGTCTTGAAAATGATGAAGACTTATCTATTGCCTATTGTCAGCACTTGGATGCTCTCCATTCTGACTTCAACCAACGATTTGAATATATTTTTAAAATGAACATACCCGATTGGGTTTTGGATCCTTTTTCAAGTGCAAACGCTCCAAAATTACAAGAAGAACTGGTGGATGTTACAACAAATTACGAATTGAAATTTAAATTCAAAGACGGCTCCCAACAGTTCTGGCTGCAAAAGCAGATTCCTACAGCTCATCCTGGGTTATGGGTTATAATACAGAAGTTGTTAGTTGCATTTTCTTTGTCATATTTAGTGGAACGTGGGTTCAGTGCGGTCACAAATCTATTAACAGAAAAAAGAAACCGACTGCAAATAGCTAATCGCGGTGATTTAAGAATACTGCTGGCAAAAATAGAGCTGAGGATTGATACATTGATAGCAGCGCACCAGGTTCATCCTTCTCATTAGATGAGAATATTATTTTAATAAATAATTTTTAATTTCAAGCTTTAAGGTGTCTTATTTACAACATCTTTCTGCTTGTTCGTATAAAGAATGTAGATTTCCAGGGGGCGCTGAATAATTTTTTTTTCTAAAAAGGGGGCGGTAAGCCAAATAAGTTTGAGAACCACTGCATTAAATGGACGCTGCCCTAGACCAGACGCTCCCAATATCTTGACAATTTCATTTTATTTAGATTTTCAGTACTTCGTGCATTTCTTTTGGAATAACCTTCGTGGATGTCGACATTAATAATTCAAAGCATATATATGATATGATATGTGAAGTATGAATGAAAAGAAGTAAAAATTTCTGGAACCTGGTACCCGATACCATTACCCGGTTATTACCCACTACCCGCTATTCACATTAATTACCCGTTACCGGTTAATTAAAGATGAAAGAGGGACAAAGAGTCACCTGCGGCACGCTTCCATCTTTTCGTTTTTCTTATCATGAGAAAGGATGGGAAAATTATTACAAGAAAATACTCAAGGAAAAACCGAAATACTCAAAATACTCATAATTATCCGTTAATTATTTGCTACCCGTTGATAGTTAACGGATAATGGGTAGATAACCGTCATTCCTAATGTGAAGTTCTTATAAATTTTCATGTTAGTCAATAACGGCCTATTTTGCAGAAAACATTTGTGCAGATCAATATTCTACGGGCGACTACTAGAAGACGATACAGATAAAAATAAGTATGTGTGTGCAATATGTTATAAAATTGCTTAATATCTGGTTGACGCGTAGGCTGTTCATTGACATATGATATTTTACGATGTAATATAGGCTACATGTGTGACACATATGAAAATATAAATTATAAGAAATGCACTAAAATCTTCGCGTTTCCAATCCATATCATTTACACCACATGTGGGAGACTACTATATATCATCACAGCATAGCAACTAAGTAGTTATATAGTATGATACGAGATTTGATCAAAAAATACTCGGAAAAGTCTCATTAAACTTTATTAACAAAACAGGAGTTGTAGGGGTTTTCTGGATTTTCACCGAATAAAATATTAATGTTGTCAGTTGAGTATTGAGAACTGACACGCTTGAATACGCAGTCTGGTGGTCAAATGTACTAAGCATAGTACTGTTTGAACTTATTACATATGTTCTAGTGTTGAATTTTTGTTAGAATGTCGATAGAAGTTGTGAAAAACTATAAAAATAAACCAAATTGTAGTGTTTTTGGCTGTCATTTAAGACAGGACAAAGATAGGCATTTTAGTTTTTTTTTCTTTATTAAGAAAAATGGAGGGAAGTTAATATTAAGTCCAGATTGGGAAAAGATTTGGTTATGGACAGGAGGAAGGCATGGGAATATATTTTGAGTTAAAAAGTAACTGATACTATACGAGTTTGTTCATTACATTTGTCGCAGAAAAACAAAACTGCGCTAGTATGCTTGCACCTGCAAGTTGCATATTTAACTTTTAGCTGTTCCTGCCCAATTAAACTAATTTTATTTCATGAGGCAATGAACATAATCCACTTGTTTACAAACAGAATCCATATATTGTAAATTCAGATGACCGACACTCAAATGTACCACATAAAATTACGGGCCCGGCATTTAACACCTGCTCAAATACAAATTATCTGATTTTTATTTCTTCCACATTATTAATTAAAGAAAAAATAGTTTTACCCGAAAAAGTTTGCTTTTGTAGCTATCAGAATGAAATTACGGATTTTAAGAAAATTTCCCTTTTTTCAGACTTTTATTGTATGTAAAAATAATACAAACTTCTGTTATGAATTTGAATCAGTTTTATTTACAAGAAAACCATTCAACACAAACAACTACTGTAACAGAATATATAAAAAAGTTTAGAAATGATTGTTTTTCGTATTTCTTCTGTGATTGTATGTACTTTCTCGTATTAGCCCGCCAATATAGTCCCCAATCATACTCTCATTGTATTGCCCCTGATAACGACGTTCAAAGTCCATCACGTCTTGATGAAAACAGTCACCTTGTTCTTCCGAATAGGCTCCCTTATTATCTTTAAGTTGGTCCAAGTGAGCATGTAACATATGCACTTCAAGGGACATTCTGCAACCCATGAGTTTAAAGTTATCAAGCATAGTTGCAATAAGCTCTTTGTAATTGTCTGCTCTGTTGTTTTCGAGAAAACCATGAACCACTCCTTTCAGGTTTTCCTTTCATGAGTATTGAGTATCTGTGGAAATTCGTCACTGGCCATTATTTTCTTTATTTGTGGTCCGAAAAAAATAAATATAGCAAGGATATTTAGTATAACCGTCTATGCAAGGCGGTCAGAATCTCATGTATTCCTTCTGACTGGCGTCTTTTCATAAACAGTTCTACAAAAAGTTAAAAGCTGTCCTTCTTCATAATGGAAATAAATTTCCAACTCTTCCTTTGGCTCATTCCGCAATGCTCAAAGAAAATTACGAAAATGTGAAAATGGTGCTTGAGAGTTTAAAGTATTATGAGTATACCTGGCCAGTGATAGGGGATTTTAAGATGGTTGGATTTCTGATGGGATGCATTCCCACCAGAAATCCAACCATTCTTTTGTTTTGATAAATTCGCCGCAAATATAGCAGGATGAGTCTACCTCGTGTTTACAACTTTTTGACGCCATTTTTGGATCTGCCGCCTCACAAAATGCGTTGTATCGATGCGTTGCGCATGCGCATACCGACTATGAGCCACGTAAGTGAAATTCCACTTGCTTTCCACCCGCTCGTCCCCACCCTACTTAATATCACGCGCTTCTCCTTATATGGTCATAAAAATAAATAAATATATATTGATCGCTGTAAAATGTACAAAAGCAAAGTTTTTCAAAAATAAACGAAGATTTTAGTTATTTTTCGATATAAAGAATCAGAAAATAGTCATTAAAATAAAGACTCAAAAAAATATAATTTTTTTGTTAACCTGTGTAATAATAGAAAGTAAATAATACATAAATAAAAGTTCTTAATGGAGTCAAAATACACGGTAAAACCTTGTCAGAAAATTGCTTATCGCATTAAAAAAAATTTTAAACTTTTTGAAATAACCCTCGTCTAATCCATATTGCTTAGTAGCCAGCCTAACAAAAAAACAAATAAGATTACCGCGGAAACATACAGATATATATAAAAAATTTATCAGACATCCTCTTGGTATATGAAATAATATTTGCAAAATGTGATTCTGTGTAAATTTTTGACACCGGATTTATATTTCCGGGAGATCTGCCTCAGTAAATATCACCATCTTTGATAAACTATCATCCATTGTTACAACACTCATAATTGACCCTGACCAATATTAACAATTTTTACTAAAAATATCTTTTACACATATTCATAATTATCTCTTTCAGTGGCTAGAAGTCCATATGTGCAGGGTGTGCACTGTACAGCCTAATAATTTTTCTGAATTGTGCTCTAAAATATTTTATTTTTCACTTTATTTTAACTAAACACAAAATTGCTAAATAGACAACAAACTAAATAAAAAAGAAATTACTATAAGATAGATATGTGAACACAAGTATCAAAACAAATCAGAACGTATTATAATATGTCGGTAAATGTAAACATAGTAAAATTTAGCGATACCAAGACAAATGTCCCTAATTAAATAAAAACTTTTAAAATTAGTAAATCTTCAAAATGACAATCGAACACAAACTAAATATGGCTTCAAAAGGTATGTTTTAGTAAAATAAAAGAGTGAAGAGCAATATTAGTCTATAATTCAAATGCAAAAAAAAATCGGTTTAGTTATTTTTTTGCCATTAAGTTTGTCATTGGAGTTATGACGCAAAATGACGAAGTGCGTTGACTGACCGACTGGCCTATAGTAAATATTATTTCTCAAAGCCTTGCACATTTTAATACAATATCCACTGCACACCAGTGATATCTTTATATTCTTGGGCACTCTAGAAAGTTAATATTCTAACACAAGAGTTGGAATGTTATTCTTATCAAAGCACTTATCTTCTTATGAATTTTGCGTGTATTTCATTCCATCACTTGTTATGGAATAACTATTCAATACTTGTTGTCTTTTGTTTTTGTAGGGTTACATTAAGATATATGCAACGTTTACATTAAATAAATGCAACATAACTTCCTAACCTAAAATAGTGTCCGATGTGCGGCAAATTAAATTAAAATTAAACAAATAATAAATAAAAAAAAAATAGTTTAATTAATTAACTAATTTGTTATGTAATATAAATTATGTGTTAAGATAAAATGTTTGTTAAAATAATTATTTGTTAATTTTTTTTTCTTTCTGGTGGTCATGGAGAAAGTAGGGTCTGTGACTCGGTTGGAGGAGAAAATTCGATGCTCGTGGTTCCTCACGCTCGCCTGCGGCTCGCGCTCAGGATGTTCCACTTGCATCGAATTTTCTCATTCCAACCTTGTTACAGAATATACTATTCTCAACAGCAGATCCGCAAAACGGTGTCAATTTGCAGCGAAATCTAACCAGTTCACGAAAACTTTAAAAACAATTAACGGTAATCGACACCGATAGGTACAATTCTTCGACAACAGGGGCGCGTGCGAGTTCAAGTTGTGCCGTTCTGTGAGGTAGTAAATAAATAATATATAAAATATTTTTAAAAGAATATTTTCATTGTTTAGCGTAAATAAATGGATATTAAACCAGTTCGTGTTAAGTTTTGGGCTGAGAAACACTGCTGTAGGTTGAGTTGGCTCTAGGATAATCTCACTCAAATTAACTATCTAGTCTAGAGCCTACGAACCGTATATTACGTTGATATTGCACTTGATAATGGAGGATCTAATTTCTGCTAACTGTCAAGCGATAAAAACCGCAACGTATTGGCAAAATGTGTCATGACGTTCCGGACACGAAAAGTAAGTGAGTAAAATGGAATGATAGTTGGCACATGTGTTCTGTACGAAAGATGACGGCAAAATAGCTTTTTGATGAACACTATCGTGAAAATTACCTACTCTTACTTTTCATATTTGGTGGGTTATTTTAAACGCCTTCATAGATCCTCCACGGTTAACAAAGAGACATTATTTGGTAGATTGTCATAGATACTGGACAAAAAGATACAATTTTCAATGAAGTCTATATTAATAAAATTGGAGACTATATCAGTTTTTTATTTTTTCGGCCACATGCTTAGTTTCTACACGTTTCAGATGATTACAAGATGAGAACTGCAAAAAAACAATTTTTGTCTGCTTGTTGTCTGTCTGTCTGTCTGTCTGTCTGTCTGTCTGTCTCTCTGTCCGAGATTCACGCAAAAACTGCAGGATATATTTTCACAAAATTTGGTACGATGATATAGTAAAACCAGGATTCGAACATAGTCTATGTAGCATCTCAAAATTTTCATTCTAAGGGGCTCTTTCGGGTTTAAAACTGTTTACTAAAAAACTTAAAATATATCCCTTATTATTGACTTAACAGAAAAATGTATACAACATAAATTGTTTAAAATAAGAAAATAAATCTTTTTTGCTCAATACATTTTTTCACTTGGGTGAATATTTGGGGAGTTATGAGGGGACACCCTAAAATTAAACTTTTGAAATATCTATTTTATTATTGACTAAACTGAAAACTTTACACGGCAAATTGTACTAATAAAACAAATATTTTTTATTTTATGCACTTTTTTGATGAAAATTGGAGTTACGGGATTCACAATATTTTTTTTTCTGTTCAATAAAGTTTTTAATAAGAAAATAATTTAGAGGCCCAAGGGCAGTGTTACCTATAAAGTTGAAATAACTTATCTATGTAACAGAAAAATGAATATAATAAATTTTGTTAAATTACTTTGTTAAAATTATGTTATTTTTGTAAAAAATACTATTGATTATAATTAAAAAAATGGATTCTTCTCTATTCACTGCAATTTTTAATAAGATATATTTAATAATAATAATAATAATATATAAAGTTAAGCTTGTAGTCCTGATAGTTGGTGTTTTGGATGGTATGAAAGCATCCTATCGAAGGGAAATCAAGTCCATTTCCGCCTGCAGATCTTCTGCCAACTCTTTGATCTGCAGGATGCAGAAAGCAATGCGCTCGGGTCACTCCGCATTGTGCGGGCACTGGATTTGGCGTAATTTCTGTGGCTGCATATCGCCAGGGTTTGGGATTCAGTCGTGTGTATTTAGCTCCACAAGTCTCTAGTATGACGCGGCTCGAAAGGTTGCTGAAGTTTGAGAATAGTCGACGCTTGTCAAGACCTGACAAACCCCATGATAATAATAATATTAATAATAATAATAATTTATTATTCCTTTGACAATTACAAAATGTATAGAAAAGTCATACAGGATACATACATTATTGTGTACAATCTACCAAATATTCCTCCACAGAGTTAATAAAATTTAGTGATCAGAAATTTTTTAAACTGGTTTTTAAATTTATTTTCCATAATTAATGATTTTAATATATTTGACAAGGCATTATAAAGTGTAATATGACTATAATTCGGACAATTTTTAAAAGAAAAAAGTTTGAGGACCTATAGGGAGCGCAACCTACAAATTTGAAATATCTCACTTGTTATTTACTTAACAACCAAAATATATATAAAAGAAAAGGTGCTGAATAAAGAAAAAATTATTTTTTGTTCTAACTGAAATCTTACTTATCATTTACGTTATAGCAAAAATGTACATAAAATCCGTAAGAAGTACGGGTACTACAGCTGGTAGGTTATATAATATAGAACAGTGTTTCTCAACAGGTGGTCCGTAGAAAAAATTTAGTGGTCCGCGAAAGCTTTTATATATGTTTTTTGTAGTTTTTTTTTGTTATTTTTTATTTATAATTTGTTATGTAATAGTTTCTATTATGCTTATTTTCTGTAACCTTTCTGTGATTTTCTACAAATAAAATAAATGTATTTAATAATAGCACATTAAATATATTTGTTTTCTTGCAAAAAATTAACCAAAAATTATGATTAGTGGTCCGCGTTAAAAAATATATATATTTTACTGGTCCGTGGTGCGTTTTTGGTTGAGAAACACTGATATAGAACACGAATGCCAAATAGTAATGGGTGTTTTTTTTAGAGGTATAGAACTTTAAATTGCAATAAAACAACGATGGATTATTCGATTGACATGAATTTTTTTTTATTCGAAAGATAATCTTGTGGCATTACATTTTAAATATGATTTCTGGCATATGACCCCCACGGCTGGCTCGGATGTAGTCCAATCTGGACGTCCAATTTTCGATGACTTTTTCCAACATTTGTGGCCGTATATCGGCAATAACACGGCGAATGTTGTCTTCCAAATGGTCAAGCGTTTGTGGCTTATCCGCATAGACCAATGACTTTACATAGCCCCACAGAAAGTAGTCCAGCGGTGTTAAATCACAAGATCTTGGAGGCCAATTCACAGGTCCAAAACGTGAAATTAGGCGGTCCAAAACGTGTCTTTCAATAAATCGATTGTGGCACGAGCTGTGTGACATGTTGCGCCGTCTTGTTGGTATGATTTAATGTAATGCCACAAGATTATCTTTCGAATAAAAAAAAATTCATGTCAATCGAATAATCCATCGTTGTTTTATTGCAATTTAAAGTTCTATACCTCTAAAAAAACACCCGTTATATACTCGGGGAAGATTTACTTGACCAACGTGCTTCAGAGAAAGGGTATGGTTCAATCTAGGTTATAAAAAACTTGAAAAGCACAATACTTACGATGAAAAATGATTTAAAATACAGTATACTGTTCTTTCATGCAAATATATTTTTTTTCAATGTGACAATGAAATATTACATTTCTAATATGAATTTGATAAGAATTATCTTGGCAGGATGTTTATTATATTATTCGGTTTTTCTAAAACTGTTAATCTTAGTTTCCCTTCATCTTTTATAAGTATATATAACTATAATTCTGATAAAAGATAAGATAAATCCATAGATAAATAATGTTTGAATTCCGTAAAAACATTAAAAAATATGACAGATTTTAGCCATTCTTAGAATATATAAACCTGAAATTTATTTGAAGTTCTCTTGGACTTCAGTGCCTATATGGATAAACAAAGTAGCCACTTCTGGGCTACTGACAAACCATACATGACACCAATGACGTGTTATAATATAGACACCGCATAGTCTATAGCAGGGGTGGGCAAGCTTTTGGCTGTCGGACCACATTGCGGATGAAAATTTTATATCGGGCCAAAAAATTTTTTTTTTAATTTCATGTATTGTTTTTGTTACGAAGGATATTTTATAAATTTTAAAAGCAATATTTTTAAACCAAAATGTGTATTTATTATGCAATTTAAAGAAAAAAAATGAAAAGAAAATTGGAAAGAATGAAAATTTTAAAGAATATTGGACAGGCAGTAATATTTTTGCAATACACAATAATTTATAACATGCTTCGCGGGCCGCATAGTTTGTCAGCGCGGATCCGGCCCGCGGGCCGTCATTTGCCCGGGCCTGGTCTATTGAGAACTGACACGCTCAGATACGCAGTCTGGTGGTCAAATATTGTACTACGCGACTGTAGTACTATTTGAAATTATTACATATTTTCTAGTATGGATTTTTTGTTAAAATGTCGATAAATACATTTTCATAAAATAAAAATGTACTGTGCTTAAATTAACCTGTTCGCTGTTAGCATATTGACAGCTGAATACTAGACAATTCAGCCATATTGCCTTGAAAAACAGCGCCGCCAACGGTAATGTCACTTCTCAATAGCTTAGCACTGTTTGTTATGAATCCAAGGCCCTGTGGAGATGGATGGAGGATTTCCCCAATGAGTATAGCAAGTTGCCTAATATAACATTTATTTTGTCAACCTAACACTAGGAGAAGTTATCATTAGCGTTGTTCGTAGATCCATTTCTAACGGTTTATTAGCGTCAAACGAAAGGTCAGATTTATTTTAACGCACTCTGCGCTTCCGTTTGACGATAATAGACCGTTAGAAATGGATCTACGAACAGACCTTTAATGACAGATTAATTTAGCAGATAAATATTAAGTTATCATAGAATAAATTATATAATATCTGTCCGTTTTAACTTTAAAAAGTATCTAAATCTTTGTAATAAGTTATTTGAAAAATATGCTAATAAATTCAGGTTAGTTTAATATTATTTATTAAATTTATTTTATTTCTATTTATATTTTCAGTATACAGTATTAAAAACTATATTTTCTCACTTTCAAATCCTGTTGTCAAAATATTGAAGTAATCATCCCGAGTATTGAGTAGTGCACTCAAAGGTATTTTGTAAGTTCCAAAAAATGTAGGTCAACAATAACGAATTGTCCCCGAGCAGAGCCGGGTGGGGTAGCTAGTAAAATATAAATTAAACAGTGTATACAATTTTGTCATTAAAGAATTCTTACAATGAATATTAATTCTTTTCTAGAACAACGTTTTTAAACATCTTCTTACATGTAGTTCCTTCTTGTCTGAGGTCTTCTAAGAGATGATTATAAATGCGAATTCCTATGTCTCGAACTCTTGATGCAGGCTTTAATCTAACTTTAGGAATTATAAGATCTTGCTTAGATCGTATGTTGTAGTTATGAGATTGTTATCTAGAACTTAGCGTTGAACACATTTTCGTAACATCCAGAGCTTGAATTAAAATAAATTGATCATAGAAAGTTACAATCTTGAGTTTATTAAAATTAGGTTTAAAATTAGGCTAATTTTTGAGACAGATACAATAGCTCTAACAGCCATTTTTGTAGCAAAGTATCTTGTCTGCCTGTGATGCATATTAGAAAGCCATATGACATGATTGAATGAAAATAAACAAAAATAAGTTTGAAGGGCAATTTGTTGGTTTGTGACATCCCTGATTCTTTTGGCACATATTGCACTGTTGATTTTTAAACTGATTTTGTTTACATGATGACTCCTTATCAGCCTGGATTCAAGGTGCAATCCTAGCAATGTGTCGGTCTCGTACTACCACGTTGTCTATTGGATGCAAAAGTCTTTGGACTAGAATAGAAGATGACAAGTGAGAAACTTGCAACAGATTAGTCGTAAATGGGTGCACCATTATTTTGTTTTGACTGCGTTTTTTAATCGCAGCGACTAAGTGAACGTCTACTCGTACGATCAGCACTGTCTGTACTTGATTCAACCACAAATTAAAAACTTGAGTTTTGCCAACATGTAGTTCCAATAAAACGGTATTACCTGTCGTACAGCGGATGTCAAACCTTTTAAGAGAATTGCTTTTTTTGGACAACTCGTATCGAAGTCTGGTGGGTGACCCGAAGATCCCCAGATTTAATTACACCAAAATTCATTTTATGGGGCTAGGGTAAAGAGCAATTTCTACGGCAGTGTTTCTCAGTTTTTCACAAACAAACGCCCCCTTTCAGTTATACGCTTTCATCCCCGTCCCCTATTTTATTAAAACTTAACAAGATAATATTTTATATCACAAAGGAAATTGACATAGTAATTAATAATAAGAACAAAAGTATGTATTTTTCTATTGAAAAATATACATATTGGTACACAATAAAACATTAACAGTCGGAATCATTTATAAATATGAACACAGATACAGCATTTATAAAGGATAATCAATAACTAATGTGCACCTTGGGGGCTTTACCATTTAGAAAAATCTTATAAAGGGGATATTGCTATAATTATTTATGCAAGGGAATTATTCAATGTGTAAATAATTCATAAAAAGTAACTAATTTAAAAAAATAATACAACATAAACAACGGGTAATCTACTGTCATTACATATATTTTTGTGTAATTTAGATCAGTAAATATACAGGAGATATTATAACATATTTATTAATAAAACATGGATTAATTTATTTATTTCACCTAAATGACGATTTAAAAAGAAACACTTTTATTATACCTACTCGTCAAGATCATCCACTGATGAAGGACTTATTATTTTAAACCATATTTGATTATTATATAAATTTATTAAATTAGCTCAATTAAGAAATATCGAACTAGGAAATCATATTCACTAAATAACATACAAACTGTATTGTTAAACATTCCATGGCTTCCTTTCAAATAGTGCTATCAAAGTCCTGTGACGGGCCTCACTGGTAAACCCCCCTTTTTATCGCCCCCCTCCCTTGTCTAATTCCCAAATCATACTCATCATTCTCGGTTATACCCTTTTCACACTAGATCTTTAAGATCGGATGTTAAAGTGAATGTATCTTTAAACGCTAATGTGAAACCATATGGCCTCGTCTAAATACTAGCGATGTTTAAGACAGAGATCTGCGTCTTAAACTTCGTCCGCATTGCCAACTTAATTTCTATTATAAAAAAATACTCCTTGAATTTGTGCTGTCAACATTTTATATTATCATAAACAAGAATACTGTATTATATCGACGTTATAAGAAGTTTATACTTATTATTATAATAAAATTATTTATTTTAATAATGTGTTTAATAAAATACAGAGCTACAATAATTGAGATAAAATGTATCGACTTACATGTTAATACAGGTGTAATATATTCTTTATTGTAGTGTCTTTATTGTAGAATGAAATGAAATATCCTTATTTGTTTATAATAATTCAAAATGTGGGTCGGTGCAGACAGTTCAAAACTGGTAATTTCATGACGGTAACTTAAGGACAAAATTACTGTAGTTTATGACAGCACCAGAGATTTAAACATCAAGTGTGAAAGCATACCGATCTTAAACATCGGTGCACTTTAAGTTAACTCGTCTTAAAGATCTAGTGTGAAAAGGGTATTAGATTAGATTAGGTTAAAAGACAAATATATAAATAATCGTAGCTGGCAATGGAGAAATCTGAAAGCCAATTTCATCACAAAAAAAAATCGTTTGTCCAAATAATATTAAAAAACATTTTCACTCAAATAAATTCAGTTGACAAAAATATTCAACAATAAAAAAAAACCCATATGCACGTCAATTGAATATATCTTAAATCTTATCTCTTATAAAATTTTAATGAGCTACAGTTATCCAGTTATGTAATGTGATTGATACGTATAACACTTCAAATTGGTTGTAAGTTGTTATTTCAATAAACCAGTGTTTCTCAACAGGTGGTCTGCAGAAAAATTTTAGTGGTCCAGGAAAGTTTTTTTATGTGTTTTTGGTTATTTTTAATGCACATTTTTCACGTAAATAATTTATATTTTGTTTATTTTCTGTAAACTTTCTGTGATTTTCTATAAATAAAATAAATGTATTTAGTAGCACATTAAATATATTTGTTTTCTTGCAAAAAATTAACCAAAAATTATTATTAGTGGTCCGCGTTAGAAAATTATATATTTTACTGGTCCGCGGTACGGTTTTGATTGAGAAACACTGCAATAGACCACTATATGTAGTATCAGTTCGATTTGTTTGAATTGCGGATAAAAATCTTACTCTAGAAAAGTCAATAAAAAATTTCTAATTTCCTAGAAAAACTTTTTTTGTCCGGGCTTTAATAATAACCTACTGGTCAAATGAAAATGCAATATTGACCATTTCATCGATTTTATATAAAAATTTAAGTATGAAAGTAAAACTAACTCAGTTCAATTTTTAATATCTGAAAATGGTCATTAATTTTTCCTTAGATTATATCGGTAGCAACTGTCTAATATAACACACTGCACTAGATGCTAGAGGAAATCAGTTGTTAAGTTGGTAACACTTTCACGTCCGATGAACAATGAGTGTTGTGCCAGGCCGTTTTTAATTACTAGTAGTGACTACAACATGTTTTAGACGGATTACATACAGAGCCGTACTTCACACCCTTGACAGCGAAAATAGATTTTTTTTCCGGCAGACACATAAATTTTTCTGAACGTCTTTTCGGTGAATTATAGGTTTCCTATGTCTAGAATAGAAATTGTGAAGAGATACTGACCAACATTAAGAACTGGAAGTACATATTACTGAATACTGAATTTATTAGTGAATATATTCATAAATCGACAAAAAACATTTTTTTGACAATTGTACTATAATAGGGGATACGCATAAAATTTATATTTCCTTAAAACTACTTTTTTTTTTATATGTTAATGTTAGTTATGTCACCTAACTAGGGATGGGAATTTATTTTTGAACATCGATATATGCGCGATTCGATACATCGTAAGTGTGATATCGATATTCGATATATATCGAAGTAAAAATATCGATATTTTCGATATATCGAAATAACTAACACGTAACATGTAAGATATATAAATTACATTTTTTTTTTTCGATTGGCTTCGCGGGAAAAGAAGTTGCCACTTGACAGACAATCATTTTACAGTTGGTACTCACCCAGCTACCAACCAAGTTTCTAACATTTTCCTAGTTAACTGCTCTCATAATTAAATATATATATGCTGTTCACTTTTGTAAGGGCAAACCAGATTTTTTTGGTTACTTTTATAGTGTATTACGGACTTTAAATTAAAAATATTCCTTACGCTGTAAAACCGACTTTAGATTTATTGGTTATGATCATTATTAAGAAAGTGACATTATTTATAATTTTTTAATACCAATATGACATACAATTTCAAAGGTACAAATTATTGAAATCAAAATTTCGTCTTACAGGCTATTCCAAACGAATAGACCGAACTAAATGGAAATTTGTCTATTTTAGGTTGTCACGAAAAGGGACATTGCTTGGGTTATTTCATGTTTCAGGTTTGGTATGTGAAAATTTTAAATTTCAACAGTAAAACCATGTAATGTAAACGAATGACATATGTAATTTTTTTTATTCTTATTTTGAAGAAAAAAAAATAAACAAATGGGAAATTTTTATTAAGAATGACAAAAATTTTAAATGCAATGAAAAGGACATTGTATAATGACAATCAATTTAATCTAGAATTTGCAATGTGAGTAGGATTTACAAAGCTTAAACAAAATGACCAAAAGTCCGAATTAATAGATAAAAATTACTATATTTCAAAATCTAGTTCCGCCTAAACGTTTGGAATAGCCTATAGTTTGTTTTTGCAAAAGTGAACAGCATATATTCAAATGTAAAATAGATACAAGAATACCGATATTTTGTGCGAATATCGATATTTTGCGCGATATATCGTATTTCAAATATCAATATAAAAATATCGATATATTTTTCTAAAGTATCGATATTTTCGAAATATCGATATATCGTTCCCATCCCTACACCTAACAAAACAAAAATCACATTTTAATAAATATTATAGTCAAATTTTTCAATTAAAATATTGTAAATTTGAAATAAGCCGACCACGGCGCGAAGGTTGCCAAGTAAATACGACTGAGTATGACGTCAAACGAATGGGGTTTGACGTCACAGATAGTTACAACATAATCTTTACGTGTGTATATTGTATTGTTCGAGAGTTTTGTATTTGTTTTTAAACAATTTTTCACGCATTTATTATTAAAATGGCAGATAAAGATTTTGTTAGGGCTCAGAGTGATAATTTACCCAACATTGATGCACTTATGCTCATGGAATATATGAAAAAACATATACAAACATAAAGTTTACTTTTTTCTGAAATATCGGTTTTATTTCGCCTCATAGCTTCCAGCCACTAATTTCGCCTTTTCTGTTGTTTTTCGCCATCAGGTAATGATATAAATTGTTTTTTTTTTTTTGATTTCTATTTGAACTATTTGTGCACATCGGTACTAAACAATATTTTCGACTATGTTTCGAAGTACTGGGGCCTGGATCTTCCATATTTCATATATTTTAATATAAAATTTAGTTCGGTAAACATGTATAAATTGTTTTTATAGAATTAAACTTTATTTTAATTAAAATCACTCTAACTTTACATAACTCATAAAAGTTATACAAGCAAATAAGTTCACGACTGTGTAGGCTGCACGCTGTACACTGAGTAGGCTGTACGCAGTACACTGGGTAGACTAGTAGTGTACTGCGTCACTTAGAAGGGGTATGACGTCACACGTCGTTTTCGCGCGCTCCATAGAGTTATGATTATTTTAAGCCTTCAAATTAAAAAAAAAAAAAATGCAAAACTGTTTTTTATGTTTATATGCAACAAGAGGAACATAATAAAAAAAAAATAAAAAAATCATGCCTATCCCCTATTGGCAATAATTTAATATCCAAGTTAGGGAATTACAAAAAGTCGTCTTAAGTATAAACAGTACAAAAACAAACGTGTTAAGCATATTTTGTTGTAAGATCCAATAATCGTAAAGAAATGCTGGGTTTCGACTTCCTCCCGGCATTACAAACTGTGCATAGTAATCTATGTTTAACACTGTTTTAAGGTAATTAAATATATTTAAACTTGAATACATAGTATTACTATTAGGGCTACTACGAGGGCTACCTTTTAAGTTATTACAGAAACGAAGAAAGAATTTTTTTTTTTTTTTGGAACAATCTTTTATTGCTTTTTGAAATATTCGCCTTTAAGATTTAAGGATTCCACACACCAAAGCGGACGCGGTTTCGGCCGCGGTGGCGGCCACGGTGCCGGCCACGGTAGCGATCAGGTCTCCTCACACTAACGCGGTGGGAGTGGCGGTAGCGGTAGCGATCAGTTAGTGAATCACGGTATATAGTTGTATGATAATATTGGACCTTGCTTGGGTTATTTCATTTTTCCCCTTTGGAATGTTAAAATTTAAAATTCCAACAATGAAACCATGGAAACGAATGACATATGTCAAACTTAAATTAATTTTCTTACATATTTTAATGACAAAAAATAAATAAATGGGATATTTGTATTAAGAATGACACAAAAAATCAAAATATAAAGAAAATGACATTTTAAAATGATATTAACCTTAACCAAAAAATGTTTGTTGCAAGTATGATTTACAAAGCTTAAACAAAACGGCTGAAAAGCATTATTTAAACGATGAAAGTAACTAGATTGCAAAATCTAGTTACTTTCATCCGCCTAATCGTTTGGAACAGACTTTACTATCAATTTCCAAAACTTTTCCTATTTCGTCCCACACTTTATTTATTTTCCTAATATTCTTGTAATCAGGATGTGCTAAGTCATACAAAATTAAATGATCCTTTACTGATCTATGATTTTTTCTGTTAAATTATCTATTTTCGACATTATTTTCTTAAATATATTCACTCTGTGGTATATAAACAATGAATATCGCGTCGAGTTCGGCCGCCAGTGTTTGGTGATCGCCAGACTGAGCGCTGCAGTCGGTGGCGTTCTCAGATAGTGGAACGCTTGTATGTGCGTGGTCTCATTGTATTGTATAGGTTGCGTTAGGCCGCTGCATTATCGCCACCGTGGCCGCCCCCGCGGCCGCTTTGGTGTGTGGAATCCTTTATACACTTTTGCATGCGTTTAAACCAATTCTCGAAACATTTTTTCCACTGTGAAGTTGGTATGTCAAAAACATGGTTAGCGAAGGCTTCAACAGCTTCTTGAGGTGATGAAAATCGCTGCCCACGCTTTTTTTGTTTGACATTGGAGAACAAAAAAGTCGTTAGGAGATAAATTAGGTGAATACGGGCAATGGGACATTAATTCGATGTTTTTCTCCTTCAAATAATCAATAGTTTGACGTGCTGTGTGGGAGCTTGCATTGTTATGATGAAGAATGATGCGACGTTTTTGGTTGTTTTTCCTGATTTTGTCGATGACTTCTGGCAAACAAATTGTTGTATACCATTCAGCATTATGGTATACAACAGTCCTCCGATCCTCTAAATCAGGGGTTTTTAAACTTTTGTAGTCCGAGGACCCCCACTTGAACAACATATTTTTTGCGGACCCCATCCCTACCCTAGGCATTCTACGTCGTTCTTCAGACTTAATTTCTGGCTCAGTTATCTCATAGGCACTACGTTATAATAAATATTGGTAAAAATGTATCGTTGGTTCTTTTAATAAATGGTCTTGCGCATTTATAGAGTTGAACATTTTTATTAGCATATAGAATAAGAAACATAAAATGAATAAAAATAGTAGTAAAAAGAATTAGAAAAGTTACAAATTATAATACGTTAAGCTCATACAAACATTTCTTGGTCAAATATTGATCAAAATCAGGGCCGCCCCTAGGCGGGGGCAAGTGGGGCACCTGCCCCAGGCCCCGCGCTTCGATCGTCAGGTAATAAAATAATAAAATACATTAAAAAAAATATTCCAAGTTTTATAAATAATCCAGTTTTCGGGCCCCGCAATTCCAGTTTTGCCCCAGCCCCCGCAAATGCTAAGGGCGGCTCTGGTCTAAATAGATCTTATTATAATATGTTTTCTGTAAATAATTTGCAGTTGAATAAAAATAATTAAATTTTTCTTAATTATTGTTTAGTTATGTCAATAACTAGTTAGGTAACAACAAATACAAAAAGTCCTGACCATGTAGGATTTTTATTAAATGAGTTATTTGAATAAAAGCGAAAAGTTGGGGGATGTATGTCAAAATTATCTCGCGGACCCCCGGTAATGGCTACGCGTACCACAGTTTAAGAACCGCTGCTCTAAAGGAATGGTTGCGACAGGTCCAGTAAAACCAAAGAAACAAATAATCAATTTCCTGAAATCGTGAACGATCAGCTTTTGTGTTTTTTTTTTTTCGACGACAGAAAAAAATTAATATTTTGCGAAAAACCAATTTGATCAAAATTTTCTGTTGAACTATTCCGATTCTAATGTATATTTTGACGACCTCGAATATATATCTTCTTACGTGTATTTTGCCGGGATTTTAGGTCAAAATAAAAAAACATCAAATTATTGAATATCCAATACCGGTTTCGATAACTTTATTATCTTCCTCAGTTATCATACAATATCATACAATTGAATCAACTGAGGAAGATAATAAAGTTGTCGAAACCGGTATTGGATATTCAATAATTTGATGTTTTTTTATTTTGACCTAAAATCCCGGTAAGATACACCAACTGCAGTAAGAAGATATTCCGATTCTCATCAATGTACATTATTCAGATTTTTTCAGATTTTTAGTGCAACCCCTCTGTGAGATAGGGGGGGGGGGGACAAAAGTTTTTTAACATTATATTGACAAAAAACCCATAAAGTAAAAGATTTTTCAAAAATAAAAATTTGTTTGTGCATCCACGCATTAAGAGGTTTCATTTGATACCACACTCAAAATTTTAGAAAATATTCAATGTTCCATTAAATACATATTTGTTTTTATTTATCCCGCGCTGTATTTTTTTAAACTCTCTATAGTTTTCCTATATATGGGTCAAAAAGTTGTACAAGTATGCCAAATTTTAACTTTCTTTGTTCAGTCGTTTAGCTACAATTTCTACCGTACAGACAGACACATGAGTGCCGTTATAAGGGTTTTTTGGTAGTCATACCTAGGGATGGGAATTTATTTTTGAATATCGATATATGCGCGATTCGATATATCGTAAATGTGATATCGATATTCGATATATATCGAAGTAAAAATATCGATATTTTCGATATATCGAAATAACTAACATATAACATGTAAGATATACAAATTACAGTTTTTTTTTTGTTGGCTTGGCGGGAAAAGAAGTCACCACTTGACAGACAATCACTTCACAGTTGGTACTCACCCAGCTACCAACCAACTTTCTAATATTTTCATTTAATTATGAGAGCAATTAATCTCATAATTAAATATATATATGCTGTTCAGTTTTGTATGGACAAACCAGATCTTTTTGGTTACTTGTATAATGTATTACGGATTTTAATATTCCTTACGCTGTAAAACCGACTTTAGATTTATTGGTTATGATCATTATTAAGAAAGTGACATTTTTTATAATTTTTTAATACCAGCATGACATACAATTTCAGAGGTGCAAATTATTGAAATCAAAATTTCGTCTTACAGGCTATTCCAAACGATTAGGCGGAACTAAATGGAAATTTCGTTATTTTAAGTTGTCACGAAAAGCGTGACAAAATAAATAACTAAAAACTTATAAATAACATTGTTTGGGTTATTTCATGTTTCAGGTTTGGTATGTGAAAATTTAAAATTCCAACAGTGAAACCATGGAAACGAATGACATATGTCATATATTTTAATACATATTTCATGTTTTGAAGACAAAAAAATAGATAAATAGGACAATCAATTTAATCTAGAATTTGCAATGTATGACTTACAAAGCTTAAAATAAAAATTGATGTGAAGTGTGAATTTTCACACATTTCAGGGTTTTGCAGGTATTTAGTAAGTGAATGATGATTATTTGGGATGCCAAAACAAATTTTATATTAAAATTTTTGTTTTGTTAAGTTTAATTCGAACGCCTAATACCATTACTTAGGTTTCTAAATGTGCAGTATTTTTTTTTTTATATATATAGCAAGGTTCTTTAAGATTTTGAAAATTGCGCCTATGGCTTTCATTGGTTGTTATAAGCTCCGCCCCTCTGATTTCGTGTACATTGAAACAGAATTTAATTATAATTTCAACAATTTCCACTGGTTATTAAATTTACGCTTTTAAAAATTAAATGCAATATTTGCCAAAATATAACTAGAATTTTGAAAAAGTAATTTAAACATAAAAATGCAAAAAAAAGCAAAAAAAATATTGTCTCTTCTCGTGGGGATCGAACTGACTTACTTGGGTGAAAAAGCCAGCGCAAGTACCACTACACCAGGAGTAAGCCTTCCATTCGAGCGTGTTACAAAGCTGTAACTTGTGTACATTATTAGCCAAAAAACACAAAAAAATGCGTTTTTTTCCAAAAACATAATCTGATCAAAAATTCCTGTTGTACTATTCCGGTTCACACCAATGTACGTTACTTAGAATTTTTTCAGATTTTTAGTTTAAACCATCTGGGCTACAGGGTGTGGGACAAAATTTTTTTGCACAATTTTGGCAAAAATAATTTATTTTGCAAAAATAAAAATTTGATCGTTAATCCACGTACCAAGGGCTTTCATTTGATACCCTACTCAGAATTATAAAAAAATATTTTTATTTTCGATGAGCACATATTTGTTTATATTTTTAGGGGGATATGTTTTTTAGTTGTTTTAGTATTTTTCCTATGTGCGGGTCAAAAAGTTATATAAGCATGCCAAATTTCAACTCTCTAGGTTTAGCCGTTTGGCTACAATTTTTACCGAACAGACAGACAGACAGACAGACAGACAGACAGACAGACAGACGACAAAATGACGGTATAAGGGTATTTTGGTCATACCTACAAAACCCTAAAAAATGACCAAAAGTCCGAATTAATAGATATAAGTTCCGCCTAAACATTTGGAATAGCCTATAGTTTATTTTTACAAAAGTGAACAGCATATATTTAAATGTACAAAAGATACAAACAAGAATACCGATATTTTGTGCGAATACCGATATTTTCCGCGATATATCGCATTTCAAATATCGATATAAAAATATCGATATATTTTTCTAAAATATCGATATTTTCGAAATATCGAAATATCGTTCCCGTCCCTAGTCATACCTACAAATCCCTAAAGAGATTGTTACTCGCTATCCCGGTAATGAAATTAAATATAACCGATATTAATAGTATTAACAGCCTTAATCTTTATGTATTATATCCACCGTAATACTGTAGAATTTCTATATTACCGATAAAAATATCAAGTATTTCACTTGAAAAAGAATGGTATTCGAGAATGTAATTTCGGTAATGTTGAAGTACGGAGCTGTTAAGTTCAGCGAGTAACGATCGGCTCGAGGCAGCTCGGAGCTTGCATCGAGCTTAAAAACTTAGTAATTACTCGGTTTAAGTCCTGGACTTTAATTATTGTCCCAATTCCAATAACGGCCATTCTCTCAACTTTTGTTTTTTATTTTAATTTAGGAGATGCTGTTGTCAGCTGTATAAAAGGTTTCAATTTGGAATTAAAAATTGAATACAAAGAATGTAATAAAATGGTTTTATAGGCTTTGCAGTTTTGATGTTGATTTATTGAGGCTGTTAGGGTAATATTAAAAATTTTAAAAAATCAAATATTGACAGAGATTTCCATTCAAATGACGGGAGGAGAATTACAACAAAAAATAAATCAAATTCAAGAACCTCTTCAACTCGCTTTGGGCCTCTATTTCTCTTGGGCTCTTAAGCATTGCTTAACCGAGCTTAGTACCAGTTATTCTACTGAATATCAAATGAAAGCTATTAAAGTAAATTAAGAACGAAAGAATAATTTTAAAAAGTTTAATTTTGATGCGATTTTTGTCAAAAATATGAGCAGGATCTGTCTTAAAAATATACAGAAATTGTTAGTTATGTACATTAGTGTGAATCTCAATAGTTAAATAGTAATTTTTTATTGGTTTATTTTTTTTTGAAAATTATTTAGATCGTTAAAAAAAAGTTGAGCCCTTAAATTGTAGATTAAGAAACGGAGAGCAAAAAACATTTTAAAAATAATCTAAATCTGATTTTGCCAAAATAATAACTTACATTTTTACCGACCGCCGACATATATAAGGGAGGTAATGTGATCATACCGATTTTGACATTTCGAGATTTCGACGAATTGAGGTCCCTACATAACGTTTTGACTATTTTTAGCATGATGTCTGTCGGTCTGTCTGTGTGTTTGTTCGTCGGTCCGTGTACACGTGCAGAGCAAATTCGGCTAAAAGCATTTTTATGAAACTTCATATTTAAGCTTTTGACATCAATGGCACGAGTTGGTAAAAATCGGTTTACTAGAAATGGGAGTTTACTCGTGTCGGTTTTAAGATTTTTGCGAATAGTTCACAACAGAGAAATATTTCGAAAAAATTTATTAAACAAAACTTGCTATAAAAGCAATAACTAACAACTTCTATTTGACACAGTTTTTGATAAAGCAGCATAAATTAAGCAAGTACTTTGTGATAGCGGTCGGTCCTGTGGGGGCCACAGCTGATTTTTTTAGTAACATTTTTGGCAATTTTTTTGGCTAGATAGGTCGATGGAGGGATAGTCATATTAATATAGATTGGTGTAAATAAGTAGTAATGATCAACTTAACGCTACGTACAACCCCCAGAGATTATTAGTTTCTTATACAAAACTAACAATCTGAAATCAAATTAGTGATAATCTATACATCAAATTTTGCACAGAATTTTTATCTATCTAATAGGATATTTTTGATTGTAGAAAAAATTATTGTAAAAATGTTATTGCTCAATAACTTAAAAATAGGTATCACACAACAATGATCTGTAATTTTTTAAATATATTTGTGGTTTTCAAATAATTTTTATATTTATATAGTTTTGTGTAGAAATGTTCAAATAATACGTTAACATTTTTTTCGACATGATTGTTTATAGTTTAGAGTCTTCGTCGAAAAATATTATACTTGATGAAATGAAATGCCACTTGGTACAACTATTCTTTACATAAAATAAATCATTTTTATCAGCAGCACCTATATTAAGAACCGCGGCAGATTCGAGGTGGCGGCAAAAGTAGATTACCAAGTACAATAACTATAATTAATTTTCACAATAGAACAAATTATCTCCAAACATATTTGTAGAATGGAGCTTTAGCTACAATTTGCCGCATACACAAATATGCGTCGAATGGTTTACAAGATGGCGTCTATAACGTAATTTGTTTATTTACAATTACATGACGGTTCTTTTTACAATTAAAAATATCCTATTATACTCTATCTCAAAAAGATTGATAGTAATAAAATTTATTATTTGTAAAAAGTTATTGTTTTATCACAGAAACGGCAAAATAAAAGCGACAAAATATGAATAGTTCGAAACGAAATATTGTTAAAAACAACCGAGTGTGCCACACATATTGCATGGGAATACGAACTAGGGTTAGACAACAATAGAACACAATAGATCATAAAAGTTTTGACCCTAAAATTTTGAGAAAAAAAATATGGTCACAGGGGTGTGTTTAATGATATGATAAATATGGTCACAGGCGTGCGTTTAATAAAATGATAAATAGTAATATAGAAATACACAAAACCAATTTAATCGTGTTTAAATGTGCACGCCACTGGCAACTGCCTGACAAAATGATTTATTACTATCAGGCTTTTAGAGATAGGGTATAGATAGATAAAAATTCGCTGAAAATTTTGATATATAGATTGTTACTAATTTTATTTCAGGTTGTTAATCTTGTATAAGAAACTGTACGGATGCGCGCACCCTTCAGGACATTATACTAGATTACACTTTTATCTTTAAAATAAACCCTTGCTTGTAAAAATTAAATTAATATTTAGTACCAATTATGCCTCCACAATCGAAACACTATTTATATGAAAAACATCTACACATATACGACATAACGAGGTCAATATTTATCTTTAAAAAAAATAAATAAATAAATAAAATTAAATCAAATTGATCGGACTATATTAGCCTAAATTCTATGGCCGCAACAAATGCATGTTTATATTACGCGAAATCTAGCTATATTAACCCTCTTAATGTTTATGTTGCTCAATTTTTGACATGTTAATTTGGAATCTGACATTTGAAATTTTTGAATGAATATAACCTTAATATAATGAAACTTAACCAAAAATTAAAAAGTCACAAGTTCACATGGTTCTATACAAGTTCATTTACAACACAACAATCACCAAAGTCACCAGATCTACTAACGTATTATAAAATGATATATATATATATATATATATATATATATATATATATATATATACCGTAAAAACTCGAGTATAGTACGCACAATTTGTACAGAACTTAGCCCGCGAAAAACTGGGGTGCGTTATATATTCGCGTACAAAAAAAAACTTATTTGCAATATTGAACAAGCAGACGTACAGCAGTGAGAAATGTTGCAACAGCCATGTTATTCTATACAAATTTATATTTTATCAGAAACTTTCGCGACTAATCAAGCATGCGCATTATACACGAGTGCGTAATATATTCCAGATTTTACAATAATCCTATTAGATAGATGAAAATTCACTTCAAATTTTAATGTATAAGTTGTTACTCATTTTATTAAAAAATGTTAGTATGGATGTCTAGCTTATGGGTCAGCTAAACACCAAGAAATACGAATTCTTGACACTGTACATCACACTGGGGTTAGACTGGCCACTGGTGCATTTCGCACCAGCCCAATACCAAGCTTGTTGTGTGAAGCAGGCACTGTACATTCGTCGTAAAATTCTATCTTTGCGATATATGGCTGCACTCAGTGCCAAGCCAAATCATCCTGCGTATGATCCTATTCTACAAAATAGCCATACAGAGACCTATGACAGAAAACCAAGGGCCAATAGGTTTTTTGGTCTGCTGAGCTGTACGCTATTTTCAAGACCCTGTATTTTGTTTCGTCAGAGCAAAGTCGGTCAAGTGTTATCTTGACGGACTCGCTGAGCGCTCTGAACAGTATCCAAGATCCAGATCCAGTGCATCCTCTGGTACTAAAGATCCGGTTGCTACTCCACAATCTAAATGCTCAGAATGTGAGGGTAGAGCAGTTTTGGATACCGGGACATGTTGGTATTAAAGGCAACGAAGCGGCAGATGCAGCTGCAAAAGCCGCCTCTCACAGACCTATGATTGATGTGAGTTTCATTTTTCCAGATGACGCAAAGAGTCATCTGAAACACCTGGTTTTAGACATGTGGCAACATGAGTGGAGCCGCACACAGAACGTTAAGTTGCGATAGATTAAGGGAGACGTTAAACCATGGGGTTCTTCCTGCAGGATTAACCGCAGGGAGGAAACCGTCATCACACGCCTCCGTATAGGTCAATGTTGGTGGACCCATGGACACCTCCTTCGAGGTGAAGAGTCTCCTATCTGTGAGACGTGTAACACAGATTTTTCTGTGTTACACTTTTTAACTGAGTGTATACAGTTCGAGGATGTCAGGGAGAGGTTAGGCCTGTGCTATGACCTGTCAGTTACTTTAGGTGACGACAGGCTGATACTCTTCCTGAGATAATTGAACTTATTGTTTTATGTGTGAAGTCTTGCACCTTATTTTAATGTGTTTCTAGTTATTGACAGTGATATTCGATGGTAATTGGCGCCTTTACAGCCTCTTATCATCACCCTGAGTCTGTTCAAATTTTCGAACAGACTTTTTATATTATTTATTTGTGTTTGTCAGTGCAATATTTCTTTTATTGTTTTTAATATATAGTCTAGTCATTTAGATGGGCTACGTTAGGCGCAAATAGCCTTTGTTGCTGTGCGCCAGAAATTTTAACTAACTAAAAAATGTTAGTTTTGTATTAGAAACTTGTGAGATCCTAGTGTACCTTCCCTTAACAGTTGTATGGCACTAGTTCTGTTATATTTTGTTCAATCCTCGTTTTAATGGAACTAGTAGTGAAACATGTAAAAAACTTCTTTCAGTAAAAAATGACTTTGAAATAAAGTATGCCAAATTGCTTATTGTTTCTGAATCGCTTGAATAGAAACAATGAAATTCAACCGATACAATCAGTGAATGTAGATTTCTCAGTATACAATTTTATATTTCGTGACCATCGTATTAAAAATTTGTTCTTTATAATTTTAATTATTTATTCACTTTTCATTTTGTTAATTTTATTTTATTTTTTTCTTTGGTTAGAATTGCCCACCCTGAATAGTGAAATGGAGTTAGCAACTGCGCCAGTACCCCAGCCGACACAGATAGGGGTTCCCGCACAGAACCACATGAAACCAAGTAAAAAACAGGCCAAATTAATGCAGCAAAAGTTAGAGCGACTAGCTAGGGTTAACATACATTTACACGGTAAGAATGGTTTCATTTTTATTTTTTACAAACGGAATTAAAATCTATATCCTCTATGCAAACATCGTTCGCATGTTCATATATTTACAAAAAGATAAAATAACCACGTTTATTAAAAAAATTGAATTATGGACTAAAAATTTTCAAGATGACAAATTTGATATGTTTTCAAATTTAAAATATAATTGTTGCATTGACAAAATTAAAGAACATAAGTTTCTATTTATAGGACATAAAATTTGAAGCAATATTTTAATCATTATTTTCAAGATCTGGAAAAAATGCAAAATATGAATGGATACAGAATCCGTTTACTAATGATTATAATGATAATTTTGAGCTAATCCAAATAATCCGGAGAAATTCTGGCTGGAAGTAAACAAGGAATATCCTGCCTTATCAGCAAAAGCTATAAAAATTCTTTTACCATATATCACATCATACATGTGCGAAATAGGATTGTTCCACATTAGCTGTTATTAAAACAAAATATCGCGCACCGTTAATAGTGGAAGCCGAAATAAGAGTGGCTATTTCTTCATATAAACCGCGATTTAACGAATTATGTGCGAAGAAACAAGCCCATACTTCACATTAAAATTGATTTTTATTACATTTTTAATTTGTATTAAATATTTAAAATTAATATAATTTATTTTTATATGATTTTCGTGATTTATGTTGTGAAAATAAATATTTAGGAATTAGAGAAACTATTTACATAACATATTTTTGCAAACTTTGTGATTATTATTTCAATAAAGAAATTATTTACATTGTTTATAAATTTCCTAAATAGGGAGGGGGGGGGCTAGAGATGGTATTTTTTTCTAAGAGGGTCGTTACTGAACAAAGTTTGGAAACCGCTGTAATAGAGAGATCACTGAGTACAGTGACAAATTGCAATTGTGAAGCTGTACAAATAATGAGTTCATTCTCATTGTCTGAACAAATTGGTATCATTTAAGAGTATTTGTAGTTAACTCTGAAGTTGCTATACGTACACATGTACAAGAAATATCAAAACAGATTTATTAACGGGTTACATCTCATAAATTTATTTCTTTGAATTATTTATTCATTTTGCAGTTAAAGTGCAGGTACATCGCAGATACAGCTCAAAGTATAAAGATGTAAAAAGTATAAGCTGCACACATGCAAAAAAGGTGTAAAAGAGCACAATTCAGTTGAACTTATCGGTCGACAACCAGAATAATATTTTTTGCGAGTAATTCACAAATAGACATTGTAATTAAAATTATTCGTAACAATCTTTACACACACTTTGCCCTTGTTCAAATATTCTACACTAATCTTGTGCACAACATCTAGGGTTGCCACTTCTTCGGATCTGACCCCTTCTGACCACTTCTGAGGTTCCGGGTTTTACAGGTTTGTGTCCGGGTTCCAGGTTTGATTCGTATTTCTCCGGGTCACGCGAAATATAAACATCCAACTTTTTTTATATATAATACTGACGGTTTGTTACACTTTTTTTTTACTACACTTCAAGTATTTTCTGAATTTCTGACCCCCGCTCTTCAAGTGATTTTCTGAATATCTGAGCCTCCTTTTCATCGCTTTTTTATTTTCTTTTATTATTTTATGAAGCATATATTGTATATATAATAAATATTTAAAAAATCCATTCACGATGTTTCTTTATCTGAGTAGGCTATGGTAGGGTGGCAGTTTTGTTGGTATCCACGAAACATAACTAGACATGTGAAAATGAAATATCAAAAAATAGAGTTTTTTCTGTTAAATAGATTTTATTTAATATGAGTTGATAATATGTTCAAGTGTATTAATTGAACATAAAAAATATACAAATAAGATTGGAAGAATGTAATTATTTTTTTATGATAAACTTTATGCAACCAAACAAAAAAAAAAATATCATGGCTTACTCAGATGAGCAATGGATTATATTTAAAACTAGTGGTGTGCCGGCTATCCGTATCCGCGGATGATACTCGGGTCCGTATCCGTTTTTTTAAGGCGGAATTTAAATAAATATCTTATAGAAAAATTAAAATTAGTTTTCATACAAGCTTGCATCTAAAAATGCCCAAGGTGGAGTAAATTTTATTTTGGCGTTTAGACTGATGTTAAGTCGAGCATCACATAATTTACTGGTGGTTTTCGAAACTGCATTTAACCTGTACTGCATTCTAAGAATTGAACAGTCTATAGGAACAGCGCGATATATCAAACTATCGCTTTAAAGTCTCTGTACTTACATGGAAGATCTGTATCCGTATCCACGGATCCGAAAACAAATAATCGCTATCCGTATCTGTATCCACAGATCTGACTTTTATGTTATCCGACACATCTCTATTTAAAACACAACTTTTTTTTACTCCGGGTCAGAGTAAGGCGTTAGGTGGCAACCCTAACAACATCACACTTCAGATTTAATTCCTTAGCTAACATCCCCATTATCATACATTGATCTTGATGCATACAAACACATACTTGATAAGCGAATCGATCTTGTAATGTACCGAGTAACGTAATGCTCGCTTGAAATGTACGTGTCGCGAACGTATTGCAAAATTCATGTGAACAGTCCGAGAGTAGATCATACTACGAACATAACCTAAATATTAAGTCCAGTTAAAGGTCATTCTAAATACACAATGTAACTTATTTCATGCAAAGTTTCGTAGGAAAAAATACTCCGGCATTACTGGGTTAAGATATGTTAGGTTAGAATAAACATTGTAGTTTTATTAAATTCTTGTTAAATCTTCACATTGTTAATATGTACCATATATACAAAACACAAAAAATCTAGATGAAGCTAAACTGTCGGTCTAAAAATCTGAAGAAATTCTCAATAATGTACACTGATGGGAACCGGATAAGTTTAATTAGAAGAAGGAATTTTTGAGAAGATTATTTTTCAAATAATATCGATTTTTTTTGGGTTGTTTATTGCGAAAATTTATTGTCTTGATATCAAAAGAAATCTCTTAAGACGTAGATTAAAGAACTAAAAGTAGTTCATATATTGCATAGCAGCATATATTCTGTATTAGATGCACATGCAAATATGAGAAATATAAAAAAATAAATGGATCTTAATCCAATTTTTTTGTCAATAAGGGCCCTTAGGCCGCTTTTATAAACCTCGGATAAGTAGCGGTATAACTATCGGAGGTATAAGTTTATTCCTACGTTCGTTTTACAATGCATTTTTTATTCTTGGATAGTTATCCATGGTTTTATTGTAAATAAAATAAAGTTGGTATTGTTTGACGCATAAAATGATAAATTAGGAAAGTCATATTTTAAATTGACATTACTATTAACAACATCTTTGAGAATATTTGGGGAAATATTGGGAGATATCGAAATATTCGATTTAGATAATTCTTTTATTGTGCTATATCTGCCGCGTTAGTGTCAGCCTCTCGTGAGCAAATATTCATAAAACCGCCCTCTAATAGAATCGAGCCCAAATACCGCCCACGTGTAAATTTTCATAAGATCACCTTCTACTAGTAGAATTCTATTAGAATCTATAACAAATGCCGTCCCTTTGATAAGCTGCTCGTTTGCGGTGCAGACTATGTACAACCGCACGCGGTGGCTCTGATTTTTGTTCATATTTATGTACTGTAATCCCTTGTCACCGCGGAGCTTACGTTCCACTAACATACAGTGGACAATAAAACGCGAGTAATAAGATTAAGCGTATACATATTATGTACAGTGGTGGACTGTCAAAATTGTAACAACCAGTTCTCTCAGGAGGAAAATTTCACTGGTTAATAACGGGAGTATTTTTTCACTGTATAACAACTATAACCACCAGTTCGCATTTTGAAAAACATAAATAAATAACAACCGCTTACATATATACATATACTACATAAGTTTACATACTATCAAAGTCCTATTCAGTTCTTTAGTGAGGTGTCAGTTAGAATACGCCACATCTATATAGTCTCCAACCCAACAGAGTTTGATCAACAGACTGGAAAACTTGCAATTCAAATTTTGTAATTATGCACTTTATAAATCGGGTATTCATTACAGTTCTGTACCGAGAGGTGAAGGGCTATCCGCACTTTATTCGAAACCTCTACAAAATAGGTGTCGAATTTTCGACTTATGTCTACTCCATAAGATAATGAACGGTACCACTGACGTTCCTGACATCCTTGCTAAAGTTGGACTGAGAGTTGCACCATACCCAACAAGGAACGTGGATTTATTCCACCTGCCCAGGCGCCGAACATCTTACGGACTCAACTCCAGCCTGGACAGAATGTGCAAGCTCTACAACGACCTGGCCCCGGATATGGATATTATGTGCTCTTCTTACATTGCATTTAAAAATAATCTAAACCCTTTACTCTAGTCCTGTTTACTTAGCATTTTTGTTTTTAGGGTTTGTAGGTATGACCAAAAAACCCTTATACCGTCATTTTGTCGTCTGTCTGTCTGTCTGTCTGTCTGTCTGTTCGGTAAAAATTGTAGCCAAACGGCTAAACCTAGAGAGTTGAAATTTGGCATGCTTATACAACTCTTTGACCCGCACATAGGAATAATACTAAAACATCTAAAAAACATATCCTTCTAAAAATATAAACAAATATGTGCTCATCGAAAAAAAAATATATATTTTTTTAAAATTCTGAGTAGGGTATCAAATGACGGCCCTTAGTACGTGGATTAACGATCAAAATTTTATTTTTGCAAAATAAATTATTTTGTTGCGATTTTTGCCAAAATTGTGCAGAAAAATTTTTGTCCCACACCTTGTAGCCCAGATGGTTTAAACTAAAAATCTGAAAAAATTCTAAGTAATGTACATTGGTGTGAACCGGAATAGTACAACAGGAATTTTTGATCAGATTATGTTTTTGGAAAATAACGCATTTTTTGTGTTTTTAACTAAAATATGTTAACTATTTAATACGTTGTGTAACATACCAGATCAGTAGCTCTCGTGGTGTGGTTGGATTTGTCGTACGCTAAATAATATAAGTTAGCTTGCAAACTAGGGTTCGAATCCTGTTGATTTTATTTTTTGTTTTTTTTTTGCATTTTTATTTTGTTTAAATTATTTTGTTAAAATTCTAGTTATATTTGGTAAATGTTGCATTTAATTTTTAAAAGCGTAAATTTAATAACCAGTGGAAAGTGTGGAAATTATAATTCAATTCTATGTTTGACGAAATCAAAGGGCGGGACTTATGATGTAAGCAACCAATGGAAGCCATAGGTGCAATTTTCAAAATCTTAATGAACTTTGCTGTATAAAAAAAAATACTGCATATATTTAGAAACTTAAATAATTGTATTAGGCATTCGAATTAAAATTCATAAAAAAATATTTTGACATAAAATTTGTTTTGGCATCCCAAATAATCATCGTTCAGTTACTAAATACCTGCAAAACCCAGAAATGTGTGAAAATTCACACTTCACATCAATTTTTTAATATATTTATTGTAATTTTTTTGTTATTTTTTAATATTGTGTAATTTAGGTAATTTTATCCTGTATGCACTTAAGTAAATAAATAAATATACATATACAAAAACAGGCATTATGGTAGTGGCCAGTTAGATTCGAAGCGCTCAAAGTGCTGGGAGCATATTCCAGCAGTGATCGGCTGCTACTGTTCATTGCTACGCTATTAAATAAAATTATTAATCACAACTGCGTGTAATCAAAACTGCTGAACTAATACATGGATAACGAGGAATGACTGTACTATTATTATTTCGTATAGCAATGTCTAGGTTTTAGAGATTTTCAGGTCGTGACTAACGTTCTCTGGCATGATCTAACGATTACTTTTTACAGTAGCCGAGACCACCGTGCCCTGTGAAACATGCCCCATATTTCCGAAAATAAATTCAGAGATACAGGCACTCATTGTAAAAAATGTGAGCCTATGGTTGCAACAGCCAAGTTTTTTTTAAATCTTATTGCCCATTCTAGGTCTATCTCATGATTCCACACTTTTAAAGCAAGCGAGGTATCCACTACGTTGCTGCAACCACAATTATATATATAAAAGCCGTAATTTCTGTGTGTATGTAACGCTAAGTTCCTTGGTGCTAGCGGGTGTTGCGGCAAGCGGGTGGCCACGAATTGAGTGGGGAAACGACGTACCTCGACAAAGCTGAGCTCAAATCAGTACGTTTGGTTACTTGATGAAAGGATGTTGTGTTAATTGATGTTACGCCCGCGGACTGACCGGTCCGATACTAATTTTTAAACGACACGCATTGAGCGGCTTTTTAGGATTACCTAAGTATAATCCGAAACAGCTATACCATTGATGTCCAGCATATGGCCCGCGGGCCGTATCCGGCGCGTTACTAATTTTGAAACGACACGCATTAAGCAACTTTTTAGGATTTCCTAGGTATAATCAAAAAACGTTTTTGTTTTGTTAATATACGCAGAATCATGCAAATTTTAATAATTGATTCCTGTTTATATTGATTTTTATTCGTTACCAGTTTGCCAACGTCGTTGGCAAGGGCTCTGCTAGTTATAAATAAAAATTCAAATAAAACGTTATAATGTACCATATATCATATGTCAATTTTTAATTTTTTTACCGTTGCTGTGTAACAAATACCTACTTATTCGCCAACCTGAAGTATCGTTGGCCAGATAAGATATTCTGGAGTTAACAGTGTTGTCCGAGCTTTATCCAACGATTGTAAAAGCGGCCCTAAATATTTTATAAATCTTAAATTAATACATACAAAACAAAACAAAAAAAAGAATTAAGGCATATAAGTAGAAATAGAAAATAACAGAAATTAAATGAATATATAAAATACGAAACTAAAGGAATGTTTAATTATATCCTCTTCTTTCCTTTTTTAACAGTTTGCTATTTTTTCTTTAGTGTAAACACCATCTTTTCATAAAATTGTATCAAAATAAATTTTCAATTATCGTTAAAAATATGACGTCTACATTTCAAAAATTGTTTTTGTCTGAAAACTGTAATTCTTCCCACACAAAAATCTGTTTATTGACGTAAAAAAATTCATAAAACATAAATAATTACATTAAAATAAAAATATATTACTCACGATATTTATCAGTGTATTGTGAAAATATCTACGTCATCACGACGTCACGGACAAAGAACTGTCAAAAATTCATGTGATTTGCTAAGTATAACGCTAAATTGATTACTGGTATTGTTTCCTGATACGCAATGTAATTGCATTAAGGTCTGTTAAATGAAATGTTATACATGCGGTAATTATACAGGCATAAATAAGTAACGCAGAAAAAATTACTGCTTTTTATTGGACTTGATTCCATATTTGTGCCATTTATTAGTAATGAGTGTGCAGTTATTTGAGGTTAGATTATGATATTATATACGGAAAATTAGAATTACCGTTCTTATTAGACCGATAATTGTAGGCGGGAAAGAAAAATTACCGTTTTGGTTGTGAACCGCTTCCGGGAGAAGTATCGAAATGATATGAAGTCTGTGTTTCACAGATAGAAGGTTGTTAAATGAGATCATTTTTTTTTCTTCTTCCTCGGTCTGTATTCATCCACTGCTGGATATAAGCCTCCTTCATCTTGTTCCACGCATCTTTTTCTTGAGCTTTTCTATATCACTGGTTCCAGTGGCGTAACTAGAACTCATGGGTCCCTATGCGAAATATTTCTTGGGCCCCCCTTCGTTCATAAAGCTTAAAAAAGATGAAAATTAAAAGTAAAAACAGTGGCGTAGCGTGGGTTTCAGCCGCCCGGAACGTAGGCCAAATTCGCCGCCTTCTTATTAAGGTATTTAAATCCAAAAGGCTCCAAAATTTACAGAATTTGCTTCCCCAAAACGGTGCCGCCCGGGGCGGGATGCACCCAACGCCCCCATTACGCTACGCCACTGAGTAAATAGTCTCAATATCCGATTGTTTAAATAATCATTTTGGGAATTTTGGAGTTGGATTAACTATAAACAGTGTTGTAATGTATCTATACTCTATTTCAAATTAGAAAAAAGTAGATAGCGCTGCGAAACGAGTACGATTTATAGGACAAATACAATATAGCGGAAATTTTAAAATAAGTTATAACTAGGGCATGTGCGTAGTAACGGGGTTAGCAAGTGACTTTTTTTTAATATAAAAAAGATTAATAAGATATTAAAATAAACAAGGCAGATAATACACTTACGTTATTTATACGACATAAATTCGATTTAATGGGAAATTTGAAAAAGTTAAAAAAATATTAATTTTAAAAATTATGTATTATATATAAAAAGAGATTTGGCTAAAAGAGTCTAAATAAAGCAATAAAAGAAACAATATATCTTTAGAGCTAAAGTTTCTTATTTAAATATTTATTGTAAATAAAAATTAAAAATATATATATATATGTGAAGGTTTAAAAATTATATTAGTAACTTCTTCTTTGGACACAATCAGCTGGGCTGTCTTTTGGCCTCACATTAGTCCTCTTTCTTGATCTGTTAATTGTCAAGTGTCAAAAAATATTTATATGTCAGATAACCTAAAAATATATAACTGCGTAAAAACAAATTACATGGAGAATTTTCTCCATAAAATGTATGCCAAGAATATAAATAAAAGTCTAAACATGTAAATAATTACAAAATATACGAAAAATATATATTTCCAATGTACGACACTGAACATCTGTCAACTTGGACTAAAAACAATATTTTAACATTGTAATAGGGATGGTGTTCTAAACCAATCCGAAGCAAGGACAAGCTCTTATCTTCTTACACACATTTTTCTAAGCTGACTAGAGCATAGTTACAAGTATATAGATACAGTAGTTTTCTGAATTTTGTTTAAAGAAAAAATAAAATATTCAAAATGAAAATTTATAATTTAACTATTATATCAACTCGGTATAACGGTATAAAAATAAAGTAACGAGCAAAGTATCTGAAATACAGATACAAGATACTTTTTCAAGTATCTAGATACAAATTAGATACTTTTTGAAACATGTATCTGTATCTAGATATTTAAATTTAAGTATCTTGTATGTGTATTTCAGATACTTTGCTCGTTACTTTATTTTTATACCGTGATACCGAGTTGATATAATAGTTAAATTATAAATTGTCATTTTGAATATTTAATTTTTTCTTTAAACAAAATTCAGAAAACAATTAAAATTCTGACATTTACAAATAAAATTTATTCTCACTCGTAGCTTTTGAACAGCCGTAAAAGTAGTTGATATTATATGCAACACTAAAAAAAAATTGATCATTATTAATGAAAACTAAGTTTCTGAATTATTTATTCATAAACTTGTTGCTATTTTGATAAACAATTTACTCAAAACATATGAAAAATTATAGTCACACAAGTGGTTTGGGAGTGGACCATGGTTTTGTGAGGCCGTAAATTAAGGTCCTTCAAAAATATCCAGTGATTTAAAGTACACTTTGATAATTATAATATAACGCATAAGTATTGAACAAAGGGCATGACCGTTCAAAACAACTGTTTGTAATAAACAGAACAAAGATAGTAGTGTCATTTTTATGCTTATGTATTCATAGCATAAAAATATAAGCATATCTATTATAAACCAGGCATTGTACGTTAGTACATATGACTATCATAATACATACGTTATTTAATATAAAACTATTCCGTAGAATAGAGTTTTACGTTGATTTAGTGGGCTTTTTGTCACGTGACGGTCATTTTTGAACAGCCTACATAATACTGATTAACATGCACTGTTTGTAATGCATTGTTAATTGTTAGCTTACTATAAATGTGAAACACGTGATTTTTACGTGTTTTTTGCAAAATATAAAAGACCCCCGCCCCAAGAACTCCAAAAACACGTAGTTGTTACCGGTTATTATCAAAATACAAGTGAGGACCTTTTTTTAGGTCATCACTTGTACTTTAGAAGTGAAGACCTTTTTTTTTAGATCAACACTGCATTTCATTTTGAAAAAAAAAAAAGACCAGCACTATTTCCGAGTGATTTCCGTTCTAACCCCCCCCCCCCAGAAAAAATCCTGAGTGCGCACCTGATCCAAATAACTTGGCCTAATATTTTCTAACAAAGATATGATAACTAATATCTTTGTGTGACCAATGGAAACGTTACATATAAATATGAAAAAATAGATATTTAGATTTTTTTTTTCGTTTTATCAAAATATGTCTCAAATAAAAGTTATTAGTTATTGCTTTTATAGCAACTTTTGTTTAATACAGTTTTTCGAAATATTTTTCTGTTGCTAAATATTCGCAAAAATCTTAAAATCGACACGAGTAAACTCCCATTTCTAGTCAACTTAGCCACTTAGCCCCCCCCCTGGCGACGCCAGTGACCATAGCCAATAAAGATCTGTGACAGCTCACATAATACACGAAAATATGGCAGGATAAATATAAATGGAAGAGGATGGATCATACTCGTAGATGAGAACCAGACCATTTTGCAAGGAAATTATTGAATGGGAAGCCACAGGGCAAAAGAAATTATGAGACAGACCGATATGACACAAAGTGAATAAGTGTTCCGTAAAAAATATCAAAATTATTACGAGATTGGCTACAGATGCATTTCACATTAGCTCGATTCCGAGTCTGCTGTGTGAAGCAGGCGAACCATCATTGTACAGTCATCGTAAATCGCTATTCCTATGAAAGTCAATCGTATCAAAATTATCCACAAAAATTAGTTCATTTTAAATTTTTATGTTATATAAAAAATTTTTTTCATGATTCGTACCTTTTTTACCAGGTCTACAAGTATGAAATGCGGATTTTTTTCAAACTTGCCGCGCAAACTGAGTATATAGTTCAAAGTTTCAACACTTATGGCGTTTTGTTAAGTTATCATTAAGTGTCAAATGCCTATAGGTTATAATTTGAAAAGTGATCATATAGTTTTGTTTTACTGTGTTAAAAATGTCAAATTTTGTGCCAAATAAAGAGCATTCGCGGACAGTACTACTGTTTTGTTTTCATTTGAAAAAAACTGCTGCTAAATCATACCGACTGCTTCGAGAAGCTTATGGTGAATATGCCATCGCAAGATCCATCGCAAGATCCATCGCAAGATACGTGTGAACGATGGTTTCGGCGTTTCAAAAGTGGTGACTTTGATCTTACAGACAAAGAACATGGAAAACCTCCAAAAAAATATGAAAATACAAAATTGGAAACATTGCTACAGGAAGACGATAGTCAATCACAAAAACAACTAGCAGAGCAGTTAGGCGTTAGTCAACAAGCTGTTTCCAATCGCCTACGAGAGATGGGTAAGATCCAGAAAGTCGGCAGATGGGTTCCACATGCATTGAATGAAAGGCAGATGGAAAAACGCAAAAACACTTGTGAAATTTTACTTGCACGTTACAAAAGAAAGTCTTTTTTGCATCCTATCGTTACTGGCGATGAAAAATGGATTTATTTTGAAAATCCCAAACGCAAAAAATCATGGGTGAACCCAGGCTCACTATCCACATCAACTGCAAGACCGAATCGCTTTGGCAAAAAAACAATGCTCTGTACTTGTTGGGACCAAAAGGGTGTGGTCTATTATGAATTGTTAAAACCTGGTGAAACTGTTAATACCCAACGCTACCAACAACAACTGATCGAATTGAACCATTCGCTGCTCATAAAACGACCAGAATACGAAAGAAGACAGCAAAAGGTAATCTTTCTTCACGATAACGCTTCATCACATAAGGCAAAAGCAGTTTGCAACACATTGGAGGCACTCAACTGGGAAGTGCACCATGCCGCTTACTCACCAGACTTGGCCCCTTCAGATTACCACTTTTTCGCATCGATGGGTCACGCACTTGCCGAGCAGCACTTTTGTTCATATGAAAATGTGAAAGAATGGCTAGATGAATGGTTTGCGGGGAAAGGGAAAGAGTTCTACTGGCGAGGTATTCACAAATTGCCTGAAAGATGGGAAAAATGTATATCTTCTAATGGAGCATACTTTGAATAAATAAACTTTTACTGTTCTTATGAGTTTAAGGTGTTTTATTTAAAAAAACAATCCGCATTTCATACTTGTAGACCTGGTACTTACCGATGAACAAAAAGTTAACTGCGTTGAATGGTGTCAAATGATGCTACATGAGTCAAAACTTTGACAATGGGGACTCAAAACGTGTTGCATGATAGAATAGTTGTTTGAAAATGAAGCAAACGAGCTATTTTTGTGTTTTGCTTTACATAATTAACATTTGATAATAAATATGTTTTTCTCAACATTTATATTTATACATTTATTTCATTTATTATTTATATCTACCTACCCTTCAAAATAACCAATTTGTTCCGTTAAATTTGAGGATTTGTCGTAAAAAGCTGCCGTATAGAATGATGGGATTTAACATTGGAACAAAATATCTTTTTCATATATGATGGTACAATATGTTGGAAAATATTATTAGTATTACAATGTAAAAAACTCAATGAAAAATAACTAAAAAGCAGGCCAATTTCAATTAAATTTTATTACTATGAGTAGTTCAAAGAACCAATATTATTTATAGCTAATAGTGAAGATGTACTTGTTAAATCAGTTTAATTGTTTTTGATTGTAGGTCATGGCACGTCGGCTGAAAAAATGCCACCATGATTTTGCACGTTCACGCGTCGATACAGTGCACTCTGATCACAATCAATTCTGCTGACGCACACAACAATTACAAATTTTGCGGTCAATACTTTGTACAAATTAGCGACAAGGTTTGTTTCTCATAAAAAGGAAAACACAGTTTCTGATACTAGGCATTAATAATTTGAAATTGTTGTTTTTGCAAATAAACAAAATATACACAACCTGCAATTGTCAAGTTTTATATTGGGCTAGCTTAAGTACTAGTACTTCATATATGTTTTGTTAATGTAAAATGTAAACAAAAAATTTATTAGGTAGCTATAAAGAAATACTCCCTCTGTCCGAAAATAAGACTCCCATTTTAATTTAACATTGTTATTCGAGACTGATCAATGGTAGGGATTGAAGGACATTAAAAACAAACAAAATAAAAGTTTTACTGACTATTGCAAAAAAAAAAACAAAACTTTATTACTTACATAATTACTTAATTTATTCATTTAATTTAATTTTATTTATTAATTTATTTATTTGACGTTTCAAAGTCAAGTCGAACATATGTTTATTTAAAAAAATTGATGTGAAGTGTAAATTTTCACACATTGCAGGGTTTCGCAGGTATATAATAAGTGAAGGCGGCATGCGAGTGTGTAGGACAAATTTTGCTTTGTAGTAACCACGGCAAAATGAACGATCTTTTTAAAATAATTTATCGTCTGTTAATCTCAGAGCTTTAAAAACAAATTTTATGTTAAAATATTTTTTTGTTAATTTTAATTCGAATACCTAGTAACCATTATTTAGGTTTCTAAATAAGTGCAGTATTTTTTTTATATAATAAGGTTCATTAAGATTTTGAAAATTGGGCCTATGGCTTTCATTAGTTGTCTTAAATCATACGCTCCGCCCCTCTGGCTTCGTATAAATGACACATAGAATGAAAATATAATTCCAATTGGTTATTAAATTTACGCTCTTGAAAATTAAATTCAAAATGTGCTAAAATATAACTAGAATTTTAACAAATTAATTTAAACAAAATAAATATGAAAAAAAAAACAAAAAATAAAATTGACTCCACAAGCCAGGAACGAACCTGTGTAGTGAATAACGATCCTGTGTAGTTGTCGCGCAACTGAGCCACTAGACCACCAAATGCTTATCAACTTAGTGTGTTATAAGAGTATAACATGTATGCATCGTCAACCAAAAAACACAAAAAATGCGTTATTTTCCGAAAACATAATCTGATCAAAAATTCCTGTTGTACTATTCCGGTTCACACCAATATACATTACTTAGAATTTTTTTACATTTTTAGTTTAAACCATCTGGGCTACAGGGTGTGGGATAAAAATTTTTTTGCACAATTTTGGCAAAAATCGCATCAAAATAATTTATTTTGCAAAAATAAAATTTTGATCGTTAATCCACGTACTTAAGGGCTTTCATTTGATACCCTACTCAGAATTTAAAAAAAATATTTTTTTTTCGATGAGCACATATTTGTTTATATTTTTAGGGGGATATGTTTTTTAGATGTTTTAGTATTTTTCCTATGTGCGGGTCAAAAAGTTGTACAAGCATGCCAAATTTCAACTCTCTAGGTTTAGCCGTTTGGCTACAATTTTTACCGAACAGACAGACAGACAGACAGACAGACGACAAAATGACGGTATAAGGGTTTTTTGGTCATACCTACAAAACCCTAAAAATTGATCCTTTTTTCATATTTTTCTACTCCTAATAAATAAAAAAATCAGCTGTGGCCACCACAGGACCGACCGCCATCATAAAGTACTTATATAAATTACATTTTAGCAGCAGAGTAGAAATAACTTGACCTAATATTTTCTAACAGAGATATTATTTATCAGGACCATAGAAACATATAAGTATGAAAAAATTTTACAGAAATTATTCGAAATTTTTCGTTTTATCAAAAAACGTTTCAAATTAAAGTTATTAGTTATTGCTTTTATAGCAACTTTTGTTCAATACATTTTTTCGAAATATTTTTCTGTTGTGAAATATTCACAAAAATCTTAAAATCGATACGAGTAAACTCCCATTTTTAGTCAACCGATTTTTACCAAAAGTTGATCAACTCGTGCCATTGATGGCAGAAGCTTAAATGTTAAGTTTCATAAAAATCCTTTTAGCCAAATTTGATCTACACGTGTACACAGACAGACAGACGGACGGACATACAGACAGACAGACCGACAGACATCATGCTAAAAATAGTCGAAACGTTATGTAGGGACCTCAATTCGTGGAGATCCATCGAAATCTCGAAATGTCAAAATCGGTATGATCACAATACCTCCCTTATATATGTTGACGGTCGGTAAAAAACAATTTTTTCAAATGGGACTCTTATTTTTGGACAGAGGGAGTATATCTTTTAGGGTTTTGTAGGTATGACAAAAATAACCTTATAGCCCGTCATTTTGTCGTCTGCCTGCCTGTCTGTCTGTCTGTCTGTCTGTCTGTATGTTCGGTAAAAATTGTAGCGAAACGGCTAAACCTAGATATAAACAAATCGGTATGACTAACTAAAACTAAAACTAAAACTAATATGTGTTGATCGAAAAGAAAATATATTTTTTTAAATTCTGAGTAGGGTATCAAATGAAAGCCCTTAGTACGTGGATTAACGAACAAAATTTTATTTTTGCAAAATAAATTATTTTGACGCGATTTTTGCCAAAATTGTGCACCACACCTTGTAGCCCAGATGGTTTAAACTAAAAATCTGAAAAAATTCTAAGTAATGTACATTGGTGTGAACCGGAATAGTATAACAGGAATTTTTGATCAGATTATGTTGTCGGAAAATAACGCATTTTTTGTGTTTTTAACTACAATATGTAAAATATTTAATTCGCTATGTAACACAGTAAACGAGTAAACATCCGTAGTCTAATGGTTAGCGTTCTTGCTTCCTAAGTTGCAAACTACGGTTCGCTTCCTATCAATTTTATTTATTCATGTTTTTTTTTTGCATTTTTATTTTTTTTCAATTATTTTGTCAAAATTCTAGTTATAAGCAGTTCACTTTTGTAAGGACAAACTAGATCTGGTTATTTTGGTTACTTTTATAATGCGTTGCTGACTTTAAATGTCAATTAAAAATTTTCCTTACGCTGTAAAACCGATTTGTTGGTTATGATCATTATAATTAAGACATCATTTTTCATTAGGACATATGTCAAATGGATCGACATTTTAAAAAAGTGACATTTTTTAATACCAACATGACAGACAGCTTCAAAGGTGCAAACTATTGAAAACAAAATTCCTTCTTAGTTTGTTCTTTCAAAACTGAACTGCTTATACAAGGTGTCTCAAAAGAAATTTTATATTTAGTGGATCGATTAAAAAAAAAGTAAGCCGTATATAGAAAAAATGTTTATTAATTGTTAAAATACACTTTTTGGGGATTTATTTCTTAAAAATAATATCGTCTAAATGTAGACCCTCGCGTTCTCGGCACTCATTTAATCGAACAGTAAAATTACTTATGACGTCTCGGCAGGTGGACTCAGGGATGGCTGCCATTTCGTGACGGATATTTTATTTCAAATGCGCCAGTGAAGTCGGTTTATTGGCGTAAACTTTAGATTTAAGATAACCCCATAGGAAAAAGTCCATAGGGGTTAAATCTGGACTGCGTGGAGGCCAATTTATGTCACCTCTCCGGGAGATTAATTTGCCTGAGACAATTTCACGAACACGTGGCAGAGACATATTGGACGTGTGTGAAGTGGCTCCGTCCTGTTGGAACCATGTTCTTTGGTTATAGCCAGGAAAGTTTTGCAGTTCAGGTACCAAGAAGTTGTCTAACATCTCCACATAACGCTCTGAATTCACTGTAACTGCACGCCCCCTTTCGTCTTCAAAAAAGTAAGGGCCGATAATTCCTCGAGCCGACATCGCAGCCCATACTGTCACTTTAGGCGAATGTAGGGGTTTCTGATGTTTGCGTTTCGAATTCGTTGCACTCCAGTAGCGGCACTTCTGCTTATTTACGTGGCCATTAAGATGAAAATGAGCTTCATCCGAAAACAGAATGTTGGTAAACGTTGAAAATCGCTCAATCACCTGATTTACGAAATTAAGCCTCTGACTGGCATCTTGGGGCTTTAATTCTTGCACCAATTGAATTTTGTAGGGGTGCAGCTTTAGGTCTTTGTGCATAATGCGATGTAATGATGATCTATGCACATTTAAAGCACTTGCGCGCTTCCGAATTGAAAGGTTCGGGTCGTCACGAACAGACTGATTAACATTCTCCACGTTTTCTACCGTTCTTGATGACCTAGGTCGCCCGGATTTTGATTTATCCAGCGTTGTACCAGTCTCTTCAAACTTTTTAACCCAATGTCGAATGAGAGGAATGCTTGGCGCATCATTTAAGTGGCGAAAACCTCGAATACTGCAGAATTTTCTACGCGCTACAGTCGCCGAATCACCGTTTTTGTAAAACTCTCGCACACATAACGCGCGGTCTGCTCCCGAGAAACGCTCCATAGCGACTAAATTCCCAAGAGCCAGGCTACCGATTGACATAACCCCCGCGCCCCTCGGATACGTTGCGTTCACGCAGTAAGCTAAATAAATATAAAATTTCTTTTGAGACACCTTGTATAAGCAGTTGACGTAATAATAAAATTAATAGATTCAGTTGTAGGCTCTCGTTGAAACATATTGAAAATAGAACTCAATGTTTCAACACTCGGTAATGTTTCAAAATATTTTAATTTATTAATACGTATTTCGGCTTATGAGGCCATCATCAGAATACGAGTTCGTATTCTGATGATGGCCTGAAGAAACTTTTAAACTGTGGGGGTTATTCGTACCGTTAAAAGTTGTTTATAATTGAAGTAACACTTGTTTGCCGACTTAATTCTATATCCATCTTCTTTTGCTACATTTTTTCTATTCACTCCTAAATATGTGAAATGTTTTGCTACTTTAAATTCAAAAAGAAAGATAAATTAGCAGCTTGAATTCTGTTTTTGATTTCCTGCTTAATCCAATTTATCATCGTTCCCAAGCATTTGAATGTTTTAACTCTCCCAGTGGGATTAACTAATGCTCTCGCCCTTATTGAATATTCATTTTATTTGCCGTTTACTATTTTTGTTTACTTCACCCGATTCACTGTTTTTCAACAACACAAAACAACGTTTTTATCTTTTAACGTTCCTAAAAAAAAACTAATAAATGAATATTGAAATATTTTTATATAATTTAAACATAATTTGTAATATTGTCTTTTTGTTTCAGCGCTGTTTGCCGCGATAGAACACGGCCATTTGGAAAAAGCTCGCACGATCCTCGAGTCGACAGATGTTGATGTAAATAGGTAAGTTCCTTGTTATTACCTTTTCTCCTTATTCTTCGTAACATACTACAGACTTTAATATCTCAATATTGCTTTGGAAAAATTGAATTTTCTACTATAAAAATTGTAAAATTAATGTAAATAGGGTAATATTGAAACTCGTAGTTAATTTTACTTCATATCTGTATTTTCCGTGTTTTTAAATTGAATTTAGTATTTTCTAAAGTGATCTATTTCATCAAAAACTATATAGTTGTAGATAAAATATGGTATTGATTGCATATAATGACTATAATACACTCGGATGATTACAAAACTCTCCATCGGCTTGTGTTCTAAACTTCATCCTCGCATAATATAGCCTAATTTATATGTTTGTTACTGAAACTGAAAGAGGACGATAAAATTTACGTAATCGTGAAACTTATCCAAGTTTTTCATTGGACTGGTAGAAACCTAAAAACCACGGCGACGCTGACAAATAAGGCGCCCTTGTACAAAAAAAAAAAAATTAGGCGCCTCGTATAATTTTTTTAAATCCATAATATTGACAGGCATTAGGCCGCGAACATACAGAAAGCCGGAACCGGCTTTACTGGCAACAAGCGCTGATCTGCCGCAGTATCTGTCCATGTTTTTAAATATAACCGCACACGCTGTTTACTGGTCGGCGCCGGTTTGTGTCGGCTACCAGCTTACCGAAACGTGTAAGCAGTTTAAGCAGCTTGTTGTCAGCGCCGAAACAAAAAAATATTTAAAAAATCTTGCATCATCTTTTTTTTATTTTTTTTTTAAATTTTTTTATTTTTTTATTTTTTGCCTTTGCTGCAATGGCAATTAGCCAGGACAATTATTTATTTGAGAAAATTTCCATGCCTGAACGGGATTCGAACCCGAGACCTTCGCAACGCAGAGCAGATGTGTTACCACTACGCTACGCCGGTCGGCATCATCATGTTTTAATTGAGAAAAAATGTGGTGATATTCCCCATATTTGCGTCTATCTTGGTTTATTGCATGCATACCTTATCTTTTTGGTTCTATTTTTAAATATGGTGATTCTGTTAAAAACAACTCATCCAAAGATGAATCAGAACTCGCCATTTTCACTTATTTCAACATATAATTGAGCCAATATACGAAAGAGTAGCTATACACTTTCAAAACTAGCGTTCACTCTATGCTAGGCCAATATAATTAAAAAATGTACGATAAATAGAAAAAAAAAAAATAAAAACTTTAATATATAGGTTATGTCATCTGTCAGTGTCACATGCAGTATCAGAGTTTAGCGTGTGCTCAACCATTAACCCAGTACGCTTGTTTTCGGTACCGATTGTCAGCGCTGATTTACCAGCTTTCTGTATGTTCGCGGTGTTAGACAGGAAGTCAATAAAGGTCCCTTCTCGTGACAACATAAAAAAACGAAATTCCCATTTAGTGCTGCCCAAATGTTTGGAATAGCCTTTACACATATATATACTCGTAAAACCGTAGATAATTAGAAATTTTAGAAAATCGCATGTGGTATAGTTTGCCCCAGGCTTTAGTGCAGTGTTTCCCAAAATGTGATACGCGTACCCCTGGAGGTACGGGAAGAATTTGTAGGGGTTACGCTGCGAATGAGTGACGCAGTTGATTTACACTTCACAGTGATAACCGGCGCATCGTCCTGTAGTCGCAACATAAAAAATGCCATAATTCTCATTTACCAATATAATTATACTTAATGTTATTATATTATATATTTTGTTATATATCGTGTATTACTATTGCTATTATAACTATTTAAATAATAAATGTTTTTTTATTGTTAATTAAGAAAATGCGAATTTTCTTAATGGAGGGGGTACTTAGCGTTACGAAAACTTTAAAAGGGGTACATAGATTGCGACACTCGGAAAAACTGCTTTAGTGGAATGACTTGAATTCTTAACGAGTAGGATAAGCCAAAATCTGTGGAGGTTTTATTTTGTTGAAAGATCCGGATTAAATCAAATTTTGTAGAAAGCTGTATACTGCTTCTGCCTAAGAAATTTATCAACATTTCAAAAAAAATAAAATAAAATAAATATTACCCTGTTTTACTGCCCCTATAATCATCTTTAAATCCCACCCTCTATGAAGGTCAGATTGATTCATTCTCTTGTAAGTTTAGACAAACTATAATATTAATGTAATGTGGTAATACCTAGTAAATTTAATGCCCGATTTTTTATTGTAAAAAATTAAGTAAGTGCTATAATAATTTTTCTCCACGACCACTATAGAATTTACCAATTCTAAACCCAATTTTGACTACAGAAAGTTAATATTCTAACACAAGAGTTGGAATGTTATTCTAAAGCACTTATCTTCTTATGCATTTCGCGTGTATTTCATTCCATCACTTGTTATGGAATCACTATTCTATGCTAGTTGTCATTTGTTTTTGTATGGTTACATTAAAATATATGCAATGTTTACATTAAACAAATGCAACATAACTTCCTAAAAGTACTAAAATAGTGGCCGATGTGCGGCAAAAAAATTAAAATTAAACAAATAAAAAATAAGTTAAATTATTTGATTAATTTGTTATGTAATATAAATTATTTGTTAAGATAAAATGTTTGTTAAAATAATTATTTTAACTCGTGTGACTCGGTTGGAAGAGAAAATTCGATGCCCGTGGTTCCTTACGCTCGCATGCGGCTCGCGCTCGGAATGTTCCACTCGCATCGAATTTTCTCATTCCAACCTTGTTACAGAATATACTATTATTTATTTTCTGGATTACAAAAAATAATAGCTTTCCAAGCTTTTAGACTTGCACATTTTTTAATGATACCGCTTATATCCAGCTTACAGAATACAAAATTTCATAATCTACTGAAATCAAAGAAAATTTAGCCAAACTTTCTTGGTACTTAGTAGATCCTTAGTAATTATTCACTACTTTTATTTCTGAATAGCTTCTTTCTGCTGAGGGGCCTGTTAATTATAATCATAAACATATCCTTAAAGCGATTGAAATATTTGGTAATGAATCACATAATTTATTTTGATAAAATTTAACATATCAAGGAAAGACATGGCAAAAACATTTTATAAATTTTATATCTTCAAATAACGATACCCCACCGCAGTGATGGTGTATCGTGACCATCAGTGAGTGTTAATAGTAAATCTTTACAATATTTTGAATTTTCTAGAAGTGTTCTGTTACTAATCTATTTATATTTATTTTTTCAGTTTGAACAACGATGGTCTATCAGCTCTAGATGTGGCAGTTCTTAGTAATAACCGTCCTTTAGCTAAGATGCTTATCGGTTTTGGAGCTCAAGAAGGAAATCAATGTAAGTATTTCTATTATTAATAATAATTCTAAATAATAATAGGTTCCCAACGCTTAGATAGGCGTATAAGGGAATTTCTATTATTATTTATTTTAATATAAGGGAATCTTCTGCCTGCGGAACAGAATAGGGGATACGCATAAAATTTATATTTCCTTAAAACTACATTTTTTTGATATGTTAATGTTAGTTATGTCACCTAACAAAACAAAAATCACATTTTAATTAATATTACAGCCAAATTTTTTAATTAAAATATTGTAAATTTGAAATAAGCCGACCACGGCGCGAATGTTGCCGGGTAAATACGACTGAGTATGACATCAAACGAATGGGGTGTGACGTCACAGATACAGTTACAACATAATCTTTACGTGTGTATATTGTATTGTTGGAGAGTTTTGTATTTGTTTTTAAACAATTTTTCACGCATTTATTATTAAAATGGCAGATAAAGATTTTGTTAGGGCTCAGAGTGATAATTTACCCAACATTGATGCATTTATGCTTACAACATAAAGTTTACTTTTTTCTGAAATATCGGTTTTATTTCGCCTCATAGCTTTCAGCCACAAATTTCGCCTTTCCTGTTGTTTCGCCATCAGGTAATGATATAAATTGTTTTTTTGGATTTCTATTTGAACTATTTGTGTACATCGGTACTAAACAATATTTTCGACTATGTTTCGAAGTACTGGGGCCTGGATCTTCCATATTTTATGTACTTTAATATAAAATTTAATTCGGTAAACATGTATAAATTGTTTTTATTTTTTGTAGAATTAAACTTTATTTTAATTAAAAGCACTCTAACTTTACATAACCTTTAAAAGTTATACAAGCAAATAAGTTCACAAAAGACTATATAAGCTGCATGCTGTATATTGGGTAGGCTGTACGCAGTACACTGGGTAGGCTAGTAGTGTACTGCGTCACTTAGAAGGGGTATGGCGCCACACGTAGGGATGGGAATTTATTTTTGAATATCGATATATGTGCGATTCGATACATCGTAAGTGTGATATCGATATTCGATATATATCAAAGTAAAAATATCGATATTTTCGATATATCGAAATAACTAACACGTAACATGTAAGATATATAAATTACATATTTTTTGGTTGGTTTGGCGGGAAAAGAAGTCGCCAATTGACAGACAATCACTTTACAGTTGGTACTCATCCAGATACCAACCAACTTTCTAATATTATCCTTGTTAACAGCTCTCTTAATTAAATATATATATGCTGTTCACTTTAGTAAGGACAAACCAGATTTTTTGGTTACTTTTATAGTGTATTACGGTCTTTAAATATCAATTAAAAATATTCCTTACACTGTAAAACCGACTTTAGATTTATTTGTTATGATCATTATTAAGAAAGTGACATTTTTTATAAATTTTTAATACCAACATGTCAATTTCAAAGGTGCAAATTATTGAAATCAAAATTTCGTCTTACAGGCTATTCCAAACGATTAGGCGGAACTAAATGGAAATTTCGTTATTTTAGGCTGTCACGATAAGGGACCTTGCTTGGGTTATTTCTTGTTTCAGGTTTGGTATGTGAAAAATTAAAATTCCAACAGTGAAACCATGGAAATGAATGGCATGTCAAATATTTTAATACATTTTTCCATATTTTGAAGACAAAAAAATTAATAAATGGGAAATTTTTATTAAGAATGACAAAAAACTAAAATGTAATGAAAAGGACATTTTATAATGACAATCAATTTAATCTAGAATTTGCAATGTGAGCATGATTTTTAAAGCCTAAACAAAATGACCAAAAGTCTGAATGAAACTATTGAATTAATTGATAAAAATTACTAGATTTCAAAAATTAGTTCCGCCTAAACGTTTGGAATAGCCTATACTTTGTTTCTACAAAAGTGAACAGCATATATTTAAATGTAAAAAATATACAAGAATACCGATATTTTGTGCGAATATCGATATTTTGCGCGATATATCGCATTTCAAATATCGATATAAAAATATCGATATATTTTTCTAAAGTATCGATATTTTCGATATATCGATATATCGTTCCCATCCCTAGCCACACGTCGTTTTCGCGCGCTACATACATTTATGATTTTTTTAAGCCTTCAAATTAAAAAAAAATGCAAAACTGTTTTTATGTTTATATGCAACAAGAGGAATATAATAAAAAATTAAAATAAAATCATGCCTATCCCCTATTATGAAATTTATTGTAGTTGATGTGATGGAACAGATGTTATTGTAACTGCTACCAGGTTGGTCAGTGGTGAAATTGCTCTCTTATGATGAGTCATTTAAATTCTCGTATTGAAAAAGTTAGAAATATGATATATTACAATTTATCCTTGTTGTTTACACATGAAAATATATATTTAAAATTTTAACACACAACGTTGCCCCCATGGATATGCCTGATCAGTTTGGGTGTTAGTTATGCCATTGTATACAATTCAAAATTACATTTGTGGTATTTTCTCTAAAAGGTGACCACAGGTAACCGCTGTTTTAAACAGACCGACCATATAAATCAGAGAACTTCAATTCTACGTGAAGAAAATCAGGAATTAATTATTGTAATCAAACTAAAAAACTCTTACATCATATAGAATAATTTGTAATTAATAACAAGTTTTCATTTTCAAACAAAAACTTTCATAATTGAATACGAGAGAAAATGATGTTATTATCTAGTTAATGCCGCTCTTTATTCAGGGAATTAATGTTTTAATGAAGTCTGTTGGTAGCCCTGGCTGTGAGAATATCTGCCTTATCTACTCTCATGAAAAAACATCTCCATTGAAGTGAACAAGTGAACGCTATCCGCTACCCACCATACACTATTCATGGTTTCATTATGTTTCTCTTCGGTTTCACTGTTTTTACTTTCTGTCTTCACTTTTTACTATTGTTCAATTCAAGGGGATTTTAAATTAAACAATGTTAGATCTATAGATTAACAAGATTATATTCTGTTTAAATATTAATAACAATGGAATTTTCTCTAAAAAATCAAAGAGAAATTGTTGAAGAAATAGGTGGAATTTCAACTCAAATATCTAAAAGAATTGTTAATTGTTCTGAAATATATTTGTGGGAAAAGAATTTCGAATCTAGATTTGATAAACAATATATTTAAGAGGATCACTATAAACAATATTTTTTTTTAGATTTTGCGAAATCCTTCTATACGGTAGATCATTCGTTTTTGCTCGAAAACTTGAAATCTGCGGTATACGCAGTTGCACTGCAATTATTTCATAATTATTTACAAGGAAGAACTCATAAAGTAGTAATTGATAATAAACAAAGCTCAAGTGAAATTATGAACTGTGGGGTTCCTCAGGATACTGTTTTTGGTGCGATCTTATTTTTGATATATATTAACGACTTATTAAATATTTCACATTTAAAAAATAAACTAATAACATACTTTGAATATACAGTTTTATAAGCGTTGCCAAACGTTCCGAATTTCGCGGGACGTCCCGCTTTATGAACAAGAATAGATTGTCCCGCGCGGGACAGGTAAATTCACGAATTAATCAAAAAAAATTTTTTTTGCTCGTCACTTCTATTTTGTGAGTGAGGACCTTTTTTTCTCATCAGTTCTATTTTCAACTGTACATTTGTACATTTTACTAGGTTGTTCAATTTTCCACTCTCTGGTAAAATTTGTTGATTGTCCTTATATGAATTTTTGTAGTTAATTTAATTAGCTTTCCGAATATTATACTACTTCTACTACTGATCACAGTCCTAACCATTATTACAAAATCTACTACAAAATCTGTGAAAAAACTTCGACCTAATGAGAAAAATTTAGTTTATTTATTTATTTTTTTCCACAATAAAAATTTGAGTCTATTTCTTTCAGTGACAGATTACAGCACTTCAGTTAGCTTCAGCAAGACCCCTTTGTCAAGTCTATACCTTATATAATTTTAAAGTTAGAAGTATAACTAAGTGTCTGTAATTCGTGATACTGTCTCCGATGAAATTACCCCCGTAGCTGGAAACAAACTATGTCAAAACGAGAAATCTCTAATTTTATTTATATAGGTTTATTTTTCAAGCTTAGTATTAATTATATATATTTTGTCAACAGTTGCTAGTCCAGAAATGTTAAACGGTCACCTGAAGCAGCTGTTGGGGGAGGCTGAATTGAGACTCCAGGAGCTAGGTGGCGGTACAGCTCTTCCAGAGGAGCCTTGCGGTAACGTCCTCAACACCAGGGCATCATTCTCCTCCATCATGGGCAGTCATTATTCTTCAACAGCTTCTATGACTGGTCAGTGAAACGTCTGGACATATATTTTTTACTTATTCTTCTAATAGCACTGTCAGTCGGCTTAACTTTCGGCATCACTCACATTACTAATCTCTTAAATATTAGATTATTACAGGTAACATGTATACCAATTTCTGATAGATCATCTATTAGTAAATCTTTTTATTTTTTAAAAGAATATAATCTATTCTCTCAAAAATTGAACATTTATTACTTGTTTTTCTTTTAGTAACAATGCTTGAAGTAACTTAAGATTATTAAAGTAAAGGTTGTCTCGTATCTTCTGACCAATCAGAGCGTGAGAGGGAATACGTGACACGTATGCGTAGTTTAAACTAGCATACAAAAGTAATATAGATGTTGCATGTTTTTAAGAATTTTTATTGACTACAGTCGATTCCGCTTAATTGGGACACATAGGGACTTAGGCATTATGCCCCAATTAAGCGAATTTCACATAAAATTAAACAATGCATATTTTTCTTTCAATAATTTTACTTTAAATAAAAACTCTTGGACAAAACTTTAAATTACATATAAACAAAAAATATAAACTTTTAAGAAAAAATAATAATAAATTCCAAAATAAAATAATAAATAGGTACATACAATTTAATTCAATGCAAAAATGCGTCTTTTGTTTTTGTAATATTTCACTTCTACAAAATCAGCACAGGTATTCAGTGCGGATGTAGGGCTCCCTTCATTTCCTTCCTGCATAAAATAACGCTGCAATATTAAATTCTTTGTACATATTTTTTCTTGAGAATATGTGTAACATAATATGTACTGTGATCTTAAATTTACTGTCCCATTTAAGCGGAATGTTGTCCCAATTAAACGTGTAAATTTACTGTTGGTTCCTTGGTTTGGTGTCTATTCTTTGAGATTTGGCCCAAATAAGCGGCTGCCCCAATTAAGCGGTGACCCAATTAAGCGGAATCGTCTGTATATTCATAATAGATATTTATTTCAAGACAGTTCTACTGAATAAATTATAAATAAAAACCTAAGGAAATTTTATACTGATTTATATAAAATTCAAATATAATTTTAGGAATATTTAAATAAAAATAGAAAAAAAATGCTATAATAATATAGTAATTAATAAAATTGGAGGTTATATCAGTTTTTAAAAACTGGACGTATTTTAACGAAATTTGGTACAATAGAGTAGAACCAGGATTAAATATATGCATGATATCTGAAAATTTTCTTTCTTAGGGGGTGTTTCTGGGTTAAAACTGGTACTAAAAAACATAAAATATTTCATTTATAAACTGAATTATCTTAACAGAAAAAACTATACAATAAAAATTGTTTATAAGAAAACAAATCTTATTTGTTTACGCATTTTGTCAGATTGATGAATATTAGGGTAGTTATGGGGGGGACCCTAAAACTAAAATATTGAAATATTTCACTTATTATTCTCTTCACATCAAAAATTAATGTAAGAAATTTTATTTAGAACGAAGAAACATTTCTTTCGAAGAAAAGATAAATTAAATCAAGTAGAAAATCAAAGAATTAAGCGATATTTTTATATTTATAGCCAAAAATCAAACTTCACGTGTATATGACATATGCGATAAACAAAGACTGACGTCCCGTTAGCATACAGATGACGCGTAGCTTCGCTATTTACCTCCACCACTACAAGTTACGAGACAACCTTTACTTTAATAATAATAATAATAATAATAAATTTATTCAACCAATAACACATTACATAAATGTTGTGGTTTAGTCAAGATGACACATATAATATAAATTGAAACCACATGAGTTTAACAATGCAAATAAATTTAACAAATAGTACAGTTAGGAGATTGCTTAATTTAATATTAGCCCTTATGGTATAAATATTCCTGTATGCTATAAAAACAGTTGGATTGTAAAAAATGTCTAAATTTAAATTTAAATGCTCTACTAGACGTCATAGACTTTAATGCAGATGGTACACAGTTAAATAATGTTATAGCCATGTAGTGAGGACTTTTACTGTACAGTGCAGAGCTCTGCACTCTCATCATCTCTGTCCCTCTCATAGCTATGAGAGGGACATACAATTGAGTGTTTACTACGGGTATGATAAGAATGAAAATCAGAATTGGTAGCGAAAAGGTTCGGATTATTTTTAACAAACATTACGGCTTCTAATATATAAACAGATGGAAGAGTGAATATTGATAAAACAGGAAAAAGGTATCTGCAAGATGATCTAAAGGGGGCATCAGCTATTATGCGAATAGCACGTTTTTGAAGTACAAAAACCTTTGACGATTCAGAGGAACTTCCCCAACACAAAATGCCGTAACTCATTGTTGCGTGAAAAGTTCCAAAGTAAGCAGTTCTAAGTATATCAGAAGAAACCATATCTTAGATTTGCTAAGTTTAGGTAGCATATATCTAACGTGATTTTGCCAACTCAGATTATCACTTATCATTATACCTAAAAATGCTGTTGACATTGTTTAATCTTGGAAGTAACTCACTTTTGTAGAGTATGGATCAACATATTCTACAAAAGCGTAGCCAGTATAAAAACTGTTACTTTTAAAATCTTCTCCCTTTGCTTCCTCGTCACAATACTGATGCACTAAGATTACATCAGTATAATTCGGACAAGGCGTGTTACTCATAATTTAAAAAATACTAATTTGGTAAGCATTTGTTGCACGAGAATTGTTTTATCTAACGTCATACATATCGTCGACTTACTTGTAACACCTTCTAAGTCCGATTTTCAACTGTGTTTTTTGTTTTGTTTTATTATTTCCGTAAAATAATACAAAACTGATAAAATAATCATAAAATGTTTTGCCCATTGTAAGGCCGCGGTCTGACTGATCGAGTGCTGTTGATCGTTTGCTGTCGAGCAAATTTCAAACACACGTTAACTAAGGGCATGAGTCGCACTGAACCATCGTTTGCTGTCAAGTAGCATCAAGTTGTTTGTATTTCAAACCGGTTTGTATTTCACACGACGCTCGAGGCAATAGCACATGCGCATTTAAGCATATACAGTTCATAACCATATATTATTTGACAGTTGGAACGTCAAAAAAAAAAAACAAAATTACAATATAGAGTAAAATGGACTCGCTAATTAGTATTAACTGTTTGATAGTATTATTTTAGGTTGGAATATGCACTATTTGACAAGTGAGAAACAAATTTACTTGACACTGAATGATCGATAATACTCGACAGTACTTGATCAGTCAGACCAGCTTTAAATTTTTAAATGACACTACACGACTCGGCGCTACGTTACACGACGGCGCTCGATCAGTCATTGTATTACTGATATTTCATGAAAATTTTATAAAACAGAGTTTTAAAATAATGATTGTAGCAAGTTTTTGCATCTCCTGCAAAAGTTATGCTTCTCGGACTTAGAAGTATTTGCAGGTAAGCCGACGATATGAGAATTTTTTTCGAGTGATATTAGATAGGATAAGATGCATAATTCAGTGGCGTGCAGTCCAGGGGAGCAGGGTAAGCTCTGATGCCCAATCATTTAAATATGATAAAAGTAAATATCATTAAAATATATAACATTAAAACTCATTAAAACTGAATTACAACAATTTTAATAAGTACATGTAGTTATTATCATGACATTATTTAGTTTATTATATTGTGCCTAGTACAAATCTATTTTATTCACATCGTTTCAGAACATTTCACTAGGCCACAAGTCTTACAAGCAAGCAGAGTATTTTCTGTGTACCTAACACTGCGATATAAGGAATATGATTGGTTAGTTGTATGACGTCACGTCTGTGACGAGTTATCTGTAGCACGCAATTTAACGTACTATGCAAGCAGAAATTTCTCTGCTTCTGACGCCCAGTCACACTCATTCGAGTAGTGTTCTAGCTTGATTTATGGAGTATCGCATACGTTAGAAAGCAATAAGCTCATTGTATTTTGTATTAATTGATTTCTTGTTGAGTTAGAGTATATTTATTTAGTTTAAATTGTTGTTAGGACTTTTTGTTTTAAATACTGTTGTTTTTTCTTTTAATTTTTTTATGTGCATTTAAATCAAAATGAGTGACACTGAAATATTGTCACCAGATTTCTCCAATTTGTCCTGCAGTGGGAAGGGTTACATTATTGAACTCTTACTGCAGAAGCCGTTTTCTCGTTTTTCTTTAGAAAAAAATGCTGAAATACAAAAATATCCACGACCAACACCACATATGTCGCAATTAAAAAATGAAATTAAAGTTAAAAATAAAACCACCCCAAGACATTTTCAAAAGATTTATTATAACAAAAATGTATGGCTATGCGGTTGTGAAAATATTAATAAAATGTGTTGCTGGCCTTGTAGGTTATTTGTTATTTTCACAGATATAAAAATTAACGGATTAGAGGATGCATTATCGCAAGTTTTAAAATTTTCTTTAAAACGTGTGAAGACGTATGCCAGAAATTCAACAGATCAAGACACATCATAACTATCATTATTTTCAATAGATAAAGAACTATTACAGTTACTGCGAAAAAGGGCAGATTATTATGATTAAGTGCTGGAAAATTTTTGTAAGAAAAACAGGTGTATTGATTTACTACTGTCAGAATACCAGATTTTTAAACGTGATTTAAAAAAAACACATCCCTCCAAAAAATCTTAGCTACGCCACTACTCTGAGAATAATCAAGGATTTTTTTTTTCTGGATGTAAGAAATATAAAAATTAAAAAATATATTTAGTTATTTTTAATACGCCATTATCTGCATTTTAAGGTTCATCTGCGCTTGTGATTCTAAACAGATACATGCTTAATACATTTGATCTACACATTTTTGAATCATACCGAACATTTTCTTTACTTTTTACTTTACATGCTTTATCAATTTTGTATTTTCTCTATTTTGCAAAAAATTGTTTAAATCTGAGATTAGAAAGAGTTATGGGTATCTTTTATATTGTTAAGTCTTGTATATTTTTCTGTTACTATTCTGCTGCTCCTTCTGCTTTTCTAACGTAGTTCTTGGTCTCTAATTCCTCTAGGTTGTGCAGGAGGCGATACTGAGAAACAGTTAGCCGGCTGGGGTCGACGAGCGAAAGTTCTACGACGCATGGTTCTTGGTTTCGCCCAGGCTCGACCGCCCGATCCACCTAATATAGTCGCGGTTGACATAACCGCTTCAGATACAATAGAAGTGCATTTACAAGAACAACAGGGACAAGATAGTGCTATTACTACTAAATTTAAAAGTAAGTATTTTATAAGGAGTTTTTAGAATAATTTTTAAAAATCTAGTTAAGACCGGAGCGGATAATTTAAAAAATACAAGTTAAGACCGTGAGAGGGTCAAAAATTAAAAACAAAATCTGATAAACCAAATTCATGCTTCAGTTCTTTTTGGACACCTTTTTCTCTCGGACCGTTAAACTTGTTCTTAATCGTGTTTAATACTAGTTACGCCATTTGTGCCATATTATGGAAATGTATGAATTTATGTAATATTTCTTTTCTTCGAATTTACTTCGAATAATAAATAACACCGGTCAACAGGAATTTTGAGTCTGGGTTCTGCATATCTGATTTTTATTTCTTCCACATTATTAATTAAAGAAAAATTAGTTTTACCCGAAAAAGTTTGCTTTTGTAGCTATCAGAATGAAATTACGGATTTTAAGAAAATTTCCCTTTTTTCAGACCTTTATTGTATGTAAAAATAATATAAACTTTTGTTATGAATTTGAATCAGTTTTATTTACAAGAAAACCATTCGAAACAAACAACTACTGTAACAGAATATATAAAAAAGTTTAGAAATGATTATTTTTCGTATTTCTTCTGTGATTGTATGGACTTTCTCGTATTAGCCCCCAAATATAGTCCCCCATCATACTCTCATTGTATTGCCCCTGATAACGACGTTCAAAGTCCATCACGTCTTGATGAAAATATTCACCTTGTTCTTCCGAATAGGCTCCCATGTTATCTTTAAATTGGTCCAAGTACGCATGTAACATATGCACTTTAAGGGACATTCTGCAACCCATGAGTTTAAAGTTATCAAGCATAGTTGCAATAAGCTCTTTGTAATTGTCTGCTCTGTTGTTTTCGAGAAAACCATGAACCACTCCTTTCAGGTTTTACTTACATGAGTATTGCGTATCTGTGAAAATTCGTCACTGGCCATTATTTTCTTTATTTGTGGTCCGAAAAAAATAAAGGTAGCAAGGATATTTAGTATATGCCTATGCAAGGCGGTCGGAATCTCATGCATTCCTTCTGACTGGCGTCTTTTCATAGACAGTTCTACAAAAAGTTAAAAGCTGTGCTTCTTTATAATGGAAATAAATTTCCAATTCTTCCTTTGGCTCATTCCGCAATGCTCAAAGAAAAGTACGAAAGTGTGTAAATGGTGCTTAAGAGTTTAAAGTATGATGAGTATACCTGGCCAGTGATAGGTGATTTTAAGATGGTTGGATTTCTGATGGGATGCATTCCCACCAGAAATCCAACCATTCTTTTGTTTTGATAAATTCGCCGCAAATATAGCAGGATGAGTCTACCTCGTGTTTACAACTTTTTGACGCCATTTTTGGATCTGCCGCCATATAAAATGCGTTGTATCGATGCAATGCGCATGCGCATACCGACTATGAACCACGTAAGTGAAATGCCACTTGCTTTCCACTCGCTCGTCCCCACCCTTACTTAATATAACGCACTTCTCCTTATATGGCCATAAAAATAAATAAATATATATTGATCGTTGTAAAATGTACAAAAGCAAAGTTTTTCAAAAATAAACGAAGGTTTTAGTTATTTTTCGATATAAAGAATCAGAAAATAGTCATTAAAATAAAGACTCAAAAAAATATTATTTTTTTATTATTTTTTGACCTGTGTAATTCATGGAAAATTATCCTGGCATTTTTTTTAATTGCTACCTTTAAATTTCTTGAATCTCCTGGAATTTTAAATTGAAAATTTAGTAGAAACCTTGTTAATGTATTGTGTTCCTATTTGATTTTAAAAAATATTTATTTTTAGTACAATGGTCAACGAGGGCGGATTTTACTCACATAACTGGCGAAAGAGAATTATTAGAAATTTCGCGGCCGCATTGTGAAATTTCGTTGACTCATGGAAGGAGGTATTTCTTTCGAGCAGCAGCTGGAAATATTAAGGGTTTTGGTAGCTACCTGTCATCTACTCCAACCTCAGTGGTGCCATCTAGTTGGACTGAAGTCGACGAAAGAGACCAAAGGTAAGAATGATTCTGTATAAATAAATGTGATAGGTATATACATTTATAGGTATATAGATAGGTATGTAAATACGTATATGTACGGACAAAACTAAGAAAAGTTTGTCTTTGACATGCAATTTTTAAAATCTAAAGTTTAGACAAAAAATATACATGGAACCCCGCCATTCATACACAATTCGTTCCAGAAGGTAATTCGAATGGCGATTTGTACGAATGACGAATCATTTTTTCACATAAGATATAATGTAAATTGGATTAATCAGTTCTAGATCCATAGATGATCGTTTATTTAAACCTATAAAAACAATAAATATACAATACTGTACATGAAATACATAAATAAAAATTTAACTGCACTTTTGTACTTAAGTGAGCTGATGGCGTAAGTAGAATATGGTGAGGAGGAAGAGGGATGTTGATGTTACTGTTTGGAATTGGAGTCACTTTCCATAAAAACATCAGGTAACATCCCTTCAGGTGTTTTCTCTCTTTCTAGTGTTCTTTCTTTTTTCAGTCTTTTTGCACTAGAAGAATCTTGGGATTCTTTCTCTAAAAACCTGTCCAATGTTGTCGCCTTTGACGATTTTTCAGAATTTTTCTAAAATGGTCAATAACATTGTCGCGTGGCGCCGACCGCACGCTGTCCGAATAGCGGGCAAGCGTACGAATAACGAGTTGAATTTTATTTGAATAAGTTGGACGAATATCGAGTAGAGAGGCGGACGAATGGCGGGGTTCCACTGTACTTATTATTTAAAGGGAAAACATCTTCATTAACTATCAAATATTGTCGTAGATTGCAAGATATGCAAAGTTTAGTCTCTAGCACGTACAGCCCCGCTTGACTACCGGTAGGTCTCACCTTTACTACACTGAAGGCCTATGGGCAAGATTTAAATGTAATTTATGTACAGTAGTCGATTTTCCAGACCCTGCACATGTTTTTTTTTTTTTTTTGTGAATAAAATATGTTTTATGTTATTCTTTATTGCATATATATTCGACAAATTTATCTATATATTTATAATATATTCGACATAACATGTATATTTGACATAAAATGTTTACAAAGTCTTATAAAAATTAACAAGAAAAAATCTACATTTAATTTAACAAACATTCCCCTCAAAACTAATTTTAAATGATTGTTAACTCTCTTAAATAGTTGTAAATAATGTTCGAAACTTTCTTTTCAGATTTGATGGTAGACTGAAACAGCTGAACCATCTAGTGGACGAAGTACGACAAGCGAGGCCTGGTTGTGAGATGCTAGAGACACCTGCCGCCCAGAGACGTACAGCACGCAAGAAAACTACCATCAAACAACTGTTTTCTGCCGCCAGCAAGTTTCAGAAAAATCTCAGAAGGTAACATTTATATTGCTCATATATTTATTTGAAATTGTGTATCTATTTGTATAAATGATACTTTAACTGGTAGGCAGTTTTTTATACAAAAGAAAGTGGGCAAAAGTACTTTTAGGATGTCGAAAATTTCAAAAAATTGTTTTCATAATTATCTTACCCAGCGCCGGCGCTAGACTTTTTGCCGCCACATCCAAGATTGTTTATGCCGCCACATCCAAGATTGTTTATGCCGCCCCAGTGCAAAAAATAGTAACGATATGATAGTTACATAGTAACGCCTTCGGCCGCTACAGGCGGGAACCTGCTTCGCCTATGCGTAACGCCGGCGTCGGTCTTAAGGTGCCTGTCTACTTGAGAGTAAATAGTGGCGAGAACCTCTCGATAGCCGTTACTCGATGATACACCTCTGAGAGTAACTCGCGGAAAGTGGCGAGTTACTCTCTGAGAGCTAACTACTCTCAACGTGCTCGCAAATGGACACGTGCTTCCTACCCTCGCCGATAGTAGCTCGCCAAATACGAACTGTGTTCGAATTCTGAGAGTGCTATCGAGAGCTGTCTGTTTACAAGATGTTCCAAAATTTGTCACCGAAGGAAATAAATAAATGAATCGGCTTGTACGAACTCTGGGAGATTTTGTGGAACGTGAAATGTGTCGATTACTGTGACAGAATCAAAAAACATAATGTTTTGTACGAAATTTTATACCCCCTAATTTAGAAAATTACCAACTTATTAACCATATTTATTATATTAAAAATAATTAATTAATTTAAATTTAATTCAATTTAAAAATAAAAATATATATGTTTTTTATTTAAATAAAGTTTAAAACATTATGTGCCTGATTAAAACAAATATTTATTTATTTATTTATTTATTTATTTATAAGTAGAGCCTAAAATAAACTTATTAAATTATTTTAGTAATTACATTTAATAGAATTAAACTATTTTTTAAAGTATCAAAGAATTTTGTACATCATCTACTAAAATATATATAATAACAAAATAAGTGAATTAATAATAAGCTTTTAGGTACATACCCCAAATATAAAGGTTTTTTAATATCTATTTGTTTATCAACTTTATTTACAGGAACAATAATCTCTATTTCTTCAATTTCATGAATAGGGGCATGAATAGGATTAGAAATTAATTTACTTTCCTTTCCTTTACTTCACATTCCTTTATTAAGAAAAAAGAAAAATCATATTCCTTTGAATCTTCTATTAAATATTTTTTTGTACAAGCTAAAGCTTCAACTATTTTTGTTTTTTTTTTTGAAATAGTTAGAATTATTACAACTCCTGCGACCTTTCTATAGTACGACGCCATCTTGACTACTCTCCACAACTGATCAAGTGGACACAGGTTTGAGAGTTTGCGAGCAGCTCGCCGGGTACTCTCGATAGTACATCCGGTCGAAATCAGCTCTCTAGTGGACAAGCCCGTGAGAGTTGCTATCGAGAGTTACACTCGAGAGTAATCTTAAGTGGACAGGCACCTTTACCTAGCCATATCTGTCATTTAACCATATCGGGTTAAATGCTATGTTACCTTAGCAAGCTAATTTTTGGCGCCTACTACTATTATCGTTCAACACGACCAATTTTATTATATTAGGTATAAAAATTATTTCGGTGCCTTTTTACTGACCGCTAACATACCTAGTCCTGCCATAAATATTGATACAAGTGTAAATGATAAATGTAATTGATAATAGTACAAACTGAACGCAGCAGTTATGTTGGCATTACTGACTGTTGACATGTATACTAAAAACGCGCCAAAACATTCCAGTCTAGTTTGAGCCGTTACGATGGAGTGGACAGACAAAGAGAACCGTATTGCTGTCATTGCACTTCATAAGTGCGAAATTGAAAGAGCTCGTATTTTTGAGTTACTAAAACCGTTAAATATTACGCGTGTTTTTGTGTATCGTACTGTTAAGTTGTTTTTGGATACGGGAGGAGTAAGTGACCGTAAAAGATCCGGCCGGCATCGCTTGGCTCGTACGCCACTCTGTTAGGTCAAGAATTAACCGAAAACCTGTCCGAAAACAAAAAATCATGGCTCGGGAAATGGATATTAGGCCGAGAACCATGAGTCGTATTATCAAACAAGACTTGGGACTTGTAGCTTTCAAACGACAAACAGGACAACGCCTTACCGTTGCATTAAAAGAAAGTAGGAAACAAAAATCAAGACGCCTGTTATCGTTGTACGGTAAAGAGCGTTACAAAGAAATCCTCTTTACAGATGAAAAAATTTTTACTGTGGAGGAAACTTTCAATAAGCAAAATGAAAGAGTTTATGCACGGTCATCCAAGGAAGCCGGCGAACTGGTGCCAAGGATCGAACGAGGTCATTATCTTGCCTCAGTGATGGTTTGGTGGGGAGTGTCCTATGACGGCGTCACTTCTTTACATTTTTGTGAAAAGGCCGTTAAAACAGCGGCGAGAAATTATCAGCGGGACATTTTAACAAATGTAGTGGAGCCCCTAAACCAAACTATGTTCCAAAATAGACCATGGATATTCCAACAGGACTCTGCACCTGCACATAAGGCCAAAACTACTCAACAGTGGCTTGAAAATCATGTACCCGAATTTATTAGTAGTGACCATTGGCCGTCAGCCAGCCCAGACCTTAATCCACTCGACTACAAATTGTGGTCAGTTTTAGAGGGCAAGGTCTGTACAAGACGTTACCATAATCTGGAGTCATTTAAGCAGGCACTGGTAGAAGCTGTGGACAATTTTCCTATGGATGTCGTCCGTACAGCGATCGATGAATGGCCTAACAGACTTCGGCAGAGTATTCAGGCAAATGGCGGCCATTTTGAATTTTTTTTGTTTGTAGTTTGTAGTTCATTATATCAGTAATAAATTGTGCAAAAATTTTTCAAATCAAACCAATAGTTTAATTTTTTTTAGTTAAATACCTTCTATCAATATTTATGGCAGGACTAGGTATATAAGGGAGGTATTGTGATCATATCGATTTTGACATTTCGAGATTTCGATGGATCTCCACGAATTGAGGTCCCTACATAACGTTTTGTCTATTTTTAGCATGATGTCTGTCGGTCTGTGTACACGTGCAGAGCAATTTCGGCTAAAAGGATTTTTATGATACTTCATATTTAAGCTTTTGACATCAATGGCACCAATGAGTTGATCAACTTTTGGTAAAAAACGGTTAACTAGAAATGGGAGTTTACTTTAATGCACTACGATATGACATAAAATACTCTGTATTTCACTAGGATAAGTAATATTTTATAATATGTTGTACAGAAATTTATATTATTGTAATTTCAGCACCTCTGAAGGTGTTAGTTATTTACTGACGAAACGTTGTGTTCCTTGATTTAATACATTTTATCTAAAAAGCTGAATGTATTTTATTTAGTAGTAGTATAAATTAATTCTCTGTAAAAGAACTAAATTGTACACCTAATACAAACCTGATTTTCTAATGTTATAATTAAAGTCTGATTTTTATAGCCATCAATTTACACATAGTGAACACGTAAATTTCAGCACAATACGTTTTTATTTTATTAAAATGGGAGTAAATATTTGCAACATTTTGAATTTTTAAGCCCTAGACATGTACCGAAGTGTAAAACAGAATCATCTCGCGAAAATTTGGACTTAATATTAACTTTCCCACTATTTTTACTTAGAAAAAATAAAAAACCAAGACGCCTATCTTTGTCCTTTCTTGAATGGCAGCCAAAAGCACTACAATTTGACCACGGAGGACATCTGCTTATAGAAGAAAATATTTTTTAAACCAGTGGTTCTCAAGATAGAGCACAAATTTATATTTTTTTCAATTAGATTATACATATTTTTAGATCAATTCGATAACGTATTTTTTTCCCAAATCCGTATAAGAATATAAACATTTTATATTCTTACATAAAAATAATATAAGAGTATATTATATAAAAGCCGGTTGAAATTAATCATTTTTTTTTTTTTTTTTAATATTAGTTAAGACATAATTAGTCGCTATAAATAATTTTCTACCTGATTTCCATTATTTTCTAAACAGAATTCTATTAAACTTAAAACAGATTCAAAAGTACCTTCAATTACTGTTTAAAAATAAAAATTGTTTTAATTTTAATTGATTTTTGTTTAATATAAGATATAAAATTTTATATGATTAAATTCAGAAAAAATACGGTATCGAATGGATCTCGGAAATATTGGGTTGTTACATAAGTCCTTTCGTTTTTTGTTTTTCACCATTTATTCAATAAAATATACATTCTAAAAAAAAAACTTTTATTATCAAATGTACTGTTTATTATTTTCTATCACTATGGACAAACGCTCAGGCAATTTCATAATGCCATCTCTCCAGAAGGTTCCGTCTTTGCTCTCGAAAAATCTGTAGAGGTGAATTTTGATATCGTCCAAAGATGCGAATTTTTTTCCGTTAAGGGAATTTTGAAGAGAGCGGAACAAATGGTAGTCGGATCATATGGTCCAGACAGCTTTCTACAAAATTCCCTTAACGGAAAAAATTTCGCATCTGTGGACGATATCAAAATTCATTTTTTCGAGAGCAAAGACGGAACCTTCTGGAGAGATGGCATTATGAAATTGCCTGAGCGTTTGTCCAAAGTGATAGAAAATAATGGACAGCACATTTGATAATAAAACTTTTTTTTTAGAATGTATATTTTATTGCATAAAAGGTGCAAATAAAACCAACGAACTTATGTAACAACCCAATATATATAATCTCATTTTAAAAAAAATACAACTTTGTGCTCTATCTTGAGTACCACTGGTTTAAAAAAATATTTTCTTCTATAAGCAGATGTCCCCTTTGGTCCCTACAATATTTTTTGTATCGCTAATATTAAAGAAAATAACAGCGGTGTTCCGTTTCGTTGTATATGTACAGTCACTGAGTTAAAAAAAATATTTTTTCATTCAAATTAGGTACCGTCGAGTGCTGTATTAAAACTTGAATTGATAGTGGATAGTTGGACTTTTATAATTTTTGTAGTGTATACAATCGAGTATTGAATAATTTTATTTTTATTATGTTTCAGGGGCATATACTTAGCTTGCATTCTGTACCACGATGACAAAGTACTAGTAACAAACGAAGACTTTCTACCAGTCATAGAAATAGACGAAACCTTCCCATCATGTATACATACAGACCACCACTGGCTTATGAAAGTAGCCTGTACATGGGACGACACCAAATCTCTTCGGGCAGATATGGAAAAGAATGCTTCATCAACCATCCACTTCCGGACAAAACTGCTCTCCGCCGCCTTACAAATGCAATCCGCCCTTTGCTTACAAGACTTAGGTCAACTATATCATAAACCACTAAAAGACGCTCACGGAACTGTGGTTTTATCTACTATAAACTACGTGAAAACGCCCAAGAGTGTCTCTGTGCTGAATTCAAGATGGTTGCCGTTGAATAAGGTGCATAAGAAGATGGTTTTAAGTGAAGATATGAATGTTGGAGAGATCTTGATGGCTAGTATACAGGAACAAATCAGTTATCATCAGGTTTCAGGACTAAGACTGAGTAAAGGATTGTATTTAAGTTATCTGAAGATGCAGAGCTCTATGGATTTGTTACAAGTTGTTGTACCTGCTAAAAGTCCTAATGTTTTACCTCATTGTAAAGTTAGAGAAAATCCACATGTTTCAGCGTAAGTATTTTTATCACAACTTATTTAAGTTTAATTTTAATTTACGGGATTTTCTGTAAAATATGCCAATGCATGATTTTCTTCCCCAGTTTTTCCACTAATTGTTCCATAAATTTACCACATATTTTTTACAATAAGGTTTTATTTATATAAAGTTGGTACGAATTTGTTTTACCTTATACCCCCTTAGCCCTACCTAATGTGTCTGTATGGCATGCATATGTCGCAGGCAGCTACGTACTTTAGGAAAATAGCTTCTTCCTGGACAAATAATATCTGTCTGAGTAAATAGCTTAATAACACATTTCAATTTAAACGTTATTGTATTAGATAAATAGTATCTGACGAAACGTTATTGGGCATATGCAAATACATTTTATTTTATAGAGCAGAAATGCGATAGAGTGAGTACAATAATGGAGTTCGGGTGTTTTAATCATCAGTAAAGCTTTAAGTGTACATTATAACATAAACGCAAAATAAAAACAATAGGGGAAACTTTTTAAGATCGCGGCGCCATATGCGGCATAGCTGGAACACTCGAAAGTGACATATAAACTGTTACACGTGTATTTGTTTACATGGTTAAAATGAACACGAGTTGTATTTTTCCTGTTTTCCGAGCTTTTTTTTTTTATTTAAAGATAATCTTCGATTTACAAGATATGTAATAATATACTATTCTAAAGAAATTTCAAGGAAATTTTTAAACTCTAACTCGGGGAACGTTATTTTTCTTACCAATTATAATACTCTCTAAATTCTTTTTGTATAATGGTCCTCTATCAACTTTTTGCTCATATGTGAATTGGTAAATCTAAAGAGGGATTTATCATGTAAACACTCTACATAACCGCAAGTAACAACTTATTAAAATGAATACTATTTGCCTAATACGTTCCATCAGATACTATTTGCTTGGTAAAATAGCGTTTAAATAGAAATAAGTGTTATCTGCTATCTGCGCAGAAAGAAGCTATTTTTCTAAAATAACTATATGCCTGCGACACATAATCAGATCTTCGGCCTGCATTTAGGATAAATATCTAGGTTTCGAAAAAACACACCACTCGAAAATTAAATACATATGTGATTTTTTTCTTTTTTAAAACGGAATTAGATACATCATACATTTGTAGAGTATCAAATAAAGTTCTTGATTTGTAGATTAACGGACAAAATTAATTTTTAAAAAACTTTTTATTATGACGTTGGTCTAAAAATCTGAAGGAGGAAAAATCTTAGTAATGCATGTAAATATGAACCGGAATAGTTCAACAGAAAATTTTGATCAGATTAATTTTTCGAAAATAATAGCTCTTGAAGGGGAGATTAAGAAACAAAAAGTAATAAAAAAAATATGTGTTGACGTGTTTATTCTGAAAAATGTGCCAAAATACTTATGTCCCATAAAGGTCATATGAACCTGAATAGTTCAACAAGAATTATAGATCATATTAATTTTTCGAAAAATACTGAAATATTACTGAAGGCTCTTAAATAGTAGATGAAGAAGTTTTTAAAATACTTTTTATTACGCGAATTAAAATAAATATGTAAACTTTTGTTCCTCACCCTGTTTCCCAGAGGGACTGGAATAAAAATTTGAAAAATTCAGAGTATTCTACAGTGAAGTCAACCGGATTAGTACACTCGGTGACAAAAATCTTTATTTTGTTGACCTGTTTGCCTCTTACATTTACTAAATACCTACGAAACCTTAAAATGAGTGATCACTTATTGATTATAGATAACAGAGTATAGCTGTGGTCAAAGAATAGTGGTGGTAATCATCACACTGCCCTTACTCTCACTTGTTAGTGATCAGAACTATGTTTATTGACGAAAAAGAACAGACTTTTCCTTTAATTGTATTTATTAACAATTTTACTTTTCTTGCAGAGAGGAATGGAACTTCTTAAAACAACAAAACGCACCTGACATCTGTGATCATTCAACAGAACAACAAAGATCATTTCTGGAATTAATTACAAACGCCACCAAACGTCTTTTCAAACACATGGACATCTCCACGGACGACGCTCTAACACATCGACTCTACGATTACGAAGTCATAGAAATCAGTGAAGAAGTCAGTTTCATTGTAATATGCCCGTCTGTTGAATTATCTTGCGCAGTGCCAGGACAGCGAGAAATATTACTACAAAGAGGAGATTTACTTAGTTTACCAATCCAAGTGTTCGAAATGATACATTTAAACACATATCAAAATGATATTATACAGAGATATTCAAAACTAAGTTGTATATTGGAGTTAGATGCAGCTACTGCGAACCATTTGCATCGGGAAGCATTCTCAAGTTCTGAGGTTGCGATTGCTAAAGAACGTGTTGCTAAATTACAACAGTTACAAACCAAGTTAAATACGATTTGGAAGGGTGTTCGTTGGCTTATGGATGTAGTTACCTTTGCTCGTGATCGTACAAATACAAATATATTAATGAAATATATTTTAGAAAAACAATGTGATAGTTCAAGTGTGAATTTAAAACGTAGTTTACTTCAAATTCCTCCGAGGGATCCAAAAATTGTTAAAAGTACTCCAGGAAGAGGATCATGGCCAGGTCCTGGAGCTAGTATAAATCCAAATAGCTGTCTTATGACTGAACTAAGTAAAAGTGAGCAACAATTATCAACTAATCGGACTAATTTATCATCACAATTTTTAAACGTTAGTGATACTACGAGTAGAAAAGGTAGTAACAGTAGTAATTATAGTGAGTATTTTAGTGACCGCTTACCACCTTCAAGATCAGAAGATATATTATTTTCAACGCAAGTTCCAGACAAAATTTACCTACAACCAAAAACAAATAGTAGCGTTTCAGCTACAACCAGTCCATTATTAAATATCAGGCCTATATACAGCGGCAGTTTATTAAGCGTTAACACATTAAATACAACAAACACATCTGGATCGATGCATAGTTTAAGTTCTGATAGCGATACTTCATGCCCAACTCCGTTAGGATCAAGTACACCACACAAAACAAAACATAAACAAAAAATTGCACCCTCACGAAGCATGACAAGTGTAAAACAAAACCTAAATCTTGAAACCTCAATAAAACAAGAGCGTAAATATTCAGAAAATCTTCTTAAAGTTGAATCAAACCTAGAAACAACATCTTCGAAAAGTTTATCAAATATAAAAAAATTAACAGATGTTGAAATGACACCTACATATATTAAGCCAATGGATTTATTAAAACCAGATGTAGTCCCCGATCCAGTTTTTAAAATACCATTCTCCGATCAACTTGTTGATGATAATCCGTCAAGTTCTAAAGATTCTCTAGCACCTGGGATACTACAAGTTTACGCAGCTTATGAAACTGGTTTAGCGAGTGGTACTAGTCTAAAATTACACGTAACACCACGCACAACAGCTAGAGAAGTAGTTGATTTAGTTGTTAAACAGTTAAATATGGCTGTTGTATTAAAAGGAAAAGATGGTCCTATTTACACTGCAGATAAATTAAAGAATTTTTGCCTAGTAGCTGTAATCGGAGCACGAGAACGATGTTTACGGGATGATTTTAAACCACTTCAACTTCAAAACCCGTGGAAGAAAGGAAGATTGTACGTTAGGCAAAAACATGATGTTTTAGCTGCATTAGAACATTCAAGTAAACATGGAACATTTATTTGAAAGTGTCGGATATTAGTTTATGAAAATTTAAAAATCATTTGTTATGATTACGCACAAATCAGTATTTATTTGATACATTGTACATCGTATGAGAATATTAACAAATTATAATTAGTTCCTGTGTTTAAATAGAAGACTTTTATATTAAAAAGATTTAATTCAAATAGAATTTAAGTTAGGTTAGGTTTATTTCTAATAACTTGAGCAAATAAATTTGTCGTTTAGAAACATAACCTAACATAATACGCAAATTTAAGCCAGCTTCGACCAGATTGTCAATCTAGTTTATTTTTCACTAGATGGCAATTTTACCTAATTCAGGTTAACCTAAATAGAAAACGCATATAATCAGGGTAGTAAAAATTAAATATATATCTTCAATATCGCTTACTAGCCAATTTATGTCATAGAAAATAAATTATGGTATCAAAATAAATTCAATGGTGCCTATTTTTTGAAAGATACTCATATTTCAGTCAAAATGGAAGACTATATACAATTGAGAACTATTTATCAAAACTATACAAATGGAAAATTATATTGCACATTGATCAAACTTATTTTTACAGTAGATATTCGAATATCTACAAAACTCACTTTGCATTTACTCTGTTTCGAAAGTACTTCTCAATTGTGTATGTCTAAAGCAATGAAGTAAATAAATTGTAAGCAAAAAACAAATGTTCACAGAAAAATTATCATCTAACAAAGTCAAAATCAAAGTTGAAAACTAATACAAATTAAAATCGTTCCATACGAACGAAAGGAATCGATTCATTAGCTTAAAAAAGATTCGTTCACTGAATCTAGTCACTGTTTCAGCGTTTGGTAACATGGTGAAATTGTTCTGAATGTTGCTTCAGAGTTTCCAATCCATTTTCTTTAGTGTAAAATGTTGTTTTTGTTAAATTTTATAATTAATATGCAATAATCAATACCTATATAGTGTAACAAATTAAATAAGTCGCTTCCAGGTCATTTATAAACTTTATAAATATATTAGGCGTTTCATTTCATCCTTATGTGTTGAATAGAAATAAGATATGACAATTCTAGCTAATTTCTAGGCTAATTAGAATTAAAAGTATTGCATATTCAAATATTTCTTGTCTACTTTTAAACATTTAAAAGCAAACAAAACTCCGGAGGGAAACAGTATTATCAGTCAAAAATACAAATTTATTTGACATGACGCATGTATTTATATCCATAGATATTGTATCTTTGTTAATTCGTTCATAAACTGCATTCGGTAACTGGTCTGTGGAGAACGGAGCAATCTTTATAATACCACGTTTCTAAAAAATAAACCTGGAATAGACGGCGTAACAATTTTTGCAATAAACGCAAAAGAACGAGTTGAAGGAATTTTTAAAATATTTTATTTTTCACTTCGCTATTATTTGGTCATAATACCTAGGATACATAAGAGATATTTAAACATATGCATAACAACCGGGCGTAATGGATCCATTACGCCCGCTCATTAGGTCTTCATTTTTTTTTCCGTTTTAATAAAAAATATATCGAATAAATAATAACTAACTTTATTTTAGTACTTATAAACATCAGAACTTACTTAAATAAATAAATTAAGAATCTTACGTATCCAAATATGTGAGAAATGTTTAACTTCCCATTTTTTGAAAATACGCCAACAGTACAGTCTCATTTACAACCAGCACCTTATTTTTTTATTGCCATAGTCTAAAGGTTTCATATTCTTTTTCATATTTATGTTTTGATTTAGTTGGCAACAAACTTTTTGTTGCTTTTTGTGCATTTATGTTGATATATTCGGGAAATTCTTGCATTTTCATTTTAATATCAATTCTGACAATTAAACGATTAAAATCAGGTATAAATATCTATTAATTTTTACTTTTTATTTTATTTGAAGTGAAAAATAAAATCTTTTATGCACCATTGGCATTACTGGATGATTTCGCCCATCAAGAATATCCACTCTTCGGGCCAGAGGCCCTCGGGTTGTATTATGTCACTCTCCAGGCGGAATCATCTTAGTAACACCCTTGGTGCATAAATAGCTATTATATCACTGAAAAGATGGGGAATGGCGACGTTATAACGCATTTTGTGATAGTAAAATAAAATTAGAAATTGCCAAGAAAGTTCCTATTAATTTTTATTAAAATGGTGGCTTACGACATGCTTTTGCATTACATGTGGTTCTGGAGTAGTATACTGGCAAATTTCATATATATAAATTAAAGTTTCCAATTTTAAGGTTTTCTAAATTGGTATCTGTTACAAGTTCACGGCCAAAATTGTTACGTACTCCAACTGCTCCGTCTTTCTATTTGGTGTTTTTGGAGTTAACTCCTAACACTCCAAGTTCAAGTTAAAAACGCACAATCATTCACTCCTTTAACTCAATTATTACTAAATACATTTTTAACTAAATTATTAGTAAAAGAACCCAAAAGGTGTACACCGCTTAAACAGAGTGAGTTACTAAACGTAACGATAGCGTACTAAAATAGTATGATTTATACTGTCCATTCTCATTCAGTGAACGAATCTTTTTGGAGAGTGACTCAAATGATTCACATCACATATAAGAATCAAATCTTCCATCATTACTTTACTCTTTATCTTGTTATTCTGTGTCATTTTACATTTTCACTAGACAAAAGTGGATATGTTACTACTGAACAAGAAAATAGCGGAAACTAATTCGACCATTTCATTTTCCGATACTGTCCAGTCGGCTCACTCTGCCTCGAATATTTAATGCTTTAAATGAGTACGCGATGGGAACCTATTCTGACTATAAAGAAATTAGTGGAATAGATCCTCAAAATATTCAACTTATAATCGTCAATATTTGTCAAAATAACTTCCAATTTATTTACTTCATTGTTATATTTACCATTATTTTAACTTCATAATTAATTTTAATGGTGCTAATAGTTAATTATGCCTCAATGTTTTATTAATAACAAATTATATTTTATTTATTTTAATTGATCTATGCTCTCTGTAGGACTTGTAAAATATAAAATGTAAATTTTTATATATTTGTACAGTTTTATTTTACAACATTAAGAACTGATTTAAAATTACAGCAAAAAGAAAACTTAGATCTACCTTTTCTATACTAGTTTTAAAAACTGATTTTCATGCCGCTGGCGATGTCCTAGAAATTCAGTATTTAAAATAAATATAGAAAACAAAACTATAAATAACCGAGTCAATTTAGTTCGTAATTTAATTGATCATTTCATCATGACAATTAAAAAACTTAACGGCAAAAAATTACTAAACCAATTTTTTTTTTCCTTTAGTTTTTGTTCGATAATAATTTTTATGTTTTGCAACTTTTAGGTTGAGTTGAGACGTTCAAAATAACGTAACTGACTCTTTCGGCAACAAGGCTTCATATGGATTCAATATCATATGTAGGGGAGATGTGGGGACGGTGGCACAATTGGTACAGTGGAACATTTGAAATATCTTTGAAATATAGAATATTTTCATGTCTGTTTGGGTATATATATAGGCCCCTCTGGTACTGAGAAATTATACTATCCACATTTTGAGTCTATAAATATAAGTCCCGCCATTTATGATGAAAATATTGATTTGAGGTTGACAAACTAAAGTTTATCGTAACAAGAAAATATTTATTTGAACGAGACACAACTAAATTAGTAAGAAATTTTGTATTATATGTTGTAAATTGGTCATTTGTCTACAGTGTAAAGCAATTACTAATGTTCTATACTATATCATTTATTATATTTGATAAAATGTTCGTAAAAATAGCGTTAGGCTAACAGTGGCACACGTGTTATGTGGATACAGTGGTACAGTGAGCCACTGTACCCACGTACGTGGGTACGAGTTAGAAGAACAATTCCAAGCTGCGCAAAATAAAAAGATCAGAAAATTAAAAGATATTCCTATAAGTTCAGACACATCTGATACTGATGTCAGTATTGATGAGAATTCAAACTCAGATGATAATGTTGACTCTGAATGTGATACAGATTCGACAGACTACGTAAACAAGGATATTAAAGTAAGACAATATGCCTTAATATTTGAAGGATACGGAAAGAATAAAATGAAGAGCCACTTTATAGGGGAAATCATAGAAATAACGACTGACGATATTGTTGTAACATATCTCCGACGGCTGACTCTATTCTTTAAATTTATTAAAACAAATGAAAATTACACATTTAAAAAATCAGAGCTGATAAAAGTTTTACCATCTCCTGCTCCGTCTGGTAGCACAAAACACCGTTTAGACGTTTTGATTTTTACAGTAAATTTAATGAAATATAATTAACATTTAAAATAAAAACTATCTAAATTTACTGCTTCCAAGGAACTTACCAAAGTTTATTTGTTGATTTTTTTACAATATTATTAATTTTTCAGTACCTTTCAGATGATTTATTTTATGAAGACATTGAATTGAAGTTTCAATAAAAATTATTGATACATATACAGATTTTTTAGATACCTATTATATTTACTGTTCCACTGTATACCTAATGCTGTTTCACTGTACCCTCACGTATTGGTACAGTGGTACAATTGCAGAGGTCAACAAAAATATTAATTATAAATGGCACGTTATAAGGACATTAATTTTTAACAGGTTATTTAAACAACGACATTATAAGTATTAAGTGGCGAAAAGATTTATTTAAAAAATTCAAAATTGAAGATGTTATGTACAGAAAACCAAAATGTGTGCCACCGTCCCCACATCTCCCCTATTAAGGGTGTATACTATTTGCCATCTGAGATGGAACTTACGTCACTAGTTGAGTATGTTATAAAACAAAACGATTTATTAATTACGTCTCTCACTAGCTTACATTAGTAGATGCCCTACTATACAAGACGCCAACTGCAAAAGTCAAAAAGGCCCCTTTTCTCTCCACCCCATCTCTTAAAGAAAGGAAAATTGCTGCATGGGGCGCTCTCATCTGGTGCTATCTGGCTTATCGTCTCGGGCTGCCCCAAAATTATATAAACTGATATATGCACCTAATTCATCATTAGGTTCTGCGCAAGAACGAACGAAAGAAAGAAAGAAATGTAAAATAAAACGAAGATTGTATAATTCTATCAATCAGGACAAACAATTTATTTTGTTATCTTTGTTTGTTAATAACTAATTAGGAAGGCGTTTCTACGCAATGACGTCAGCAGCTTACTCCCAATTTGGTCCTTTTTTTTATTACTTCACGTTTATAGCCTTTGCTACTAAGGCAATTAGTCAGGACAATTGTAATATTTCGTGTTAAAAATTCCATGCCTGAACAGGATTCGAACCTGAGACTTTAGCAACTCAGGGCACGTATTTTACCCCTACGTTACGCCGGTCGGCCAATTTTGTCTTGAAACACACACTTTAGAACGATAACATGAGTTCCATCTCAGATGGCATTTAGTATAGTGAGTTAGTCCCAGATAACAGACACGGATAATCGAAGTAAAACTGTATATAATCCATTAATGATGTTCCCTCATCTGAGTAGGCTACGTTACGACGGCAGTTTTATTGGTAGCCATGAAAAATAAGTATGTATGTGAAAAAATAAATAATGAAATATTATTCATGTGACATTTTATAAGAAATAATCATTGTGCAACACTGCCAATATACATATTTTGGTTGATGTAAAATATCATTCTTTTTTTAATGTCATAATCATGTAACAAAAAAAAAATAGCATGGCCAATCAGATGTAGAAACATCGTGAATGGATTATTTAATAGACTGGTAATTATAAATAGCTCGAAATATTAAACTGCCCAGATATACGCTATCATAACAAAAAAACTTTTTTTTTTAAATTTAATTTTCTTTTTTCTGATCTTATAATAAATGGTTGCAAATATTAATTGGTCATTTTTCACATAAAATATTTTCAATATTTCCTGTTTATCTTTCTCAAATAAATAAAACCTAGTTTAAAGTGTAACCAAGATGTACTAGATTTAAGTTTCTTTACAGCTGTATTTTAAGTTTGTTCTTAATATTTAACATATTTTTGTTGTCCTGTGTATTGTTTTACCAAAAATTATATTAGAGTAGTAGTGCTTAAGACTTGTAAAAAGACATTATTTTTTTAAGCGCAAAATAAGATCTCTATGTTATTTTTATGTTTAATAAAGTAAATTTTATGAGCTTTGCTCAAATAAACGATGTTTTAAATGATCTCATTAAAATCCTTCAAAAGAGAATTAAAAAATATTTATGAACGGTTAGAAGAAGAAATATATAGGAATAAAAATTCTGCAAACCCTCACACGTTTCCTAAAATTACTTGTTCAGATTCATTGCAAAATAATTCAACGGTAAACCGAAGTACATAATTTTGATTCATGACTGGCGTGAACTAATCTGACAGTAAAAACTCCTACCTATCATTGTAGGGTTAGATTTTATAAACGTTACGTCACAACAACGCTCGCTCCGTGTTCGAGTTGCTGCGTTCCGTTGCTTTGTTCTATTCATGACGTCACCATCAACTGTTCGCTTAGCGCTCGCTCTACCCTGTACAACTCGAATGTACCCATAGGCTAAGCAGGCTAAAGCCTAGGGTGACAAATTTGGGGGCGGTGAATATTGTGAAATACATAGTAATAAATTAACTAGAGCAGCAAAATAACTATGACATAGGGGCGACATAATCATATATCCGACCCTGTCAGTAATAATATATAATAATAAATTTAAGCTAGATAGCTTAAATAGTCACGCGTATCCACCACCTGTACTGCGCACATGATTTCCTTTTCATTTTGCGTTTGCTATAACTAGGCACTTTTTGTATTAACCAAAAGATATTAGTTTTAATCGAAAATCTGCGCTTTATCAGAACTGTTTGAAGTAAGCAAAATATTTTTTAATTCTCCTAACATTACTATAAACATACTAAATATACTATACTAAAAAGTAGCATGTTATTTGACATGTACTAAAATATGATTTTTGATTTCTTAGTTAAAATTTATCCTATAAACACCAAAGCTTCTATGCACAGAATAGACTGTGGTAAAAAGATCTATATCAAATTTATGAAAAATATCTATTTTTCAATGTATAATATGCTTGTCAAAATGACATTTTCAAAAAGAGCTATAACTGATTATCAAGTTATTATATAATATAAATTATGATAAAGATTCTATAACAATTTTATTTATTCATTTTTGTTAAAAAAATAAAAATGTTAAGATTTATTTCGCCAGGCAATGGTGCGTAAATTTTGATCCTTGAACCACTTCTGGTTCTTTTAATTTATGGCCTATTACTGAATCAATTAAGTTTATTCAATTTTTATATATTTTTTTTTTTTTTTTCTTTCCTTTCGGACCTTTGCATTTAGGGCAATTGGTCTGGAGCTATTTTGTAATTTTATTTAATGTACATGAGTAGGAGTGGGGGAAGGATGATTGAAGGGAGCTGGGAGGTCGCTGGCGAGACCCGACGCAGCTAGGAGATATGTTGTAACAACATTGTTGTTGGAGGGGGGTCTTGGAAAGGTTTACAATAGAGAATAGAGATATTATTTAATGAGAATGATTTATATTTGTATTTTAGTGTTTTTTAAATATTCGCATAGGGCTTTATATATGTTAATGTTTCTAGTTTTTAATATAATATTCATGTTGGTTGGAAGTACTATTTTGTTTTTAATTAGGGATTCTATAAACTGTATTTGTTGTGCCTGGAAATTTGGGCAGGATAATATTAGGTGATTTGTATCTGCAACTGCATTTTGGCAATGGGTGCATGTGTTCGAATCAATTATTTTGAGTTTACACAGATGTACAGGAGCGAGCGTATGGTTTAAGCGCATTCTGCAGATTGCAGAGCTGTATTTTTTGGAAAATGAGACAGTTTTGTACCATGGTGTGTTAATCCTTCTTTGCAAGTTATAATAAAATTCTCCTTTATTTTCCGATTGCCGGGTATATTCAATTTGCCATGCGGTGTAACAGCTGTTTTTTATAGTTGACATATATTCAGTCGGAAAGTGTGATTCGTTAATGAGTGTGCCATGTTTTGCAGCTTCTCTGGCCTTATTGTCCGCTATAATATTGCCCGGTATATCGGAGTGCCCTTTAATCCATATTAATTTAATTTCTGTGTCCTTGTGGTTCTTGAATAGATGGATGTTATTAATTATTCTATATATTATTGGTTCATTGTTCTTGAATCCAGGATTTGCAATTATCTGTAAGGCGCTATAGCTGTCTGAAAATATAGCAACTGATGTTTTGTCCAGGAGATTTGGCAGTTGTAAGATATATTGTGTGGCTTGATATATGGCCAATAACTCTATATGGAATATATTAAAAGAATTTTGAGATTGATGCATTATTATTTTGTTGCATTGCGGGTCAAAGATTGAGAAACCGGCGCTTGAGTTTGTTTTGGAGCCGTCTGTATATATTTCATACGTGTTTGGATGCTGTTTTAAATAATCTTGTAGTTTATTATAATTAGTTATTTTTTGGAAGTGATTGGTAAATTTGTTCGGTAGCGAATATATGAGCGGATGAAGATAGCAGGTGACATTGTTACTTGTGATTATACTGATGTTAGAATTAGAGTGCTCCAAGAAACAATCTACCAAGGGCGGAGTGTTTTTGTTTTGCCAGTATGAACAGGTTAGATTTTTAGAAGACAGGGAGACAAGTTTGTTGTTGAGAATATGGCTCTGATTGGTGTGAGTGTGAAGCCAGAATTTATTTGTGATTATTTTTCTTCTAAATTTTAGGGGCAAGTCGTGGCTTTCGACCAGTAAACTGTGGATTGGGGTGGATGGCATCGCGCCTAAACAAAGTCTGAGACATTTATTTTGAGTTTTGTTTAAGGGCTCTAATGTAGTGTTGTTGGCCGAACCGTATAAAGAGCAACCATATTCTAATATAGATCTGATTCTGGATCTATAGAATAATAAAGCGGTGTTAATATCTGCTCCCCATGTTTTTTTAGTGATAACTCTAAGCATGTTTATGGATTTTTCGCATTTTTTTGATGTTGCTTGGATATGAGACTTGAAATTTAGCTTACAATCTAAGTGCATACCTAAGTATTTGATATCTGGTACAATACTTATGGAATCACCGGCCAGGTTTAGAAATTTTGGAAGTTTACTCTGATGATGTCTTGTAAAGCAGACGATTTTTGACTTACTAAAGCATAGATCGAGACCATTTGTTTTTAACCATTCTGTTATAATTTCCATAGAGATATTTAGTTGTTGTTCAGTTCGGTGAAAGATTTTATCGGAGCAGTACACGCACATGTCGTCGGCATAACTCAAGAAGTGTACGTTGGGTGGTATTGAGTGGAACAGATCTAATATATATAAGTTGAAAAGTAACGGACTGAGGACGCCCCCCTGGGGCAGTCCTTGCATAGCGACCCTAGGGCCGATGACTTTTTTGTTGTGTTTAATAATTAGTGTACGCCACTGAATAATTGTTTTAATGGAATTAATAATATTACGTGGTATTTTCATTAGTTGTAGTTTATTTATTAGTATCTCGAGGTTTACATTATCAAATGCACCTTGTATGTCAAGGAATGCTGCGGTTAGGTATGTATTTTCTGAGAGCGAGTTCTGTATATCAGTGCACAGGACAGATAGGCCATCTATACAGCTGTATGTTTTCCTGAAGCCGAACATATTGTTTGGAATCATATTCTGGGATTCAAGATACCACTCCAATCTTGTTTTTATCAGACGCTCGTATGTTTTTAATAAACATGATGACAATGCGATTGGCCGATATGACTCTGGATTTGCAGGGTTTTTATTAGGCTTCAATATGGGAATAATGACGTATTTGTTCCAGTCTGGAATAATTATACCTGTGGTGAAAACGCTGTTAAATATATGTAATAAAATTTTTTTCATATTTTCGGGTAAATGAGAGATCATGGGATAGTGAATGTTATCGTGGCCCGGGGATGTGTTATTAGATGATTTTATTGCATTGTTTAATTCAGAGTCGGTAAAAGGATTATTTAAAGTTGAGTGGGTGTTTGAATTGGTTACGTATGCAGCAGAGATATTATTTTGAACAGAAGGTGGTGTTAATTTTTCTAAAAAATTTTCAGAAATTTCAACAGATGTGAGACGTGAAGTAGAGGTGGAGTTGTTGATTCCTCTGTCTATGTTTCTTATTTTTTGCCACAAAAGGTGGGAGGGGGTATCCCTATTTACGGTTTCTAAGAAATTTATCCAGTCAGTTTTTCTTTTATCTTTGTAAATTTTTCGAGCTCTGGCTGTTAGTCTTTGACATTCAATGAAGTTCTCATAGTTTTTTTGTGATAAATATTTTTTATAAGCCTTTTTTCTGTTGTCTTCAGCAATCTGGCATTCGGTGTCCCACCAACTTTTGGCACGAAAGGGGTTAATAGTTTTAGGTTGATTCTCTGGAATACTTTTTTCTGCTGATTTATTAATTATTTCTACAAACTTATTATAGTCATTTATGTAATCAGGTGAGTGTAAAAAATGTTGTGCCCTATTGTTTGCTTCTATTTTGTAAGCGAGCCAGTCAGCATCTTTTATTTTCCATCTGTGTTTCGGATTTATGGTGATTTGGTCAGATTTTGTCCCAATTTCTAAGATGATCGGGAAGTGATTAGATCCACAGCAGTCTTGAGTAACGCGCCACCGGATTTTAGAGTATAATATTTGCGAACAAAATGTGATATCAACCGCTGATTTTTGGCAACCAGGTTTGAGACATAGAGTTTCAGAGCCGTCGTTTAGAATACATAAGTTATTGAGATCAATTGAATTGATTAAATTCCTACCCTCTGTGTCGGTCTCGGCACTACCCCAAGCTATGTGATGGGAATTAAAATCTCCAGCTAGTATTATTTTGTTGTCCATCTGATTTATTACACTAGTCCAAAATACACTAGAAATTTTATGTTTCGGATTTGCATATACGGCTGCAATTGTGTAATCTTTATTACAAATTTTTGTTTTTATACATGTGATTTGTACAACATCAGGAATTTGATTTACTATTTTATGAACAGTATATAACATGTTATTTCGAATTAAGATAGCTGAGCCTCCGTAACCATCGTAGCGGTCGCTGTGAATGAGCTTGTAGTTATTGAATACAGGAGGGGATTTATCTGATTTTATCCAAGTCTCAGATAAGAGTGCGATGTCGATTTTATTTTTTTGTAAAAGACGAGTTAGTGAGTTTTTATTAGCATTTAAAGAGCGAGAATTCCATTGTATAATATTTATGCCAGTCATTTTGATATTTGAGGAGAGAGAAAAAAATAAATAAAATAAACGATAAATATGTGTTTGAGATAAAGTTTTTATATATGTGAAGAGTGTGTTTGACTATTATTATTTAATAGGTTACTTATTAATGTTTTTAGAGTATCTGTATTAGGGATGGAGCTATTTTTATCTAGTATATTTTTTAAAACAGTCATAATAATGTTTATAATGAGTTCTATCTGATTATTCTGATTTATGTGGTATTGCGGGGCGTATGGATTTTTTATAATGGGGGAGGTGGGAATATGATTAGATGAGTAGAAGAGGTCGGTGGGTGGTGGAGGGGTAGTTTTGGAAGTAGATGGTATGTTTGTTCGAGATATGGGATGTCTAATATTATTTGTTAATTGAATTGACAAATCTTGATTTGGTTGGGATATTTGAGTTGTGTTCATTGGAGTGTTATTTTTGACTACATTCGAGTATGTTTTACTTTTAAGTGTATTGCGTGCTTCTATATACGTAATATTTTGAACACTCATTAGTTCCTTAATTTTTTTTTGTTCGCTGAAAATTGGACATTTTGTATTGTCCGTTGCCAAGTGGTCGCCTTTACAGTTTATGCATACAGGTTTTAGATTTTCGATTTTATCACAATCACGGGAGTTATGTTGGTCGGAACATTTTCTGCAACGGGGGGGATAATTGCAGCGAGCTGCAGAATGGCCATATCTCAAACAGTTAAAGCACTGAGTAACCTTATAAATATATGGTGTGACTGAAATGCGTACACGATTTAAATATACATACTGCGGCAATTGTTGTCCCTGAAAGTGGATAATTGCAGTTTTGGTGGGAACAAGTGATTCGGAAGATTTTCTTAATATTCTTTTTACCGATATGATCTTGATATTAGATTCAATGTCTGTTAGTAATTCTTGATCAGTAAATGAGACGTCGACATCGCGGATGACTCCCTGACGAACAACCATATGGGTTGGAATGTAAATAATACAATCCTCCGGAAAGTATTTTTTTTCGCTCACTAATTTGTTGGCGGCGGCTGCTGTAGACAATTCAATTTTGACAATTTTTTTAGTGTGTTTAGAAATATTTATTATTTCTGATTTGAGTCTCGGATGGCTCATAATTATTTTTTTACCCAGAACTGTGGGGTGAAGCATACCTATATTATTTTTAATTGATTCGGTATATACTATATAAGGTCCTGAATCCGATCCTGTATATCTATGACTTACCTTTTCTGCAGTCTTACCTGCAGTAGATGTCATATTTGGTTGACCTCTGCCTTGGTCGTCATTTACTTGATTGAACGTGGAAATGTCCATAGCCGTGCCGATCACAATTTCTGCAGGGGCTTGAGGATTTTTAGTTGGGGTTTCTGCAGAGAAGAGAGATGGAGCGGGTTTGGGGTGTCCAACATTTGAGCCATTCGCATTTTGTTCTGAATATGTTATAGCAGCTGCTATATTTTGTTGACCTATGTCCTGAGAATCTTTTACTTGGTTGCCCGTAGGAGTACCAGTGGTGATTTCTGCTTGAGCGTCAGGAATTTTACTACGGGTTTCTCCGGAGAAATGAGGTGGAGGAGGTTTGACAAGTCTTTTGAGGTGTGCGCGATTTGGTATTTTCCCAAATATTTCGGTTTTTTTGTTCTTCTTTGGCCTGCCTCTTCTTCTCGTAGAAGATACATCCGTGTAGTTATTTACAGACGAGTCTGACGTGCTTCCTTCCTTTGATGGATCTTCATCCGGGGGTGGTCCCCCCTCACCATAAGCTCCACCGGACATCTCCGGTGAGCTTAACACACTTTAGTACACACTATTCACTGATTATCACTTTTTATTTTATTTTATTTAAAAGAAATACAGTGTTTTATAAGTTTATATTTACTTATATCACAAACACGACACTGATTTTAGCACGTTCGTACACAACGGTGTCTAGAATGCAAGTGTTTTATATATTTGAAAAGTTATTTATTTAAAAATTAATAGTGAAAGAAACTGAAAATTCGATATGACTGTAGCCTGTTTCTTTGGTTTAAGCGGAACTAAATTTTGAAAACTAGTAATTTTTTATCGGTAAAATGAGGTTTTTTTCATTTTGTTTGGGAAAAACCCTCTTCAATCAGTAAAAAGTTAGCTCATGACAACTTTCAAAAATTAAAAAATCATTTAGTTACGTTTAAACGTCTGCAATAGTATAATTTTTGAAGTACGTTCACTTTATATCGTCTGATTACACCAGTCAGCAGGAATTTTGAGTCTGGGTTCTGCATATCTGATATTTATTTCTTCCACATTATTAATTAAAGAAAAAATAGTTTTACACGAAAAAGTTTGCTTTTGTAGCTATCAGAATGAAATTACGGATTTTAAGAAAATTTCCCTTTTTTCAGAACTTTATTGTATGTAAAAATAATACAAACTTTTGCTATGAATTTGAATCAGTTTTATTTACAAGAAAACCATTCGAAACAAACAACAACTGTAACATAATGTATAAAAAAGGTTAGAAATGATTAGTTTTCGTATTTCTTCTGTGATTGTATGAGTTTCTTGTATTAGCCCCCAAATATAGTCCTCCATCATACTCTTATATTGCCCCTGATAACGATGTTCAAAGTCCATCAAGTCTTGATGAAAACGTTCACCTTGTTCTTCCTAATAGGCTCCCATATTATCTTTAAGTTGGTCCAAGTGAGCATGTAACATATGCACTTTTAGGGACATTCTGCAACCCATGAGTTTAAAGTTATCAACCATAGTTGCAATAAGCTCTTTGTAATTGTCTGCTCTGTTGTTTCCGAGAAAACCTTGGACCACTGCTTTCAGGCTGTTCCAGACTTTCCTTTTATAAGTATTGAGTATCTGTGAAAATTCGTCACTGGGCATTATTTTCTTTATTTGTGGTTCGACAAAAATAAAGGTAGCAAGGCTATTAGTATAACCGCCTATGCAAGGCAGTCAGAATCTCATGCATTCCTTCTGACTGGTATCTTTTCATAGACAGTTCTACAAAAAGTTTAAAAGCTGTCTTTCTTCACAATGGAAATAAATTTCCATCTCTTCCTTTGGCCCATTCCGTAATGCTCAAAGAAAATTACGAAAGTGTGAAAATAGTGCTTGAGAGTTTAAAGTATGATGAGTACACCTGACCAGTGATAGGGTATTTTCAGATGGTTGGGAATGCATCACATCAAAAATCCAATCATTCTCTTGTTTTGATAAATTCGCCGCAAATATAGCAGAATGAGTCTACCTCGTGTTTACAACTCTTTGACTCCATTTTTGGATCTTCCGTCACACGAAATGTGTTGTACCGCTGCAATGCGCATGCGCATACCAACTTTGAACCACGTAAGTGAAATGCAACTTACTTTCCACCCGCTTGTCCCCACCCTTACTTAATATAACGCGCTTCTCCTTATATGGTCATAAAAATAAATAAATATATATTGATCGTTGTAAAAGGTACAAAAGCAAAGTTTTTCAAAAATAAACAAAGGTTTTAGATATTTTTCGATATAAAGAATCAGAAAATAATTATTAAAATAAAGACTCAAAACAAAATATTTTTTTTGTTGACCGGTGTTATTAATTCTAATGGAATGAACAGAAGGTCTAAAAGTACACTTATAACATTAGACTTGAATACAGTATGTATGCAATACCATTGTGTAATTTTTAAGGCCCAGGCAAAAGGAGCGGCTCTGCCGCCGAGAGAAACGGCCCATAAAATGTCCCAAACACTCTTCTTCTGGAAGTTATATGCTACATACTCAATGTGCGGTTCACAAGCGGAAGGAAATAAACCACTCGTTCAAACTACTCTATGGCGTAGTATTTCCCTCTATTACATCAATCTGTCAGCGGTCTTACGGATGACTTACATACTTCTTTCGTATATTTCTATCTTGTTTATAAATACTATGGCTATATTCATAATTACAAACGGGCGATTAGTTTACATATTTTAATATTCGATTTTAGACAATAGACTTGTAGATATTGCTTTAATGAAATTTAGTATTTGCACCCATAAAATAGCTATCATGAAATATAATGAAGCAAAACAAAAAAATCCATAAGAAAGTTATTATTAAATATTAAAGACGTAATTAATACGTGCGCAAATGACGTCAACGATACCCATTACTTTTTTATTTTCTTTAATTTTTAAAACAGATGATCAAAAATATAAATTGATGTAAACAACAAACTTAATGTTAAACAATATTAGCAAGAGATAACATGAATGCATGAATGCAGATAGATAATCATACACTGAGGAACAGTGGCGGTGTATTTTTTCGTAGGGAGCAGGTGGCGTACTACTCATGAAATACGTGTTGATAGTACTGTCAAGTATCATATTAATGTCAACTAACATGCCACGTTAGTTTTACCTTTTACAAGGTGAGCAAAAAGTAGTGCAACGTGGTTTGGGGTCAGTGGCGGATTTAACGGCGGAGAACCGGGCGCGCGCCCTGGGCCCCGACTTCTGAAGGTCCCCGCAAAACCCCAACTTTCTACTAATGACACCAAGTTTTGTTTCATATGTATAATTTTAATTACTTACAAGTTTTCAATCGGCGGTAAAACCTGATAATATGTTTATATTCGCTTATTTATTTAAAAATATGGTTACCATGTATTTTCCTTGTCTCTCTCTTTTTTAAGGGGCCCAATATTGTCTCGTGCGCCCGGGGCCTCAACCAGCCTTAATCCACCTCTGTTTGGGGTGCGTTTGAAATGCTTTCTTTCTTCTACGTTGTAGAGAAAATAGCCATCCCACATGGCTGGAATGACCCCAGATTAGAATGGCATAAGTCAATTGAGTTTAAATAGAGGCAAAGTAGTAGGTTCTTTGAACTGCCTTAGACGCACACCATTTTAAGTTATTTAGGCAGTAAATAGACGAACAAAGTTTCTTGGCTATTTTGTTAGCATGCTGATCCCAAATCAGTTTGTTTTCTATTTCTAGACCTAGGAAGGATACCGAGACTGGATTGTTGGTGTCCTGTAGATTCCTAGTAGAGAAGGCCATAAGTTGGTTTTTGTTCGTATTCAAGGTTAACTTATTTGCCAGAAACCAGTTGTGGTAGTAGGACATGGATAATTCTCTATTATCTATAAGTGACGTTAGGGATTTGTTGCTATCAAGGACCGTAGTGTCGTCTGCAAAGAGGATGGTGTTTAACTCAATGTTAACGAAGGGTAGATCATTGATGTATTGTAGGAATAAAACAGGGCCCAGAACTGACACTAGTGGGACTCCGTGTTTTACATACAATGTCAGGGAGGACTCGTTTCCTGCGTGTACAAATTGTTTCCTGTTTGTCAGGTATGACTCTATGAGACTGATGCTTTCGGGAGTAAACTTGTAATATAGTAGCTTTTTTTTGTTAAAATATCGTGATTAACACAGTCAAGAAAGCTACCTGAGCAGTAGAGTCATTTTTTAAAGCAAAATGATTTTCTTAAAAAATGGAAATTACCATTGAATAATAAATAATAATAATGAATGCAGTAGAAATGTTGCCATTGTGTATATCAGGGGTTTCCAGATACTCTGGTTTCAGGCCGTATTTGAATAAAATATAGCTTTTCACTCATTGTTTTACTAGAAAAAAAAAACTGTATTTTTACAAAATGGGACTTACTACTTCTCACCATAATCTCCACGAATATTTGTACACTTGTCCCAACGAAGAACTAGTTTTTTTATACCTGATGCAAAGAAATCTTTGTCGTGTTGTTTAAGCCAGTTTCCCACAAATTCTTTGACTTTTTCGCTGTCCCTGAACTTTTTTCCACGTAATGCCTCCTTGAGTGGACCAAACAAATGAAAATCAGAGGGAGCCAAATCTGGACTGTAGGGAGGATGAGGTAGTATCGTCCAACCCATTTTTTCAATGGTTTATTGGGTCAGCTTGACGTTAAGAGGGCGAGCATTGTCGCGAAACAATATCACGCCTTTTCTTTGAAATGTATTTTTAAATCACAAATTTTCACGTCTTGTCTAAGTAGAGTTGTTTGTTTTTATATCCACATACATATTTCTTTTTTAGTTGTTTTGTTGTTATAGAATCTAAATATGAAATAAATTACTATCTCAATATGAAAATGTGTGTTAGAATATTGTGTGAAATATTTTGTACATAAGACTGTAGAATATGTATTTATATGGATGGGTATATAATGTACATATGATAGAGAAATTGGTGTAAAAATTTGTAAAATGCACATGTACTAAATGTGATTATAACATCTAGCACCAAATAATAAATGACTAATGTTACAGACTTATTTTTTTCATACATTTGCACCCTTATAAGCTCAGCATTTTTCTCTTCTTTCTTATTGGGTACTAGGTGATTTGCTCGTAGTTCGTACGGTTTTTGTTAAATACATTTTTGTTAACGAGTGATTATAATAATTAAGATTTTTCAAGTGAATTGTCCGCTCCCCAAAACCAAATATTTATCGTATTAAAAACTACATTGAACAGAAAAGAATCGTTACTTTATTCTAAACCACTGTTCTTACATATATTCAAATAATAAGTGAAACATTTTAAGTTTATAGGTACCGTACCCCATTGCCCATCCCCAAATATTCATATTATTAAAAACTACATCCAACAGAAAAGAATCGTTTCTTCATTCTAAACCATTTTACATATAGGTAGGTACGTATATGTTTTTTTTTTTTTTGTTAAGTAAATAATTATTGAGATACTTCAAGTGTATAGGTAGCGCTTCCCACGGCCCCCCAAATTTAAAAACATTTTCTTATGTACAATTTTGATGTAAAGCATATAATAAGTACAATAATAATAATAATAAATATCCTGTCCAGCTGAGAAAAATATCACTCTCAAAGAGGACGAGAAGAGAACCAAGTACCTGGACCTCTTGTCCGAGCTAAGAAAAATGTACCCGGGTTATTCTGTAAAGCTCGTAGTCTTGATTTTGGGTGTATTGGGTGGCCTTAAAGCTGTTTTTAAGAGGGAAATCGAGATCATTCCCGTCTGCAGACCATCTGCTACCGCTCTGGTCTGCAGATTGCAAAAAGCAGTGCTGCTCGGATCGCTTCGCATTGTGCGGACGCTGGATTTGGTGTGAGCCCATCGGTCGCATATCGCCAGGGTTTGGGATGCGACCGATTGCTGGGAAAAAGCTCTCTCGACCTTCTCGTGAAGGTAAGAGAAGAGCGTCTCGTCTGTGCCGAACACGTTGCGGGCAAACCTGAACGGTACTGGCGAGACTACAAACCCCCCTTCTTTAATAATAAATATATTTTATTTAGCCAATTATCTAAATATACAAAAAAAAATCATACATATTGCCAATATTATAATATTTCAAGATTTTAGTTTTAGCGTGTCCCCCGCAACTTCCCAGATATTCATTCAATATAAACCAGTGGCGAAAGGAAACCTCCAATAGACTTGCCCTCCCATAAAAAAAATATTTAAAAAAAAATGTAAACTAAAAAAAAAAAAAATTTAAGTATTTAGATAAATCTTCAAAAATACATCAAATTATGTTCTATACAAATTTTTGTCCAAGGCTTGCTTTACTAGTTACGAATTAATTATCATGACCATGGAATAGTTACATATAAGTATGAAAAAATTGAGACTTGGAAAAATTTTAAATAATTTTACAAACATTTTTCGAAATTTTTCGTTTTATCAAAAAACGTCTCAAATAAAAGTTATTAATTATTGCATTTATAGTAACTTTTGTTCAATAAATTTTTTCGAAATATTTTTCTGTTGCTAAATATTCGCAAAAATATCAAAATCGACACGAGTAAACTCCCATTTCTAGTCAACCGATTTTCGTAACAAACAATAGGGTTCTTCCCATTTAATAGGAGAATTTTTTAGTACCAGAACGAACTCTTTAAGTTAAACCGTTTTTGAGTTATCGTGTATACACACAGACAGACAGACACACACACACATACGGACGGCACTTCGAAAATAGGTTTTTTGGATTCCCTGGACCATGAAACGGGGTCATCCGTCAAAATCTCGACATCGAAAATTTTCGCGATTACAATACTTGCCCCTTATATATTAAGGTCGGGCAAGTAAAAATCAGCAGTGGACAACACAAGACCGACCGCCATCACAAAGTATTTGTTTAATTTATGCTGTTTTATCAAAAAATATCTGAAATAAAAGTTTGTTAGTTATTGCTTTTATAGCAACTTTTGTAAATAATTTTTTTCGAAATATTTCTCTGTTGTGAAATATTCGCAAAAATCTTAAAACCAACACGAGTATACTCCCATTTATAGTTCACCGATTTTTACCAAAAGTTGATAAACTCGTGCCATTGATGTCAAAATCTTAAATATGAAGTTTCATGAAAATCCTTTTGGTCGAATTTGCTCTGCACGTGTACACGGACCGACAGACATCATGCTAAAAATAGTGAAAACGTTATGTAGGGACCTCAATTCGTGGAGATCCGTCGAAATGTCAAAATCGGTATGATCACAATACAGTCTGTTCCAAACGATTAAGCGGAACTAAATGGGAATTTAGTTCTTTTAGGTTGTCACGAGAAGGGACCTTGCTTGGGATATTTCATTTTTCACGTTGGGATGTCAAAATTTAAAATTCCAACAATGAAACCATGGAAACGAATGACATATGTCAAAATTAAATATTTTTTTTAGATATTTTAATGACAAAAAATTAAATAAATGGGAAATTTGTATTAAGAATGACACAAAAAATCAAAATATAAAGAAAATGACATTTTAAAATGATATTAACCTTAACCAAAAAATGTTTATTGTGAGTATGATTTACAAAGCTTAAACAAAACGGCCGAAAGGCACGATTTAAACGATGAAAGTAACTAGATTGCAAAATCTAGTTCCGCTTAAGCGTTTGGAACAGACTGTACCTCCCTCATATATGTTGGCGGTCGGTAAAAAAAGCAAGACGGATCGCATTGGTGCCAAAAAAAAAAAAAAGAAGGAATGATTTTTGCGCTTCAACTCTTTCTTGCACTCTGCGCCCGAGGTGAGTGCCTCGCTCGCCACACCCTAGATGCGGCCCTGCTTTGGGGTGAATAAAACAGAAGAAGCAAATGCTGTAGTACGTTTCGCAACCAGCAATACATTGCGACTAATGCGGTTGCATAAAGTTCACTAAAGTACAGTCCATAGTAACAATTTTCTTTTCTAATTGTTATTACTCTAATTTTCGTCAAACGTTTTGTTTTTTACAGTTGACGAATGACAGATCCTATACATCTGTTTTTACATAAAATTTTATACGTGAAATTTTAAAATTTATTATTTTTCAATTTTATGTGTTAGTATAATAAGATGGCGACAGCAACATGTCAAGTGCCGCTGCCAAAAATGGTAGATTTAGCCCTCGGTTCACCTGAGGTAAGTGACATTCTAGACTTCAAATTTTAATGTAGACTTGTCAAAAAGTCAAATAAGCTATAGTCTATCCCAAATATTTTAACCGTATCAGAGCTGAGAATATATTAAACTAAGTATTTAAAAACGTATTTCAATTACGTATAATGTGATTAATTATATAAAAATAATAATTAATTGAAATAAAATAGTATTTTAATGACTGTCTTATCTTCTTTTGTATTGTAATTGCAATATCACGCTAGTTTTTAAGTACCATTTCGATTATTTTGCTTCACTACTTTTAAAATGTTGCGTTCCTCGTGTGTACTCAAAATTTTAGGACGATTTGTAATATGATAATAAATAATAATAGTTTATTTATTTAGCTAATGCTGAAATGTGTGAAATTTTACAATTCAGTACTCTTATTATTTATTAATTTTGAAATTTTCAGGTAGGAACTATAAATTTTAATGTACTACACAATCTGCTTCACGTAGTTCTACAACAAATGGGTCTGCAAAATACACTAGTAGAATTCCGTGGAGCGGATTGTAAGAGAGTTGAATCACTCCTCTCTCAAGGATCACCGGGTCCTACTCTAACGTTGACAGAATACGCTGTCACCGGAGATAAACCAACCAAGAAACCACCAGCAAACGCCAAAAGGAAAAGATCTACTTTGGAGGAGGTAGAAGTTAGTACTATTGAGTCAAAGAAATCCAAAAGTTCAGGTACATAGAAAATAATTTATTTCAAAATAGAATGTCTGATTTAGTCAAGCACTAGTGTTGTCACAAGTTTCTCTTACAAAAATAGTAATCCGAAATAAAATTAGTTACAATCTATACGTCAATTCCTGCAACAATTTGTCTATGTAATGCCCGGCATTTCCGCCTTGCAGTTATCTATGAGAATAACTATCAATGGGATAATATTATCCTCTTGATACGAGTGAGGATCAATAAGTACCCGTGTTAAGAATGAAGACGCAAGTTTTTCACATTTTTATTTTTTTATTTTCCAACTTAATCACCTTTTAGAAGATACACTTTTCCCAACGTTTCTGCCATTTCTTTAACCCCTCCAATAAATACGATTTGTAAAACTCTTCAAAATACGCTTCTCTCTCGACGATAACCTCCTCGTTTGAGCTATTTTTTTTCCCCGAGCCATGTTTTCATGTTGGGGAGGAGAAAAAAGTCGCAGGGAGCCAGTTCGGGTGAGTATGGTGGGTGCGGCAGCAATTCGTAGCGCAGTTCATGCAATTTGGCCGCGACAATTCCAGATGAATATGCTGGTGCGTTATCATGGTGGAAAAGCACCTTTTTTTAGCCAAATGGGGCCATGCCTCCTTCAATTTCTTATCGAATCGGTTCAACAATTCACTGTAGTACAGTCCCGTGATCGTTCTTCCTTTCAGCAAAAAGTCCATGAGGATTATTCCCTTCGAATCTCCAAAAACCGTGGCCATGACCTTTCCGGCCGATGAGAACGTCTTTGCCTTCGCAGCAGATTCACCCGGAAAAATCCATTGTTTTGACTGTCGCTTGGTCTCTGGCGTATAATAATGTATCCAGGTTTCATCAACGGTGACGACTCGACGCAAAAACTGCTGAGAATTTTGGTTGAAGAGGTCCAAACACTACTTCGACATTGACAGCCGTATCCTCTTGTTGCCCACAGTGAGCAATCGCAGCACCCATCGGGCTGACAAGTTTTTCATACTTAAGGCGGCGCACAACCCTATAGTCCTCAATAGTTTCTTATACAAAACTAATGATCGGAAATAAAATTAATAACAATCTATATATCAAAATTTGCAGCGAATTTTTATCTATCTAATAGGATATTTTTAATTGCAGAAAAAACTGTTAGGTAATTGTAAATAAGAAAATTGCATTATAGACGCCATCTTGTAAACCAATCGACGCATATTTACGTACGATGCGGTAAATTGTACCTAAAGCATCATTCTACAAATATGATTGTAGCTATTTTGTTGTATTGTGAAAATTACTTACAGTTATTGTACTTGGTAATCTATTTTTGCCGCCCTCTTGAATCTGCCGCGGTTTTCAAAATTGGTGTTGCGGGTAAAAATGATTTATTTTTCGTGAAGAATATGTGTACCAAGTGGCATTCCATTATCTTTAAGTATAATATTTTTCGACGAAGGCTCTAAACTATAAGTAATCAAGTCGAAAAAAAATTGACGAATTATTTGAACATTTCTACACAAAACTATATAAATATAAAAGTTATTCGAAACCCACAAATAGATTTAAAAAATTACAGAACAATATCGCTGATGTCTATTTTTAAGTTATTGAGCGATAATATTTTTACAATAAATGTTTCTACAATTACAACTATCATATTAGATAGATACAAATTCGGTGCAATATTTGATGTATAGGTTGATACTAATTTTATTTCAGATTGTTAGTTTTGTATAAGAAACTAGTAAACTCCGGGGGTTATACGCAGCCTTAACTTATCATGTAAAATATTGATTGCCGTTCCGTACGACACACCTACGGCCAGGACCGCCCCTAGCATTTGCGGGGCCTGGGGCAAAACTGGAATTGCGGGGCCCCAAAACTGGATTTGCGGGGCCCCATCTATATATATATATATATATATATTGAATAACGATATTTTCTTCAATATTATTAACTATTAACAAAGTACACATACTTATATTCGATGAAAATATAAATTTTTTCCAACTATTTATAAAACTTGGAATAATATTTTGTTATTTTGTTACTTGACGGTCGAAGCGCGGGGCCTGGGGCAAGTGCCCCACTTGCCACAGCCTAGGGGCGGCCCTGCCTACGGCCTCTGATACTTCGCGCACTTTAGTTCGGCGATCAGCAAGAATCATGTCGTGGACCTTTTAGACCGGGAGCTCATGACATTTTTTGTCTCCGATTTCATACAGCATGCCTTTTGGAGGAGAGAATATTTACCCTGTGACAACAAAAAAGGGATGGTACTAAACCCCTGCACGCTTTCCGGTCATAGGGAAAATTGCATTTCCACTTGCACAAAATTTTTGTGTTTTTCTCTGATTTAATATTGCTTGCCCTTTTGTCAAAAGAAAGTTATAACAAATTTAAAGTCTTTTAATTATAGGCATGCTGTATGAAAACACGGAAAATCATATTTTTTTATTACAAGATCACATGACCATTTGAGCCCTTTGGGCCTCCCCGAATCGCATGCATATATTTAAAAGACTTTAAATTTGTTATAACTTTCTTTTGACAAAAGGGCAAGCAATATTAAATCAGAGAAAAGCACAAAAATTTTGTGTTTAAGTGGAAATGCAATTTTCCCTATGACCGGAAAGCGTGCAGGGGTTTAGTACCATCCCTTTTTTGTTGTCACAGGGTAAATATTCTCTCCTCCAAAAGGCATGCTGTATGAAATCGGAGACCAAAAACTGTCATGAGCTCCCGGTCTATTTATAACGATTTCCTCGGTAACCACCTCTGCCGGGCGGCCTCAGAGGCCCCTGACCGCTCCTCATCAAAAACAGATGTACGACCACGTTTAAATTCGTTGAACCAATATCTCATGGTTGTCATAGATGGTGAAGAGTCCCCATAGACAGCATCCAACTTCGCTTTTATTTCTTCGCATGTTTTGCCATCCAAAAATAAAAATCGAGGTACGGATCGATATTGTTCCTTTTCCATTTTATCGAGAAACACGAAACACAGTGTGATACAACTAGCTGCCAAATAAAAACTAACATATGAATCAGTCTGAAATTTAGTATGGTGTCGTTTGACATATGGCAGAGCACTACGGTAGACATTACCGTCCGGAAGTTGGCATAACTTCCTTCAGCAACGCCACCTGTCTTCAAACACGGGTACTTATTGATCCACCCTCGTATTCACTAGGATAAATTGCTTTCTGTATTTCCAACTTTAGTTGTCACGTACAACCTGTTTCTTTGGCTTATAGAAGTATACTTGGATATTTTTGTTTAAGGCGGCGCACAACCCTATAGTTCCCTATAGTTTCTTATACAAAACTAATAATCGAAAATAAAATTAATAACAATCTATATATCAAAATTCGCAGCGAATTTTTATCTATCTAATAGGATATTTTAAAGTTGAGATAAAACTGTCATGTAGTTGTAATTAAGCAAATTGCATTATAGGCGCCATCTTGTAAACCAATCGACGCACATTTGCGTACGATGCGGCAAATTGTAGCTAAAGCTTCATTATATAAAAGGGTTTTAGCTATTATATTCTATTGTGAAAACTACTTGTAGTTATTGTACTTGGTAGTCTATATTTGCCGCCATCTTGAACCTGCTGCGGTTCTCATAATAGGTGTAACGGGCAAAAAAGATTTAATTTTTGTGAAAAATACGTGTACCAAGTGGTATTCCATTATCATCAAGTATAATATTTTTCGACGAGGGTTCTAAACTATAAGTAATCAAGTCGAAAAAAATGTTGACGTATTATTTGAACATTTCTACGCTAAACTATGTAAATATAAAAAATATTTGAAACCCATAAATAGATTTAAAAAATTACAGAACAATGTTGCTGATGTCAATTATTAAGTTATTGAGCGATAATATTTTTACAATAAATATTTCTACAATTAAAAATATCTTATTAGATAGATAAAAATTCGGTGCAAAATTTGATGTATAAATTAATACTAATTTTATTTAAGATTGTTAGTTTTGTATAAGAAATTGGTAACCTCTAGGGATTATACGCAGCCTTAATACACATCTGCACACATTGTCTGGCTGATTTTGAGGCATATTTATGTATATTAGCAAATTCACTTATACACGCTGTATCTCTAAATCTAAATTAAAAGAATATGTCAGAAGTAAGGTTTCGACGTTTTTATGCGCTGTATTATTTTGTTCTGAAATTAGAGTAGCTAAAGTTTCTAAAATATGATTCAATGATTTAATCTAAAATTGATCTATGTTTCTATTTTATATTGTTTAATTTAGAAAGACACATACAGAAAATTTACTGATAATACCTATGTAATAAAATTATATAAATTTTTAAAATAATATTTCTTTATTTTTGTTGATATTCTTGTTCTTGAACAATTTTATGTAGGGTGTACGTGCACAGAACCCCTTCTTCGGCACGCCACCGCACCTTTTAATAAAAGGCGCAGTTTGGCTGGATTGCCCCGCTCTGGTTATACCAAAAGAGCCGCTCTGGTTATACCACAGAGCCAGTAAAGGGTTATACACCTTGATACATACGTAGCGCTTAAAAATGCCGCATTTATTTACTAGCACTTTAATAAAATAAAAACGTATTGTGCTTCAATTAACCTGTTCGCTGTGTCCGAATTGATGACTAAGTAGTACTGTCGTCATTCATATTTCTTTCGAACACAGCGCCGCAACCGGTAGTCACTTCGCCGTTGTCTTCTTGTGGTGTGAGACGTTTCAAATGTTTCTGTTAATATGTTTTTTTGTTAATTTTCAGTTGGGAGTAAAAAATCAGATTCTGCTTTGAATACAGTAGTGATAGTGGAAGAAAAGGATCCAAATCCAAAAATACCTCGATTAACTGTCACTGTAAGCCAAGAACGTTTCATGAAAATGGAAAAAGATATTGATAATCTGCATAAAAAACTACGCGAATTAATTGAATTACCTAGCAATGCAGCGATATTAGAAGCTATCAAGTAAGACAGTAATTAAACTAATTGTAGTGAACAGTGGCCACATGGGAGTGGGGGAAGGAGGGGGCGATCGCCTTCCCTTAGTAAGAAATCATGTATTAGATAGATAGATATTTTTATTATTAAATATTTTACATTATATTTAGGAACTAGTTTACAGATTGGAGAAGGCAACTATACTCTTTTTAAAGAACGAAGTAGAACGATGAAATTAAAATTTATATTTTAAAATTAAATAAATTTTGCAGTTAATTCAAATTTGGCGTTTCAAAATTAATGTTCTTAAAAAAGTTATAATTTAAATGCATAAAATTGCTATTATTCTTAATTTCTAAATAAATTGTAAAATATAGATAAATGAACAGTATTATAATTAAAATTAATTAAAAATAAGTTCAATAATTCTAATTTAATTTTCAAATAATTTAAATTTTAATTAAAATTTATTATTTATACAAAACTTATAAAAAATAATTAAGAAAAATATATAACATAATATTGGAAATCAGTCCGAATCATCAATGGATTCTTCTTCACCTCAAGTTTATATTTAATCGACACTATAACACAAACGTAATACGGACGTAAATACATAGAACGGCACCACAAATTATTAATTTGTCGCTCGTTGACAGCAAAGAATATGACAGTTGACAACAAAACAACTGTTGTGTTTGGTACCAGAGGCGTACGTACATTAATTCATTTTCAGACGACTTCATTTTAAAATATTTCTCTTAAAGTCTATTCCTTTGGTTTAGGTGGAACTAGATTTTCAATTCGCAGTTAATTCACTTTGCAGACAATTAGTTACTAACCGATTGAATTGAAAATCTAGTTCCACCTAAACCAAAGGACCAGACTTTAAGAGAAATATTTTCAAATGAAGTCGTCTGAAAATGAATTAATGTACGGACGCCTCTGGTACCAAACACAACAGTTGTTTTACTGTCAACTGTCATATTCTTTGCTGTCAACGAGCGACAAATTAATAATTTGTGGTGCCGTTCTATGTATTTACGTCCGTATTACGTTTGTGTTATAGTGTCGATTAAATATAAACTTGAGGTGAAGAAGAATCCATAGATGATTCGGACTGATTTCCAATATTATGTTATATATTTTTCTTAATTATTTTTTATAAGTTTTGTATAAATAATAAATTTTAATTAAAATTTAAATTATTTGAAAATTAAATTAGAATTATTGAACTTATTTTTAATTAATTTTAATTATTGAACTGTTCATTTATCTATATTTTACAATTTATTTAGAAATTAAGAATAATAGCAATTTTATGCATTTAAATTATAACTTTTTTAAGAACATATAATAACAATAATTTTGAAACGCCAAATTTGAATTAACTGCAAATTGTTATTTTAATTGTTACAAGTTACTTTTACCGATTGATTGAAGTTTTTGATTATTTTGTTCAGGAAAAGCTAACTTCAATATATAAAAAAATAGTTAATGACAACTTACAAAAATGAAAATTCCGGTTAGTTCCGCCTAATCGTTTGGAATAGACTGTAATATATATATTCTAAATTAATTTCAAATCTATTTATTCCCTGGCTTTTATATTCTAACATTATTTAAATATATACCTCCGTTTCACTTATTAGAAATAATAGGTATAGTCGGATTGCTGATAAGTGACTGTTCTTTGCTACAAGTATCGATATTCAATACTATATGCTTTCTCTGTCTATATCATTATAATTATTTGCATTCTCATAGTAACGTATAGTGACCCAAGTTGACAACTAACCTTCAAAATTATTTCAATAAAAAACAAAGCATTAGAAAGAAACAGCATGATTTGTAGATATCTTTATTAAGTAGAGCGCAAAAATAAATTTACAGCAGTACTCAAACAAACAAAATTATTAATTTTAAGGTTATAATTATAAATAAGGAAAAATTTATACTCATACGTAAATTTTGGATTATAATTTGTTGTTTATTCCAGCAGATTTTTAAGTTTGTGAATTTAATAATTGGCCGTAAGCCATATTTTAATTAATATTTATTACCAGACAATGACAGTTAAGACAAATAACAAAAAACATTGTTAAAATCGCTGAAAAATAGTAACTAGATTATTATATGAATGCACTACTTGATACATACATGTAACAGTCACCTATCAGCAATCCGACTATAGTAATACATTCACTGTAAACTTAGTTTGGACGCCTATGTTTACAAATTTCGGTTAAAATAACAGAGGCAAATAGAATAAGTCTATACAGAAATCTGCTTTTCTACAGTGTAAACTTTTCCACATTCTTACCCAATCAAAAACAAGATCGAAATAGCTCCTATCTTGCCCACTCATAGCCAATTTAGGCCTGGGAATGTTGCTAGGCAACAGCTGTTATAATGTTGTCACTGTAGGGTTATGATATTCCGTGACACTGTTATGCAGTACAATATTTATAAAAAATTATCTAGAAAGCGCTGACACGCATTTTGCTCATACCAATTTATCGATATAATAAAAATCATAGCCAACTATACGTACTTAATTTTTAATTTCATTCCAGTACAAATTATAAATATTTCAATTATGTAATGATTATTTAATTATTAAAGCTTACTACTTAACAACTCATTATTAATAAGTAATAAGCAGAGCTCGGACAAAAAAAGTTTTTCTAGGAAATTAGTCCGTTTTTAATTCTTTCGTTCATATTTTGTAACCTATGTATTTGTTTTTTGTAGTTCAAAGACATTGTTAAAATGATCCCTTAATGCGACAACTTTGGTCTATTTTAACCTACCTCGTATCTCTTACCGTTCTCGAGATCCCCATGCTTAACAAGTTATTTGGGACACCTGTATACGAACACATGAACTTTTGCTAAAACCTAATACTATATTATACAGACAGCGCTCACTTAACGTACTTAATGCGTTCCCAATGTATTGTACGTTAAGCGATTTGTACGTTAACTGGACGGTGTATTTCCATATAAATGTACATGATTACGATTTTTTCATTGCTTCTCCATGTCCGTACGAACGTACACTTTGTCCGCACGAACGTACACTTTGTCCACACAAACGTATAATCGCCGCTTTGTGAATGGGCAGTCACTGGGAATTGCTGAATTATTACAGAAATATAGGTTGAAAATATTGTAGAATTAATAGATAATTCGGACCCTGATTTGGAAAGAAGAAACGATGTAATTCGGAATCTACGCAGTAGTAGCGCTTGTTACAAAGTTATGTATCAGGAAAAGAAGAAAGCTTCAGTTTAATTAACTGTGGACAAATCTTTGACAAAAAATACCAACAATGGATAATTTTTGTATGAAATGCATATATTTATTTATTTTCTATTCATTATATTGTTATTAGTATTTTTTGTATTTTTTGTGAATAAAAAAGTACATAACATTTTATAATCTATTCAGTCATACGCCCATTTTGTTTGTCCGTCAAAATTTGCGTGTTACGGAAATCTACAAGCATTTTCGCCGACGGGTCTAAGTGAAGTGTGTACGTTCGTGAGGATATTTGTACGTTCGTGCGGACATATTGCCAAAATATATCTGTCCGTAACATCGAACGTACGTTAAACGGCCGTACGTTAAGTGAGCGCTGACTGTAATTAATTTGTGTTGTAGAGGAAATTCTTCGGAAAACCCAGTTGTGGATATGTGGCAGGCTTTGCATATGTTCAAAAGAATAGAATCTGCAGAACAGGGAATGGAGAAGTTAGCCAGCATGTTAGAAGATTTCGTCAGAGGTGTAGGAATTGAGGGTGTTGGTGAGGCATCTTTTGAGAAAGGTACATTTATTTTATTTTTACAAGTATAGTTAGTTAAGAGTAACAAACAGCAAAAACAACTGAAAATACATTAACTTGGCTAAAGAAGAACGCTAAATAAATAATAAATTTGCATGTCAAAACTTGATCTTTGATGTCAATGGCCAGTTCACTAATTCTTTTTTAGACGCACATACATGATTCGTTTTCACAAAACTACTGAAATTTATACGCAGATTAATTACCTCCTTAAAATCCTAAAAATCCCCCCCCCAGGGGGAATTCCACCTCGGTTGAGAACCCCTGGTCCAAAGGTTTCATATTCTTTTTCATATTTATGTTTTGATTTAGTTGGCAACAAACTTTTTGTTGCTTTTTGTGTATTTATGTTGATATATTCGGGCATTTCTTGCATATTTATTTTTTATATTTATTATAGGTGAAAGCACTATATCAGCAAGTGAAGGCAAGAAGCCAACGCTTACGGCCTCGAAAGAAGGGATATTTGGTGAAGTGTACCGAAGACTTGAAATATTGGAGAAATATTGTGGCTTAAAGAGTGGTCAAGGATCAAGAGGATCTACTGCTGGTTCTGCAGAACAGGCAGAAGATGCTGATGACGACGTAGAAGGTAATAACGACAATATTTACAAATTACATTGCCGATAATGGGAAACCAGTCGCAACAAAATTGCAGATTCATATCTAAGAACAGTGGTTCCCAATCTCATAAAACTGATAACTCATTTCAACTGTTCGCTGGACATAATTCTACAGAGCGTTCATAAATGACTGATAGGCGTTTGAATTTCCCACTCTTTGGTTAATTTTATAGATTGGAACTTATACTTGGCGCATATGGAAAAAGTTACACAGGCAAATTAATGAGTCATTGACAAAGCAATTTATTAATAACCTACATTTGCAATTGTTTATGAGGTTTATTTTTTGCTTACCAATGAAATAATGTATAATAGTAGCAATAAGGAGAGCCTTTTCTGATACTAAATACACTATAAATTGTCAATGATAGACAACTGTCAATGTCAAATCATATCCGTTTCTATGTTTATAATGAAATGAGTCATGTACAGTCAGGGTACAAAAGGCTGGGAATGAAAATTACTAACACAGCAATGCGCTGAATTCAAACGCCTACCAATGATTAATCAATTTGCGGGGCCCGGTGCAAGATATTCGTGTGGGGCCTATATTATTATTTTTTTTTATCTTATGGATAATAGAATATATATATATATATATATATATATATATATATATATATATATATATATATATATATATATATATATATATATATATATATTGGATAATTGGTTCTTGACGAGTATTATATGAAATAAAACGCAGGTTCTCTTTTATTCGTCAGTTTATTTAAAATAGTTCTTGTCAATTTATAAAATATGAAACGTTTCGTGCATGGGTAAAAAATGGTTAAAAACTGTGACACAGTTTTTAACTTCGAGTCGACTACTCTGGTGATTTTATTTTATCTGATTGACTGACTGAAGATGTGCATACTACCCATGCACGAAACGTTTCATATTTTATAAATTGACAAGAACTATTTTAAATAAACTGACGAATAAAAGAGAACCTGCGTTTTATTTTATATATATATATATATTAGAAAAAGCTTTTATTCTTATATGTTAATTATTGCCAAGACTAAAATATCAATCAATAAGTTAATTATACAAAAAATCAATTATCAAAACCAAATCAGGTACAAAAAAATCATATTACAAACAATAAAAAAAAACTGTTTTTACACTCGTTTTAGAGCATGCTTTATTGCAAATTCTGCTATAATATCATCGTATAATATACTTTTAGCCATATCAATTTCTATAGATAAGATAGACAAACATGAAAATCTTTCCTGGGATATAGTTGACCTCAAATAGTTTTTTATAATAGATAATTTGGAAAACGATCTCTCTGCAGATGCAACAGTTACTGGCATAGTTAATGCAATTTTTAATGATGTTATAAAGTTAGGATAAAGTTCAGAAATATTATTGTTATATATGTATTGAAGTATCTCCAACATGGAGCCCAACTGATCAGGAAGGATTTGACGGCACATTTTAATTTCACAAAATAAATCTGTGCCGTCGACATCACTCTCTAGTGCTATATGTAAATCATTGCAACATTTTAAAAGATCGTTCTCCTGTAAACTCTTTAAATCATTTGAATTATATAAAAATTACAATTTATTATTACAAGAATTACAAACAAATTTTCGAGAATCTTTCTCCGAGTGAATTTATTGCTTTATCAATTATTATTAGGAAATAATTAATTCGGAATTGTTCCTCCCCTGAAATTTCCTCCTCGTCTGAACCTTCATATGTAAATTGCTTTTTTTTCTTTGCGATACGCTTCATTCTAAATTCAGCTTCCACATTTAATTCATTCGCTAAGTTTTTAGCATTCTTCAGAGATGATGAAAAGCCAGTTATTCGATATTCTTTAAAAAAACTTAGCAATGATTTTAAATGAGAATTTGCAATACCAATATCCATCGACTTATTTTGAAATATTTTGCTAACAATATTAACTTGACCTAATATGTCATACCATACAACTAAGCTTACTAAAAATTCGAAGGAAACCAGTTTGTTAGCGAGTGATTTCATTTCTGACTTAGTCGTTTGGTCATTAGTATTTTGACTCACTTCTTGCAAAGCGCTATGAAAATTTTTAATTTGATACCTGACAGCTTAACGCTTTCAAAACTGCACTCCCATTTGGTATCTGATAGCGGTTTAGGTGTAAGTTGTTTAACAAATTGTTTTAGTTTGTCCCAGCGTTTAGTTGAAGACGCAAAACAATTGTATATTTTTTGAAGTACTCCAAAAATGATGTTGCTTCAGCTGATATTTTCGTTAAATCTCCAAGGATCAAATTTAAATTATGGTTTCCACAAGAAACATATTTCGCTTTATATTTTTTTCGTGTGATATGTGCTTGCATTCCTTCGTAAATTCCTTTCATATTTGCTCCGTTGTCGTAGCCTTGTCCTCGACAGTCAAGTAAATTTAATTCTTCCTTTTCTAAAATTGTTTCAATCTCTTCTGCTAAGCCTTGTCCTGTTGTGTCAGTAACATTTTTGAAACATATAAATTTATAAAATGACATGATAAACTTATAAAATTTTATTGTTAATCGTACTGTCACAAATATTAATTTTTGCACTGCACCTCCATCGTATAAGGAACGCGCGCGGTAGTCAGTGATGGGATCTAAAGGCGTGGGGCCTCAATAGGCACGAGGTCCATGCGGGTGCACCGTCTGCACCGCCTTTCGGCCGGCCCTGCAGAAAGGCATGTGAACAATTAATTAGAAAAATATCCATGATACCAAAATTGTAATTAACTTTTCTTAATTGTAAGCTTTCTAATTTGTATGTTCCCTAATTTTTGTGAAGAATTGCGATAAATTTAAATGTTGAAGTGTTTTTTTATTTGTTTCCTGTAAAATTGAAGTACTGACAGCAGCCGAATCTGGTGGTAAATGGCAGGAACAGATAAATAACCTTAAAACAAGTATACTAACTCTGGAACATGAAATGAGTAGCTTAAAGAAGGCATTAGGAACAGATGACCTTTCTGAAGGCATAAGAGAGATGTTATCCTTGAATCAAAAAGCATGTAAGTACAAGTATAAATAGATTTAATTATGATTTTAAAGTTGTTATGGAATATATGCCATTGTAGGCAGAGTTGGGCATTTTGTTACTCGATTAAATGAATAATGAGTAATGATTATGATATTCATTATTCCTGATCGAGAGTGATGAATGTAATTCATTAATCGTTACTTTTGCTTATTTGGGAGTAAATTACTCATCACTCATCATTCATTACTCGAGTATTATTATAGAAAATTGTCAATTCTTACGGCCTAGAGAATGGATAATGCAATAGGTACAATGTAGCGGTTTTCTTAAAGGTGGAAAATTATTAAAGTTAAATTATGTTTCGAAATCACGTTGCCTCTTTTATAAAAATTTGGTGTACTGAGGATTTTATGTGTAAGAGTGTAAGTGTGCCTGCAATGTTTCATACACAGTATTCGTAAATCGATCAATAGGGGATAGGCATGATTTTTTTTTATTTTTTTATTATATTCCTCTTGTTGTATATAAACATAAAAAACAGTTTTTAATTTTTTTTTTTTTAATTTGAAGGCTTTAAAAAATCAAAAATGTATGTAGCGCGCGAAAACGACGTGTGACGTCATAATCCTTTCTAACTGACGCATGAGACTACTAGCCAATCCAGCGAACGGTTGTTTATGCAGCGAACATAGTCTGTTGTGAATTATTTGTTTGTGTAACTTTTATAGGTTATGTAAAGGAGAGTGATTTTAATTAAAATAAAGTTTAATTCTATAAAAACAATTTATACATGTTTACCGAATTAAATTTTATATTAAAATATGGAATATCCAGGCCCCAATACTTCGAAACATTATCGAAAATATTGTTCAGTACCGATGTGCACAATTAGTTCAACTAGAAATCCAAAAAAACTATTTATATCATTACCTAATGGCGAAAAACAACAGAAAAGGCGAAATTTGTGGCTGAAAACTATGAGGCGAAATAAAACCGATATTTCAGAAAAAAGTAAACTTTATGTTGTGTGCATAAATGCATCAATGTTGGGTAAATTATCACTCTGAGCCCTAACAAAATCTTTATCTGCCATTTTAATAGTAAATACGTGAAAAATTGTTTAAAAACAAATACAAAACTCTCGAACAATACAATACACACACGTGTGAAGATTATGTTGTAGCCATAGAAAAAAGTTCTTGTGGTTGTAGCTGTCTGTATCTGTGATGTGAAAACCCTATCGTTTGACGTCATACTCAGTCGTTTCTACTCGGCAACCTTCGCCCCGTGCTCGGAATATTTCAAATTTACAATATTTTAATTAAAAAATTTGGCTATAATGTTAATTAAAATGTGATTTTTGTTTTGTTAGGTGACATAACTAACATTAACATATCAAAATAATGTAGTTTTAAGGAAATACAAATTTTATGCGTATCCCCTATTGGGAAAACCTAACATCTACACAGTATTAAGTACAATTTTACAAAACTACAGACGAAAACTCAGCTGTGGTCACCACAGGACCGACCGCCATCACAAAGTACTTGTATAAAATACATTCTAGCAGCAGAGTAGTTATTATTATTACGTTGACAATTTCATAATGTGTACCGTTTTACCATAACTATGAAATGACGTCACAGTTGAAAAACTCGCCTTGTTAGGTTAAAAAAAAGTTAGGTTATATCGAACAACTTCTAAAAATATATTGAAACCCTACATTTTGTGTCTCTTTCTATCCCATAGAAATAGAAGAGAGCTCGAAACAATAATGGGTGTGGCCTTTCATGTTTTTTCTCATTCCAATTTCATGTGTTAAAAAGAGATGAAAATTACATATTTTGTATCTCTTTCTATCCCATAGAAATTGAAGTGAACTCCAAACAATAATGGGTGTGGCCTTAACAACGATTGAGCAATCCAATTTCAAACTGGCAACATTGAAAAAATGTACCAACATTAAATAAATAAATGTACTAACTGAGTTATGGATTGATGTTGATTAAAACATATCATAACGTTGGTACTTAAATTAACCAAGTGTGACGTCATCTCATAGTTATCGTAAATCGACTTTATTTATAATTTACGATAACCATGGAAACGTATACACAAAAAATACAAATTACAAAAAAAAAAAAATGTCTCAAATAAAAGTTGTTAGTTATTGCTTTTATAGTAACTTTTGTTAAATAAATGTTTTCGAAATATTTCTCTTTTGTGAAATATTCACATCTTAAAACCGACATGAGTAAACTCCCATTTCTAGTTAACCGATTTTTACCAAAAGTTCATCAACTCGTGCCAACTGATGTCAAAAGCTTAAATATGAAGTTTCATAAAAATCCTTTTAGCCGAATTTGCTCGGCACGTGTACACAGACCGACAGACAGACAGACATACATACAGACAGACAAACAGACAGACAGACCGACAGACATCATGCTAAAAATAGTCAAAACGTTATGTAGGGAACTCAATTCAAATTAAATGTCAAAATGTCGAAATGTCAAAATGATTGTTGGTAAAATGGCTGCTGGTGTTGTCCGTTTAGAACAGGGGTACTCAACCTTTTCATACCTACCGCCCACTTTAGCATCTCTATTGGTAGAAAAAATTTCATACCGCCCATTTGTTATATAATAATAATAATAACTTTAGTTAAAAATTTAGCTGCAAAAATCTTTATAAAACAACTTACTGCATCATCTCTTATTATTAAACACAACAAATATACATGCACCAAAACGTGGCAACGTTGGATGTCACAAAGTACCCTGTGTAACACAGTACCCACACTTCCCTTACCCGTAATTTTTGAGTAGAGGTTTAATGAAAACATGTAGTTAAATTTATCTTTTTATTTATACTTTGCATACATAGAAGTATGAAGTCTATTTTTTTTTTTTTTTTTTTTTATTTTTTATAAAACCATTTATTTAACAAAAGCTTACAACTAGTTAACAATATTTGTCAATAGTTAAGTATCGAAATAATATTATCTCATTAACTTAAACTTCCTTACATGTACAGAGTTAAACAATAATATTCATTTTTTATATTTTTACATTACAGTGTGAAACATAGGAAAAATACAGAGTAAAACCTATATAACAGAAGCAAAACTTAAATGGTATTGTTTGACTTTAAATTAATAGTATGTGTTTAGTTAATTTATGTTTATATTTCTTGAATGGCAGTTTGTCCTTTTCATAGTTTCCTATTTTTTTAATTAAAGGGTTATGATTAGCGAGACACTTAGTAAAGAAATTTTCCGTCCTCTTAAATACGTAGTCTTTGATATATTCAATACTGAGTTCTTCATGTATTTCAATAACTTTTTTATATCTGGGGTAATTTCCAATAATTCGAAGACATTTGTTTTGAATTATCTGTATTTTATGATAATTTGTGTCACAGGTGTTACTCCAGACTGGACATGCGTATATTAAGGAAGGTCTAATTACTGTTTTGAAGAGTAGCATCTTGTTTTCTGAGGTCAGTCGCGATCTTCTATTTAATAGTGGGAACAGAGTGCTCATTTTTGATGTTGCATTTTGACATACGTGGTTACAGTGCTGGGTATAATTAAGTTTACTATCAAGATGGAGTCCTAGATATTTGATTATCGGGGACCATTCAATGTTGGAACCCTGAATACTGACATTTTTATTAAGTATCGGTCTTCGTTTTGTGAAGAGTATGGCTTCTGTTTTTGTTTCGTTGATCTTAATTTTCCATCGTGACATAAATTTTAACAATTTTGATAAAGCTTTTTGTAGTCTATTTATTATAGTATCCGTTCTCCACGATTGGGTAGATATAGCAGTATCATCCGCAAATAAGGAATAATTCACGTTTTTCAGTTTTGGTATATCGTTAATATATATACAAAACAGAATGGGGCCTAGAATTGATCCCTGTGGGACTCCAGCTGCTATTAACCTTTTCGTTGATTCAGACTCGCCTATGCTAGTATGGAATAATCTACCGTGTACGTATGAATTAACTAGGTGTATAAGGTAGACCGGAAGTTTCATTTTTATCAGTTTAAAAATAAGTCCTTTGTACCATACAGTATCAAAAGCCTTTTCTATGTCGACGGTTACCACCCCTGTGTATTTGTTCGTATTGAAACTGTGGGTGATATTGTCTGCTAGTCGAGCAAGTTGGGCTGATGTTGAGTGTGCTTTTCGAAATCCAAATTGTTCAGCTATTAATATGTTCTTTTCTTCTAAATGGTCATTTATCCTTTTGAGATAAGTTTTCTCAGCAACCTTACTTAAAGTGCTCAGTAGGCTTATCGGTCTATAGCTAGATGGAAGGTCAGCAGGTTTATTAGGTTTTTTGACCGATATTACCTTAGCATGTTTCCAAGTAGTAGGGAAGTGAGACATAGTCATAGTTGCATTTATGATGCGACAAAAAAGTATTATTGCATGTCGTGGTAATTGCTTGAGTAAGCGGCTATTAATGTTATCGTGTCCAGGAGATTTTTTGTTTTTCAATTTTTGGATTATGGTCCAGACTTCCTTCGGGGATGTTATCTTTACTTCTTGTAAATTAATAGAATTTTTGTTAAAGAATGTCTTTACTTCACGACATATATTTCTTGTAAAATGTATATTTCCAAGTTCCAAATTCTGTTTATGCACCTTTTCATATTGGTCTGCTATAATATTGGCTTTTTCTTTATCGGAGTAGCCATAAGTGCCATTATTTTGTATTGGTGGGATAGGTGTGGCTCTCTTGGTAAAATGTTTCGTTACTTTCCACAAGTTTCCTTGTTGTGGGTCTAATGAAGAAAGAAATGTGTTCCAACTGTTGTTTCTTGTCCTCGTAACTTGCTCTCTGACTAGGTTGTTTAATTTGTTATACATTTTACGATGTAAGTTGTTCCTGGTAACTTGATATTTCTTTCTGAAATAATTTTTTAGTTTTATTAAGGCTTTATCAGCGTCTGGTAGCTCTATATGGTTAGCTGAGATTTCACATTTTGGAATATTGTTGGTCGCAGCGATCTGGATTACTGAAGTTAAATTATCTAAGAGAGAATCTATATCGTTAACGGTAATTGATGGGAGCGTTGCTAGGAAGGCGCTGCTCTATTTCTTTTCGGTACATATCCCAATTTGCTTTGTTGTATTGATACAAATAAGACTTTTTATTTTGCTGTGGAACATCTCCAATTTTTATAAATACCGGATTATGATCTGAGCTCAGAATGGTTTTTGTGATAGGCTTTGTTGTATTTAAGTTCCTTTTAGTTATTGCTATGTCTAGAACACTCGGTCTTCCTCTATTGTTGGAGGGGTAAAAGGTTGGTTCATCGGTGGCAATTACTCTCAGGTTTAGATTTTGTTCGATTAGCTTATTAATAATATTCCCGTTCTTGTTATTTTTGGGGCAGTTCCATGCTACATGTTTGCAGTTGAGATCCCCAATGATTATTGTTTTATTGCCTAGTGCTAACAAATTTGTTATGTCCTGGCTAGTAATGGGAGCTTTAGGTGGGATGTACACTGATACAATGTGTATTGGTTCTCTATTTGTAAATACTTTTAAACATACTGCATCTATTTCTGGCCTAATGTTGACAAGGAGGTGATATTCATGTTTAATATTTTTCTTAATTAAAATAGCCGATCCACCCCCATAATTATCCCTATCTTTTCGATAAACACTGTAACCACGGATTTTTAAATTTAGGTTTGCATCAAGGTGAGTTTCTGTAATGGTTGCAACATCCACTTCTTCTGCTTCTAGCTCGTGTTGGAGCTCTAAATGTTTGTTGGAGATTGAGCGAGCGTTCCAGTTCATGACTGTAAGATGAGACTTTTTGTTATTAAGCATTATCCAAATAGCGAAACTGCAAAATCTACGACAATCATTAATTTACTTATACCATCTGGAGCTGCGTTTAGTCTTGCCAACAAAGTTTTAATGTTTCTAATAACATTTTGTAAATTAAAATTTGATGTTAGACTTTTAATCATACTTATGACTTCAGAAATGCCAGACAGTGAGTTGTCGTTTTGGGTTCTTGATGGGGAATGTGAGGGCCAGATTGGTACTTGGGTATTCATTTGGGCTGGATTATTTCTAAGGGGAGGAAAGGAACTCGATGTAGGTAGGGTTTGTCTAGGGTTGGCTGGAGGTATGCGTCTGGTGTTAATTGATGGTCGATTTGGGCACTCTCTGAAGCTAGCAGTATGTGATCCACCACAGTTAGAACATTTAGGGGTTTTGTCCTTATTTACGCAATCCTTTGCCTGATGTTGCTCTCCGCAAACGACACAGTGTGGGGTTTTAGTGCAGTTCAGGGCGATGTGTCCAAATGATTGACATCGATAACATTGGGTGACACCACTTCGTTTTATTTTCTGCCACTGGATAATGCAATAACAAATTTTTCGATGTTCTATCACTGTTCTTACATCCGTACCTTTTTCAAAAGTCACCATGAAGAGCGGGTAAACATGTACTATTTGATTATTTTCTTTTTTGGTGATTTGCACCACCTTCAACACTGGCAATTTTTTTTCTTTTAAGTCAGCAATTATTTCATTAGTCGTAATGTTTGGTGGGATGTTTTTCAGGACTAATTTAAGCTCCCTTTCAGGTGCTGGCGTCTTTGTTGAGTATTGTATTTTGGCTTCGTCTAATTCTTTCCTAACGTATTTATAATCTAATAAATTATTAGTAATTAGTATTAGTCTTTTGCCTTTAAATTTTACTTCCAATTCCTCGTTCATGTGGCTCTCAAGGTCAGATATAGTCTTAACATGGTTATCAAAGTAGCTATATACTATGATAGATGGAATTCTAACCTTCTTAACAGTACTATTTGTTGCCTGAACTGGTTCAATTTCAGAGCTATCTTCTTCATCTTCGCTGAGGCTGTCGTAAGTGTTGCTAGTTGGGACGTTGTAAATATAACTGGGGGTAGCCTTCTTAACATTTGGCTGCAGTTGTTTTTTGGCAGTCCTCTTTTTAGAAACAGAAGGGATGGATTGAGGGTCCACCCCTTTTATCACTGACATTTAAAAGGATGTTTTAAATACACTGAACGCATTTATTATTAATTTTTATTCAGATTATAAAAATATCAGTACACTGGGAGGCAGGCACGTGCCGCAGGCACCGGCAAAACTATGTATATACTTGCACAAACACAAGGTCACTTTGTATCACTACGATGTGCACTCTTGCATGGTTGTCACAAGACTGAAGTCTATTGAAATTACATTTAGTTAATTAAATTATTAATGAGATCCTTGAGGCTGATGCTGCGAAACTAAATATTGGATATCTGGTTCAATTTTTGTAAGGAACAAACGAAGGTCTCCTCTTTCGGAAATATTCAGACGGTTTCTTTCTTTGGTTTGTTTCAAACTTATGCGCGGGCGATAAAAATTGTATATTTTGAGAAATTTAATTATAAACAGTAAATAATTTTATGAAAACTTAATGAAAATGTTTTTCAATAATGCTATGAATTTTTTTTAAATAATACTTTAAAAAATTTCCATTTTAATGTTTTTAAAACGTCAATTAAATTAAAAAAAAAAAAAAACGGAAAGTAGCCAGCATTGGATAAAATCCCTACCGCCCACTAAAAAATTCCTACCGCCCACTAGTGGGCGGTAGGGACCAGGTTGAGTACCACTGGTTTAGAAGCTGATGTTAGTCTCGTTCTTGCCCCGGCTTCTCCAGGATTAGTCGAACCATCCCAGGAATCCGCACGAGGCGAACACGTGGAGAAGTCCTGTAGATAACACTTACATCTCGTCTTGGTGACTTGAACAGCTGGGCTGGTCCTTAGGTATCGTGATGCGGACTGATGACTGGTCACAAGAATGACTTGACTACCGCGACTCTATTCCCTAAGACCATTTAGTAACTGTTAACCAGGACACTATGACGTCAGGTCCTGTCTCAATTGTTTTGGAAACATTAGGCGTTTTCTAAACCCTATCCGATACATATATGACGTCATTGATTTAATCTGATAGCTACGAACCTGTTCGCAAACTTTTTCTTTGATCAGATACAAAATTATCTACGTTCGCAAACCTACAATAACTATCTGATAAACGCGATCGGATAGCAATATTTCAATCCTACAAAATAGTAGGATTCATTTCAGATTAAATAACCTAAAAAATTGTTTGATGTGTATGTCATTTTGGGTTTTTGACTTTAATCTAAAAAAATTTACCGATTATAACTATTGGACATGCTCTTTTTTTCGATGATGATGTATGATGATACTGACGAAAATAATATGGTAATGCTATTTTTAAACCGCAAAGATAAAAAGAAGAGAATTACAGTGGAAAACTATGAAAATATTATTTATCGTTATTCGTTAAGATCTTACAAATCGTCAAGTTTAAATAAAGAATAAAGTCGTAAGTGCTGCCATCTAGACAATAGAACTCTAAAACTCTAAACAATCCTGTCCGCAAAGGTCCATTAAGAAGTTATTTGGATCAAGCGATTAATATTAGTTCGCAAACTGACTATCTGATAAACAGTAATCTGATAAATTCTATCCGATTGAATTTCGTGACGTCATTTATTTATCGGATACGCGATCGGATTGAGGTTTGCGAAAACGGCTATTATTCATTTGTGTCATTGTTGGCAGGAATTAAAAGACCATAGTCATCACAATTGAATAATGTTTATCAACACATTAGAATGTAGTTCAACACTTATGTTGGCAAACACGCAACACCCTGCACATTCTTTAATTCCCAAAACGTACGTCAGCAACCTTGACCTACACAGACTTAAAGGCTGCTCAAGGAATTGGAACGTTAGCTGTAATTTGATCAAGAGTAGGTAACTGAAAATGTTCCCGTTTGATGGCTAAATTTAAATTTTTGGGATCCAAACAAATTCTTAATGAATCGTCTTTTTTGCGAACAACGACTAAAGAATTGACCCATGCTGTCGGCTCGGTGACTTTCTCAACTATTTTTAATTTTTCTAATTTATTTAATTCTTCTTTAACTTTATCTTTGATCGCTAGCGGGATTTTTCGCGGAGCATTAACAACCGGCCTAATTTTCTCATCGACAGTTATATGACACGGTTCAACTTTTACACAGCCTATTCCTGTAAATATACCAGAATAATTTTTTAAAAAATCTATCTCGTCGATAGCAAAAACTCTTTTTATTAAATTTAGTTGTTGGCACGTTTCAATACCTAAAACTGGTGGAATATTTTTAACATTCACAATATAAAAATTTATTAACTGTAAACTGTTTCGAAACTGACATCTCAAAGTTATTTTACCTAATGTGTCAAGTGTCAAACCCGAATATGAAGTTAATCTAGTATTTGTCACATTTAATAAATTTTTATTAATATTTAGTTTCTTAAATACATCTATAGGAATACAGTTAGCCTGTGCTCCTGTATCGATTTTGAAATTAATTAATTCATTATTTATTTTTAGTTGACAAGACCAATGCTTTTGCAATTCATTGTTTTCTAAGGAACCAATGAAAACTTTGTTATTATCATTAATTTCACAATCGGAAGTATCACTACTACAGTGCGAATTTTCATCAATGTTATGCATAAATTTATTTTGATTCCGGCAAAATTTTGCAAAATGATTGAAACCATTACATTTGTAACACTTTTGCCTAAAAGCGGAGCACTTAAAATTTGCATGAAAAACACCACATTTACCACACTCACGAAGTTCTTCGTTTGGGCTCGGCTTTCTCCAAGTTTCCTTCGGTTTGAATCGGCTGAAGTTGGCGGACTTGAACGTCCTCTCTGCGACCTTTGATGACGTCGATGGTCTCTGGCGTGGACACGAAATTGCATGTAACTGCTGCTCGGTTGCGGCTATTTCCCGCGATTGTTGTCTGGAAATTTCCATGGCCCGGCACATGTTTAGGGCTTTTTCCAAGTCCAAATCACTTTCGCCAAGTAGTTTTTCGCGTAGTTTACCATCGCGAACACCACAAACTAGGCGATCTTTTATTAAACTGTCCATTAGATCACCGAATTCACAATTTTTAGCCTTATTTTTTAGATCGGTAACGTATTGATCGATATTTTCGTGTGACTGTTGGTCTCTCACAAAGAACTGATGTCTCACATAGGTTAAGTTTTTTCGCGGTTTAAAATAGTTTTCAAATTTATTTAAAAGCGCGTTCACTTTACCTTTTTCAGTTTCACTAAACTCAAAAGTTTGATGAATATCGAAGCACTCTTCTCCGATATAGTGTAAAAGCACGGCACACTGCGTTGCTTCCGGCTTTTTATTAATTTCACTAGCAATTATATAATTTTCAAATCGCATACGCCACTTGGTCCAGTTAACTTCCACGTTCCCTTCAAGATTAAGAGGGAGTAACGGCGTTTTATCCGTCATTATTTACTATTTTAAATTACTTATCGTTAATTATTTGATTTTTATTAACCTGACTGCGCCATGTAAAATGTAATAGGTTACGTAAATGATACACATGTATACTGCTTGATAGTTCTTTATTAACTGCCTATGATGTGGTCTAGGCTCGTCTGCCTAGGTCCGTACCTTTATCTTGTACATACATTACAGCCTACAATTATAACATAATTGTGATAATATTGTCCTAGACATCCAGCATTCTGTTGGCTTCTTACATTTATTATATCCTGAAATATGTAAAAATGCACATAACTTTTAATTTATAGTGGCATTACAAGTTGAAACAAAAGAGGGTAGTATTGAAGCAGAAGAGGAATCTTTAACAAAAATAGGAGGAATAGAAGAAAAACTAAACGCATTAGACGAAAGTCTTAATACTACTATCAATACTTTACAAGTGCAGCTAATTGATATTGAAAAGGAACTAGGGGCCCTACAAGAGAAATTAAATATTAGTAGCAGTGGAGCAGTTTGTGGACCACCAAATATAGGACTCAACGAAATGTTTGACACAATACAACGGATTCAGCAAGACTTGGAAGACTTGATTGCTAGCAATGCTAAGTTGAGTGAGGATCAAGAGAAACGAAGGGAAGATGTAGACGTAAGTATTTTAGAAAAAAAAAGAATCACTCAGCTTTTTGGACAATACGTCTATTTTAGAAGCACAACGTTTCGCTAAACCATTGGTTACATACATAGATCTGAACCGTAAATGTACGAAAGGAATTTTGGATCAGATTGTGTTTTTGGAAAATATTGTAGTTTTTGTGTTTTTGACAAATTATTATTTTTGTATTCCATGGCTAATAATGTTATGGATTTTTTGTACTTATGGCTAAGGTAGTGTACGTATTCTTTTGAAATTAGAAATATAATAAACTCTGCCTACTATCATACGTTATAATTCACCCTATTGTATTAAATTATTTTAGTTTTGTGGTTTTAAGGTATCGAATAGGAACAAATCATTTATATTAGGTTGTGTAACAAATTCCCGCGTTTTTTGTATTTTATCTTTTTCCCGCAATTTTGTGTTTTGTTAGGTTAAGTTTATGTATGCATTCTTAAGTGTTTTTCGTGCTCTATAAACTTATCTGCTTTAATTTTCGGAATTAATTGATTTTAATTGAATTTGAGGCTTTTGAAATGGAAGTTCCAGGAGGTAAAAAAAGTCATTTTCGACATCTGCACTATTTTGCCTTTCGTCGTGGCCAAAAAGCTACGGAAGCAGCTCGCGACATTTGTGACGTATATGGAGTAGATGCTATAGCTCGGAAGACCGCGCAAGATTGGTCTTCCGTTTAAAAATGGCAATTTTGACCTTGGTGATGCACCTCGCTCCGGCCGACCTCCCGACTTTGACGATGATCGTCTCAAGATGTTTTTGAAGGAAGATGGTCGTCAAACAACACGAGAGTTGGCCGAAAAGATGGAATGTTCCTTTACTACCATCGCTAACCATCTTTACTCCATGGGCTTTACTCAAAAACTTGGGAATTGGGTGCCACATAACTTGAGCGATGGCCACAAGATCTCAATGATCTCAAATGGGAGATTCTATCGCATCCGCCATACACTCCGGACCTTGCGCCAATGGATTATCACCTTTTCCGCTCCATGTCGAACCAAATGAGGGACGTACCCTTCGCTAACAATGAAGACCTCAAAACCTGGTTCACAAACTTCTTCAACACAAAATCAAAAGATTTTTGACGAGACGGCATCAACAAGTTAGTCGATAGGTGGGAACAGGTTGTAAATAATGATGGAGAATATATTATTGATTAATTTGTTACTATAATTATTGTTTTCTTCAATAAATCTTATAAAATAAAAACTCGGGAATTTATTACACAACCCAATAGTAGTGAAATACTTATAAATCAAATAAGACATTGTTAATAGCGAGAAATACATTACTGAAACTGAAAAAAAATGAGCCATCCACCAATATATTTCTTATTAATTTAATTAAGGCTAAGATACGAAGCAAATGCAGAAAAAATTGTTGGGATTTTACAATTTAAATTTTATTGTGACGAAGTTTTCGCAAATTATTTAAATTTAGTTTAAAAAATTAAATGAAAGCTCTTAATACTCAAAGAATAAAAATGGTTATCAAAAAACTGTTGATTTTGATCTGATTTTAAAAAATAAATTCCTAGACATCCAGCTTTCTGTTGGCTTCTTATATTTAAATACAAAAAAACCCTGAAATGGTAAAAATTCATACTTTTTTTTTTTGGTTATTTGTAGGCGTTAGTCGAGGAAATCGAACTCATAAAGACATCTAAAGCTGACAGAGAAGATCTGGAAGATGCCCTGGCCGACAAGGCCGATGCTTATCATATGAACAGAAAGGTGTCACACGACCAGTTCGATGCTGCTTGCGATGATCTTACTAAAGGAATTGAAGATGCCTTCGCTAAACTCATACAACAGGTAATAACTCGTCTTGGAACATAATTTTTAATTATCCTGAGAAATTGTTTCCTTATAAATTGATAGAACTCGTTATGTCAGTGTTTCCCAATCTTTTTACTCTCGTGTCACATATTCCAAAGAAGAAAAATTTCGCGGCACACCTACGTAGTCAAAGAAGAAGAAATTTATAACGCTAGTTTTTTACCGACCGCCAACATATATAAGGGAGGTATTGTGAACATACCGATTTTGACTATTTTTAGCATGATGTCTGTCGGTCTGTCTGTCTTCCTGTCTGTCTGTCTGTTGGTCCGTGTACACGTGCAGAGCAAATTCGGCTAAAAAGATTTTTATGAAACTTCATATTTAAGTTTATGACATCAATGGCACGAATTGACCAACTTTTGGTAAAAATCGGTTAACCAGAAATGGGAGTTTACTCGTGTCGGTTTTAAGATTTTTGCGAATATTTCATAACAGAGTAATATTTCGAAAAAAATTATTTAACAAAAGTTGCTATAACAGCAATAAATAACAACTTTTATTTGAAACATTTTTTGATAAAGCAGCATAAATTAAACAAGTACTTTGTGATGGCGGTCGGTCCTGTGGTGGCCACAGCTGATTTTTTTTTTTTACCGACCGTCAACATATATAAGGGAGGTATTGTGATCATACCGATTTTGACATTTCGAGATTTCGATGGATCTCCACGAATTGAGGTCCCTACATAACATTTTGAATATTTTTAGCATGATATCTGTCGGTCTGTCTGTCCGTCTGTCTGTCCGTCTGTCTGTTCGTCTGTCTGTCCGTCTGTCCGTCTGTCTGTCTGTCCGTCTGTCCGTCTGTGTACACGTGTAGAGCAAATTCGGCTGAAAGGATTTTTATGAAACTTTATATTTAAGCTTCTGCCATCAATGGCACGAGTGGATCAACTTTTGGTAAAAATCGGTTGACTAAAAATGGGAGTTTACTCGTGTCTATTTTAAGATTTTTGTGAATATTTCACAACAGAAAAATATTTCGAAAAAAATTATTGAACAAAATTATTATAAAAGCAATAACTAATAACTTTTATTTGAGACGTTTTTTGATAAAACGAAAAATTTTGAATAATTTCTGTAAAATTTTTCGAAATTTTTCTCAATTTTTTCATACTTATAAGTAACGTTTCCATGGTCATGATAAATAATATCTCTGTTAGAAAATATTAGGCCAAGTTATTTCTACTCTGCTGCTAGAATGTATTTTATATAAGTACTTTACGATGGCGGTCGGTCCTGTGGTGGCCACAGTTGATTTTTTTTATTTAAGATTTCGCGAACTCTTAAATTATTTTATATTCACAAATATTTTTTTAATTTAAGTTTTAAAACAGCAAAACATTATGGGCCACCCTATACTTTTTAGGTCTATACTACGCAAAAACTCCGTAGTACTGAGGAAAGAAGTATAATCTAGAATAGACTTAACAGGACTAAATGTCTGAGGCGCCTGGAGTAATTGTTCCATTGCTTCATGCCATAGCCCTGGATAAGAGTTAAACATAAGTTTGTTGGACTACAGAAAAAGATGTTGAGGACCGCACTTACTGACTATGGAGAGTATACAGGTGCGCGGCCAAAATCCGGACAAATTAATCAATTTTTTCAAACTATATTTTTTATTGTAAAAATGAAAAAGTTAACAAAAATTTTCTTGCCAAATAATGTGCAACGTCATAGAGAAGAAATTTATTCAATGTATCCCCCACTTGTTTGAATAACCGCCTCCAATCGTGGTCTGAAGCGTTCGCATGCACGTTGTAATGCGTTACGGTCCATATCATTGAAAGCTGCTTTAATAGCGGCTTGAAGTGATGCTACATTTGGATTTTTGGACTTATTCGTGACTCTTTCAATCACGCTCCATACATAAAAGTCCAAAGGATTCAAATTAGGGCTGTTGGGAGGCCAGAATTCTTTTGACCAAAACATGTCAACATTGTCCGACAACCAGTTTTGCACTAAGTGACTAGTGTGGGCGGGTGCACCGTCTTTCTGAATGATTTGACCCATAATTGTTTCATTGACTCCGACCATCGATGACAATTTTTGAATCGACTGTCCTGGATCTCGCAAAATCAGCTCCTGAGCCCGTTGAATGACCTCAGACGTTCTGACAACGCGCTCCATCGAGTGTATCATCCTCGCTGGTGTTGCAGCACCTTCCTTCGACTCCTCCGACTTATTGTATTTCCCGACGACATCATAAACTGTCGATCTCGGGTAACCGAAAAATCAAATAATTTCTGTCGCTGAGCGCCCAGCGCGAATACTTTCAATTATCGCAGCTCTTCGGTTATATTCCGCACTTTGTTTCAACATTGCGACTATTTTGAGGTTGTGACTGCTTAGTACATGCGTACAGCTATCTAAAGAACCAATGGCGACAACTTCAAGTGATATAGAACAGCGGGAAATTCAAATCTAATTTTGTCCGGATTTTGGCCGCGCACCCTGTATTTAAACGTCCAGGGTTTTACTCTTAATCCATAAAGTGTGAATGTTTCCATATCATTTTGATTTCATTGCTAGGTGTTATCATCACATGTATTCTAGGAACAAATGTGGGCGAATGCATTGGAAGAAATACAACAGGCAATTGGAAGTAAACTTGACAAAATGGAGTTTGATCCACTCAGAGACTTTGTTAACAACAAGATTGCTAAGCTGCAAGAGAGGTTGAAGCAGCTCATTGCTCTTAAGAAAGAACAAGAAGCTGCAGGATCCAAGAGCAGATTCCTTAGGTAAGACAAAACTGAATAATCTTTTGACCAAACTACGGTAACTGAAAAAATACAACAATACAACTAATAATAGTGTTTACTCGTCTTGTGATTTTTGGTACGTTTATTTTTATAAAAGGACAGCCGTTCCTTAACTACAATCTGATGTACTTGCATTATACGATTTTGAAAGTATAACCAAGAAACCTTTATACCGACACTCATGGTTATAGCTCTGCGCGGAGAAGTTTTCCGATATTCGCATCCGAATTGCATCAGTATATCCGATATCCGCATTCAGTGGCGAAGCCAAGGGGGGGGGGCGACAGGCCTGGGCCCCTCCCAGGACCAGCAGGTTACTCGGCGCTGCTCGGGGAGTTGAAGATAATTTTTTTTAAACAAAACCAGCGCGCAGCCATGGATGGGGGGGGGGGGGCGACGGGTCTGGGCCCGTCCCAGGACTAATAGATTACTTGGAGCTGCTCAGAGATTTGAAGATAAAATTTGTTAACCACAACAGTAGTTAATTCTTAAATTACTTCATTGTAAACAATATTGGCATATTTAATTTTTTTTTTTTTTCTTATAAATAATTTTTTTTTTTAAGATTGCCTACTCTTGATACGGGCCGTTATTGTTTAAGTGAAAATACATCACTTTCCAAATATGCCCCAATGAATTATATGAAGGAGAGCGTTGATCCTTTTTCCCCCTGACACATCGATTAAAACATTCGCCCAGTCAAATGATAAAATTGTTTTAAACAACTAATTACTCGATTCATATAAAATAAAGTGGAAATCTGACTTCGGTATAACCTTCACACGAGTCTGTTCGTTCGGTACAAATTGTGGCCAAGCGGCTGATTTAGAGAACTGAACATAAGTAAGAAAAATATTGAGACTTCAAAAATATATCCCGCGAAAAATATAAATAAATATGTATTTATCGAAGAAAAAATCAAGTGAAAGTTTTTGATACATGGATTAACAATTACATTTTTTTATCAACAAATAGTGAGATTATTATTTGATATAAACATCAATATCCAACAGCAGGGGTGTCGAACTGCTTTGGTCGCAGTCTATTTTACATACAAAATGATAAGCAGTGACGGAACTTAAATAAACCGAAGTCGTAAATATCCCGAAGGGTTTCTTGACATTTTTTTATAAACAGAAAAGGGGAAGAGAGTATATTTTACAATTTTAAATATATTTTTCCACTAAATAAGCTCAAGTGATTTTGATTACCGCTTCAGGGACCACAAAAAATAAGGCTGAGGGCCGTATGCGCCCCGCATGCCCTCGAAATTTGATTCGGCCCTCCCCAAGACAAAATCCTGGCTGCGCCACTGTCCGCATTCAACCCGCATCCGCAACTCTTGTAAATAGCAATACTTGTATCCGATCCGAATCAGCATATATTAAATCTCATCAGATCCGTGATTATGTTTTCATTGACTGTCCAACATAATTTAGAAAATAAACCTAAAACCTATTCATATCTATACTCTAATCAGGCTAGTCATTGGTAAAAATTTAATCAATTAAAAACCAGCTAACCGAAATTTAAAAACTACATGTTAAACAAACCACGTGCTGAATACTGTGCTCAAAACACTTTCAGTTAGCTCAACCAGTAATGTTTATTTCAAAGAATTGCGCAAAAATAAATGCGTTACACTTCTTAATACACCTATCCCCCGATTTACACGGAAGATAGGTTCCTCGTGTAAATCGAAATCGTGGATTTTGATATGTAAAACCGTGTAAATCGAAAAATAACTAAAATGTGCATAATTCAGTCATTTATTTCAATATAAGATCCTTTAAAAATTTAACAAAAAATGTAATTACTGTCATCATTTTTTTAGGGTTTTGTAGGTATGACCAAAAAACCCTTATAACGTCATTTTGTCGTCTGTCTGTCTGTCTGTCTGTCTGTCTGTCTGTTCGGTAAAAATTGTAGCCAAACGGCTAAACCTAGAGAGTTGAAATTTGGCATGCTTATACAACTCTTTGACCCGCACATAGGAAAAATACTAAAACATCTAAAAAACATACAGTCTGTTTCAAACGGTTAGGCGGAACTAAATGGGACTTTCGTTCTTTTAGGTTGTCACGAGAAGGGATCTTGCTTGGGTTATTTCATTTTTCACGTTGGAATGTCAAAATTTAAAATTCCAACAATGAAACCACGGAAACGAATGACAAAATTTTTTTTACATATTTTAATGACAAAAATATAAATAAATGGGAAATTTGTATTAAGAATGACACAAAAAATCAAAATATAAAGAAAATGACATTCTAAAATGATATTAACCTTAACCAAAAAATGTTTATTGTAAGTATGATTTACAAAGCTTAAACAACACGGTCGAAAAGCACAATTTAAACGATGAAAGTAACTAGATTGCAAAATCTAGTTCCGCCTAACCGTTTGAAACAGACTTTATCCCCCTTAAAATATAAACAAATATGTGCTCATCGAAAAAAAATATTTTTCTTTTAATTCTGAGTAGGGTTTCAAATGAAAGCCCTTAGTACGTGGATTAACGATCAAAATTTTATTTTTGCAAAATAAATTATTTTGACGATATTTTTACCAAAATTGTGCAAAAAAATTTTTGTCCCACACCCTGTAGCCCAGATGGTTTAAACTAAAAATCACAAAAAAATCTAAGTAATGTACATTGGTGTGAACCGGAATAGTACAACAGGAATTTTTGATCAGATTATGTTTTCGGAAAATAACGCATTTTTTGTGTTTTTTTGGTTAACGATGCACACAGCTTATACTCATATAACACGCTGAGTGGTTAAGCGTATGGTGGTCTAGTGGCTCCGTTGCGCGCTAACTACACAGAATTGTTATACACTACACAGGTTCGTTCCTGGCTTGTGGAGTCAATTTTATTTTTTGTTTTTTTTTTTTTCATTTTTATTTTGTTTAAATTAATTTGTTAAAATTCTAGTTATATTTTAGAAAATTTTGTACACAAATCACTCTAACAACTCGCCGTTGTAATCGAAAAATTCTTTGGGTATGTGTGGAGTGTCCCCAAGTGTAGCAAAGCATATGTGATGTGTGATTCAACCAGGGCATGATATGCAGTCACCAGGACATTTCTGTGTATCTTAGATTTTAGATTTATTATACAGTAGATTGCCTTGCATAATTTTTCCGCTGTTGTTTCCGCGTATTTTTCCCAACTGAGATTTATACCAATGGTTACTCCTAGGAACTTAACAGGATCTTAACTAATATTCTCTGTTATTGGTCTTGGGGAAAACAATAGGTGTTGGGTTTTAGATTCGTTTCTGCTTAATCTGTTCGTCACAAACCAATCTTGCGCAGCATTTTTTATTAAGGCGTTATTGGATTTCATTTATTGGTAGGTTTAGGACTGATTAAGCAGAGTGGTATCGTCTGCATATAAAACAGACTTTGCATCCTCTATAAAAGTTGGTAAATCATTAATGTAAATCAGAAACAACAGCGGGGCCAATATTGAATCTTGCGGTACTCCAAAATGGATATTTTTTCTCATCATATTGAGTATCATTTGCCCAAACATATTGTTTCCGGTTTATTACAAATGAATTTAGAAGTTGGCAACTCTCTGGACTAATGTTGTAGCACGAAATTTTCTTTATTAACAAATCATGTGGCACACAGTCAAAAGCCTTTGTTAAGTCATAGTGTATGTACCAGTTTCAAATCCTGTTGTCACAAAATCTGTGAAATCCAAAATAGCTGTTGTTGTAGATATGCCACTTCGAAAACCAAACTGACTCTTGCTTAATAAATCATTATTTTCAAAATGTTCTGCTAGCTGCTTCAGCAAAATTTTCTCAAATTTTTTTGAGTATATTGGGGTGAGGAATACAGGCCTATAATTATGTAACTCCTCCTTGCTTCCTTTTCCCTTATAAATTGGGATAACTTTATTTAATTTTAATACTGATGGGAAAATATTAGATCTTATTGCACTATTGTATAATACGCAAAGTATTACAAGTATTACAGTAGCGCACCCAGGAATTTTGTTGGGGGGGGGGCGTAAGACAAATAATTTAAATTATGAATAAGGTTCACACTTCTAAATTTTAAGTGATGATCTAAAAAAAAAAAGGTCCTCGCTTCGGAAATACAAAGTGATGACCTAAAACAAAAAAAGTCCTGACTTCTAAAATACAAATGACGATCTAAAAAAAAAAGGTCCTTGCTTCGGAAATACAAAGTGATGACCTAAAAAAAAGGTCCTTACTTCTAAAATACAAGTGACTACTTAAAACAAAGATCCTCATCTCTATTTTCTAGTGTGTTTGTATATTTTTATTTTTATTTCCTTCTTAGGGGGAGGGGTGGTCCCCCGGGCCCCTCCCCTGGGTGCGCCACTGGCCTATTATACATACATAAAATTAAGAGGCTAATTATACAATTTTGTAGGAATATTAACTGCATATCCTGTGATAAAGATGTTATCATGCATAAATTTAACCAGCATCCAACTCTGCCTACTCCCGAACCGATGCCAGGAACTAAAAGCATGCGTCCGTACCTCTCTTACGAATTGGATCAAGTCAGGAAACAGAAGAAATGGTAAGTAATTTTAGCAAAAAATAACTAATAATATTTATTATAATAAAATATTACATCTATAGCTGGAGGTTTAGAAAGTGAGAATTTATTTTCGCAGTCCTTATTAGGGTTGCCAGATATCTTGGTAGTCAAACCGGGACAGATAAAAAAAAAAAAATAACACATTTATGAAAAAACGCATAAACAAAACTGACTCCTGCTACTCCTTTTATTTTGAATTTTTCAATTTTCCACTTAATTTGGCCATTCTAACAGATTTTCAGAAAGAATGGAAGCAAACCGCAAGCGGTCTTTTGGCCCTCTGCAATCTTTTTAAATTTCGTATGGAATTACAGTAATACCCCGCTACTCGACGTTAATTCGTTCTGAAAAAGCGTCGAGTAGCGAATCCGTCGAGTGACGAGTCAAATTTCTCCATAAGAAATAAATGGAATCATATGTACATATATACATATACATATAAGGAAATACATATATGTATATGTTTTTCTTTTAGCTATGCTTGCATTTCTATCGTTTGGACCCATAATTATAAATAAAAATCACTTATTTTAACAAAAATACATGTACAAAAATTTATAGCAGCACTAATTCTTGTTTTCGTCAAGATATCTAGGCGCGAACTGCTGGCCATGCGTTCATTTCGCTTTGTTTACCAAAATATGTATCACGTGATCGGTACTCGATCACGCGTCGGGTAGTGATGCTCCGTCGACTCTCACTCTAGACATTTACGTCGAGTGACGAAACCGTCGAGCTACGAGGCAGTCGAGTAACAGGGTATTACTGTATTAGCACCATGCTGTATTGAAGAATACTTTCAACAGTATCACTTGAAAATTAATTTCTCGGCTGCTACTGGTTTGACAGCACCAAACATTGGTAGAAATCGAAAATATGATAAACCGAGACATTAGAGCATCCCGAAAGGTCTAGTTTGGCCTGAGGCGCAAAACCGGGACAATAACAATTAATCGGAGACTTCTGGCAACCGTTATGTGCCACTTAGGCTTATTATTTATTATTTTAAAAATTATAAGAATATATAAAATACATTAAACAGTTTTTTAGTTTCATCTAATGTTTTAGTTTGCCACATGGACGTAATTTGCATCACCTGGAGAGCGCAATTCAAGAAGAAAAGACTGCAAGAAAGCAACCACCAACGAAATTACCTCCTGCGTAAGTTAAAACTATTTCCGGTCGATCGCAAATCATTTTATCGAAAGTTATCGCCTTCTCAAGTACGTCTTACTGCTGATAGTATGAGGGTTGTTACTTGAGTTTTGCGGTTTAACTGTTGCTTGATAGATGCTGGATTCAACCAGAGGCGTACCTGGGGGTATGGCAGGCATGGCACGTGCCCTGGGCGCCACTTGAAGGATGTGCAAAATGACAAAAAAATAAAAATAAAAAAGGAAAACAAAACAAAAAGAATAAAAAAAAGTGAAAAAGCATTTTGCCCCTTTAGGGGTGAAATTATTTAAAACAAGTTTCTAAAGATTTTAAAAAGACAGTTATTGACAAATAAGATGAATATTGAATCAAATTTATGTACGAGAGCTACCTTTTTAGTTTTTACAAAAAATAAGAAAAAAAAATTTTTTTTGCTTTTCAAAATATTTGCTTTTAAGATTTATAAACTTTTGCATGCGTTCAAACCAATTCTAGAAACATTTTTTCCAATCTGAAGTTGGTATATCAAAATCACAATTTTCGAAGGCTTCGATAGCTTCTTGAGGTGATGAAAATCGCTGTCCACGCATTTTTGATTTGACATTGGGGAACAAAAAAAGTCGTTAGAGGATAAATCAGGTGAATATGGGCAATGAGACATCAATTCGATGTTTTTCTCCTTCAAATAATCACTTGTTTGACGTGCTGTGTGGGAGCTTGCATTGTCATGATGAAGAATGATGCGACGTTTTAAGTTGTTTTTCCTGATTTTGTCGATGACTTCTGGCAAAAAAATTGTTGTATACCATTCAGCATTAACTGTTCTCCGATCCTCTAAAGTAGCGGTTCTTAACCGGGGGGGGGTCCCCATGGGGTCCAGAAAAGACCTTAAGGGGTCCCGAAATGAAAAGAAAAAATTAACTTTTTACCAGTTTTTGCTTTTAAAATTACAATAAACTTAATTATTATGCAATAAATTATTAAGAACATTTAAAATATTATTTCAAAAATTTTCTTGGGGTGTCCAGAAAATATTTTAGGCTAGTTGGGAATCCCGAGTATAAAAAGGTTAAGAACCGCTGCTCTGAAGGTATGGTTGCGGCATGTCCAGTACAACCGAAGAAACAAGTGATCATTTTCTTAGAAGTGCTTCGTGAACAAACAACTTTTGTGGGTTTTGGTTCATCTTGTAAGACCCAAACAGTGGATTGTTGCTTAGTTTCCGGTTCATATGAATAAATCCAAGTTTCGTCACCTGTAACGATGTTGTATAAGGATTTTGCAGTGCCTAGGTTGATTCTTTTTATAGACCGGGAGCTCATGACATTTTTGGTCTCCGATTTCATACAGCATGCCTTTTGGAGGAGAGAATATTTACCCTGTGACAACAAAGAAGGGATGTTACTAAACCCCTGCACGCTTTCCGGTCATAGGGAAAATTGCATTTCCACTTGCACAAAATTTTTGTGTTTTTCTCTGATTTAATATTGCTTGCCCTTTTGTCAAAAGAAAGTTATAACAAATTTAAAGTCTTTTAATTATAGGCATGCTGTATGAAAACGCGGAAAATCATATTTTTTTATTACAAGATCACATGACCGTTTGAGCCCTTTGGGACCCTCCGAATCGCATGCATATATTTAAAAGACTTTAAATTTGTTATAACTTTCTTTTGACAAAAGGGCAAGCAATATTAAATCAGAGAAAAACACAAAAATTTTGTGTTTAAGTGGAAATGCAATTTTCCCTATGACCGGAAAGCGTGCAGGGATTTAGTACCATCCCTTTTTTGTTGTCACAGGGTAAATATTCTCTCCTTCAAAAGGCATGCTGTATGAAATCGGAGACAAAAAACTGTCATGAGCTCCTGGTCTATTAGCATTCCCTTACACCAATCCCGAGCCTTTTTTGAGTTTTTGTCAATTGATGTGAAATCCATCGGGGACATATATTTTTCACAGCTAAATGTTCATGCAAAATCGAATGTATTGCAGTCTGCGATATGCCAAAGGATGCCTCTATCTCACGGTAAACACATGCAGATCTTCTTCAATTATTTTGCGCACAGCATCTTTTTTTTTTTTTAATCGCAACCGATTTTGGTCGACCTTCACGAGATTCATCACTGACGGACGAAAGATCACGACGAAATTCTGCAAACCAGTTATAAAGATTCTTTTCTGACGGTGCTTCATTACTAAAAGTTGAACGAAGCAAATCTATGCATTGTTGTTAAGTATAAGAAAAATAGTAGAATATAATTTTATATGCTACACGTACATCAAATTCATAATATCATGGCATTCCGGTGCACCCATCCCATGGCACTCCCAAATGGTCGTCTAAACTCGCCTAATGGTAAAACCGGGCTCAAATCTATATGAGCGAATCCATGTCAAGTTGTCTGGTTTTAAAAATCACCTACGCTCAACCATCATCTATTTCGCTAAAATTTTAACTGGTTGCAGATCAATGTTAGTAATGAACTTGTGCAAATTTATAGAAGTTAGTTAGTTAATTAGCTAAAATTTTTGGCGCACAGCAACAAAGGCTAATTGCGCCTAACGCAGCCCATCTAAATGACTAGACTATACAGGGTGTTTGTTTGAAACGAGGCACCCCGAAAATCTCCTTTATTTGTAAAGATACAAAAAATCTTCAGAACAAAGTTAAACTAGACAAAAAGGCCCATCTAAAGGTAACTATAAGAATTCTGAGGCACTTCCGGTTTCACCGGAAATGATGTCAACTTTTGATCTAGTATAGGGAATCGATAATTTTATATTTTTTTCCTAAAAGTACATTAAATTAGCTTCCATGACACCAAAAAGTCATAATTTTATGTTAACCATTTCAAAATGGCGACCATTTATTCACAAAATAATAATCAACATAAGTTTTACAAAGTTGAACGTGGCAAGCTTTGAAAACAATAAAAAAAGAAACAAAATATCTCTAAAATAAACTATTTGACTATTTAGAAAAAGAAAAAAACTATTGCTTATTACAAATATTTTACAAAAAAAAAAAAATTACAAATGTTCGATCAAACCACCATTATTGTCCACATATTTTCTCATTCTTAATAAAAACTCTTCCATCGCCCTTATAAGAGTACACTCTTGGAAATCCAGGATTGCACTTCTAACCCTTTCTTCTAAATCTCCTATCGTCGTTGGTGTTGTCCGATACACTCTATCTTTTAAATACCCCCAAACGAAAAAATCCAATGGCGTGAGATCCAGCGATCGTGCAGGCCAGGGATTAAGTGAATGTGTTACAATCCATTTATCTGGGTATTGGCCATTTAAATAGGCACACACGTTTCTAGCGTTATGAGCTGGTGCTCCAAGCCCCTGTATATTAAAAATAATAAACTAGACAATAAATAAATAAATAAAATCATTAAAAATACGCATACTCAATAAAAGAAATCTTGCACTGATAAACACAAATAAATAATATAAAAAGTCTGTTCGAAAATTTGAACAGACTCAGGGTGATGGTAAGAGGCTGTAAAAGGACCAATTAATACGCATACTCAATAAAAGAAATCTTGCACTGATAAACACAAATAAATAATATAAAAAGTCTGTTCGAAAATTTGAACAGACTCAGGGTGATGGTAAGAGGCTGTAAAAGGACCAATTACCATCGAATATCACAGTCAATAACTAGAAACACATTAAAATAAGGTGCAAGACTTCACACATAAAACAATAAGTTCGATTCTCTCAGGAAGAATATCAGCCTGTCCATGAGTACCCTGTCGTCACCTAAAGCAACTGACAGGTCATAGCACAGGCCTAAACTCTCCCTGACATCCTCGAACTGTACACATTCAGTTAAAAAGTGTAACACAGACAAATCTGTGTTACACGTCTCACAGATAGGGGACTCTTCACCTCGAAGGAGGTGTCCATGGGTCCACCAACAGTGACCTATACGGAGGCATGTGATGGCGGTTTCCTCCCTGCGGTTAATCCTGCAGGAAGAACCCCATGGTTTAACGTCTCTCTTAATCTGTCGTAACTTAACGTTCTGTGTGCGGCTCCACTCATGTTGCCACATGTCTAAAACCAGGTGTTTCAGATGACTCTTTGCGTCATCTGGAAAAATTAAACTCATCAATCATAGGTCTGTGAGAGGCGGCTTTTGCAGCTGCATCTGCCGCTTTGTTGCCTTTAATACCAACATGTCCCGGTACCCAAAACAGCTCAAAATTTATAGAAGGAGATATGGCCTTCTGTTTGAAGATTTGTCTCGCAACGCAGTTGAACGGCCGAAAATTCAAAGTTTAATCTACCGTGTGATCAAATGAATTTATAATTAAAGTAGACTGAATCGTCTTACGAATATCTATGATTGAACTATTAGTATTGATCACACGATATAACCAGTTAAAATTTAAGCAAAATTGGGAATGGTCGAGCATGGAACCTCAGACGATGATGGAATGACCCATATGTAAGAAGTTTATTATAATACACTGTAACTGTATGCAGTTTAAAAAGATTTAGGTTGGCAACTAATATTTTGTAACTTATACTGTTTAGAGCCGACCACCTGTGCAACCGTTATTGTGGTGGCAGTCACACAGTTACCACCCCGTATCAACGAGTGACACGCATTGGACACTTCTTGACGCAGTGGGGTCCTGAAGCGGTCCCGCTACAGGAGACCACGATTATGGGCAAAGATGGACAAGTAAATTTTATACACTATTTAAAAACTTACAGGGCTATTTAGAGACAAAAAATAAACAGTGTTTAAATTAAACACTGTCTAAATTCAGTGTTCAAATTTTTGTCTTATTCAAAGACATTTTTTAAACACTGTTTTTAGGGTTTTGTAGGTATGACCAAAAAACCCTTATACCGTCATTTTGTCGTCTGTCTGTCTGTCTGTCTGTCTGTCTGTCTGTCTGTCTGTCTGTCTGTCTGTCTGTCTGTCTGTCTGTCTGTCTGTCTGTCTGTCTGTCTGTCTGTCTGTCTGTCTGTCTGTCTGTCTGTCTGTCTGTCTGTCTGTCTGTCTGTCTGTCTGTCTGTCTGTCTGTCTGTCTGTCTGTCTGTCTGTCTGTCTGTCTGTCTGTCTGTCTGTTCGGTAAAAATTGTAGTCAAACGGCTAAACCTAGAGAGTTGAAATTTGGCATGCTTATACAACTCTTTGACCCGCACATAGGAAAAATACTAAAACATCTAAAAAACATATCCCCCTAAAAATATAAACAAATATGTGCTCATCGAAAATAAAAATATTTTTTTATAATTCTGAGTAGGTTATCAAATGAAAGCCCTTGGTACGTGGATTAACGATCAAATTTTTATTTTTTCAAAATAAATTATTTTGAAGCGATTTTTGCCAAAATTGTGCAAAAAAATTTTTGTCCCACACCCTGTAGCCCAGATGGTTTAAACTAAAAATCTTAAAAAATTCTAAGTAATGTACATTGGTGTGAACCGGAATAGTACAAAAGGAATTTTTGATCAGATTATGTTTTTGGAAAAAAGCGCATTTTTTGTGTTTTTTTGGCTAATAATGTACACAAGTTATAGCTTTGTAACACGCTCAAACGAAAGGCTTACTCCTGGTGTAGTGGTACTTGCGCTGTCTTTTTTACCCAACTAAGTCAGTTCGATCCCCACGAGAAGAGACAATATTTTTTTTTGCTTTTTTTTGCATTTTATGTTTAAATTATTTTTTCAAAATTCTAGTTATATTTTGGTCAATATTGCATTTAATTTTTAAAAGCGTAAATTTAATAACCAGTGGAAAAAAACCAGGGGCAGAGCTTATAACAACCAATGAAAGCCATAGGCGCAATTTTCAAAATCTTAAAGAACCTTGCTGTATAAAAAAAAAAAACCGCACATATTTAGAAACCTAAGTAATGGTTTTAGGCATTCGAATTAAACTTAACAAAACAAAAATTTTAATATAAAATTTGTTTTGGCATCCCAAATAATCATCATTCACTTACTAAATACCTGCAAAACCCTGAAATGTGTGAAAATTCACACTTCACATCAATTTTTCTTATTACAGTGGTTAAGTTGATTTTGTCCATTCAGAGACAACATTTCATTCTAGTTACCGTAGTTAAGTTACAATTTAATCAACATTTTTAAAACAACGTATGTCGGTAGTTTATATTTGTGTATTAAGATTATTATCTACGTGAAATTTCTAAATGATTCAGTGGAAGTTAGAAGATACTGAAGAAGTGCAATATATAAATGAGTTCGAGGGTACAAATGTTGTCAGAATTTATATGGACAGGGAAAATCCTTATGATAATTATAGTGATAAAATTTTTCGTTAGAAATACAGGGAGTTAACTTTATACACCACCTTGTTGAAAATTAAATTAATTATGTGACATATAAGGGACATAGATTCAAAATTACAGATATTATCCGTATTAAGATATTTCGGTAGGGGACATTTCAGGATGATACTGCTGATCTTCATGGATTTAGTCAACCTACTATGTCTCGTATCATAAGGTTTCAATTGCGTTGGCTCAAAAAAAGGTGATTTTATAAAATTTTCATTAATGCATCAAGAAAAAGAAATGAGAAATTTTTATAATATGGCAGGATGTCCATCAATTTTTGCAACAATATATTGCACCCATATCAAAATTATGAAACCACAGGTACTATTTATAAATAGAAAATATTTTTTTAGTTTCTAGCAATTGTTTATTTACCAATATAGTGGCATATCAATATAGTGCCACGAGATATAGCGTTCCATTCTTGTTTAATTTTTAATAAAGTCGTTTTTTCCCCAAATTTCGCAGAAAAAGTTTGAAAAATATATTTCCATGCTAAATTTTGGCTCTTATTTATATGCCCTCCAACATTTTTGTCTTCTATTATCTTTAATTTGTCCTGTTCAATCAAAAATATTCTTTCCAATTATCGGAACATTATCTTTTAATTTTGCCTTTTATTATCTGTACTATTCAAGAAAATGTATATCCTGTGTTATCAAGGAAGAATAATCTCAAAATATATTCAAAAAGTATGAAAAATTTTTCTCAATTTTATTTTAAAACTACTATAAGCTGTTCACTTTTGTAAGAACAAACTAAGAGGGAATTTTGTTTTCAATAGTTTGCGCCTTTGAATCTGTATGTCATGTTGGTATTAAAAAATATCACTTTTTTAAAATGTCGATCCATTTGACATATGTCATAATGAAAAATGATATCTTAATTATAATGATCATAACCTTATCAACCTAAAGTCGGTTTTACAGCGTAAGGAATATTTTTAATTGACATTTAAAGTCAGTAACACACTATAAAAGTAACCAAAATAACCAGATCTAGTTTGTTCTTACAAAAGTGAACAGCTTATAGGTACGCTGCACAACTAATTGGTAAGAATTTAAAAATGACAGTTTAGTTCAATTATTTCACTACCAACTCTTACAATTTTCAACTGTCTTTATTTAAACAGTGTTTAGTTAAGATATTGTTTAAAAAAATAGTTACTATGTCTAAATTTTAAACAGTATTTAATTTAGACAGTGTTTAATATTTTGTCTCTGAATAGCCCTGTTAATGAATTGGCTCCGAAATTTCAATACTAGTAGCTGATAATATCTTTTAATAGCTCTGAACAGTGGCGAATTTAACGGCAGGCGCACCGGGTCCCGACTTCTGAAGGGCCCCACATAACCTCAACTTTACACCTATTTTTACATAATGTTCTCTACTTGCATTCGTTTTCATTGCATCTCTTGATCAGAAAGTCACGCCACGTCACTATATAGAATGTAATTTTAAAGTCTGTTCAGAACATTTTGGACTATATTCTATATAACATGTGTATGTATTTGTTAAAATTATTAATGAAATGTGTGATTTCGTAGATATACAGAGCGAGAGAAACGGGAGATGGTCCAAGTCAAACTCCTAGAGATGCTCCTGTCAGATTATCCAAACACTCTGCTATAGTACAGACTGACGATGTGTCACCTTCTAAGATATCTCAAGTAGTAAGCAACCAACCTTACCATACTTTACTAGTAGTTGCATACATTTGAAAATCGTAATTTTCTACATACATAGATATTAAACACTTTTATGGTGGGATCATCGTCCAACATGTAAATCTTACAGAATTTAAAGCTAAATAAATCTTTAACTTCGACTGTTAAATTATTTAAAATTTTGCTATTATGGTCAACTAAATTTAAATGCTTCAGCTACAGAATTGTGACCTTGTTAGAGGCTAATTAAGTAACGTTTAACTGAGCATTGTCTGTCTCTGTCTGTGCGCATTGAATAAAGAGAGAAATCAATAGTAAAGACATGTTAATTTAGTGTTTTTAGTGCTGGCTGTCAGAACATATAACGTGATATAACCAAAAACTTAAAATCTTTATTTATTGAAGAAAATGCAAAAAAAAATACATAGCAAAATGAATTCAAAGTACATGATTTATTAAACCATGTTTACAATATTTACCCAAAAATAATAAATAGTAAAAGTATAATTTTAAGATAAAAATGTATGTTCATAGGTAATTTTCATACAAAATATCACACATGGCTTAAGCGATTCGTAATGAGCTTGCATGCTTGGTTTATAGCTTTGCTTAAACTACTCTGGCTCATGCAATTAAAAATGGAGTTCCCCACAGCTTTTTGGTCAGAACTAGTTGCTAAAAAGTTGATAGTTCCTAACACTTTGAGATGTAGTCGAAGTTCGTCTTGCCTTGCAGGTTGTCCATAATGTAGTGGTTGCAAAATTTCGTAGAAAATCATTTATTTTGCCAGCCGAATTTTTTTTCTAAAACTCTCATTAGCCATTTCAAATGTACAATACAAAGTACATATTTTTGATAATTTATAATGTTTATAAATTTATTTTTTATTACCTGTTGTCATCTTCCTCGGCAATTAAATGAACTAAAACATGGATCAATTCCATTTTCTTGTAAATAAAAATGTTTAACTTTGAATATAATTTCGGGAAACATCTGATCCAGTGTTAAACATACATCAGATTTAGCGCTATAAAGAGAAATATCTGGCTGTAGCTTAAAGAAAAATTTAAGGATTTATTTAACATTAAATGGTGACCGTAATTGCACTTCACGCTAAAACCTGTGACCTTCATATTTAAAGAGCTTAAATATTTAACTGAAATGATCATAATCGCACCATTAGATTTATTCATACACTAGCTGACGTACCCGTACTTCTTACGGTTTTTGTTATATACATTTTCAATCTCAAGAACAAGTAGAACAGAAAATAATCGTCTCTTCATTCTTATATACAGTCTGTTTCAAACGCTTAGGCGGAACTAGATTTTCCAATTTAGTTACTTTCATCGCTTAAATCGTGCTTTTCGGCCGTTTTGTTTAAGCTTTGTAAATCATACTTACAATAAACACTTATTGGTTAAGGTTAATATCATTTTAAAATGTCATTTTCTGTATATTTTGATTTTTTGTGTAATTCTTAATACAATTTTCCCATTTATTTATTTTTTTGTCATTAAAATATATAAAAAAATAATTTAATTTTGACATAGGTCATTCGTTTCCATGGTTTCATTGTTGTAATTTTAAATTTTGACATTCCAACATGAAAAATGAAATAACCCAAGAAAGGTCCCTTGTCGTGACAACCTAAAAGAACGAAATTCCCATTTAGTTCCGCCTAAGCGTTTGAAACAGACTGTACAAGGGCTATTTTTTTTTCAAGTTCCGTTAGGTTGGCAATGGAAACTCAGTTGCCATTGTGCATATAAACTGTTTATTGTCATAAGCTACCAGATAGGTATAAATATCTGTTAATGTTTACTTTTTATTTTATGTGAAGCGAAAAATAATATCTTGTATACACCATTGGCCAGTGACGGACCCAGGGAGCCCCCCCCCCCCCTGAGAAGGAAATAAATAAAAATAAAAACACACAAACACACTAGAAAATTCTTAAAATAGAGATGAGGACCTTTGTTTTTAGGTCGTCACTTGTATTTTAGAAATGAGGACCTTTTTTTTTGTCATCACTTTATATTTTCATAATTTAAATAGTTTTGTTTTCCGGCCTCCCCTAACAAAAATTCCTGGGTGCGCCACTGCCATTGGCGTTATTGGATGATTATGCCCATCGAGCGATATCCAACCATAGCCGCAGTAAGGAAAACTTGCGCTAAGGGCAGAGCCGTGTTTTTAGCGCGCTTGGCAAATAAAAAAAGTCCTTACCTCCCAAAATCTAAATGATGGGTAAAAAAAAAGGTCCTCACCTCTCAAAATCCAAGTAATGAGCAAAAAAAGGTCCTCGCCTTTGCAATGGCACCCCTTAGTCAACCCCCTCCGCCCCCTTACTGCTGCTCTGCATCCACCCATGTATTACGTCGTTCTCCGGGCGTAATCATCTTAGTAACACCCTTGGTGTATAAATAGCTATTTCGAGTCTGATACGGCATGCAAGTGTTACACTACAAGACTAATACTATAAGCTATACTAGAGTAATAAATATATGATAGGAATTATATGAATTAATACAGGTATAAATTCTATAAATAAAATTAATTTATATATTTTATGTTATAATCATAAATGTAATATGGAATAACTGGATTGTAAATAAAATAATAAACTGACAAATTGAATTATTTAAATTGTCAGGAAATACTCTTATTTGATTCGCTAAATGTAAAACTTGTACAAAGATCTGCAGGACGCAGTGCCGGACCGAGGCAATCTTGCACCCCGGGCGAACTCCTTGTTTTGGCGCCCTAAAAATTTTCAAGATTCTAAAATTGGTTGACATAAAAAAAATAATAAAAAATAAAATAATTAATAAATCAATTTTTATTCACAAAAGTATTAAAAAACAAAAAATCAAAACTTAATAATTATAAAAAATAATTATTTCACTAATATTGATTTATTTCTAAGCAGGCGATACACCTCAAAAATCTAATAGGTAAAGTCTGTTCCAAACGGTTAGGCGGAACTAGATTTTGCAATCTAGTTACTTTCATCGCTTAAATCATGCTTTTCGGCCGTTTTGTTTAAGCTTTGTAAATCATACTTGCAACAAATATTTTTTGGTTAAGGTTAATATCATTTTAAAATGTCATTTTCTTTATATTTTGATTTTTTGTGTCATTCTTAATACAAATATCTCATTTATTTATTTTTTTGTCATTAAAATATGTAAGAAAATTAATTTAAGTTTGACATATGTCATTCGTTTCCATGGTTTCATTGTTGGAATTTTAAATTTTGACATTCCAACGTGAAAAATGAAATAACCCAAGCAAGGTCCCTTTTCGTGACAATCTAAAAGAACGAAATTCTCATTTAGTTCCGCCTAACCGTTTGAAACAGACTGTAGGTAATAATAATTCATTTATTCAAAAAAAAATTTTTCTTGAAAGATAAAATGTGATCACGAAAAGCAGAGTGCAAAGGAAAAGGCCACGTAGCTGGATCATTATATTGAAAAATACTTTCAGAAATGTAGTCTACATTTTCCTCAGTATTTATCAATTTTTCGAAAATTGTTATTCCTCTAAAATCTGATAATTGAAATGATAATTCTTTAGTTTCGTTTGAGTTAATAGCACTCAAATTTTTAACATCTGCATTTTGTGATGTACCTTCTCCAAAAGCATTGTTAAGCAAATTTGAATTAGATACATTTGATTGCAGATAGTTGGATAGATATGTTGCACCATTAGAAAATTCATTTTCTCTTTCCAGTTTTCTTTTACGGTTTTGTGATTCAGATAATTTTTTATGTGTCGAAAATTCCAAATTACTGCAAAAAGTTTAATAAGTAGAACATGCATTTTAAGTTTATAAAATGTAAAACTTACCAATGTTATTAAAATAAATTTCAGATATAATAACTAATAATAAAAGATAATTAAAAATAATTAACACAAAAGTACGATAATTTTTATATAAACAGGTTAGTTTTGCACATTTCGAAATATATGCTTGTTGTCACTAGCAGAATATAACAAAAACTGACGAAACTATATGAAATTAAACACGTTTATTATAAACGGATTTTTTTTATAGCTTTCCATGGAAATCATTAACTACGAATTGTAGCAAATAACCGGAATAACCTATTAAAAAAATCATTAAGTAACTTAGGGTGTTTTGATGTTGTAAGCAATATATTATATCGCAAATAATGAAATTTATTTTTACATTTTTCTATTGTAGAGAATAGTAATGCACTTAATAAGTGTGTTATATGATAAAAATATCAAATAATTGTCAATTTGGTATATCTAACTCATTTTTCACAAAAACTGTACTTAGTGACTTTTACCTTTAAACCGACGATATGATCCTAGTTTTGCTAATGACTTCTTAGGTGCGCCCTTATCAACGAAGTGTCTCGCTACTCCTCGCCCTGGGCTTTTTTCCGCGGCACGGCGTTCACAAAAAATCGTATACCATGTCACTTTCTTTTAATATTCTTTGGTTACAGTTTATTTTTCAAAAGATAAGAAGCCTTTATTTTATAAGTATGCTATTGATATGAATGAATAAAAACATTGCCAAATTAATAAATAACAAATAATTTTATATATAAAACAGAATACCTAAATCAAATGCAATTTATTTATATTGTCCGATTCTTATTTTGGCGCCCCTCTAAATCTGACAGACCGGGCGGTCGCCCGGTCAGCCCGCCCGTTAATCCGCCACTGGCAGGACGTATTAAGTTGGCGTGAATTAATAGTGGACAGTTCACGCTGGGATTTGAGAATACCGATTTGACCTTCGATCGTAACTATGGTGAGCGTTATTTACCGCCCACGCAACTTAACGCCAGCTTTCAGAATCCCACTGATTATCACAAAAAGCGTAAAAATAAACGTAAAAAGCTAAGCCTCTTTTATAATAGATATGCTATGGATACATAGCATAAAAACACTACTCTCTTTGTTCTGTTTATTACAAACAGATGTTTTAAAGGGTTAAACTCTTTATTCCATCTTTATGCATTATGTTATGGGTTTATTATAAACAAGGTTTTAATATATCAGGTCGTCAAGGATGAAATTTGTAGTTAATAGTATTTCCAACTTTAACAGCTTATTATTTGACATTGGCTTAATATTTTACCGTTCTGTTTTTTTTTTTTTTTTGAAAGTTACACATCTCGCCTGTTTAAAGAAATAATTGTATGCTCTAAAAAATATCAAAATCTTTTTTTAAAATTAATTTTGTTGAAAATGGAACGGTCGGAAATTCGCACTATTATGAAGTATGAGTTTTTACGTGGAACTACAACATTAATAGTGTATTTGGCTCTAGAGTTACTAGGCAGCAGGCAATGTCAAATTGGCCAAATTTCGTACAGGTAACTTAAATACACAAAAAATCCTGGCTCATCGATCACAGCAGAAATATACTGTAACCAACTGGATGAAATGATGCAAAAACTTAAAGAAAAACAGCCTAGATTGGTCAACAGATCGACTCCTATCTTATTGTATGATAACGCTAGACCACAAACTGCACAAATGACTCTGGCAAAACTACAGGAATTGGAGTTGGAACTTCTTCACCCTCCATACTCACCAGACCTAGCCCCCATTGACTACCACTCTAGCCATTGACTACCACTTCTTCCGTAATTTGGACAACTTTTTAATAGGAAAACTAAATTCCGACAATGCTGTAAAACTGGCCTTCCAGGAATTCATTGACTCTCATCCGCCAGAGTTTTATACCACCGGCCTTAACAATCTGCCGCTTAAATGGCAAAAGTGTATAAACAATATGGGTGCATACTTTGATGAATAAAATAATTCCTTATATTTGTAAGTTATCAACCAACTTTGCCTTTTTTACCGACCGTAAACATATATAAGGGAGGTATTGTGATCATACCGATTTTGACATTTCGAGATTTCGATGGATCTCCACGAATTGAGGTCCCTACATAACGTTTTGACTATTTTTAGCATGATGTCTGTCGGTCTGTCTGTCCGTCCGTCTGTCTGTCTGTCCGTCTGTCTGTCCGTCTGTCTGTGTACACGTGCAGAGCAAATTCGGCTAAAAGGATTTATTTGAACCTCCATATTTAAGCTTTTGACATCAATATCACGAGTTGATCAATTTTTGGTAAAAATCGGTTGACTAGAAATGGAAGTTTACTCGTGTTGATTTTAAGATTTTTGCGAATATTTACCAACAGAAAAATATTTCGAAAAAATGTATTGAACAGAAGTTGCTATAACTGCAATAACTAATACCTTTATTTGAGACGTTTTTTGATAAAACGAAAAATTTCGAAAAATTTTTGTAAAATATTTTAAAATTTCAATTTCAAATCATTTAGGCCCGGTCTTTCCACCTTCAGATAAAGTTCCAGGTAACTATCTGACAGATAAGGATATTTATAACTTCATCTGCTGAATAAATGTCATCCCTTCTTTCTATACAAATGTATCTATCGGATAGTTATCTAACGGATAATGAGACTGACGTATTGGATTCACTGACTGGTATTGACATTTATTCAGCAGATGAAGTTATAAATAACCTTATCTGTCAGATAGTTACCTGGAACTTTATCTGAAGGTGGAAAGACCGGGCCTAAGTCTCAATTTTTTCATACTTATATGTAACGTTTCCATGGTCATGATAAATAATATCTCTGTTAGAAAATATTAGGCCAAGTTATTTCTACTCTGCTGCTAAAATGTATTTTATACAATTACTTTATGATGGCGGTCGGTCCTGTGGTGGCCACAGCTGATATTTTCTACAAGTTTCAACCTTGACGACCTAATAATATAGTTTACCTATTTTAAATGTTTATAATTTATTTTTATAACCTTGTCAGGTCACGGACCACTGCCAACCTCCCGATTTCCCGCTGGGCCCAGTTCATTCCGGTCAACACCCATTATTTTATCAAAATTTTTTGTTTATAATTTTATCTAATGAGATATTTAAATTTATAATTACATCATTGTTAAAAAAAAAAAAACTTAAAGAAACACACTTGAAGAAAAAAATAATCAATTCGATATTTATATAAAATTCTTTTCCGTATAACTACAAACAAGATATGATGCTCACGTGCACCGTCACGTTTTAGCAACTTGTTTCAAAACACTATATATTTTAATCAAGTCATGATTAACAAACTACTTGTTCAATATTTTTATGAAACTGAACTTATCAGTACACTTAAATTCAGGGCCGTAACGAGGATATTAACCCCTTGCCATATTTTGTCATTTCAATCCTAAAATAGATTTTGACGACCTAGCAAACATTTTTATACGGGCCAGTACTAGTAAAGCACATACTCCCCGGCATTGAAAATAATGGGCCAGTGCTAGCATTTCGTACTGGGCCAGTACCCCGGTGTCCCCGTGGCCGTTAGCTGGCCTATTAATGTATCAGTTGCCGGCCCAGCAACGGTAAAGTGCATTGAAAGTAATGGGCCAGTGCTGGCATTTTGCACTGGGCCAGTACCCCGGTGTCTCCGTGGCCGTTAGCTGGCCTATTGATGTATCAGTTGCCGGCCCAGCAACGGTAAAGTGCATTGAAAGTAATGGGCCAGTGCTGGCATTTTGCACTGGGCCAGTACCCCGGTGTCCCCGTGGCCGTTAGCTGGCCCATTGATGTATCAGTTGCTGGCCCAGCAACGATAAAGTGCAAAATAATCGCATTAGTTGCAAGATTTATTTCTGACGAACCAGTGCTTATATTATACCCACTCTCTAGTGTTTCAAATGTAACATATGTGTACTTACCCAGTATTAAAATAAATTAATGGTTAGGTGCAAAATAAATACTCATTTGGCCATTTTCGCCATCGTTGAATAAATTTATTTAACAAATAAAGTGGACAATATCGCATCGATTTTCAACTATTAATGAAGAAATTAACATTACTGTCAATAGAATGATGCGATATTGTTAACTTAAGTTATTATTATTATTATTATTAAGGAAAATAAGGAACTGAACTGAAACAGAGCATACAATGTTATATCCACATAAATAATACATCCAATTATAAGCTAATTACATACAAATTAATCAAATTACTAAATCTATACAATTTTTAAAATTGTTCAAGCTGGAAGTGAAGGCACTGGCAGGTAAATTGTTCCAGGATTTAAATATCCTGTTGGTTAAAAAATTACCACGCACATTTTTTTTTGAATTTTTGTCGCCTTAATTTTAAACTATGACCCCTTAACCTGGTGTCCGTATTCAGGGTGAAGATATTCGACAAATCACATTTAAAATCACCACGCACTATTTTAAACATCGTAATAAGGTCCCCACGATGACGTCTTTTTGCAAGAGAAGTAAGGTTCAACTTTCGCAGTCTTTCTTCATAGGACAATGAATATAATCCACGAGCTAACTTTGTGAAACGCCTTTGCACCTTCTCCATCACACAAATGTCTTTTTTGAGGTTGGGTGCCCAAACTGAGATAGCAAACTCCAAATGAGGCCTTACGTAGGACACGTAGAGTATCTTGACTATATCAGGAGACGGTCGATAAAACGATTTTGACAGGATATATGACACATAGTTCGCACGTTTAATCACTTTTTTAACCTGATGGCTCCAGTTTAGGTCAGACGTTATCGTGACTCCCAGATCAACCTGTTCTTCAACCACTTGAAGCTTTACTTTGTTAATAAAGTATGGATGACTTGCGTTGTTTTGGCCCATGTGAAGTACAGTGGTTTTACTGATATTCAGTGGTAAAAGCCAAGTGTTAGTCCAGTCGAAGATTTTATTAAGGTCATCCTGGATAATTAAACAATCGTCATTGTATATTTTAGTATCATCAGCATACATGGAAAATGGGGAAGAAATAGATGTTTTTAGGTCGATTACGTAGATCAGGAAAAGAATAGGGCCTAGAACCGAGCCTTGTGGAACTCCACTTAGAGCCGGATGTGCCTTTGACAAGGAGTCACCAATGCGAATCTGGAACGACATATCAGATAAAAATGCTTTAATCCAGCAATGTAGCTTACCCCGAATGCCATAATGTTCAAGTTTACTGAGTAGTCTATTGAGAGGCACCTTATCGAAGGCTCGGGCAAAGTCCAGAAAGATGACGTCAGTAGGAATGGAATTGTCCAATGCCAGTGACCAGGCATGCGTACACTGAAGGAGATTTGATGTGACCGACCGGCCTGGTAGGAATCCGTGCTGTTCAATAGGAATTACGTCATTTGCAGTCAGAAATTCTAAGATTTTTTTGCTATAATGCGTTCAAGAATCTTTCTCGAATTAGATCCGATACTTATGGGTCGGTAATTTTCAGGATTCAACTTGTCTCCTTTTTTAAAGATCGGTGTCACCAGTGCTTGACGCCATGTTTTCGGAAGGTATCCTTCATCCAATGATTTGCGCATTACTTTATATAAAGGATCTGCAAGGATGTCACTGCAGTTCTTTAAGATAATAGATGGTACACCATCGGGACCAGGGTTTGCTGATGACTTCATCGTATTCAGTTCATACCTGATAATTTCAGGAGATAAGTCGATATCGTCTAGATTATTTATAATACGAGAATTCGGGTCAAGAAGGGGAAGAGGTCCATAGGTTTCTTCTGTGTAAGCTTTCTTGAAAACGTCAGCAAATAATTCAGCCACAACAGATGGATCATAACACACCATGCCTTTAGCATCATTGCTTGTTAAATAAATAAATTTATTCAACGATGGTAAAACTGGCCGATTGTAAATTGTATTAACAGTTATAATTTATTGATTTATTTATAAATATTAAATAAATATAATTTCAGGAATAACAGGAATAACAGGAATAACATTTGGTGGTTTTTATAGTGTATTACTGACTTTTAGAAACTTGGTTATATTGTAAAAAAAGCTTTACAGTTTTGGATTAAGTTTGCATTATTTTAGGTTAGTATTATATTTACAAAATATTTAAGATGTCACTATTCAAAATAAAATATGACAAATTATATTTTTTAAATGACATATTTATAATCTTGTAACAGATTTAATAATAATTGAAAATTTTATGACATGAAAAAAACTATGATTGAACTAAACTAAAAATTAAACAATTTAACATGAAACAGTTTGTGTAAATTACGTCCTTAAATCTAACAAAACACACATAAATCACAATAAAAAACTGTATAATGTTCACAAAACAATAACTATTCAAATACACATCTTGACAAACTGTCCACCAACACGTATCAACTTGTACTGGCCCTCGAAGGCCACGCGGTTAGGGCGTTTTATGACTAAGAACAATCAGACTTTTCAAATTATTACATTCAAAAAAAGTTTAGTTTTAAGTAAAAAGTATGAGTGAAGAAGAGACGATAGCTGTGTAAAACAGTAATTTATCGACTTTATTAGAATAAAAAAAGATAGAAAAGTTGCTTAAAACATTTTTAAAACAAAAGTAAAATGTAACATAAGCACTGGTCTGTCAGAAATAATCTTGCAACTAATGCGATTATTTTGCACTTTACCGTTGCTGGGCCGGCAAGTGATACATCAATGGCCCATCGATGGCCCGTCTGATGGCCACCGGAACACCGGGATACTGGCCCAGTGCAAAATGCCAGCACTGGCCCATTACTTTCAATACCGAGGAATATGTGCTTCAACAGTACTGGCCCGTTTAAAAATGTTTGCTTGGATTAATACAAATAAGGAGTGCTTATAAAATGCTGGTAAAGTACTTCGTATAGGCGGAATGCGAAATACAAATGTGAAGTACATTATTAATACTGGCGTTGCACAAACTTTTGGTGCCAACAATTTACCAGCAGTAAAAGCAGTTTGCCGGCATTCGGCCGTTAGTTGAATGTTTGCTGGGGACCTATACTCGTCATGAAATTTTCAACACTAATAATATAGTTTGAAAAAAATACAAATGTTATCGGAACAGTGAAAAGAAAAAAAAAAAATAGGAATTATATGCCAAAGGAACTTTCGCATTATAAATTGAAGAGAGGAAAAGATTTTTTTTTATCGAGTAATAGTATTCTGATAAAATAACATACAGAAATATCTAGGGTTTCGTAGATATAAATAATAAACTCTAGACACTCCTATATTCTTTGATCGATTTGAAAAACATTTTGCAAATTTATTCTTTAAAAATCTGCGGATAAAACATCGTATAGAAATATTTAGAGTTTCGTAGGCATAAATAAGAAACTGTAGACACTTCTATATTCTTTGATCGATATGAAAAATATTTTGCAGATTTATTATTTAAAAATCTACGGATAAAATAACCTATAGAAATGTATAGGGTTTCGTGGGCATAAACACCCTAGGGTACTCCTATATCCTTTGACCGATATGAACAGTATTTTTTAGATTTATTTTCTAAGAATCTACGAATATAATTATATGCATAAATGTCTAGAGTTTCGTAGGCATAAATAAGAGACTCTAGATACTCCTGTTTCCTTTGACCGATATAAACAATATTTTGCAGATTTATTCTCTAAGAATCTACAAATATAATTACATACATAAATGCCTACGGTTTCGTAGCCATAAACAAGAGACTCTAGATACTCCTGTTTCCTTTGACCGGTATGAACAATATTTTGCACATTTATCCTGTAAGAATCTACAAATAAAATTACATAAATAAATGTCGAGGGTTTCAACACTAATAATATAGTTTGAAAAAAATACAAATGTTATCGGAACAGTGAAAAGAAAAAAAAAAAAATAGGAATTATATGCCAAAGGAACTTTCGCATTATAAATTGAAGAGAGGAAAAGATTTTTTTTTATCGAGTAATAGTATTCTGGCTGTAAAATGTCATGACAAAAAAGATGTGTACGTCATTTCCACCAAACATTCAATCGCATATATGACGAATACAGGAAAAACGCAAAGAAAGAAGAATGGTGAAGTAGAAGATGTTATAAAACCAGCTTGCGTACTTGAATAAAATAAAGGGATGGGTGGTGTTGATAAGCAAGATCAAATGCTGGCTTGCTTCCCTGTAATGCAAAAATGCGCGAAAGGATATAGAAAATGTTTTTACTATATGTTTAATATTTCTTTGTATAATGCATTTGTATTATATTCTAAAATTGTCGGCAACACATCCAAAACTATAGTGGACTTCAGATTAGATCTTGCTGACGAATTATTCAAAATGTAACACTTCCTAACTACAAAATTCGCGGTCGACCTTCATCTTCTGAAATGCCTCTGCGATTACAAGGGAAAGCATGGGCACATTTTCTGGAAAAAATTCCAACAACCAGGAATAAAGCTCATCCAACTAAGCGATGTCATCGTACATATATAATTAGCTACCGTGTGTTAGTGATTCCGTAGCACTGTGACATCATTTTTCCTAAGGTTCTCGTGATTGGCTAACTGGGAAACAGGGTGTTCCCAGTTTGACTTGATTGACAGGTATTTTGCAGATTTATTCTCTAAGAATCTACGAATATAATTACATATAGAAATTTGTAGGATTCGTAGGCATAAACAAGAAACTCTAGATACTCCTATATCATTTGACTGATATCAAAAATATTTTGCAGATTTATTCTCTAAGAAACAAATAAAATAACATATAGAAATGTCTAGGGTTTCGTAGGCATAAACAAGAAACTATATACACTGCTATATCCTTCGACCAATATGAATAATATTTTGCAGATTTATTTTCTTAGAATCTACAAATATAATTATTTACAGAAATGTCTAGGGTTTCGTAGGCATAAACAAAAAACTCCAGACACTGCTATATCCTTTGACCAATATGAACAATATTTTGCAGATTTATTCTCTAAGAATCTACAAATATAATTACATACATAAATGTCTAGGGTTTCGGAGACATAAACAGGAGACTCCTATATCCTTTGACCGATATGAACAATATTTTGCAGATTTATTCTCTAAGAATCTGCGGATAAAATAACATACAGAAATATCTAGGGTTTCGTAGATATAAATAATAAACTCTAGACACTCCTATATTCTTTGATCGATTTGAAAAACATTTTGCAAATTTATTCTTTAAAAATCTGCGGATAAAACATCGTATAGAAATATTTAGAGTTTCGTAGGCATAAATAAGAAACTGTAGACACTTCTATATTCTTTGATCGATATGAAAAATATTTTGCAGATTTATTATTTAAAAATCTACGGATAAAATAACCTATAGAAATGTATAGGGTTTCGTGGGCATAAACACCCTAGGGTACTCCTATATCCTTTGACCGATATGAACAGTATTTTTTAGATTTATTTTCTAAGAATCTACGAATATAATTATATGCATAAATGTCTAGAGTTTCGTAGGCATAAATAAGAGACTCTAGATACTCCTGTTTCCTTTGACCGATATAAACAATATTTTGCAGATTTATTCTCTAAGAATCTACAAATATAATTACATACATAAATGCCTACGGTTTCGTAGCCATAAACAAGAGACTCTAGATACTCCTGTTTCCTTTGACCGGTATGAACAATATTTTGCACATTTATCCTGTAAGAATCTACAAATAAAATTACATAAATAAATGTCGAGGGTTTCGTAGTTATAAACAAGAGACTGTAGATACTCCTGTTTCCTTTGACCGATATAAACAATATTTTGCAGATTTATTCTCTAAGAAACTGCGGATAAAATTTTATATATAAATGTTTTGGGTTTCGTAGGCATAAACGAGAAACTCTAGACAAGCCTATATCCTTTAACCGATATGAACAATATTTTGCAGATTTATTCGCTAAGTATCTACAAATATAATTACTTATAGAAACGTCTAGGGTTTCTTAGGCATAAATTAACGTCTCAAATTATTTTTAGTTTTAACAATATAAATGTAATGCACTAAGTAAAAATGAATCGTTTTATCATCTTAACAAGTTAAAGAATAAATAATCTAACTATATAATTAGCAAGTGTCTGTATGTAGTGTCGGTAACATTATAACGTCAATTTTTCTAAAGTTCTCGTGATTGGCTAACTGGAGACACCTTGTTTCTTGATTGGCCGACAGGTGACGCCCTCTCCCGTGATTAGCTAACTGGTGATATCCTGTCCCATGATTCGCAGACTGGCGAGGAAATTAAGATACGTTAAAAAATAATACCAAATACACATACAAGCAATTGAAATTTTTATATTATAAATCCGTCATTGTTGACGGGTAAAAACCTAGTGTCTGTTATAAACAGAATAAATGAAGCGAGAGTCAGTGGCAATGTAAAACCTGCAAAATAGCTTTACATTTACCGGAATGTTTTGAACGATACCACACTCTTCAAAATCTTTAACTTGTTTTGTTACATATCTATAAAATATATTTATTTATTTATATAATTATAATTATATATATATATATACATATATATAATGTAGAAGTTATTGGGATAAACGGTGGAGGTAAGTAAACTCAACGATTACTGAGACCCAATATTTCGGTCAAATTTTTTGACCTTTTTCAAGGGCTGAAAATTTATTAAAATTAAGACAATATTTTACAGAATATAATTTAAAACTTACAAAGTAAAATTTAAGAGTGTCCTCTGGTGTTAAACATTACACTAATGACTAGATAATTTAAAAATTTAAACATAATATCACAAAAAAATATACAAAAATCTAAATATCACAGTCTATATAAAGAAAAAACGGTTATAAATGAAATTGGCGCGTTCTAATTGGATGATATATGAAATATGTAGACCTTCTTCTTATTGTTCCAATAATATTTGGCGGAATCGCATCATGTGACCATATTTTTTGCATCTCTTATCGTGCCGGTAATGTAGTGTCTGATATTCTGACTATAATCATGATAAGATATGTTTTGTAAACAAATGCAGACTTAACCTAAATTTTGTTCAGAGATATGTAGGAGATTCTTATAAATTGTGCTGAGGCCTTGTATATCTGTTTTGGCGTTCAGGTTGTCCTTATATTTGTTAATGAAACACATTTCCAAAAAGGTTCTTTTGTATGTATTTGTTTCAGTAGCCAGTATCTCTGTGTTATCAAAATTTGGTTTGTGAGATGTTGTAGATATATGCTTGCTGAGCGTACAGCAGTTTGGTTTGCATTTGGCATCCGATATATGCTGTGTAATTCTATGACCTAAACCTTGAGAAGTTTGACCAATATAAGTTAAGTTACACTGGCAATCTACTTTGTATACCACATCTCGTTTCTTTTTTGCAGGTCTTTTATCTTTTAGGTGTGAAAAGAGTTGCCTAATCGTCCGTAGCGATTTTTCCGCAAGTGTTATATCCTGGTCCCTGAATATATTCTTGAAGATAGGTGTAACTTCTTGGATGTAAGGGATTGAAAAATACTTGGTTTTTGGTTGCACTTCATCTCTCGGACTGGTTATGGGTGTTTGAGTCATGCTGTTAAATACCACTCTATGTACAAGATTTTTTGGGTATCCACACTGTCTAAACTGATGTGCCAAGGTTTTTAAGTTCTTTTGTAAGAAAGAAGGATGTGATATTTTCCTTACTCTACTAGACATCGTTTTTACAGAGGCTACTTTATATTTTATAGAGTGGTAGCTGTTATAGTTTAAATACCTGCCTGAGTTGGTGGGTTTAGCATAGTAGTCAAACATGATCTTGTTTTCCGGTCCTCGAATGACCCATTTGTCTAGAAAAGGTACTGCATTACGATCATTTTCGGGTTCTAGAGTGAACTGTATGGCCCGATCGTATTTATTGAAGTGGTCAAGAACCTCCTGTACTTTATCCCTTGGAACCGCTAGAAGGGTGTCATCTACATAAATTTTTAAAATAGGTATGTCAAATTTGCAAGTTAGAGTCACGCTGTTAAGAAGATCTTTCATGACTCCTCTGGCTATGATGGGGGAGCTGTCTGCCCCTTGAGCAAGGCCTGTAAGTTGTGAATAGAATTTATTATTATAACTGCAATATGCTGATTTGTTAATAAATTCAATGACTTCTATAAACTGGTCCATTGTCATATTGGTGTGGCCACTAATGTATATCCAGTGTTCCATGATATATTTTCTTATAAGATCAAGTGTGACACTTGGAAACAAGGAAATGACATCTAAGCTAAGTAGTACATAATCTTCTGGCAATTTGTAGTTGTTCAATTCCTCTATCAGATCGAAAGTACTGTTGACGTCATACTTACATGCGAACGGAGCGTTGTTGGTGTCAACTATGTGCCTAACAGGTAGATCAGGCTTGTGTATTTTTACATGAGCAAAAAGTCTGGGGCACACTGAGTTGTGATTTCTAAGATCTTTGGCCTTTTTTTTGTCAATACCTTCCTTTAGTAGTATTTGAGAGACTAGTTTGTTAGCTTTAGTCTGGATGGTGGTAGTAGGGTCTCTTGCTAGTGGTTTGTAGGCTTCCTTGTCATTAAGAATTTGCATGACCTTGTTGGAATATTCCTCTTGTTTTATAAGAACGGAGACACTCCCTTTGTCTGCTGGTACCACTAATATTTCTGGATGTTGTTTTAAAAACTTCTTGGTTTTTTGAAAATTAGCGTTTATAAGATTTTGGGCGGGTCTTCTTTGTACATAATTTGTTAAGGTGAGCTATTATCTTTTATATATTAGTTAAGTTATCATGATTATAGTCAGAATATCAGACACTACATTACCGGCACGATAAGAGATGCAAAAAATATGGTCACATGATGCGATTCCGCCAAATATTATTGGAACAATAAGAAGAAGGTCTACATATTTCATATATCATCCAATTAGAACGCGCCAATTTCATTTATAACCGTTTTTTCTTTATATAGACTGTGATATTTAGATTTTTGTATTTTTTTGTGATATTAGTTTAAATTTTTAAATTATCTTTTATCATTAGTGTAATGTTTAACACCAGAGGACACTCTTAAATTTTACTTTGTAAGTTTTAAATTATATTCTGTAAAATATTGTCTTAATTTTAATAAATTTTCAGCCCTTGAAAAAGGTCAAAAAAAAAAAAAAAAATTTGACCGAAATATTGGGTCTCAGTAATCGTTGAGTTTACTTACCTCCACCGTTTATCCCAATAACTTCTACATTATATAGTTTTGGAACGGAATAATCTAATATACTTATTATATATATATATATATATATATATATATATATATATATATATATGAGTCATTCTTTTTCATCGAGAGACCCCATGCTGTCCAAAAATATATTAGTCTATGAAAGGTCTACCAGGGCTCATTCGATGCTTATTGTAGTCTAGTTTCGAAATTGGAGTGGCTCTTTTACGGAAACATCGTAACTTATCAAATATGGCCACCAATCCCACGTGACCTCTACCTTTTCTTCGATAAATCGATTATAAAGTCAACACAATCGAGTCAATTTGGGTGTCAAACCCCTGAAAATGTTACCTAAAGGTAGTTGAGGCGACTGTTAATGAATCCAGGATCAAATTTAGAAAATTCAATATGGCGGATGCAATATGGCGGCCGAAACCACTTGCCAAGTGAAGATTTTTTAAAAAATGATTTAATTTCAATATAATATAATGCCTGGGGGTTTATGGGGTCACTGATGATGAATTCAGGGTGCAATTCAGAAAATTAAATATGGCGGATCCAATAAAGCGGATTCAATATGGCGGCCAAAACCACTTGATAAAAAGAGATTTTCAAAAAATCACTTGATTTTGTCCTTATTTAATACCTGGAGGTTTATGGGGTTTCTGATGATAAATCCAGGGTTCATGTGAGAAAATTCAATATGACGGCCAAAATCACTTGACATCTCTCTCTATATATATATATATAATTTCTAAAATATATGCAGTATTTTTAATTTATTTATTAAAAACCTATACCTATCTAATTAGCGAGATTTTTTCTACAATTACGATAAAATAAAAATTAAAAGTAAATTAAATGGTATTTTTTGGTCCATAAAAATGGCATAAAATTGTGATGGCAAGGGGTTAAGCGCCGGTGTCCAAGTTGCGCCCTTTCGAATTTTTTGGCGCACCTATTTCAAATGCTGATGAGTAAACAGCGAATTTGATAGGTGACGAGCAAAAAAAAAGTCCTCACCTCCAACATACAAGTGAGGAGCAACAAAAAGGTCCTCACTTCCAAAATACAAGTAACGAGCAAAAAAAAAAATATGTGAAGTGTGAATTTTCACACATTTCTGGGTTTTGCAGGTATTTAGTAACTGAACGATGATTATTTGGGATGCCAAAACAAATTTTATGTCAAAATATTTTTTTATGAATTTTAATTCGAATGCCGAATACCATTATTTAAGTTTCTAAATATATGCAGTATTTTTTTTTATACAGCAAAGTTCATTAAGATTTTGAAAATTGCACCTATGGCTTCCATTGGTTGCTTACATCATAAGTCCCGCCCTTTGATTTCGTCAAACATAGAATTAAATTATAATTTCAACACTTTCCACTGGTTATTAAATTTACGCTTTTAAAAATTAAATGCAACATTTACCAAATATAACTAGAATTTTAACAAAATAATTTAAACAAAATAAAAATGCAAAAAAAAAACAAAAAATAAAATCAACAGGATTCGAACCCTAGTTTGCAAGTTCACTTATATTATTAAGCGTACGACAAATCCAACCACGCCACGAGAGCTACTGGTCTGGTATGTTACACAACGTATTAAATAGTTAACATATTTTAGTTAAAAACACAAAAAATGCGTTATTTTCCGAAAACATAATCTGATCAAAAATTACTGTTGTACTATTCCGGTTCACACCAATGTACATTACTTAGAATTTTTTCAGATTTTTAGTTTAAACCATCTGGGCTACAGGGTGTGGGACAAAAATTTTTTGCACAATTTTGGCAAAAATCGCATCAAAATAATTTATTTTGCAAAAGTAAAATTTTGATCGTTAATGATAATAGACATTCGCTATTGCAATATTCGAGCTCAGCGACCCCAAAAACATTGATCATTGATTGATCATTCATTTTGCATTGATCGCGTTGGTTCACAATATTTCCTGAGGCTCTAACGAGTCGAATGCACCAAACCGCATGTAAATCCATCTTAATGCGCCAAAAATCGGAAGTTGGGCTGATTTTTGTGCTTCATTGCTTCGCCTAGACCTACATATAGGAAAAATACTAAAAAAAAAACAAATCTGGAGAAAAATATAAACACATGTATTTAACAAAAAAATAAATATTTTTTTAAATTTTTGTGGCACATCAAATGAAACCTTTTAACCTGTTGATCAATACGTAAATTTTTATTTTTGAAAAATCAATTTTGTTTATGGGAATTTCGCCCAAAAGGTTAATAAAAGTTTACAATTTATTCTTTTTTATTGCATTTGTCAATATGAAATAAATTTAAATAAAAATTATTTCTTTTTCAAATTTGATTTATTCATAAACCAAAAAACAAACAAAATTAACGTGTAATTGCTGGCACTGTTTGTAAATATATTTTCTTACAATTTTAGCGAAGAAGCTCTGCAAGAGGAAGTGCAGAATCCAAGACTCAAGAACCTACTTCCGATGAGAAAGAATCAGACCTAAAACTGGTCTCGGCGGAAAAAAGAGGAGTAAGTTTATAATATTTTGGAGTTCAGTTATAACGTAAATTTAGTGACATAAAAAACATACAGGGTGATTTTTATACAGATGTAATTACATAGGAATTAATTTAAAATTTTGTGTCAACCGCTAACAATGATTGAAATTTTTTGATTGAATTGAGTCTAAATTACACGATCAAAATAAACCGCTGTTGACTGTTGCCATCTACGCATAAAAATTGAACTAAAATACAGTCTATTCCAAACGATTAGGCGGAACTAACTGGAATTTAATTTTTGTAAGTTGTCATTAGTTATTTTTTTATGTACTGAAGTTGGCTTTTCCTGAACAAAATGATCAAAAGCGTCAAACAATCGGTAAAAGTAACTAGAATTGAAAATCTAGTTCCGCCTAAACCAAAGGAACAGACTTTATGTTAAACATGTTTGTAATTTATATTTTACAAAATTATGAAAACTATTAGATGTAATAATTAATAGCCAATGATAATTATTAATTATTTCTGGAAACAAGTTTAAAACATTTTAACAAGGTTATAACTCCAACATAACCTAACATATTTTAAAAGATGTGACAAGGACAGAAAATTGCTGCTTTAGAATATTTTGAAGAGGCACACAAGATGACATATCTACTACATAATTACTTTAAAATCGTTCTTACAACATCTACCATAACGTCGGCAGTACACGGGGTGTTAGAGAAGTATTTATGCTATTTATTAATGTCTCCTAGATGTCCAGCGCTCAATTATTCATCGCCCAACTGTTCGTCGCCTAGTTGTTCGCCGCCCAATTGTTCGTTGTCTAGTAGTTCGAAGCCCAGTTCTTCATTGTCCAGTTGTTTGTCGCTTAGTTGTTCGTCGCCTAATTTCTTGTCGCCCAATTGCTAGTCACCCAGTTATTCGTAGCCGAATTCGACCATTGTTTATAAAGTTAATCTGTCGTATTAGCCTTTAAACTTGTTTAGTTTTCGTGACGCAACACCATACTTGCAATTGACATCTGACACTACCGATAGAGGCGCTACTGCATTTTACATTATGGCTGACTTTGGTAGGATATTTTTGACAGGTTCAATGGTATCTTCATGTGATATTTATTGAAACACACGGGAACACACTCTAAAATGGTCTTTAACTGTCTTTTCACTTCTAAGAACATATTCCCATGCTTGTCTTCTATCCATAACTACACGTGCACCACCACGTAAATTCAAAAATACGTTTTTTTTGCCACGTTTCGGAACACGATGAAAACTTAGGTCTCTATCACGACCTACTTTTGCATTGCAAAGATATTTTTTCTTGCAATTTTAAAGACATTTTTTTAAAAACTTGCTATGAAAACAACAGTAAACAAACTCGACTATCCTACAACCGTCAGTTTCTCAAAATCTCACTAGAGGCGCTTCAGATATTGTCAGTTGACAATACAAATGACAGTAGAACTTCTTATGGCCTAACTAGCAAACTGAAACTTTCTCTGAAGATAGAGTGAGAATGTTGCTCTTGGCGCAAGGAATGTAATTTTTTTATGTTTTCATTTTCCAAAAAAAGAAATTTGGAATCGTTATTTTTGTGATATACCTTAAAGATTTTCAGAGGATTAATTGGAACGGTCACAGTAAAACATGAAAGAACAGTAAATACTATAAAGTTGAAACAGTACTGTTATACTATAATTTTTTAACTACGTTTTTGGATTACTTCAGTAACTCTCCATTTTTATTTTTTAATTATGTTAATAAATCGTATTAATTTTGTTTCAGAGTGGCACAAAGAAGAGTGATACTTCACAAGCTAGAGGTTCTGGAAGTATTGGAAAAGGAGACGAGCCACGAGGTAAATATTTTTACTTTATTTATTTAAATTAACTATAAGGCACAAGTCATGTAAAATTGCTTGCATCATCATCACCAATTATAGTATCAAAATGACGCATTATCGTCCTCATAGAGAAACTTTTTGGATATCTCTTTCTTAGACAAAAACATTTTTTTTTTTTTTGTCTTGTCGAATTATTTTCAGCTGAGTCTGTGGTTAATTAAAAGTTGTCCTTTTTACGAACGACTCTCTTGCCTTCTCTAATGTTTAACGTATCGTTTATCCAGTTTCCAAGGAATGTGCATTATCAGGGTCAACCATTTTCTGGTGTAAATCGCACATTTGCGGATAATCAAAGGGGTGACATTTTGGGTCGATTATAGTTGAATCCTTCCCAGTGGCGTAGCGTGGTATTCCTGCGCCCGGGGACAACCAGGTAAATCAGCGCCCATAATTGAAAATCACCTTATAGTGCTTAATTTTGGCGCCCCCTGAATGGCGGCGCCCAGGTAATTTGTCCCCCTTACTCCCCATTGCTAGGCCACTGAGAAGAACCTACAAGAAACTTGTAAGAGATGTACAGTTAAAAGTTATAAAATAATGTTATATCTATACTTTACTAAAAAAAAATAATAATAATAAAGTCATAAAAATTCATAAGTACTGCGAACAAAGTAAGATTAACATACGACAGATATTTTAAATATTTTGTAGTAATAATTGTTATTAACTTCATAAAATATTATAATTATATTTTTATTGAGACCAATATTATTTTAAAAAAATATTTAATAAAATTTTCACTAAGTATGAAAGGTAAATACAAGTAAAATAAAATATAGTTAATGAAAAATTAGCTAGATTTAAAATATTATTTAAAACAACAACTTATTTGCTACATTTATATGTAATAACAAATTAATAAGTTAAGTATAAAATAATAGTGGTGGAATTCTGATGGATCGAAACGACAGTTATCGTCTTTATTTTTTCGTCTTTCAGTATATGTATCGCCTTTCAGTATATGAAGAATAATATTTGAACCCGAACTGATCTTTGTTTAAAAAAAAAACCGCCATCAGCAATCATCCACTGTGAATGTGTCATTTGTTTATGAGTAGAATGGCCCCTTTAATGCTCAATGGGGGCGCCAAAATCATGCTTGCCAACTGGTTTGTAATGAAGATATTTGTGGAGCTCCAATATTTAATCTTGCAAACGTATTTGGGATACATTAGTTTACATCAAAATAAAATTAAATAATTAGTTTTAATACTCATTTTGGCGCCCCCTAACGTGGCGACCGGGGACATATGTACCCCCTTGCCCCCCCCCCCCAGCTACGCCACTAATCCTTCCAGTAGAGTTCGGTCTTACGAATGTTTACACGCTGGGGGATGATAACCACTCGTGTGTATTTTGTATTGAGCACCTCTTGTTCAACCATGTATTTAGTCGTCTTAAAATTTAGCCGGAGACCATGTTCGTCTTCGACTTCATTTAATAATAATAATGCCAATAATAAATAATAGGTTCCCAACACCTAGATAACTCATAGTTTAGATAACCAAAAGTTTCCACCCTAACTATGTTCCAGAGAGATATAAATAAAACTAGATTAGAGTCAGGTAGTGCCATCTATAAGTGAACGAATATAAATTTTCTCCCGCCAATTTGCATTACTTGTTTGGAGACACTCATTCCAGTCAGAGTTTAAAACCAACAGCGTGTCACCTACTGTAATACATTTTTGGATATCTGCCGTGACAACCAGAATGAAGTACTGGAATTCATCGCCATAGGAAAAGAAACTATAGCTATGATGTTCTACCAAAAAAGAATCAAAATGGAATGGCCTAAGCCCGACGAAATGCGGCCGAGGAAGACAAAGGTTCCCAGTCGACCAAAAGGGTCATGGTGTTATTTTTTGAGATTCGAAACGAATCTTAATGATCAACTTCAAAGAGAGAAACACGATAGTGAAGGAGGAGTTCTACGCCGACTTCTGGCGATATTTCTACTATTGCTACTCAAATATTGTTCTTCTGTAATTCATGTATCATTTTCATTCTGGTGTTGGAAGCGTGGAACAAGAAATTCAACAAATAGGATCGCTCTATTTAAAAAAAACCCAGCGCCACAAACCACAAGCGTGGTGTCGAAAGTTCAGAAATTTCAACTCTAGCGCTGGCCGCACCGTCGAAACCATAGAAACAGATATATTTTTTCGGAATGGTGAGATCTTTAGCGAAACACTTATATTAATTTCCTCAAAAAAAAAAAAAAAAAAAACGTAAATTGATGTAGCGAAATAGCGACTTTTACAATGCTGTCGGCAGTCATAAAGTTTATTATTATGGATTCGGTTTCAAATATCTGGTCTGCAGAAATATCATGCAGTGGGTATACTAATAATACACCCCCCAAGCAGGGGCCAACAGAATCTTCATTCTAAACTGTGATGTCAAGTAAAAAAGATTGTGTATTAAATTCTTTTCTTGTAATTGAAATAACTGTCTGTGTTTTTTGTGTCTCATTTTTTGCAACAAGTTAAAATAATCTCCTTGTTGCCTTCTGTTTCTATGTATATATGGGACGTACCCACCATCGCTTTTCTTCATATCGCAATAAGTCTAAATATGCATAAAAAAGAGCTAGACGTCTCCTTCGATTTGACGACATATTTAATGAAATTGAATAACCGTTTACTCCAAATACTTGTATAAACTTTTAGGTTAGATACAAATGTTGTCAAAACCGAAAACGCGCACTTATCACGCCTCCAACCCCACCATGAAATTCGAACTTGTAAATATAACACCACGCCTCTCACCCCTGTCGCGCCTTTGACACTACCATGAAAATGATGAATCATTCTACTAAACACACCCTTTAAGATAAACCCACTGAAAAAAGTCGGAAGCTGTTAAATCCTAAGATCTTGGTAGACAGTCAATATCACCGCTTCTAGAATTTATTCTATCTGTTAAGAAGGCTTCCCACAAAATGTTCCACATCTACACTGCTCAATTATCGAATATGAACTGCCAAAATTGATCCAAATCAAAATCGCATCCAATAAAAGTCGTCAAGTTAACACTTGACTACTTCGGGCCGGTTTCTGAATGCTTAGCCGAGTTTAATATTTTGGTTTTTTATTTAATTATAAATTTTTAAACCTTAATACTACAAAAACAAATACAAAAAACCATGCCATCATCGGGATTCGAGTCAACACGCCAGTATATTGATCATTATACTTTGGTGACCGATTACCGCCGAGACTTACAAAATTAAATGATCCTGTACTGATTCTATGATTTTTTCCGTTAAATTGTATTTAGTTAAATTGTGGTCTCATTGTATTATGTATATAGGTTGCGTTAGGCCGCCGCCGTAACGCTACCGCGGCCGCTTTGGTGTGTGGAATCCTTTATATAGGTTGCGTTAGGCCGCCTTCGAAACGCTACCGCGGCCGCCACCGCGGCCGCTTTGGTGTTTGGAATCCTTTAAGCGCTATGTAACGGCCGGAAGTGTAAATTTGAAAACTGATTCGTGTTTCTTGTTTAAGATGCATCATTGTAGTGTGTGCTAAAAGAAAATTAAAATAATTGCAAGTATTTTGTGGAATTTCACTGAAAACTTTGTAACAGTTTGTCATGTCTAAACTAGGTATACAATAAAACAATAAAATATGTGCTGATAAGTTAAATTATTAAAAGAAATTAAACTTAAAATAAAATTCAAATTTTGTAATCATATTTTAAAATTAATTACTTTATTTACCACTTACAGAATTATCAAATAAGTTGTGAAATATTATCGTTAGTAACAAATTTTAGTTGTTTTTACATATTTTGCAACTATTTTATAATCATCGAATTTATCCTCACTTTAGCAAAATATAACATAAAAATAATATAAAATTTATTATTTGATAAAAAATAATGCCGTCTTTGAAAGGTCATGCTAAAAAAGTTATAAATATATTGTTATTATTAAACAATAAGATTATTTAAAAAAATAGTATATACTAGCTTTGATAAAGAATGCCCGGATTAACGTCATAAACTTTTTATTAAACGTCATTAATAAACAATTATTCTCCATTGTAATGTGCCATTTCGAAATAGTTACCTGCACTAAAAACAACCATATCGATGACAACACCTTGTCCACATTAGGATTAGTGTTTCTCGACATTTTTCATTTCTCGAGAAATGAAAAATTAGACTTATTTTCTCGAGAAATCTCGAGAAAAATAATTATTAGAATATATATATTTTTATAATGTTGAAAATATTGTAGAGGACAAAAACATGTTAAAATTATAGTCAACTTTAAAGTACTAAAGTATTCATTTAAATAACATTAGAACAAATGAATAAAGGGGCTTTAAAAATGATTATGAAAACGGCATATAATTGCATATTAATGGAAAATGCATTGGAATTGGATATGGAAAATGCATATGTATAGAGAAATTTTCAAGAAATTAAGAAATTAATAATAATAGTAATAATTATTTTATTTAACTTGTAGGCAATCTTTTATATAACAGTTTTAAACTGAACAAAAAATGAAATGTAATTGATTATAATAAATAATACACTAAATTAAAATAAAATATTGTAACAATAAATGCTAATTAGCTAAATATTATAAATCGCTTCTTAGCTGTTGCCACAGTTGCGTTGCGGGAGACAGAAGACAAATTTTATGAAAATTAAATTATAATTAGTGACTCACAAACATTCTATGATAGTTTTTTAAAATAGTTTTTTAAAAGCACAATGCGTTTAACGTGGCGTCGAGAAAATTTTACATTTCTCGAGATATGAAAAATGAGAATTATAACTTTTTAGAGAAAGAATTATTGAGAAGAAACACTAATTAGGATGCACACATTACAGGCACTTTTGAGAACTGGGATGTTACTCTCGAATCTCGCAGGAAAATGGTGCATGCGAAAAAAGTCACATGGTATTTGTCGTATACTTTCCTAAACCCGAAAATTAGTGTGACATATCTCACATGCAATAAATTTTAAACGCCATCCAAAAATGAGATTAACAGATCAACGGGTCTATTCTCTAAGCATGATGTTAAAATCTTAACGCCAGAAACTGACGTTAATTTTTTTAACACCATTTTTAACGTAAATGCTATTCGCTAAGCATATAAGTGTTAAAATTATAGCGCGGCGGCGTTAAAATAGCCAGTTAACGTTCTACTAGAACGGTGGCTTTAAAAGTTAACGCTGGTGTTTAGTTTGCAAAAATGGCTGATCCTAATTAAGTAAATGTCGTGTTATTTAAAAAAAAACACACACACAAGACGGTAGGAATATTAATTATTTTAAGTAGAACTAAGAATGGCGCTTCGTAATTTTTATGATACAAGTAACCCAGACGCAAGTTCAAGTAATTGTATAGAAAGGAAGTAAATGGAGTATTGAAGAGCAGTTTTTGGTTTTTGTTGAGACACAGAACTTAAAATTATAATCATCTGAAAGCTACAAAAATCACTTATGCCTCTGCCGTGTTTCACAATATCGCAGTACATTTTAATGGTGTATTATTTGAAGAAACAATTGATGAGATTGATAATGAAGATCACAACAATGTTATTCCAGGGTAGAAATAGCGTAATAAATCAATTAATTATTTAATAATTAATATCACCGAACACCTTTTTAAAAATAGGATGAACACATAATTCACATTTTATTCCAAAATTAGATAAACTGTTATAATACAATGTAGTATATAAATTAACTAAATAAAAGTTGAATAAAGTTATATTTTTATTTAATACACTGTGGAAACCAGTTATAATGAGTATCACAGGACCAAACTTTTCTGTTCCATTTTTAAAATAATTTTCGCTACTGAATATAATAATTCAACACCGAAATATTAGGTTAATATTCTTCAACGTAGCAGCGCATGCGCGTGCATTAAATATAGTCTCTCTACGAGGTAAGTTAGCACCTCGCGTTAACAAATATTGTATTAACGCTTACCTTAACAAATGCTCTTACAGAATAGCATTTTTGGGTAAAGGCGTTAGACATGGTGTTAAAAGAAAAATATTAACCTGACGCTAATTTTAACGCATTTCTTACAGAATACACCCGCAATTCTGTAAAAATTTACTGTGTAGTAACGTTACTACAAGATAAAATATTATAAAAAGTATAATGACTTTCATTCATGATAGTAACTGACCTTGCTCATAGTCACATAGTTACTATGATCATAGTAACTGAGTTACAGAATTGGTCTGTATGTCAAGCTTCCATATACAACCAATGGTAACAAGGATACATAGATTTTATGCAGTTTTAGGGATCATACTATGATCAAATTCAATCTCTGCTTCCTAGAAAATTTTGGTTTTATTTACACCAAAGCAGGTCTTTTATTGGACTTAGATATAATCACACTTTCTCACCATGTCTGCATAGAATTAATATGGTAACTTCTCTTTTCTGCTTGTGTGATAATTTGTCTGTAAGCGACGCATAGCACTTATTATTTGAATGCCCAATTAATTTTCAGAATGCTAAATTATTCATACAGAATTTAGTTAGCCCGAAAATTTTCTTGCCTTGCAATTTTCAGACGCTTTTTGCTACTGACAACTATTTATGAAATTATTTATAACTATTTTAAATCATAGAAAATATCATATTATAATTATATATATAAAAGCCCTAATTTCTGTGTATCCTCGTAACGCTAAGTTCCTAGGAGCTAGCGGGGCTTGAGGTGTGTGGTCGGTCGCTCCCCACCAGTCCGAGCGACGTTCTCCGACAGCAGGTCACTTATAGGCTAAGCACATAGTGAAGCAGAGAGCAAAGCAGCGATGAAAGCGGAGAGTAAAACAGCGAAAGAATGTCGCGCTTATAAAAGAGTGTCTACACATAGTGATGCGTATAAAATCGAGCAGAAAGTTCACAAAATTATAATGGATTTTTTACTAACAGAAAACTTCCCTGAAAATTTGGTATTTACTAAAAAATATATACATGGTGAATTTCATCATTTCTATATGCAACTCCGCGAACATCCAGAAAAGTTTCATTGTTATTTTCGCATGAGTATTTCAACGTTTGATTATATTTTGGAAAAAAATCAACATAAATTGGTAAAAAATGGACAAATTTCAATCGGAACCTACTATAAATACCTCTTATAAATGAGAACTTGTTGTAAATGCCTCAATATCCATTTTAAACAACTATTTTAGCAACGGTGATAGCAGAGAAATCAAAATTGTTTAAAACATGTCGCTTTGCTCGACTATAACCGCGATATAACCTCGCTGCAGTACGCTCCACTATGCCCGTGTTAACAGGAATTCATTTATTTAATTTCGCCGCTTTGCTCTCCGCTTTCATCGCTGCTTTGCTCTCTGCTTCACTATGTGTTTAGCCGTAGCGAGAATATAGCTCTTAGCTCTCCAGTCAGTATATACCTTGGCTTAATTAAAGAATGTGTCAATTAACGTTATGCCCGCGGACCGTGTCTGGCCCGATACTTGTTTTTAAAAGACACGCATTGAGCGGCTTTTTAGAGTTTCCTAGGTATAATCAGAAACAGTTATACCATTGAGGTCCAGTATATGGCCCACGGGCCGTATCCGATCCGAACTAATTTTTAAACGACACGCATTGAGCGGCTTTTTAGGATTTCCTAGGTATAATCAGAAACAGTTATACCATTGATGTCCAACATATGGCCCGCAGGCCGTACTCGGTCCGATACTAATTTTTAAACGACACGCATTATGCAGAGTTTTAGGATTTCCTAGGTATAATCAAGAAACGTTTTTGTTTTGTTATTATACGCAGAATCATACAAATTTTAATAATTTATTCCTGCTTATATTGATTTTTATTCGATATCAGTTTGCCAACGTTGTTGGCAACGGGTCTGCTAGTTAAAAAAATAAAAACCCTTAATTTTCGTCTTTATTACCTGGCTATTAGCCAAATATGCTAAAGCCAACAAACATAAGGAAAAAGTCATATTCTATTTGTCTTTTTAATTATTGAATATTACGGGAAACTTAATCCATTTAAATAAAATATATAAATTATAACCTACGTGGCGCACCCAGAATTAAGGGGGCGGGGGGTGGAAGACAAAATTATTTAAATTATGATTAAGGTTCTCACTTCTAAAAGTGATGATCTAAAAAAAAATCCTACCCTACAACTTTCTCTATTATTTCTGGGAGCATGCTTGTAGCTCTTCAGTTTTAAACACACTTTACCAGGTCTACAAGTATGAAATGCGGATTTTTAAAAAAAATAAAACACATTGAACTCAAAAGAACAGAAAAAGTTTATTTATTCAAAGTATGCTCCATTAGAAGTTATACATTTTTCCCATCTTTCAGGCATATTGTGAATACCTCGCCAGTAGAACTCTTCCCCTTTCCCCGCAAACCATTCATCTAGCCATTCTTTCACATTTTCATATGAACAAAAGTGCTGCTCGGTAAGTGCGTGGCCCATCGATGCGAACAAGTGGTAATTTGAAGGGGCCAATAGGGGATACGCATAAAATTTGTATTTCCTTAAAACTACATTATTTTGATATGTTAATGTTAGTTATGTCACCTAACAAAACAAAAATCACATTTTAATTAACATTATAGCCAAATTTTTTAATTAAAATATTGTAAATTTGAAATATTCCGAGCACGGGGCGAAGGTTGCCGAGTAGAAACGACTGAGTATGACGTCAAACGATAGGGTTTTCACATCACAGATACAGACAGCTACAACATAATCTTCACACGTGTGTGTATTGTATTGTTCGAGAGTTTTGTATTTGTTTTTAAACAATTTTTCACGTATTTACTATTAAAATGGCAGATAAAGATTTTGTTAGGGCTCAGAGTGATAATTTACCCAACATTGATGCATTTATGCACACAACATAAAGTTTACTTTTTTCTGAAATATCGGTTTTATTTCGCCTCATAGTTTTCAGCCACAAATTTCGCCTTTTCTGTTGTTTTTCGCCATTAGGTAATGATATAAATAGTTTTTTTGGATTTCTAGTTGAACTAATTGTGCACATCGGTACTGAACAATATTTTCGATAATGTTTCGAAGTATTGGGGCCTGGATATTCCATATTTTAATATAAAATTTAATTCGGTAAACATGTATAAATTGTTTTTATAGAATTAAACTTTATTTTAATTAAAATCACTCTCCTTTACATAACCTATAAAAGTTACACAAACAAATAATTCACAACAGACTATGTTCGCTGCATAAACAACCGTTCGCTGGATTGGCTAGTAGTCTCATGCGTCAGTTAGAAAGGATTATGACGTCACACGTCGTTTTCGCGCGCTACATACATTTTTGATTTTTTAAAGCCTTCAAATTAAAAAAAAAAAAATTAAAAACTGTTTTTTATGTTTATATACAACAAGAGAAATTTAATAAAAAAAAAAAAAAAAATCATGCCTATCCCCTATTCTGGTGAGTAAGCGGCATGGGGTAGCACTTCCCACTTGAGTGCCTCCAATGTGTTGCAAACTGCTTTTGCCTTATGTGATGGAGCGTTATCGTGAAGAAAGATTACCTTGTGCTGTCTTCTTTCGTATTCTGGTCGTTTTATGAGCAGCGAATGATTCAATTCGATCAGTTGTTTCACCAGGTTTTAACAATTCATAATAGACCACACCCTTTTGGTCCCACCAAGTACAGAGCATTGTCTTTTTGCCAAAGCGATTCGGTCTTGCAGTTGATGTGGATGGCGAGCCTGGGTTCACCCATGATTTTTTGCGTTTGGGATTTTCAAAATAAATCCATTTTCATCGCCAGTAATGATACGATGCAAAAAATACTTTCTTTTGTATCGTGCAAGCAAAATTTCACAAGTGTTTTTGTGTTTTTCCATCTGCCTCTCATTCAATGCATGTGGAACCCATCTGCCGACTTTCTGGATCTTACCCATCTCTCGTAGGCGATTGGAAACAGCTTGTTGACTAACGCCTAACTGCTCTGCTAGTTGTTTTTGTGATTGACTATCGTCTTACTGTAAGATCAAAGTCACTACTTTTGAAACTCCGAAACCATCGTTCACACGTATCTTGCGATGGAGCATATTCACCATAAGCTTCTTGAAGCAGTCGGTATGATTCAGCAGCAGTATTTTTCAAATGAAAACAAAACAGTAGTACTTTCCGCGAATGCTCTTTATTTGGCACAAAATTTGACATTTTTAACACAGTAAAACAAAACTTTATGATCACTTTTCAAATTATAACCTATACGCATTTGACACTTAATGATAACTTAAAAAAAACGCCATATGTGTTGAAACTTTGAACTATACACTCTGTTTGCGCGGCAAGTTTGAAAAAAATCCGCATTTCATACTTGTAGACCTGGCAAATGTATGAAAAGCCATTTATCGGCAGTAGGTCCCATTTCTATCTTGATAGTCTCACTCTATTCATTCTTTCCCGCCTCTTTCTTCATCACTCTCTATCAAGTCCATTTAATTTTGACAGATTGCTAAGTTTTTTCCTCATTACACCTTCAAGTAAAATTATGACAAATGCAATATTAATTGCAAATGATACAAACATTTTGGAGTTAATAATTTACACTTATCAAATATTGATTTATTTTTAACAAAATATGATATCAGTTGATATGTTTTTAACTGTCTTTTATCTGAATTACAAAACTTGTTTTCAACTTGAAAACTAAAAGAATTACTAAGAAGAAATAAATTATATTTTTATGACAACGTTTTTACCCAATAAGGATTTATTTAAACACATAATATTGCGTCACTTTTAATTTATAAGTAAAAAGGAAAGCCCCTCTTTTATATCTTCCCGTGTCATGTTGGCATTGCCCATTTGGAATTCCGGCTTTTTGACAAGAATAATCAAATCAAATGGGAAAATACAATGCATCTTTTGTATCTTTTGGTCTTTTACAGTTGATGCGTACTTTGTTGCTTTATGTTATTTTTATTACTAAAATATTTTTTGTAGGTTCTGGCTCTCTTAAAGGATCTCCAAAAGGGTCTAAGGGCTCCATCAAGAAAACATCTACCTCTGCAGTTGCTTTTGAAAAGATATCGCCTGCAGGGTCGCTCAAGGAAGCACCGGCTGAGGGCTCAAAGACAGTTGCCGCAGCTCCTGAACCAAGCACTGAAAAGTAATAAAAGTTATTTAATTTTAGGGTTTTGTAGGAAAGACCAAAAACCTTTCACTCATGTGTCTGTCTGTTTCTCTGTATGTTAAAAATTGTGGCCAAACTTCTGGACCTAGAAAGTTGATATTTGGCATGCTTGGACAACTCTTTTACCCACATATAGGAAAACTATTCAGAATTCAAAAATTTTGAAAAAATATAAACAAATATAGTTCATCTAGGGCCAGTTGCACCGCTTTGTAATAAATCTAACACTTTACAAAGTGTAACTTAAATTTAAGTGACACTTAAAAAATAAATGCTTTGCACCGACTACTTTTGAGGAGCGCTTTATTAAGGAATGGTTTAAGGTGGCGAAACACGAAATAATTTAATGTTTAATAATGTAACGTTTTTATCAAGAATAACTGTCACTTGTTTTTACCAAATTCTAATTTTAACATTTAACGTGGTAAATAATAGTCAACTACGGTTGTTGGATGACAACAAGTAGAGTAAAATCGTAAAGTAACAAACTATAAATAACTTTAAATATAATCGAAATACAATATAACTTGTTTCTTTCGATTAAGTGGAACTAGATTTTCAATTCTAGTAACTTTTACCGTTTAAATGAGGCTTTTGTTCATTTTGTTTAGCAAAAGCCCTCATCAAACCTTAAAAGGACAGCTTATGACAATTTACAAAAATGAAAATTCCAGTTAATTCCGCGTAAAGGTATGGAATAGCCCAGCGTTTCCCAAACTTTTTTGACCGCGACCCGGTACGAGGTTTTAAAATATTTCGCGACCCATCTTATGAAAAAAGAAAACATTTATTTACAAAACTAATTTTATTTTAAAGCAGTAACTTTATAGTAATAAAGAATAATAAATAGTAATAAAGAGTATAGTATAGTAATAAAGAATATAGTATAGCAGCGGTTTCCAAAGTGGGGGGCGCGACCCCCCTGGGGGGCGGTACCCCCTGGGGGGTCGTACAAGATTCACCAGGGGGTCGCGGGTCGCAGGATTTTCCACATTAGCTGTTATTAAAACAAAATATCGCGCACTTTCTTCATATAAACCGCGATTTAACGAATTATGTGCGAAGAAACAAGCCCATACTTCACATTAAAATTGATTTTTATTACATTTTTAATTTGTATTACATATTTAATATTAATATAATTTATTTTTATATGATTTTCGTGATTTATGTTGTTAAAATAAATATTTAGGAATTAGAGAAACTATTTACATTACATATTTTTGCTAGTTTTGTGATTATTATTTCAATAAAGAAATTATTTACAAATTGTTTATAAATTTCCTAAATAGGGGGGGGCAGAGATGGGATTTTTTCTAAGGGGGTCGTTACTGAACAAAGTTTGGAAACCGCTATAGTATAGTAATAAAGAGCACAAATACACACTATTCTAGTGATTAACTGACGTAAAAAAAATAATATGTACAAAAAAATCTTTTTTGTGTTTTTGCAATTTTTTTCGCGACCCGGCAAAATTTTTCTGCGACCCGGTGCCGGGTCGCGACCCACACTTTGGGTAACGCTGGAATAGCCCATACCTACTCACCAAAGTCGGCCTTAGTATATATGGCTTCCCCAGGCAAAAGTGAAAACGTCAATTATAAAACGTAATAAGAAATTATTTATTATTACATATACCTAATACTAGTACAATGCATAAACATCAAAAATTAAGTCGTGCTATTTGTTCTAAATAATTTTATTTTCAACAACAACATGGATTTAAATACATAGATGTTAATATTAAATAAAATTATTTCGAGGTTAATTATATTAGCATTAAGTTTCTGTAGATGATACTCACAGATCTTCGTGTAGCTGTCATTTAAATTTTTCAATCCAATTTTTCTAATAACTGGCACACAGCATCTTAATTTATCGAAATATTTTTGAAATGTTCATCCATTATTACATATAATTTTGTCCTTCATACACTTTTTTCGATAAAACCTAAATATATTTCCAAAATATCTTGTTCATCGTCCACAATTACTTCACCATCCATTCTTATAATTAAAAATGTTAATACTTATATTTTCAATAACTGTCAACATATGACATTTGAGTTTCACTTAAATAATAAGCCCAACCTCATCTAGGGCTTAATTTAGGTTTCACTTAACAAAAAATAAGTTCCACTTAAACAGCGGTGCAATGGAATAAACGTCACTTAACAGTTTTAAGTTATACTTAAAGTTTAAGTTTTAGCGGTGCAACTGGCCCTTAGACATCCATTATACTTCTGTTGGCTTCTTACAAAGTGTGTCTTTTTAGAGGTTTGTTTTTCGAATTGACAAAACTGTTTCCAGCGACGGCCATTTTGATAGCTGACATCTGATTTGTGCTCAGTTTGGTTTGCCATTTCACCATAAATAGACTTACGCCAGACCAACGCTTGCAAATTGTGTAAATTTATAATTGTGTCGATATAATCGTCCATCCGAGCAAATAATTCGAATAACCATGAATCGTTTTCGCACCACGCATACTCAAATTGCAATACGCATCCGCAGAGCCGTCGTGCAGTGCGCACCGAAGAAGCTGTTGCTGCTGTGGAGCGTAATATTGAGGAGGACCCAAATAAGTCAATTCGTCATCGTGGACTGCAATTGGAGCTGTGACCATCCACTTTATGCAAGATTTTGCGGAAAGATCTTGGTTTACGAGCTTACAAGATCCAACTCGTGCATGAGTTAAAGCCAAATGACCATCGTGTGCGTCGTATGTTCGCTGAATGGACCGAAATCGAGATTGCTCTTAATCCTCATTTTCACCACAAAATGTTATTCAGAGATGAGGCTCAATTTTGGTTGAATGACTACGTCAACAAGCAAAATTGCCGCATTTGGAGTGAATAAAATCCACAAGCCATTATTGAGACGCCGTTGCATCCACAAAAAGTCACTTTTTTGGTGTGCTTTATAGGCTGGTGGAAACATTATTCCTTATTTCGTCAAATATGATGCCGGCCATTACAGTCAATAGAGACAGCCATAGAGCCATGATTAATGACTTTTTCGTTCCCCATTTGAATGGCATTAATGTGGAAGAGCTGTGGTTTCAACGAGACGGCGTAACATGACACACAGCGGGCGCCTCAATCGAATTATTGAAGAAAACATTCGATAAGCGCATAATTTCGCGTAATGCACTTGTGAATTGGCGTCCAAGATCGTGCGATTTAACACCTTTGGATTATTTTCTGTGGAAATATGTGAAGTTGCTCCTAATCTACGCCGATAAACCAGAGACGATGGACGACTTGGAATCCAACATTCGCTGCGTTATTGCCGATATATGGCCCCAACTGATCCAAAAAGTGGTCGAAAATTGGACTTCCAGATTGCGCTTTATTCGAGCCAGCCCATATGCCCGAAATCATATTTAAACACTAATGGCATAAACTTATCTTTCCAAGCCAAATACCATGGCCATTACTACTCTATACCTCTAAAAAATTGATGTGAAATGTGAATATTCACACATTTCAGGGTTTCGCAGGTATATAATAAGTGAAGGCGGTATGCTGAGTGTGTAGGACAAATTTTACTTTGTAGTAATCACGGGAAAATGAACGATATTTTTAAAATAATTTATCGTCTGTTAATCATATAATAAGACTGGTTATTAAATTTACGCTCTTAAAAATTAAATACAACATTTGTCAAAATATAACTAGAATTTTGACAAAATAATTTCAACATAATAAAAATGCAAAAAAAAACAGAAAAAATAAAATTCACTCCGTACTCGAACTCGAAACCCTTCGTTTCCAGCGCATTTTAGCTTACGACACCAGTGCTCTAACCCATTACGCTATCGCACGCCTTGCATGTGAGTGTCTTACATTGGTATAACTTTTGTACTTTGTGAACCAAAAACCACAAAAAATGCGTTATTTTCCGAAAACATAATCTGATCAACAATTCCTGTTGTACTATTTCGGTTCACACCAATATACATTACTTAGATTTTTTTTAGATTTTTAATTTAAACCATCTGGGCTACAGGTGTGGGACAAAATTTTTTTTGCACAATTTTGGCACAAATCGCATCAAAATAATTTATTTTGCAAAAATAAAAATTTGATCGTTAATCCACGTACTAATGGATTTCATTTGATAACCTACTCAAAATTTAAAAATAATATTTTTGTTTTCGATGAGCACATATTTGTTTATATTTTTAGGGGGGCATGTTTTTTAGATGTTTTAGTATTTTTCCTATGTGCGGGTCAAAGAGTTGTATAAGCATGCCAAATTTCAACTCTCTAGGTTTAGCCGTTTGGCTACAATTTTTACCGAACAGACAGACAGACAGACGACAAAATGACGGTATAAGGGTTTTTTGGTCATACCTACAAAACCCTAAAAAGCACACGTTACTTATTAAATACAACTGCAACTTGTCGTTTGCAAATGAAATTTGCGTTGGTAAAATTTATACTATGATAAAAAAGTGAAAAACTGGAGATTAATTAGGCAGCACCAGTGGCGACGCTAGCTCTTAAAATCTGGAGGGGCCAGGAAATATATGAGGAAAATCTGCTAGGGGGGGCAAGAAATACGAGGGATGTTTCCTAAATTCTGGGAATTGTGCTATAATTAAATTACGCAGAACTTATAGGCAATGTTATTGGTGCCAGACAAGTCTTGACATGTTTATGCAACTATCTAGTGCAATATTGTTCAGTCTGATTTAGGTGTTCGACTGATATAGACGCGTTTTCATAGCACTGTTTTTGTAACCATGGAAGACGCAGCAAAATCTCAAAGAGCAATAATTTTCTTTTTGTGGAAAGAAGGTGTGAAAACATCAGAAATTATTCAGCGTCTGCAAGGCGTATTTGGTGAGTCTACAGAATCCAAAAGTACTGTTTATCGGTGGATCGATCGTTTTAAAACCGGTAGTACGTCACTAGAAGACGATCCACGCAATGGGTGACCAAGCACGTCGGTAAATGAAAAAAAAACATTACTGCCGTCGAAGACCTACTGAAAGAGGACAGGCGAATGACTATTCGTCAAATTAGTGTGCACCTAGGGATAGGTACACGACAAGTTCATGACATCTTGCATGATTGTTTGGGCTTTAGCAACGTTTCGCCGCGCTGGATGCCAAGGCTGTTGGGACCAGAACAGAAACTCAATAGAAAAGTTCTTTGAGGACGGCTTAAAAAAAATGTTTATCGTTGGGATAAATGTATTCAGTTCAATGGAGATTATGTTGAAAAACTACATTGTAATATTGACGAAAATTAACAAAATAATAAAAATTATAGCTAAATTCCCAGAACTTTGGAAACATCCCTCGTATTAGAGAAGGGAATCATCATCTTTTATCGTTATTAATGGATTAATGGACAGGTGAAAATACAAGTGATGACTTAAAAAAAGGTCCTCGCCACTAAAATACAGGAAATACATATATGAGTAAAAAAAAAAAAATAAGTGATGACTTCTTTAAAACACAGAACAGATCATTATAGCATTGTTGCACGTATATTTTTTTCCGAGCAATTCTGGGGGAGGGCAACTGTGGGCCAGAGCTATTTTTGGGAGGGGCCGAACGAATTTAAAAAAACTAATTTCCGTCGCTTAATCTACGTCTTAAGAGCTTTCTTTTGATAACACACAATATATTTTTAAAAAATAACTATTTTTTTTAACGACACAAAAAGTCGATATTTTTCGAAAAACTAATCTGATCAAAAATTCCGGTTCCCATCAATGTATATTATGGAGTTTTTTCAGATTTTTCAAAAGTTTTTTGACAGGTATTTTTGGAGAAAATCACATAAAGAAACGATTTTTTATTTTTTTATTTTTATTTCATTTTTTTATTTTTTACTGAAAACATAATTGTTTATATTTATCTCGGGATGTGTTTTTTTGAACTCTCAGTATTTTTTCTATATGTGGGTCAAAGAGTTTTATAAGCGTGGTTTTCAAACAAAAATTAACTCCCCCGACGAAGATTGTCGTAACTCTATATTTTAATTTTTTTTAACAGACAAACAGACAGACACATGAGTGACGTTATAAGGATTTTTTATTGGTCATAACTACAAAATCCTAAAAATGTATTTGTTTGAAATAACTCGTTTATTTGATTTTGATTTATTTTTTACCGACCGTCAACATATATAAGGGAGGTATTGTGATCATACCGATTTTGACATTTCGATGGATCTCCACGAATTGAGGTCCCTACACAAAGTTTTGACTATTTTTAGCATGATGTCTGTCGGTCTGTCTGTCCGTCCGTCTGTCTGTCTGTCTGTCTGTCTGTCTGTCCATCCGTATGTCTGTCTGTCTGTCTGTCTGTCTGTCTGTCTGTCTGTCTGTCTGTCTGTCTGTCTGTCTGTCGGTCCGTCCGTCTGTCTGTCTGTGTACACGTGTAGAGCAAATTCGGTTGAAAGGATATTTATGAAACTTCATATTTAAGCTTCTGCCATCAATGGCACGAGTTGATCAACTTTTGGTAAAAATCGGTTGACTAAAAATGGGAGTTAACTCGTGTCGATTTTAAGATTTTTGTGAATATTTCACAACAAAAAAATATTTCGAAAAAAATTATTGAACAAAAGTTGCTATAAAAGCAATAACTAATAACTTTTATTTGAGACGTTTTTGATAAAACGAAAAATTTTGAATAATTTCTGTAAAATTCTAAGTCTCAATTTTTTCATACATATATGTGTTAAAATGAAGCTCGTGTGTTGAGAGTTTAGCACAGACTTTTTATTTATTTTTTGGTTGCCTAGCACATGAATGTCAATGTATGACAGCTAGGCGCTACATTGTTGTAATTTGAGATATTATTTCAACAATATGTAACGTTTCCATGGTCATGATAAATAATATCTCTGCTAAAAAATATTAGGCCAAGTTATTTCTACTCTGCTGCTAGAATGTATTTTATATAAGTACTTTACGATGGCGGTCGGTCCTGTGGTGGCCACAGCTGATTTTTCAATTTAATATTCTTATTTTTAGAGTAAAATACTTCATCTTTCCTAATTTAAACTTCTTCGTATCTCTTGTAATAAAGGAATTAGCAATGCTAACCTAGTAATGCTTAAATAGTTCCCCAAAAACTCTCTGTGTTATTTTATTTAGTTTCTATAAAACAATAAATAAAACAATGTTCACCTTCCTTTCGCCCACCTTTAATAAAACCATAATAATATAATATTTAAAATGTGTTATTCTAGACTTGGTTCAAAGGGTTCAAAAACTTCAGCTGGATCTAAGGGTTCTAAAACTTCTGCAATTAAAGAACCATCAGTACCAACAATCCAGGAAGAGCCTGCAGTTGAAGAAGCACCTCCTGCCGAGCCCCCTGCAGAGGAGCCGCCAGCAGCAGAAGAAGCTCCCCCTGCAGAGTAAACTTACTATTATTCTAAATTCTCTGTCAACATTTATTTGCGTAATTATCTGTGATGAAACTTATGTGCGTAAAATTGCTACACTGTTATTGAATAAAATTTTAATCTTTTGCAAATATTTGTGTTTTTATTCGTTTAGTCAATATTTGTAGTTGTCAAAACGTCATAATGAATTATTGTAGGAAGTATTTTAGATTCAATGAAAGGTTTTGTTGTTTAAAACTCCGTTGTTTTGAAAGCGTGCAAGAAGAAATCGGTTGATTGCGTATGTGGTTACAAAGATTGTTGTTAAAAATCTATCCTAGACAACATACATACATTCATATCTATAGTCTGTTTCAAATAAGAAGTGAATAGATAGCTCTGCGAATAGAGAACGATTGGCACAGGGCCATTGAATAAAATATTAAAGGAATGAGGCTATATGAATTTTTACATACACATTTTTCTGACGGCAATAGACCATATTAGTGTGTCGTCACATACATGTGCTGCCATCTGAGAGCTGAGTCCTTTTGAAGTTTAAAATACATGGGACATTACTTTTGTTACCTTAATTTTATAAATATTTTCAATTTTGGAGCAAAAAATATGTATTTTTGATAAATATATACTAATATATACAGTCCAGACACTTTATATTATAGAATAATGATTTTATAAATATATAAATAAGGATTCGAAGATATATTTATAGGTTACGTTTTTAAATAATATGAAAATCGGAATATCTTTAGTATTTATTTAATTAACACTAAGTAATCATTAATACTTTGTTTTAGAATGCATATTGGTGTATTGTTTTGCTCCGAATTGTAACAATTACATCTACATTATTAATTGCAAATTTTTTCGTTTTTTGACAGATGAAAATGAATAACAATAATGGAAAATTAAAAACAACATATTATTCCTTTAAACCATTTAGATATGGTACTCACACTTATTGCTATGTTACTTGCCATAATAACGATTATTAACGTAAATTTTTCAAAATTAACCTGCAAAATAATATTGTTCTGCAAAAATAATGACATATTAAATTATAATCTATAAAATAAGAATTTTAATAAATAAATATTGACTTGTAGTTTTGATGTGAAGCACTCTCTTACTTTGAAAACTTAATTTATATTTCCAAAATACAATTTAACAAAAAAACAACATGCTAAATTCAAATAAAAGGAATCCAACCACGAGACGGCAGCACTAAATCTCATTTTGTGACGTAGTTACTAATATGGTCTATTATATCATTCAAAAAAACACAATCGCTGTCAATATTTTGTTGCTTACGTATTAAAAAGTGATTATTGACATTTATTTTGATAATTTAAAGTATATTCATAAATCATAAATAAAAGACAGGGCTAAAATAGTTTTTAGTTATTTTATAATTTAATATAAAATTACACATTAAACCTGAAATTCTTGTCAAAATGGTTAGCTATACTGGATTTGGACGATCAAGAACACAAGATACCAAGACTAAAGGAATAACTTTTCATTCGTAAGTATTTTCAATTCATATTATGTAATTGAACATACCAATTTTACATACTTGGCTATAACCAAAGGCGGAGAAAGGAATGGATTTCTGAAGCAACATGGCAAACAATAGAGCGTCGAAAGCAGCTGAATCTGAAACGAATCTCTGCTACAACAACTGCAGATATAGCGAAATTCAACTACGAATACAAACTAGCGAATAGTATTGCAAAACATAGCGCCAGAAGAGACAAGAGAAGATGGACTAATTATTTAGCTGAACAGGCTCAACTAGCAGCTGTGAACAACAACCCCCGTACTTTGTATTCCATTACGAAGATACTTTCTGGGGAAAAGAAATTCACGGACCACCCTATCAAGGACCAGCAGAACAATCTCCACTCTGCCGTGAACGACCAAATTAAGTACAGTACCAGAAGTTAGATTTGCCGTTAATACCAACATACTCAGCAAGTTGAAGATTAAGAGAGCGATAGTGAAACTAAAGAAGAATAAAGCACCTGGACCAGACAATATCAACGCGGAACTACTACAAGCAAATGCTGGTCTTTCTACAACAATGCTGCAGCCACTCATAACTGATATCTGGACCAAAGAAGCAATACCTGACAAATGGCAAGAAGGACTTATTAGTCCTTAGTAAAACTGTTCAAGAAAAACAATAAGTCCAACTGCAATAATTACAGAGCTATCACTCTGCTAAATTCCGCAAGCAAAGTGCTCTCAGAAAAAAAAAAAGTGCCATCTGTGAACGCAATCGCAAGTGAATTCTAGAATTCCCAAATTTCCAGGTAAATCTTTATATATTTTTTCTTAAACCTAAAATTCATACCATATTAAACTCACCTAACTACATATATCATTATCCACTCTCACTTCTCACCCTTGTCTAACTCATTTTTATAAAAACCGTCATATTAAAAATTATTACAAATAGCGACATCTCTTTTCTACGTACATCACCAGCTCCGCCTGGCAAGACTGCCATTGCAGACTTGTCAGGTTTTGCGTTTATCGACTTAAGTCACTAATATAATGCAGTGTGCAAGTTTGTTACTGCTTAAGCGCCTTTTTTAAAATAAAAATTTAATTTAAAAATAAACCATTCGCAGCTAAACGCAAACAATAAAGAAAATATTATGACTCAGCAACCATCTACATCATCTCCAAACCAAACTCTACCAATCACAACACCAATTACAACACCAAATAACAAAATGAATTTCGCAAATGCAATTAAAAATAAAACTTTTCCAAAAAAAGAACAAGGAATAATCATTCAAAATCCAGTTGAAGGTATCAATCCTGAAGAGTATATCTATGCGATCGGCGACATTGTAGGTCCCCAAAATATTACACACACCTCTAGAAAAAATAAAAAAATTTACATATTTCTTCAAAAAAAAGATCAAGTAGATAACCTTATTAACAATCATAGAAACATCACTGTCCAAAACCAAAACATAGAGTTGAGAAGACTAATAAATCCTGCACAACGACTCATTATTTCGAATGTTTGTCCGACCATACCACACGATATTATCGTACAAGCACTCGATCAACATAATCTAAAAATGGTTTCCCCAGTCACATTTCTTCATGCTGGGTTTCAACGCGAAGAATATAAACATATTCTAAGTTTCCGCCGACAGGTATATATAACTGAAGAGGAACAAACACTTATCCCTCATAGAATTGAAATAGAGCATGAAGAAACCACATACCAAATATATCTAACAACTGACGCTATCTGCTCAAAATGCAAGCAAAAAGGACATTCTTTAAACAGCTGCACAACTAAAGAAACGGTTCAACTAGAAACTATAATCACAGAAAAAGTTATACTTGAAAACAACGGCAAAACTCAAGAAAATACCCAGAGCAACATTCCAAATGAGCACACAATTACCTCACAGGAAATTAATCAGGACTCAGAAGAATATTCTCAATCGCCCGATGGCAGTCTTAAAAGACAAAGATCCCAAGCTATCCAAGAAACAAATATACCGGAAATCATAACCTCAATAACAACTATCGAACAAACAAAAGAAAATAAGAACGAATCTGAACTCAAACATGGAAACTCGCTGGAAGATTTAAAACCAGGATCTAAAAGACACAGATCTACTAGTCCACGAAGCATAGCAGGATTGTCCATATATGAACAAATAAAATCAATCAAGCCTGTATTGGAAAAAAATCCAGAAAAGTACAAGATAAATTATAAAACATTAGTGGAGTTCATAGAAGAAGTTCAAAACACAAACGAAAAATTGAAAATAGCCCGAAAATATTTCAAAGACGTCCCTGAACTCTTAGAAAACCTAAGAGACTTACAACCACATATTACGTATTCAACAACCAAATCCAACCTGACTAGGCTTATAAACAAAATCAAAGAACAACTGAATATTGAAGCAGATTTATAAACACAATATAAGTATAATAAAATTGATAAGATGGCATTAATACAGTGGAACTTAAACGGATATTATTCCCATCTTGGAGAACTTCAACATCTCATATGTACACTTGAACCATACTATATCTGTCTACAAGAAACCCGCTTGAAAAATCATCAAAACATCTGCATGAAAGACTATACATGTTACGTTAAAAACCGTGATACAAATACAATTGCCAGCGGAGGAGTAGCCATTATGGTCAAAGAAAATATCCAAGCTACCTTAGTCAACTTAAACACAAGCCTTGAAGCCATTGCGATAACAAGCCACATACCAAACCTGGGAAAAACCACCATATGTAACGTATACCTACCACCAAATTTAACAATCACCCAAGATGAGTTAGAAAATCTAAAAAAACAGCTTCCTACACCATTCGTTCTACTAGGCGACTTCAACAGCCACAATACCCTGTGGGGATCTGAATCCACGGATAATAGAGGTAAAAAAGTAGAGAAACTGCTGAACGATGACAGTATAGTGCTTCTAAATGACTCATCCCCAACCCATTTTTGTTCAAAAACAGGCAAATTATCGTCCATAGATCTAACCATCTGCGACGCTTCATTGGCTCCTAACCTTTCATGGGAAGTCTATCCTGATCCAATTGGCTATCACTTTCCTCTAATTATTGCATTCCCTCCATATCACACCTTAGAAAATAACAAACCTTCATGGAAGATAAAAGAGGCAAACTGGGATCTTTTTAGACAAATTCTTTCAGACATATATAAAACCAAAAACTTAACAGGAAATTGTAATGTAACACAAGTAGTAGAGGATCTCATTAACGACATAAATAACGCCGGTGAAAGATCTATCGGAATAAAAACAGGAAATAATCGCAAAAAAACAACACCCTGGTGGAATACAAGATGTGCAGTCGCAACCAGAAAACAAAGACAAGCACTTTACAAATACAGAAAATTCAACACGATTGACAATCTAATAAATCTAAAAAAATGCAAAGCAGAAACGAGACGAATTATATTAGAGAGCAAAAAACAATCCTGGCAAGAATTTACATCTTCGATCAACCCTAGCACACCCCCATCAAAGATATGGGAAAAAATAAGAAAGATAAATGGGAAAAAAACCTCAAATTTGACAACAGTACTCTACCATAACAATTCAACTATAACATCTCCTCAAATGATAGTGGAAACGCTAGCAGAAAATTTTGAATTCACATCAAGTAATGTCAACTATAATAACTCCTTCAAAATACATAAAGCCAGAGCAGAAAAAGAAAAAATCGAAATAGAAAATATACAGACATACATCAATAAACCATTTAGCAAAAGAGAACTGCTGGCCGCCATACATAATTTAAAAGATAAGAAATGCCCAGGTCCAGATGGTATCCTTTCGGAAATGATTAAACAACTGCCCAGTGAAGTAACCAACCACTTATTAACCATATATAACTATATATGGGAAAACGACGAGTATCCCGAACAGTGGCAAAAAGTCAACACGATTCCAATACTGAAACCCAGTAAAAATAAAACAAACGCTGATAGTTATCGACCCATCTCAGTTTCGAATAACTTCAGTAAAGTCCTACAGATAATGACCAACAAACGACTTACTTGGTTCCTGGAAACACAGAATATCGTTTCAAATAAACAAAGTGGTTTCCGTCAAGACAGATCAACCTTAGATCACATAATCTCATTAACCTGTGAAATACAGCAAACATTCAAAAACAAAGAACACCTTGTAGCTATATTTTTTGATCTCCAGAAAGCTTATGATATGACATGGCGTTTCAACATAATAAAACTGCTAAAAGAAAGCAGATTGAATGGTAATATTCTCAAATATGTTACAAACTTCCTCCAAAATAGAAAATTTCAAGTAATTGCAAATGGATACATCTCCAGTGAAAAAACACAGCAAAACGGCGTACCCCAAGGGGATATATTAAGTGTAAACCTGTTTCTCATTGCCATCAACAAAATCTTGGAACACATACCAGAAAATATAAAAACTCTCCTCTATGCGGACGATCTTGTGATTTTCTGCAGAAACAAAGACATTAAACTAATCAGAGAACTCAAGAAGCAATCCTCAGTATAGAAAATTGGGCCGATAAAACAGGGTTCACCTTTTCCTCAACTAAAACTAAAGCCATGCATTTCACAAGAAAACATTATTCGCATTATAATCCAAAGTTAAATTTGTACGGTGACTCTATTACATATGTAACGAAGACTAAATTTCTGGGAATCACACTGGATAGAAAATTAACCTGGCAACCTCACATACAACAACTCAAAAAGGATTGCATGCAAAGGATGAATATCTTGAAAACACTGGCACACTACAAATGGGGCGCCCACAGAGAGATATTATTGAGGCTCTATAAGTCACTGATACTCACGAAAATAGATTATGGTAGCATAGTATACAGCAACGCAAAACCTACTCATCTAAAAACATTAGACACAATTCAGAACACCGCAATCAGGATAGCCACAGGAGCTTTCAGAACAAGTCCTATAGTCAAAATTACCAGTGAAGCTAATCAACCACCACTTCATTTCCGCAGACGTCAACTCACCTTCTCTTACCTAACGAAATTAGCAACAAATGTGAATAATCCCACATATAACTATATGTTTCAAAATTTAAATAACCAAGTAGTCCTTAAAAATATAATACCTTTTCATCAACAAGTTCAAGAACAATTAAACAATATGAGTATGACATTTCCACAGCTAGGTCCAAACCAATTTAACAAGATACCCCCCTGGATCCTGAACGCGCCAAACTATAATCTCCTTCTAACTCGCCATAATAAAAAAGAAACCAGTCCATCCATCATTTTAAAATCTTACCATGAAATCATGTCCAAATACAAGAATCACACTGCCATTTACACAGATGGTTCTAAAATACAAAATAAAACCGGGGCCGCAATGGTAGTAGAGAAGAACGAAACAAGAAAATACCATCTTCCAAATATGACGAGCGTCTTCACTGCCGAAGCTTATGCATTATTCCAAGCAACAGAATATATAAAAAGCATTCCAAATAAAGAAGATTTTATAATTCATATCGATTCCCTCAGCACCATTGCAGCCATGAAACAAAGCTATTCTAAAGACGCCATCATCCAAAAAATGCAAGATAACATCCACTACTGTATTGACCAGGGGAAGAAAATCACAGTATTATGGGTTCCATCACATCGCAACATTCCAGGAAATGAAAAAGCAGATGAAGCTGCCAAGGAGGCCATACACCAAGAAATAACTCAAATGCCTACCTCAACATATGATGCCAAGAGTTTTTTCAAAAGAAAACTGCAAGAAGAATGGAACAACATCCGCTACAAAATTCAAAGTCCGCAAAACTATACATCAAGACATGAACAAATAATTCTAACAAGAATAAAAATTGGACACACACGACTCACTCATCAATACATTTTCGAGAAGAAGACACCACCCATATGCCCCACCTGCAACACACAACTTACGGTGGAACACGTACTTGTAGAATGTCCACAGTATACAGCACAAAGAATCAAACACAAAATTCCAACAGACGCACTACAAATTTCCACCAATATGTATGAGAAGAACATTTTAAAATTTTTAGAAGATACAAACCTATTAGACAATATATAAAATTTCACATAGTTCCTAATAGTCTAAATTTATTATAATAAATATTTATATATTATATTTTATTACGTAATTGATTATGTAATTATACTAAATATGTAAAACAGATATTCCGGGGTGCTAATAACCAAGCAGTTGAAGCACCCCTAAATAAATATATTAAAAAAAAAAAAAAGTGCTCTCACTGATTATACTAGAGAGGCTCCAGGAATGCCTAGAACCATTCATTCGTCAAGAATAGGCCAGCTTCAGCAGAAACACAAAACTTCGAGTATTTAACACTAACGTCGAGACTGTCCTGTTATATGCCTGTGAGACTTGGCTGGACCATTGGCCTGACATAATCAACAACAAAGATCTCTAGCAGAAAACAGGGCAAACAGAAATAAGACGGGAAATACAGTTGCGAAAGTGAAAGTGGATGGGACATATACCTACTCAGACGAGAGAAAGAGAACATTTCGAGACGAGTGTTCCAATGGAACCCTCAAGGAAAACGAAAGGTCGGAAGACCCAAGCTCACATGGAGGCGTACAGTGGACAGAGAAATTAAAGATATGGGAAAGACCTGGGGCGAAATTAAGACCTTAGCCCAGAACCGGACAAGATGGCGATGTTTTGTAGAAGCCCTTTGCTCCTCTTGAGGAGTTGTAGGAACCAATATATATTTATTATATGCTATGAATTTTCCTATTTTTTGAATTACATTAGATATTTGTTTTTAAAGTATCAAAGAGGAATAAATCATTTGTAGTAATAAAATACTTAATTATCAAAAAACACATTGTTAATAGTGAGAAATACGTTTCTGAAATTGAAAAGAATTAAGCCATTTATCAATATATTTTTTATTAATCTAATGAAGACGAATACGAAGCAAATACAGAAAAAATTGATGTGAAGTGTGAATATTCACACATTTCAGGGTTTCGCAGGTATATAATAAGTGAAGGCGGTATGCTGAGTGTGTAGGACAAATTTTACTTTGTAGTAATCACGGCAAAATGAACGATATTTTTAAAATAATTTATCGTCTGTTAATCATATAATAAGACTGGTTATTAAATTTACGCTCATAAAAATTAAATACAACATTTGTCAAAATATAACTAGAATTTTGACAAAATAATTTCAACATAATAAAAATGCAAAAAAAAACAGAAAAAATAAATACACTCCGGTACTCGAACTCGAAACCCTTCGTTTTCCAACCAGTTTAAGAGTGCTCTAACGCATGTAGCCATCGCACGCCATGCATGTGAGTGTCTTACATTGGTATAACTTTTGTACTTTGTAAACCAAAAACCACAAAAAATGCGTTATTTTCCAAAAACATAATCTGATCAAAAATTCCTGTTGCACTATTTCGGTTCACACCAATATACATTACTTAGAATTTTTTTAGATTTTTAGTTTAAACCATCTGGGCTACAGGGTGTGGGACAAAATTTTTTTTGCACATTTTTGGCAAAAATCGCATCAAAATAATTTATTTTGCAAAAATTAAAATTTGATCGTTAATCCACGTACTAAGGGCTTTCATTTGATACCCTACTCAGAATTTAAAAAAAATATTTTTGTTTTCGATGAGCACATATTTGTTTATATTTTTAGGGGGGTATGTTTTTTAGATGTTTTAGTATTTTTTCTATGTGCGGGTCAAAGAGTTGTATAAGCATGCCAAATTTTAACTCTCTAGGTTTAGCCGTTTGGCTACAATTTTTACCGAACAGACAGACAGACAGACAGACAGACAGACAGACAGACAGACAGACGACAAAATGACGGTATAAGGGTTTTTTGGTCATACCTACAAAACCCTAAAAACGCTGGGATTTTTGTCAAATAACGAAGAAAAGTGATCAAAATACTATTGATTTTGATGTGATTATAGAACAAATACTATCCTAGACATCTAGTATTCTGTTGGCTTCTTACACTTATTAAATACCTACAAAATCCTGAAATATGTGAAAAGTGAGTCTTTAGAATAGCCAACCTAAAGTAATAAAATTTATTGTCAAACAGGGAAACCAGTGTTCCCAATCAAACACCGTGGAAACAATTTTACTACAGTCTGTTCCAAACGGTTAAGCAGAACAAGATTTTGTAATCTAGTTACTTTCATCGTTTAAATCGTGCCTTTCGGCCGTTTTGTTTAAGCTTTGTAAATCATACTTACAATAAACATTTTTTGGTTAAGGTTAATATCATTTTAAAATGTCATTTTCTTTATATTTTGATTTTTTGTGTCATTCTTAATACAAATTTCCCATTTATTTATTTTTTTGTCATTAAAATATATAAAAAAATATTTAATTTTGACATATGTCATTCGTGTCCATGGTTTCATTGTTGGAATTTAAAAATTTTGACATCCCAACGTGAAAAATGAAATAACCCAAGCAAGGTCCCTTCTCGTGACAACCTAAAAGAACTAAATTCCCATTTAGTTCCGCTTAACCGTTTGGAACAGACTGTACATGCTGTTCACTTTTGTAAGGACAAACTAGACCTACAGTCTGTTCCAAACGGTTAAGCGGAACTAAATGGGAATTTAGTTCTTTTAGGTTGTCACGAGAAGGGACCTTGCTTGGGATATTTTATTTTTCACGTTGGTATGTCAAAATTTAAAATTCCAACAATGAAACCATGGAAACGAATGACATATGTCAAAATTAAATATTTTTTTTAGATATTTTAATGACAAAAAAATAAATAAATGGGAAATTTGTATTAAGAATGACACAAAAAATCAAAATATAAAGAAAATTACATTTTAAAATGATATTAACCTTAACCAAAAAATGTTTATTGTAAGTATGATTTACAAAGCTTAAACAAAACGGCCGAAAGGCACGATTTAAACGATGAAAGTAACTAGATTGCAAAATCTAGTTCCGCTTAAGCGTTTGGAACAGACTGTAGTTATTTTAGTTACTTATGTAGTGAATTACTGACTATAAATGTGTTTTAAAAAATTTTTTTGCGCTGTAATTCAGTTTTTTTGTTTATGATCATTATAATTAAGATATCATTTTTTTATTATGACAGATGTCAAATTGACATTTTTTACCTTTTTACCGACCTCCAACATATATAAGGGAGGTATTGTGATCATACCGATTTTGACATTTCAAGATTTCGATGGATTTCCACGAATTGAGATCCCTACATAATGTTTTGACTATTTTTAGCATGATGTCCGTCCGTCCGTCTGTCTGTCTGTCTGTCTGTCTGTCTATCTGTCTGTCCGTCTTTCCGTCCGTCTTTCCGTCCGTCTCTCTGTGTACACGTGTAGAGCAAATTCGGCTGAAAGTATTTTTATGAAACTTCATATTTAAGCTTTTGCCATCAATGGCATGAGTTGATCAACTTTTGGTAAAAATCAGTTGACTAAAAATGAGAGTTTACCCGTATCGATTTTCAGATTTTTGTGAATATTTCACAACAGAAAAATATTTCGAAAAAATTTATTGAACAAAAGTTGCTATAAAATCAATAACTAATAACTTTTATTTGAGACGTTTTTTGATAAAACGAAAAATTTCGAATAATTTTTGAATTTTTTAATTTTTAGGGTTTTGTAGGTATGACCAAAAAACCCTTATACCGTCATTTTGTCGTCTGTCTGTCTGTCTGTCTGTCTGTCTGTCTGTCTGTCTGTCTGTTCGGTAAAAATTGTAGCCAAACGGCTAAACCTAGAGAGTTGAAATTTGGCATGCTTATACATCTCTTTGACCCGCACATAGAAAAAATACTAAAACATCTAAAAAACATATCACCCTAAAAATATAAACAAATATGTGCTCATCGAAAAAAAAAATATTTTTTTATAATTCTGAGTAGGGTATCAAATGAAAGCCCTTGGTACGTGGATTAACGATCAAATTTTTATTTTTGCAAAATAAATTATTTTGAAGCGATTTTTGCCAAAATTGTGCAAAAAATTTTTTGTCCCACACCCTGTAGCCCAGATGGTTTCAACTAAAAATCTGAAAAAATTCTAAGTAATGTACATTGATGTGAACCGGAATAGTTCAACAGGAATTTTTGATCAGATTAGGTTTTTGGAAAAAAACGCATTTTTTGTGATTTTTGGCTAATAATGTACACAAGTTATAGCTTTGTAACACGCTACACTGTAACGTGTTTGCTGGTCTAGTGGTATTTGACGCTGATTTTTCAACCAAGTAACCCGATCCGAAAGGGATCGAACTCTGTGAGAGGAGACTATATTATTTTTTGTTTTTTTTTTTAAATTTTTATATTGTTTAAATTATTTTTTCAAAATTCTAGTTATATTTTGGCAAATGTTGCATTTAATTTTTAAAAGCGTAAATTTAATAGCCAGTGGAAATTGTTTAAATTATAATTTAATTCTGTTTCAATGTACACGAAATCAGAGGGGCGGAACTTATAACAACCAATGGAAGCCATAGGCGCAATTTTTAAAATTCTTAATGAACCTTGCTAAATAAAAAAAAAAATACTGCACATATTTAGAAACCTAAATAATGGTATTAGGCGTTCGAATTAAAATTAACAAAAAAAATATTTTAATATAAAATTTGTTTTCGCATCCAAAATAATCATCATTCACTTACTAAATACCTGCAAAACCCTGAAATGTGTGAAAATTCACACTTCACATCAATTTTTTCATATTTCTATGTAACGTTTCCATGGTCATGATAAATAATATCTCTGTTAGAAAATATTAGGCCAAGTTATTTCTACTCTGCTGCTAGAATGTAATATATATAAGTACTTTATGATGGCGGTCGGTCCTGTGGTGGCCACAGCTGATTTTTTTAATACCAACATGACATACAATTTCAAAGATGCAAACTATTCAAACCAAAATTTCCTATTAGTTTGTCCTTACAAAAGTGAACAGTATATACAATGAATGATTTGTGATACTTTCTTTATCTAGAGAACTTATAATAAACAATGCTATTTATATTATATACATTTTCTAATTACGGCAATATTTATTTCTGCGAAAATCAACATATCAATTAATAACTAAAATTATTAACAACTAAGTTCATTAATTGCAAAAAAAAAAAACTCTTAGTGACAAGATAATTCATGGCCATAATTGTCCTGGTCTATTATTGGTTGTTGTGTGACACAGATAAGCTGATAATGAGAGCAAACATGAAGATCTCCAGCAAAGATGATAACCCCTGTCACAGAGGTCAGCATATTATCAGCTGTCCGCTGGGGGCATCACTATCACAGGGTCAATTACTGAGGTCAATTCAATAGCGCGTATAGTATAATTTCAACATGACAAGTAAGAAATTTTGACAAATTTATACTTAGCAAACTACATTTACCATTTTTAATATACCAGTGGTCCTCATTTTTTAAGGTTTTGTAGGTATGACCAAAAAACTCTATCAATGTCACTTATGTGTCTTTGTGTCTGTCTGTGTGTCTGTACGGTAAAAATTGTAGCCAAACAGATTAACATAGAAATTTAGCATGCTATACAACTATTTGACCCACATATAGGAAAAATACTGAGAGTTCAAAACAACACATATCGAGATAAATATAAACAATTATGTATTTAATAAAAAAATAATTATATATTTTTTTAAATTTTAGTTGCATACCAAATGAAATCTCTTAAGGATACGTATAACCCCCAGAGGTTACCAATTTCTTATACAAAACTAACAATCTGAAATAAAATTAGTATCAATCTATACATCAAATTTTGCACCGAATTTTTATCTATCTAATAGGATATTTTTAATTGTAGACACATTTATTGTAAAAATATTATCACTTAATAATTGACATCCGCAACATTGTTCTGTAATTTTTTAAATCTATTTATCTAATAACTTTTATATTTATATAGTTTTGTGTAGAAATGTTCAAGTAATACGTCAACATTTTTCAACTTGATTATTTATAATAATAATAATAATAATGTTTATTGCCTTATAGAAAACAGTACAGTTTTAGAGGGTCGTCAGATACAAAAAAAATTACGCTTCATTAATAATTACACTTTAGTGTTACAAAATATTTCAAAATTTATAAATTAAAATCAAAACATAAATAGTAATTAAAAAAATAAATAAATAAATAAACAAATAATATAGGGTTTACACATTCTCAGTTTTGTACATTAGTATTTCAGAATTCATATATTCGAGAATACTATATGGGCATAAGTTAATTAAGAACTCTCGCATTACATTTTTAAATTTCTTATGGGGTAACTTTTGTATTGTGGGATGAATTTTGTTATACATAGTTTAGAACCCTCGTCCAAAAATATTATACTTGATGATAATGGAATGCCACTTGGTACACGTATTCTTCATAAAAATTAAATCATTTTTACCCGTAACACCTATTTTGAGAACCGCGGCAGATTCAAGATGGCGGCCAGTATAAACCAAGTACAAGAACTATAAGTAGTTTTCCAAATAGAACAAAATAGCTAAAATCCTTTTTGTAGAATGAAGTTTTAGCTACAATTTGCCGCATAGTACGCAAATATGCGTCGATTGGTTTACAAGATGGTGTCTATAATGCAATTTGCTTATTTACAATTACGTAAGTTTTTTCTACAATTTAAAATATCCTATTAGATCAGGGATCGGGGAACAGGGGTAAATTACCCAGAACGGGGTAAAAACGAAATTCTTGGGGGTAATGAGATATTAATAAACATAAATAATATAAATACAAAAAATCATAAAAAATGTGTTTCTAAATACGATAGAAAATATGTATAATTTTATAGCATTATTTTATATATTTTATGTTAATTAATAAGTAAATTCTAAAGAATTCAATAAATCCTTCAATTTAAATAATCTATGATTCTTTTTACAAACCAATGGGGTAACGTCGGTGTAAAGAAATATATTTCTGGGTAATGGGTAAAAATGTTCCCCGACCCCTGTATTAGATAGATAAAATTCGCTGCAAATTTTGATATATAGATTGTTATTAATTTTATTTCCGATTATTAGTTTTGTATAAGAAACTATTGAGAACTATAAGTTTGCGCCGCCTTAATACAAATAAGCAAATTTTTATTTTAAAAAAATCAGTTGTTTTTATGATATTCTTGCCAAAAATATGCCAAAAAACTTTAGTCCCCTACCCTATCTCTCAGAGGAATTGATTTAAAAATCTGAAAAAAAAAAATACATAATGAACATTGATGGGAACCGAAACAGTTTAACAGGAATTTTTGATCAGGCTAGTTTTTCCAAAAATGTCGATTTTTAGTGTCGTCGATAAAAAAAATATTAAAAAAAATTCTTTAAAAGCCCAAAATGTGCTAAAAAAGTTCTTTCTTGTTCTTTTTTTGCTATATTTTTGTAGCTAAAACAAAGAGGTAATATCGACTTTATTTTGTTTTCTAATATTGTAGTAAGGTTAATTTTCCAATTGTTTATTAATATTTCATTTTAGAAGCATTTTAGATTTTTATTTTTCGCTAAATTTACTTGCATGGGACCCTCTTTTACTAGAAGCCTGAAGTACCACCCAGTAAAAAAAGTAGTTTTTTTCCAAATTTCTTTATTGGCATCTACTTTTACTAGAAGCCTGAAGTGCCGCGCAGTAAAAAAAGATTTCTTTTTTAATTTCCTTTTTGGTACCCCATCTTTTACTAGAAGCCTGAAGTGCCGCCCAGTAAAAACGTATTTTTCTCTAAATCTCCTTTCATGGCGCCCTCCCTTTTACTAGAAGCCTGAAGTGCCACCCAGTAAAAAAGGTAGTTTTTTCTAAATTTCCTTGCATGGCGCCCCCTTTTACTAGAAGCCTGAAGTGCCACCAAGTACATAAAAGTAGGTTTTGCTAGATTGAATTTAAGGTCACAATACTTATTACAAAAATGAATATTATTTTAATTAAAGCTATTTTGATATTGTAATAGACTATAAATTTTTTGTTCGACTCGGCGCCCCTTGATCGTGGCGCCCTGATGAAGCGCATCGTCTGCATACCGTCTTGAGCCGCCCCTGGCACTCAGGAACTAAGTAAGTTCGTAAGTCGATGTATAATTGTATCTAGTTAATTGCCATCTCTACTTTTTAATCTGTATTTATGTTTTTATTTTGTATTTTACTATTTTTCCCAAGGCAATGATATTTACTTTTGAAATGACCCTCGTATGTTAGTTTAATCTTTGACATATTAATATGTATTTTTTAGTGGTAAACAAGTCCTGCACGCTACTGTCTTTGCTGATAAACTAATAAATTAAATTAATCAAAACATCACCCGACTTAAGTGATTAAAGCACTTGGCAACGTCAACTGAACTTCATGATGAAACATAAGAAAAAATGTCTATCAGCCATCGCAAAAATAACGGAAACCATAACATATATTTACTTGACAAGTTAAAAATGTTATCTACATATCGAGACAAACAACTTATTTATTCTTTGCTGGGGGTCCACATGCATCTATAGGATGATCCGTAAAAGAGGTCATCGTTTTTATTAATTTTTCTATGAATCGATAATGTTATTTTTTTTGTGATAAGTTGTCCAGTTGTAACTAAATATTTTGGTTAGTAGCAGATATTTCTTGAAGCAAATGATTTTCTAAACACACTCTTGGAGGAATTATTGCGTCTAATATGTATTACTAATTTTCTATCAGATTCAAATCCGGACTTTGTGCACGTCATTTCAATACATTAATATAGGAGAATAAAGGTCCTAATATAGGCCCTGCATTTAATATGGGCTCCCAAAGAAAATCAACTAATATAGCTAATATCATCTTTCGGCAATAGCTTAAAACACGCCTACCTTCGTTCAACAATTTTACAAATTTAGTGCAGTTGATTTCTTGTTCCGTTAGAAACGAATTACAGTAAATGTGTTTGCACATACCTGAAAATATAAAAGTTCTCCTCTATGCAGACGATCTCGTGATCTTTTGCAGAAACAAAGATATTAAATTAATCAGAGATTCATTACAAGAAGCAATCCTAAATATAGAAAAATTGATGTGAAGTGTGAATATTCACACATTTCAGGGTTTCGCAGGTATATAATAAGTGAAGGCGGTATGCTGAGTGTGTAGGACAAATTTTACTTTGTAGTAATCACGGCAAAATGAACGATATTTTTAAAATAATTTATCGTCTGTTAATCATATAATAAGATAATTATTAAATTTACGCTCTTAAAAATTAAATACAACATTTGTAAAAATATAACTAGAATTTTGACAAAATAATTTCAACATAATAAAAATGCAAAAAAAAAAAACAGAAAAATAAAAATTCACTCAGTACTCGAACTCGAAACCTTTCGTTTACCAGCGAGTTTTAGCTTACGACACCAATGCTCTAACCAATAACACCATCGTACGCCTTGCATGTGAGGGTCTTACATTGGTATAACTTTTGTACTTTGTGAACCAAAAACCACAAAAAATGCGTTATTTTCCGAAAACATAATCTGATCAAAAATTCCTGTTGTACTATTTCGGTTCACACCAATATACATTACTTAGAATTTTTTTAGATTTTTAGTTTAAACCATCTGTGCTACAGGGTGTGGGACAAAATGTTTTTTTGCACAATTTTGGCAAAAATCGCATCAAAATAATTTATTTTTCAAAAATAAAAATTTGATCGTTAATCCACGTACTAAGGGCTTTCATTTGATACACTACTCATAATTTAAAAAAAAAAAATTTGTTTTGATGAGCACATATTTGTTTATATTTTTAGGGGGGTATGTTTTTTAGATGTTTTAGTATTTTTCCTATGTGCGGGTCAAAGAGTTGTATAAGCATGCCAAATTTCAACTCTCTAGGTTTAGCCGTTTGGCTACAATTTTTACCGAACAGACAGACAGACAGACAGACAGACAGACAGACAGACAGACAGACAGACAGACAGACAGACAGACAGACAGACAGACAGACAGACAGACGACAAAATGACGGTATAAGGGTTTTTTGGTCATACCTACAAAACCCTAAAAATGGGCCGATAAAACAGGTTTCACCTTTTCTTCAACCAAAACTATTGCTATGCATTTCACAAGAAAGCACTATTCGCAATATAATCCCAAGTTAAAACTTTACGGTGACTCAATCACATATGTAACTAAGACTAAATTCCTGGGAATCACATTGGATAGAAAACTAACCTGGCAACCTTACATCCAACAACTTAAAAAGGACTGCAAGCAATGGATGAATATTTTGAGAACACTAGCACACCACAAATGAGGTGCCCACAGAGATATATTATTAAGATTATATAAGTCACTAATCCTGTCGAAAATTGATTACGGTAGCATAGTATACAGCAACGCAAAACCTACCTATCTAAAAACATTAGATACAATTCAGAATACCGTAATCAGGATAGCCACGGGAGCTTTAGGAACAAGTCCAATTGTTAAAATTACTAGTGAAGCTAATCAGCCACCCAGAGCCGCAGTAAGGAAAACTTGCGCTAGGGGCAAAACTGCGTTTTGGCGCCCTTGGCAAAACTGCGTTTTGGCGCCCTTGGCAAAAAAAAGTTGGTCCTCACTTACCAAAATCCAAGTGGTGAGCAAAAAGAAAGGTCCTCACCCCATTTTTCAGGGGTAACAATTAATACCAAATTTCCGGCGCCATGCCATGAAAAATATTCCCATATCATAATTAAACAACAATGTAATTTAGTCCAGTCTTAAAAGTTTTCCAAAAAAATGTTTACCAATTTTACCAAGATATGTACAAAATCTAAATTAAAAATTAAAGAACGTTTTGTAGAAAACGTTAGGAGATATGGTATTTGTTTGAAAAGGTAGGTACTGTCCACTTAATTTAGTCCCCGACTGTATATACTTTTGATGTTAAGTAAATAATAAATGAGATACTTCGTTTATAGGTTACAATCCCCATAGCCCCCCCAAATATTCATATTAAAAACTGTCTTGAGCAAAAAAGAAACGGTTCTTCATTCTAAACAAATTTTCTTACTTACAATTTTCCTGTTAAAAATAATAAATGAGATATTTCAAATTTGCAGGTAGCGCTCGCCATAGGTCCCCAAATATATATCTTATTAAAAACTGTATTGAACATAATTCAATCTTCTTCATAGAATGAAGAATAATTTCTTCATTCTTAACCACTTTTTTTATATACATATTTGCCCAGCAAACATTCAACCATCGGCCGGATGCCAGCAAACTGCTTTTTCTGTTGGTAAATGGCTGACACTAAAAGTTTGTGCAACGCCAGTATTAATAATATACTTCCCATTTGTATTTCGCACTCCTCCTATACGAAGTACTTTATCAGCATTTTATGAGCACTCCGTATTTTTGTTAATATGTTACATTTTACTTTTGTTTCACCATCGTTGAATAAATTTATTCAACGAATAAAGTTGAAAATATCTCATCATTCTATTGACAGCAACGTTAATTTATTCATTAATAGTTGCGATATTGTCAACTATATTTGTTAAATAAATTTATTCAACGATGGTGAAATGGCCAAATGAGTATTTATTTTGCACTTAACCATTAATTTATTTTAATACTGGGTAAGTATAAAGTAAATATACATATGTTACATTTGAAATACTAGAGAGTGGGTATAATATAAGCACTGGTCCATCAGAAATAAATCTTGCAACTAATGCGATTATTTTGCACTTTACCGCTGCTGGGCCGGCAATTGATACATTAATGGGCCAGCTAACGGCCACGGGGACAACGGGGTACTGGCCCATTACTTTCAATGCCGGGGAGTATGTGCTTCAACAGTACTGGCCCGTATAAAAATGTTTGCTGGGTGCTGTTTGATGATTGAGAAATGAGAATATTTCAACTTTATAGGTAACATTCCCCTTAACCCCTAAATAATCTTGTTATGAAAAACTGCATTGATCAGAAAAAAAATGTTCCTTTATTCTAAACACTTTAGAATAATATAGAATTTAGATTTTTGTTTTAGGTTGTCCCATCATATCTGTACATCCCCATCGTAACAGGAAGGAATTACGAACAGAATTAAAGCTTTTCAAAAAGAAACTCCTGTCTAGTAACACCAAGATCAAGTTATACCAAGGTATAGTACGTCCCATACTTATATATGGCTCCGAAATATGGACTTAGCAAAGCGAGATCGACAACACTTCATAGTTTTCAAAAATAAAATATTACGCTGAATCTTTGGTGAATATGGTCCTTATGAACAAATTAATGGTAGTCCGTAAGAACAAAGATATCTAATATCTGTACTCAAGGTCGAGTATCATACAAGAACTGAGAGGTAAACGATTACAGAGAATAGGACACGTGATGAGGATGAGGAGGACAGAATGATTAGAACAGTGGTTCTCAAACTTATTTGGCCTACCGCCCCCTTTTCAGAAAAAAATTACTCAGCGCCCCCTGGAAATCTACATTCTTTAAACAAACAAACAGAAAGATATATGTATCTATATTTCTACCTACGTTCTAAAATATAGTAAAGAAAGATATTGTAAATAAGACACCTTGAAGCTTGAAATTAAAAATTATTTATTAAAATCATATTCTCATCTAATGAGAAGGATGAACCTGGTGCGCTGCTATCAATGTATCAATCCTCGGCTCTATTTTTGTCAGCAGTATTCTTAAATCAGCGATTAGCTATTTGCAGTCGGTTTCTTTTTTTTGTTAATAGATTTGTGACCGCACTGAACCCACGTTCCACTAAATATGACGAAGGAAATGCAATTAACAACTTTTGTATTATAGCCCATAACCCAGGATAACCTGTAGGAATCTGGTTTTGCAGCCAGAACTGTTGGTAGCCGTCTTTGAATTTAAATTTCAATTCGTAATTTGTTGTTATTTCCACCAGTTCTTCTTGTAATTTTGGAGTGTGTGCACTTGAAAAAGGATCCAAAACCCAATCGGGTATGTTCCTTTTAAAAATATCTTCAAATCGTTGGTTGAAGTCAGAATGGAGAGCATCCAAGTGCTGACAATAAGTAAGCAAGTCTTCATCATTTTCAATGTACTCGAGGCTATTATCGCCCCCCTGGATCGTTCAAGCGCCCCCCAGGGGTACCGCCCACTTTGAGAATCACTGGATTAGAAGGATATGGGAGGGCAGATTGAATACCCGTCAATCAGTGGGAAGACCTTACAAGAGATGAAGAGATCAGTTAACTGATGATCTAAAAAGTATTAGTATACTAGACACATGGGTCAAGATTGAAGGTCCAAAAGTTAACCCGACTGGCAGTGCCCACAGAAGAAGAAGAAGAAGTTATAGTTTATATTTATACAATGTTCCATTACTCGACGAAAGTAACCGCGGTTGAAGTTTCCCGTTCCGAAAGTGTACGACACTAACCTTTTCAGGAAAATTGTTAGGTTTTGGAACGCGGTTACTGAAAATTTTGGTTACTTTTTTGTAACCAAACTAACCGTGGAAATATCGTGGTTAGTGTGGTTATTTCCTCCCACTACAAACTTCAGATCTAATGTAAACTACAAAAGGCGGGAATTTCAGAACAATTACAATAAGGCAAGAGTTAATTGGAGGGAATTAATCGTTTCTTTGTAGTGCAAGTAATAAATTATAATATTATTTTACTATAGTCTATAATTAAAACAGTAAGAATGAGGTAAGTAACTGATTTTTAGTAATATTGATCCATGTCGTGAAAAATAATATCGGGAAAAATCATATATGTTCTTATATAATGTGCCATTGTAAACAAATACTAATGAAACAAATATTTTTATTAATAAGTTTGTAAGAGATATCTATAACCTATAACGTCCATAAAATGACAGTTCAGTTGTCAGTTTTATCAACTGTGACGTGTGACTACCGTTCCGTAACTAAAACTCGTTTTCAGGTAACCACAACTTACCACGACTTTACCGTAACCGCGACCGCGGTAGTTAGGTGTGCAGTTATAAGCTGTTCACTTTTGTAAGAACACACTAGATCTGGATATTTTGGTTACTTTTATGGTGTGTTACTGACTTTAAATGTCAATTAAAAATATTCCTTACGCTGTAATACCGACTTTAGGTTGATAAGGTTATGATCATTATAATTTTTTTTTTAATTTAATGGCCTTTGCTACTTTGGCAATTAGCCAGGACGATTTTTATGTGAGAAAATTTCCATGCCTTAACGGGATTCGAACCCGAGACCTTCGCAACGCAGAGCACATGTGTTACCACTACGCTACGCTGGTCGGCTATCATTATAATTAAGATATCATTTTTCATTATGACATACGTCAAATGGATCGACATTTTAAAAAAGTGACATTTTTTAATACCAACATGACATACAGCTTTATATGTGCAAACTATTGAAAACAAAATTCCCTCTTAGTTTGTTCTTACAAAAGTGAACTGCTTATACGGAACATTGTATTAATAATACAATGTTCCGTAACTGCACACCTAACTACCGCGGTCGCGGTTACGGTAATGTCGTGGTAAGTTGTGGTTACCCAGTGGTTACCTGAAAACGAGTTTTAGTTACGGAACGGTAGTCACACTTCACAGTTGATAAAACAGACAACTGAACTGTCATTTTATGACGTTATAGGTTATAGATATTCTCTTACAAACTTATTAATAAAACTATTTGTTTTATTAGTACTTGTTTACAATGGCACATTATATAAGAACATATATGATTTTTCCTGATATTATTTTTCACGACATCGATCAATATTACTAAAAATCAGTTACTTACACTCATTCTTACTGTTTTAATTATAGACTATAGTAAAATAATATTATAATTTACTACTTGCACTACAAAGAAACGATTAATTCCCTCCACTTAACTCTCGCCTTATTGTAATTGTTTTGAAATTCCCGCCTTTTGTAGTTTACATTAGATCTGAAGTTTGTAGTGGGAGGAAATAACCACACTAACCGCGATATTTCTATGGTTAGTTTGGTTACAAAAAAGTAATCAAAATTTTCAGTAACCGCGTTCCGAAACTTAACAATTTTCCTGAAAAGGTTAATGTCGTACACTTTCGGAACGGGAAACTTCAACCGCGGTTACTTTCGTCGAGTAATGGAACATTGTATTAATAAATGGAATTTGGATTAAATTAAATTATAATATAATCCTATAATTATCTTAACCAGGCCTGACGAGAGGATAACAAATTATACTTTTTGAGATTTTTTTTCATATTTTATTTTATTTTATATTTCTATTTCTAGATGATAATTATAAACCGATATTTCTGACGATAAAGATCGGGTGATATATATTTTGCAACTGAAAATAGATATGTTTAATATAACGTAATTTGCGTCATTAAATTATGACGTAAACGCATCATTCGAAAATAACGTAGCACGCATAATTCAAGCCACCCGCCAAAATATTGACATTTACAGTATCACGTGACTTCTGTGTCAGGAGAAGTTTAAAGGTTATCTCGAAAGTTGAAAGGTGTTAATAGTTTATTTTCTTATTCAAATAAGTGTATATTACGCGTCATTTATATTGTGTTTTATCAAAAAATAAATATTTATTATTTATACCCAAAAATAGTCATATTATCTACTTATTTTTATATTGCATAACATAACACCCAAAATACTATCGAATAATAAATTAGTGAAACATGAGATGCAATCGGATTTACTAACAAGGGAGAGACATTTATTTAATCATGATGATACGCAAAAAAATGATTTAGATCCAAGAACAAGCCCTTTACATAACGTAAGTATTTTTAGGTTAGAATTATTTTGCAAACATAAAAACCAGATATAAATAATGATTTAGGAAAACTAACAAATATTCTGAAAGGTTATCTTGGTTTAGTTTATCCTTCTTCTGTTTTTGATATATACTTCTGAGAAAATTATTTGAGGTTATGTCATAAAAAGCGGTCAAACATTAAAAAAATACATTTGATAATTTGATACACTGAATTATAAAGTATATTACAAATTACCTCCGATAACATTCAGATACTTTATTAGAACGTTAAACGGGATCATTTTAACGTTAATACAGAATAGCAGGACGTTGTTTTCGTAATTCGCCGCACATCTTCAGGGCTTCGCCCATAGTTTAGTTTAATTTCCATGTATTGGTCCTTTATTGAACACTAAAATGTGATTATTTTGATATGTTTGACGTATTTCTCACTATAATGTGTTATTTGATTTATAAGTATTTCACTACTATAATTGATTTATTTCCCTTTAAAACCTTAAAATATGTATCTTGCATTACATAACGTAGTTTAGTCCGTATTTGAAATCGATCCTCAGCTGTTACGTTCTGTAAAGAAAATATGCATTACCTTAGCCATAAATACAAAAAAGCCATAACATAATTAGTTATAAATTAAAAAAAAAAAATAATTAATTTTGTCATAAACACAAAAACTGCAATAGTTTTCAAAAACGCAATCGGATCAAAAATTCCTCTCGTACGTTTCCGGATCAGATCAATGTTTATTATTTACAATTGTTTAGATTTTGTTTAAAGGGTGAAAGGGTACGAGACAGTAATAATTTTGTTACATTTTTGTTAAAATAAAGAAATTTTAAAAAAACTATTAGGTTGTCAAGTATGAAATTTGTAGATAGAAAAGGCAAATTTGTTGATAACTTACAAATATAAAGAATTATTTTATTCATCAAAGTATGCACCCATATTATCTATACACTTTTCCCATTTAAGCGGCAGATTGTTCAGGCCGGTTGTATAAAACTCTGGCGGACGAGAGTCAGCGAATTCCTGGAAGGCCAGTTTTACAGCATTGTCGGAATTAAACTGTTTTCCTATTAAAAAGTTGTTCAAATTGCGGAAGAAGTGGTAGTTAGTGGGGGCTAGGCCTGGTGAGTATGGAGGATGATGAAGACGTTCCAACTCCAATTCCTGTAGTTTTGCCACAGTCATTTGTGCAGTGTGTGGTCTAGCGTTATCATGCAATAAGATAGGAGTCGATCTGTTGACCAATCTAGGCTGTTTTTCTTTAAGTTTTTGCATCATTTCGTCCAATTGGTTGCAGTATATTTCTGCTGTGATCGATGAGCAATTTTTTGTTTGTTTGGTTTTTATGTTACCTGTACGAAATTTGGCGAACCAATTTGATATTGTCTGCAGAGTAGTTCCACGTAAGAACTCATACTTCATAATGCAAATTTCCAACCGTTCCATTTTCAACAAAATTATTTTTTTTTTAAGTTTTTTATATTTTTTAGAGCATACAATGATTTCTTTAAACAGGTGAGATGGGTAACTTTCAAAAAAAAAAAAAAAAAACAGAACGGTAAAATATTAAACCAATGTCAAAGTTAATAAAGTTGGCAATATTATTAACTACAAAATTCATCCTTGACGACCTGATATTTTTCATTAAAAAAAAACTAATCTGATCAAAAATTGCTGTTGAGCTATTCCTGTTATCATCAATGTACATTATTGAGAATTTTTTTCAGATTTTTAGACACATATCCGGCGAAAATCCAATAAAAAATAATTTTCCAAAATTAAGAACTTATTCATTTACCCTTGCATTAAGAGGTTTCATTTGACATCCCAATCAAAATAAAAAAAAAAAATATTTATTTTTTCATGAAATACAGGCTATTCCAAACCTTTAAGCGGAACTAAATGTAATTTAAATTTTCTTAAGTTGTCACTAGCTAACTTTTTACACATTAAAGTGGGCTTTTGCTGAACAAAATGATTAAAATCTTCAATCAATGGGATACTGCAGCGGTTCCCAAACTTTTTTGACCGCGACCCGGTACGAGGTTTTAAAATTTTTCGCGACCCACCTTTTGAAAAAAAAAACATTTATTTACAAAACAAATTTTATTTTAAAGCAGTAGCTTTATATTAATAAAGAGTAATAAATAGTAGTAAAGAGTATAGTATAGTAATAAAGAATATAGTATAGTAATAAAGAGCACATATACACACTATTCTAGTGATTAACTGACGTAAAAAAAAATAATATGTACAAAAAAAATCTTTTTTGTTTTTACATTTTTTTTGCGACCCGGCAAAATTTTTCTGCGACCCGGCGTCGGGTCGCGAGCCACACTTTGGGAAACGCTGGGTTACTGTATTTGAAAATCTAGTTCCACTTTAAGCAATGAAACCGACTGTATTTGTGTATATTTATCTCGAGATGTGTTTGTCGAATTTTCTATATTTTTTCAATATGTGGGTCAAAGAGTTATGCATAAGCATGCCAAATATCAACTTTATATGTTCAGCTGTTTAGGTACAATTTCTACAGGACAGACGGTCTGATAGACACATGAGTGTCGTATGGGTTTTTTGGTCATACCCATAAAATCCTAAAAATGTGTTTTGGTATTAATATATGTATTTTTAAATCTATTTCTGTTGTAGTTATGAATATCATTGTATTATTTTTGCACTCGATACATGAATAACACGATAAATTATCACAAGAACTAAACAAATACAGATAAACGATATATGCATTAAGTTAACAATGTTATCATTAGTATAAGAAAAATTGCATGAATAATCGTATTTGAAATAGTTGCGTCAGAATATTTACATTACTGTAAAAATGTTTAAAATTATTAAAATTGTTTAAACTAAGTGGAATTTGGTAACGCCACTGGTTTGAATGCAAATATGATTTATTAGTATTTATGTGTTGATTAAGAAGCTTTTTTCAAAATTTAATAAAATCAAATTGACTTAATTATGGAATTAGTAGATTGGTGTAGCGTGGAGGTAAAGAGCTTGTTTCGCATTACAAAGGTCCTAGGTTCGAACTCAAAACAATATTGTGGGAAATTGGAGTTAAAAATTATACAAAAAAAAATGATGTCATGTGTGAATTTTCACACATTTCAGGGTTTTGTAGGTATATACAGGGCCGGCCCAAGAAAAAGCGGGGCCCGGTGCAAGATGATTACGCGGGGCCTTCTTCTAAAAAAAAAACACTTTTATTTGTATTTTGCAATATTGCACTTATTATTATTTGTACATATTAGTTACTCTAATAATTTATGAATAATTATAATTAATATTTAACAAAATAATATATATATATATATACACTCAGGAGCAAAAAAAACGCCGAAGCCCATCTAGCTACTAATAAATACAAATTAAACAAAGCAGCTGATATATTAGTTAATTTTGTTGATGAATAAAATATGTTTGGTGAAGTGTTCTCACGTTTCTGTTTATATTTTTTTATTTAATTGACACATATACCAGAATTTTAATTTTTAGGTTTATAAAACTTAATTTCATGAATTTATAGGAAAATTATAAGATCATCTTTTGAGAAATAATTGATATATATTTGAATCTTTTATCCTATATTGTCACAAAAGCTTTCATTTAAGAACATACTGAACATGCATAATAATAATAAAAGAAAATTAATATCGGATATGTCCACCACGCGCTTTAATTACTGCCTTGATTCTTTTTGGCATGCTGTCGTACAGATTTTTCAATAATTCAGGTGTTATATCATTATTCCAGGTAGCTAGTATTACATCTTTTAATTCATTAAGTGTTTTTGGCTTTTGACCATTTATTTTTGGACTCATGATAGCCCAAACATTTTCGATTGGGTTTAGATCCGGGCTATTTCCAGGCCATGGGAGCGACTCTATCCCCAAATTGTCTTTGTATTGAATAACCTGCAACAGAAAATACAATAAGACATTGAAATAACTACTTGAAATGTGTCAATTAAATTTTCCAGTCACAGATACTTACTATTTTTGAGCGATGGCAGAGCGCAGAATCGTCTTGAAATACAATATTATCTTCAAACGTGGACAAAACTCCATTTTCTATAATTTGTATGTATACAGAATTATTCACAGTTCTTTCGAGAAGAATAATTTTACCAACTCCCGTTTTTGTAATGGCGCCCCATACCATTACATATGGAGAATGCTTAACAGTGGACTGCACACATTCATCACTGTAGCGTTCTCCTCTTCTTCGACGAACCCTGACACCACAATCTGGGCCGATCAGATTGAATTTGCTTTCATCGGAGAAAATAACCCTATTCCACTCTTCGGCGGTCCAATTTTTTCTTTGATTTGCCCAAAAAAGTCGATTAAAGTTTTATTTTTTCGGTCAGTAATGGTTTTCTTGCCGGCCGTCTAGCATATAATTTTGCATCTTTGAGGCGCCTGTTCACTGTCCATCTACTAATATGCACTCCAGATGTAGATGCTAGATCAGAAACAATTTCTGTGGCTGTACAAAATCTGTTTCGAAGTGCAATTCGTACAATTTCGCGATCATCTCTAGCTGTTGTCTTTTTTTTCGGGCACTACCAGGACTTCGACGAAGAAGGTTATCATCTTGATATTTTGACCAAAATCTTCTTACAGATGATTCTGCACACTTAACTCTTTTTGAAATGGCAACATTTGAAAGCCCCTGCCCTTTTAATGTAATTATATTAACTTTTTGCTTCTCACTTAAAACCATGTTACATTGTGGTAAACTTACAATTAACTAAATACAGAGCTAAGTTTGTTTGTTTTCACTGCAGTTTATTTCATACACGTCTGAACTTGTTAGTATATACAAATTCATAAATAAAAACCAATAAAATTTTATGTTTACAGCTTCCATACGTAAAAATATAGTAAAACCTAAACCTCGGCGTTTTTTTTGCTCCTGAGTGTATATATATATATATATATAATAGCTAAACAGATCTATCAATACCTATTCTATATCGATAGTGATTCTTCTCGAGAATTTCTCGAGAAATGTAAAATTTGCTCGACGCCTTTAGTTTAGTACTTTAAAAGTGATTATAATTTTAACATATTTTTATCCTCTAATAATTATATAATTATTTTTCTCGAGAAAATAAGTCTAATGTCGAGAAATCAGAACACTACATATCGACCACTGAAATCTCATTCTGAAAACAGTACTGAAATCATGACGCGACCCAGATGCCCATAGAACGTTTTAGACCGTATGCAAAAGTGCCTTATTGAGATGCGGATATAATTTCAAACTGTTTAATCGGTATGAAGAAAAAAGTTTAATTCGACTAGGATGGACTGGAGCCAATGAAATAAGCCATGTACAAAGACATTTTCGTATTGTGCCATTATGCCAGTAGGTAGTAGAAATGAGGTAGACCAAAGCTTAGGTGGGTTGATTGTGTAACACAGGATGCTTGGTCTATCGGTGCACACAACAGGAGGACAATAACAGAAAATCGGAAGGAATGGCGGAAGACGATTGAGACGGCTATGGCCTTCAAGGGTATTGAAAGCCGTACCAGTAATGATGACTAATTTCTTCTAGCATGTTTTATTGCAAAATTATTATCTCGTCATAATTTAGTTTAACTCGGACTCGATTGACAAAATTGCCAATGAAGAGAATCGCTCCTGACTTACATACAAGATCGTAAATAATTTTTTATTATTTTCAGTTTTGAAAAAGATCTCTCAGCCGATGCAACTGTTACTGGAATTGTCAGTATTACTTTCAAAACAGTTACAAAATTGGGATACAGTTCAGATAAATTGTTCTTGTAAATATATTCTAATTATATAGTTTCTAAAATTGTATTTCTAGGCGACAATACCCGACGACACATTTTAATTTCATAAAAAAGGTCTGTACAATCAATGTCGTATTTTAAACACAAATTTAAATCTTTGCAACAATTAAGCAGATCGTCTTCAGTTATCTTTTGTATATTGTCTGAATTGTACAAAAAGCTAAATTAATTTTCGTGGTGGTGATAAATTTCGAATCTTTTTTTAAATGATAAAATTGCATTGTCGATTATAATTAAGAAGTATTTAATTCTGAAATGTTCTTCTGCGGATGAAATTGGATCATCAGTTCCTTTTTTTTTTTTTTAATAAAACACAATAATCTCAAAAGAACAGTAAAAGTTTATTTATTCAAAGTATGCTCCATTAGAAGTTAAACATTTTTCCCATCTTTCAGGCAATTTGTGAATACCTCGCCAGTAGAACTCTTCCCCTTTCCCCGCAAACCATTCATCTAGCCATTCTTTCACATTTTCATATGAACAAAAGTGCTGATCAAAAGTGGTAATCTGAAGGGGCCAAGTCTGGTGAGTAAGCGGTATGGGGTAGCACTTCCCACTTGAGTGCCTCCAATGTGTTGCAAACTGCTTTTGCCTTATGTGATGGAGCGTTTTCGTGAAGAAAGATTACCTTGTGCTGTCTTCTTTCGTATTCTGGTCGTTTTATGAGCAGCGAATGGTTCAATTCGATCAGTTGTTGTTGTGGTAGCGTTGGGTATTAACTGTTTCACCAGGTTTTAACAATTCATAATAGACCACACCCTTTTGGTCCCACCAAGTACAGAGCATTGTCTTTTTGCTAAAGCGATTCGGTCTTGCAGTTGATGTGGATGGTGAGCCTGGGTTCACCCATGATTTTTAAAATAAATCCATTTTTCATCGCCAGTAATGATACGATGCAAAAAGACTTTCTTTTGTATCGTGCAAGCAAAATTTCACAAGTGTTTTTGCGTTTTTCCATCTGCCTCTCATTCAATGCATGTGGAACCCATCTGCCGACTTTCTGGATCTTAGCCATCTCTCGTAGGCGATTGGAAAGAGCTTGTTGACTAACGCCTAACTGCTTTGCTAGTTGTTTTTGTGATTGACTATCGTCTTCCTGTAGCAATGTTTCCAATTTTGTATCTTCATATTTTTTTGGAGGTTTTCCATGTTCTTTGTCTGTAAGATCAAAGTCACCACTTCGAAACGCCGAAACCATCGTTCACACGTATCTTGCGATGGAGCATATTCACCATAAGCTTCTCGAAGCAGTCGATATGATTCAGCAGCAGTTTTTTTCAAATGAAAACAAAACAGTAGTACTATCCGCGAATGCTCTTTATTTGGCACAAAATTTTACATTTTTAACACAGTATAACAAAACTATATGATCACTATTCAAATTATAACCTATACGCATTTGACACTTAACAAAACGCCATATGTGTTGAAACTTTGAACTATACACTCTATTTGCGCGGCAAGTTTGAAAAAAATCCGCATTTCATACTTGTAGACCTGGTAATTTTAAATCTGCTGGAATATTTTAATTCCGAAAAAGAGAACAATGTGCCACTTATTTCTCTATCTTGTGTCCATCAAAGAGTAGCAGCTGTCTTAAAGAATCAACAATTCGTATAATTATAAAATGTAATAAATCTGAACTTCTCACTAACAAAATCACGAGAAAACGAAGGAAATTAAAATCTGAACCAGTTTATTTTATTGATACATTAGCACAAATGTATGGTCATGAAGTACTAAGATTACCTCTTTATAGTGTTTAACCCCATTGAACTAATTTGGGGTATAACAAAAAATTATTATGATAGACATATTGGTCAAAACGGATATAGTGATAACGAAGTTTTGAAAATGTGGCAAGTAGCCTATGATCAAATTGGTTGTGAAACTTGGGCAAAACGGTGGGAAAGGGAAAGGATTGTTGATGATATTAATCCAATAATAGTAAATACAAGAAATGACAGCGATAGTTCAGATGACGACGATATCATGCATTACTGACTAATTTAAAAAAAATAAAAATAAACATTTAAATACAACTTGTAGCAATATATTATATGAATAAATATATTTTTACTTAATATTTTATTATTTTGTACTTAGGGGAAACATAAAAATTTAATTTAATTAAACAACAAATTATAATCTACGTATGAGTATAAGTTTTTCCTTATTTATAATTATTACCTTAAAATTAATAATTTTGTTTTTTGAGTACTGCTGTGAATTTATTTTCGTGCTCTAATTAGTAAAGATATCTATGAATCATGCAGTTTCTTTCTAATGCTTTGTTTTTTATTAAAATAATTTAGAACGTTAGTTGTCAACTTGCGTCACTATACGTTACTATGGGTATGCAAATAATTATTGGGTGCATTCGAGTTGTACAGAGTAGAGCGAGCGCTGAGCGAACAGTTGATGGTGACGTCATGAATAGAGCACTAACGGAACGAGCGTTCTTGTGACGTAATGTTTATAAAATCTAACAATCGCTACAATAGTTATTGTATACAATAAACATGTCAGATGAGAATCGAGAAACCGTCAAAAAGTTATCGACTCGATAAGGTTTATTGTATCGATAACTATTGAGACGATATCGTGTCAATAAAAAAATGTTCCAGAAACCGGCCCTTAATGTATTTAAAATTTGTTTTATTCTTTGACTTGTGTAAACATTCTCTGTGATGTAAGAAAACACCGATAAAGATTATTAAAGATTATAAATGGTTGGAAATGGTGCAGTCTAAATATATAAAATGGATGCTCGGACTAGATCCGAATACACCAACATAACATAGTAATTGAGGAAATAAAAGTAGAAAAAATTTAAATTGAAGCAGTTAGAAGGTCAAAAAGGTATGAAAAAATATAACTAGACATCCAGAGAAGCAGTTACTAAATTAATGTTGGAAGGAAATAGAGAAAATAGATGAAGAGGGAATAACAGTATCAACTTGGGTGACCAAGAGGAAAAAAATGTACGAATATGTACCATCCTCAACTGAAGCAGTTAGGAGGAACAGATTAAATGGACAAGGAATGCAAGAAATGATACAAAGAATGGAAGACATACAACGCCAAGAATTTGATATTATAATACAGAAATCAAGATACAACAGCAAATATAAAAAAACTAGGAATCGTAACAGCCACAATACCTGAAGGAAATTGGAAATGTGGAGAATAATAAGGTAAATGAACGCTTCAGGTGTGGTAACGAAGAGAGAGAATAGTATATTCTGTAACAAGGTTGGAATGAGAAAATTCGATGCGAGTGGAACATTCCGAGCACGAGCCGAAGGCGAGCATGAGGAACCACGAGCATCGAATTTTCTCTTCCAACCGAGTCACAGACCCTAATTTCTCCACGACCACCAGAATGAAAAAAAAAAATAACAAATAATTAATTTAACAAAAATTTTATCTTAACAAACAATTTATATTACATAAAAAATTAATCAATTAATTAAACTTTTTCTTTATTATTTGTTTAATTTTAGTTTAATTTGCCGCACATCGGCCACTATTTTAGTACTTTTTAGGAAGTTATGTTGCATTTATTTAATGTAAACATTGCATATACCGGGTGATTTTTTTAAGGAGCAACATACATGTTTCACATATAATGTTAAGCCAACGGAGTGGCCGAGCGCATTAAGTCGTGCGGTTTTAGACTGTTAGAAACAGGCGTGACTGGGCGGCCGTTGGTTCGAGCCTGCTTCGTTGGTGATATTATTCGGGCGAGAATAATATGTTTACATTACTCTCATTTTCACAATCATTCACCCCTCATCTAGGTGTAGGATCTCGCCCCCTGGCATCGGCGATTAGCCTCGTTGCAGAAATAAAGGCCGATGTAAAATAAATAATATAATAATAAAAAAACATATAATGTTAATGAAGTGAGTTATTTCAAAAGCAACATAGCCATAAAACAAAAGCTTATCGTATCCATAGAAAAGACAAAATATTATTTTTTTAAATATTTTTTGGCCTTAGCTACTAAGGACAATTATTATTTTTGTTTGTATGTAAATATAAACGAATTAATAAAAATTCATTTATTGTTTCTAATTTACTATTTTTTAGCCGTCTAGGAACTTGTCAAATCACTATTATATCTAATCAACATTGCATATCTGTTGCCATGGATATGAGCTTGCTTTCATGATTTGCTATGTTGCAAATGAAATAACTCACTACATTAACATTAGGCAGCAGTCTGACTGATCGAGCGCCGTCGTGTAACGTAGCGCCGAGTCGTGTAGTGTCATTTAAAAATTTAAAAGCTGGTCTGACTGATCAAGTACTGTCGAGTATTATCGATCATTCAGTGTCAAGTAAATTTGTTTCTCACTTGTCAAATAGTGCATATTCCAACCTAAAATAATACTATCAAACAGTTAATACTAATTAGCGAGTGTATTTTACTCTATATTGTAATTTTGTTTTTTTTTTTTTTTTGACGTTCCAACTGTCAAATAATATATGGTTATGAACTGTATATGCTTAAATGCGCATGTGCTATTGCGTCGAGGGTCGTGTGAAATTCAAACCGGTTTGAAATACAAACAACTTGATGCTACTTGACAGCAAACGATGGTTCAGTGCGACTCATGCCCTTAGTTAACGTGTGTTTGAAATTTGCTCGACAGCAAACGATCGACAGCACTCTATCAGTCAGACCGCGGCCTTATATGTGAAACATGTACCGGGTGAATTATTTAAGGAGCAACATACATGTTTCACATATAATGTTAATGAAGTGAGTTATTTCAAAAGCAACATAGCCATAAAACAAATACTTATCGTATCCATAGAAAAGACAACATATCATTTTTTGAAATATTTTTTGGACTTAGCTACTAAGGACATTATTATTTATGTTTGTATGTAAATATAAACAAACTTATAAAAATTCATTTATTGTTTCTAATTTACTATTTTTTAGCCGTCTAGGAACTTTATAATATAGGTAGAAGTAGGAAATAATTTCACTCAGCTTTTTGGACAAGAAGCGTTTATTTTAACAAAACACAACGTTTCGCCAACAACATTGTTGGCTTCTTCAGGTGCTATAACAATACCATCATGATAGAAAACAATATTGTACAATCAATAACAAAATTTACCTATGTTAGTTAAACGTAGTCATAACAGACTGTACATCAATCATCTCCAAGGATGGTGAATTGTAGAATACATTGACATTAATGTGTACTTGAAGAAAGCAGACCATAGGAAAACAGGAGTTAAATTTCAATTAAATATTGTAATATAATGATCAAAAATTAGAAACTATTATTTAAATTTTACAGTTCAAAAAGAGACTAAATAATGGGTCTATTCTGTATGGGTTTTCTACCGCTGTAAGCGCTATACCTTGCAAAATACAGCGCTGTAAGGAAAGTGTTATTCTGTATAGACACGCGTTGCTCTGTAAACTCTACACCGATGTAAAATATCGCTGTAAAGTTATGGCGATATTTTTCTGGCCGTAAGTCAGTTACAGTACTGTATAGAAGTCAAGTTGTATTGTTCGTGTCACCTAAAAAAAAAATTAATGATCCAAATTTCGCCCAATTTCTAATGCAACTACTACAAGAGGATCATAACAGGTAATTATGCTTAAAATATCACGTTACAACCACACATAAACTTTTTTTTTTAGAAATTATATACGAGTCAAAAAAAGATTCTTAAGGGATAGAGAATCTATCCCTGAAAATCATTTTATGAAGTTATTTAGATTGCATAAAAATTTAGTAATAAACACAGTCAATGAATTAAGATTATATAGTGGACCTTTTTTTTCATGCATTTTTATATACAGGTTTTAGAAACACTGTATTTTTTAAGTAATGGATCCTATCAGGCTACTACAGGGGCTCACAATTTCACTTCTATGAGCCAGTCTATGGTTAGTAGATCGATAATAGAAATTTGTTATCTGATAACAACACATCTAATGCCAATTCATATAAAGTTCCCCACTACGAGGGAAGAAAAACGTGGAGTGAAAGAAGAGTAAGTTTTGCATAATATAGCAACAAAAGCAAGAATACCTAACTATGCTGATATTGATGATGATGAGCTTGAACCTGTAAATAATGACGATCCTGAACCTGAAAATAATGAAGATCTTGAACCTGAAAATAATGAAGATCCTGTACCAAATGGTAAAATATTTGAAAAGTATTTAAAATTTTCAAAAAGTGATTTAAAACTTTTTTTAACAGTTAATCAAGATATGAATTTGGGAAAGCAGATTAGGAATTTATATGTTCAGCAGTCCATTGCATAATTTGTTATAAACAAATTATAACAATAATTAATAAAAATTACAAACGTACAAAACATATATATATGTATATACAAATTTGATATACACTTACCGATCGATGACATTGATCAATACCTTAAATTTTGAGGTTAGAAATAAACATAGTGAAGTTAGCTACAATGTAAGCAAAGTTTAAATCGACCGAAATTACAGAATGTGTTACAGAATAGCTAATGCTCAATATTTACAGAGCCGCCGTAACTTGGCACTTTACAGTGCTAAGCTCGCTCAGCGCTATAGTGATACAGTACTGTAAACATGTTTTTACAGAATAGACCCATACAAAAAACTATACAACTGTCCAATATTAACTTATTCATAAATATAATGATATCAAGTTTTATCGACGCATCAATATGACAGGCTGCGACACTATCCCCCCTGACTACCTGTTACGCACAAATCGACAGAGTTGACAGTGTCCCACCCTGTACAACATAATGCAACGATAACCCCCGAAATCATGAAATTATCACAACAACCAACACAGTGGTAAGAACCAAAATGACGTAATTGAGTTTCGGACCAATCATACAATTCAACGTACCAATCCCTCAAAACAATGGTAACTTTATAATGTCAAATAACTATTATATCTAATCACCACTGCATATCTTTTGCCATGGATATGAGCTTGCTTTTATAATTTGCTATGTTGCAAATGAAATAACTCACTTCATTAACATTATATGTGAAACATGTATGTTGCTCCTTAAATAATTCACCCAGTATATTAATGTAACCGTACAAAAACAAATGACAACAAGCTAAATTCATAAGAAGATAAGTGCTTTAGAATAACATTCCAACTCTTATGTTAGAATATTAACTTTCTGTAGTCAAAATTGGTTTTAGAATTGGTAAATTCTATAGTGGTCGTGGAGTAAATGTATTTTGGATGAAGGAAAAAGAAAAAATATGCAGGATGTGTAGAGAAAGAAGAGAGACAATTGAGCACATGCTGGAGGAATGCGGAGAAATAAGAAGTCGGGAATGAACAAGAGTGGTTTTGAGCGAAAGTGGAGGAGGATATGCTTGGATGAAGGAGGTAATAACAAGAAGGAAGAAGATTAAAGAATCAAGGGAAGAAAAAAAAAATAACTAATTAATCTATGGAATCACAATCAGAAATTGAAACAGATTTCAAGACAACAGGCAGAAATTAAATATTTTATTTTAAATTATAGGACATTATAGGAAAATATAGGTTTTGTGAAAATAAATACAAATTGAAACGTAATATATTTAAAATAAAAATATTGAATTGAATTTGATTCAGAAATTTTAGCTATATTTGTGTTGCTCCCCATTTTTCAATTAGATTCTACGCCAATGTTATCGCATTACATAATTTATACGAAAGGCCAGAAGGCCGGCCGGCCGGTGTTTACCTACCGGCTGTCGCCTCGCTACCTGCTCGTGGAATTTTCTAGAACTATCAGTCCAGTAACCAAGTTGAATATTTCTACAAAACTATGCTTTCCATTCATGATTATTGCTCATTACTTGATAATTAGAATGTTTATTAACACTTACAGCCACAAGAGAAAGTTAAAGAGATTAGGAAGTGTAATATAATTGTCACTATTGTCAATATACTGGTGATTACTTTTGAGTGAGGCCCCTGGGGAGTTTACCCCCTGGGGTTTATGGGTTCTAGGTTTATCTAGTGGTAGTCTGATGCAATACCTACCACCTTTGACTTCATCCTTTTTTTTTTAGATTAGGGTGCCCGCGTTTTAGTGTCAAGGAGAGACAACAGTACATTTCATACAAGTTTTTTATACAAAACTGACAATCTAAAATAAAATTAATAACAAAATCCATCAAAACTTGCAGCGATTTTTTCATTTATCTAATAGTGCAGCGGTTCTTAAACTGTGGTCCGCGGACCCCTGGAATAATAACTCATTTAATAAAAACCCTACATGGTCAAGACTTTTTGTATTTGTTGTTATCTAACTAGTTACTGACATAACTAAACAATAATTAGTAAAAATTCAATTATTTTTATTCAACTGCAAATTATTTACAGAAAACAAATTATAATAAAATCTATTTTGACTAATATTTGACCTAGAAATGTTAGTATGAGTTTAACGTATTATAATTTGTAACTTTTTTTATTCTTTTTACTACTATTTTTATTATTTTTATGTTTTTTGTTCTATATGCTAAATAAAATGTTCCTCTATAAATGCACAAGACTATTTATTAAAATAACCAGCGATACATTTTTACCAATATTTATTAGAACATAGTGCCTATGACATTATTGAGCCAGAAATTCAGTCTCAAGAACGACGTAAAATGCCAAGGGTTGGGATGGGGTCCGCAAAAAAAATGTTTTTTAAGAGGGGGTCCTCAGACTACATAAGTTTAAAAACCCCTGTAATAGGGTATTCTTTATTGTATAAAAAATAGTTAATGTAATTGTAAATAAACAGATTGCATAAGGACGCCATATTGTAAACCAATCGACGCATACGAGGGTTACCTTTTATGTTTTTACAAACGACCACTAGATGGCAATATTGAAATGTGCCATTACTATTTTCGTAAAATTTTACATTTGTTATTGTGAAATCAATGGCAGCTTATAAATTGACCGAGTAGGTTTTTGACATTGGGCGTTTAAATAAACAAGTTTGTGAAAAAATGGATATTACTTGTGTAGGTTTTCATTGGATGATTTTTACGATTTTAATAAAGGCCTAACTCAACAACAATGCATAGATTCGCTTCGTTCAACTTTTGGTAGTGAAGCACCATCAGAAAAGACTGTTTACAATTGGTTTGCAGAATTTCGTCGTGGACGTGCGTCCGTCAGTGATGATTCTCGTGAAGGTCGACCAAAATCGGTTGTGATTCAAAAAAACATCGATGCAGTGTTCAAAATGATTGAAGAAGATCGGCATGTGACTTACCGTGAGATTGAGATATCCTTTGGCATATCGCAGACTGCAATACATTCGATTTTGCATGAACATTTAGCTGTGAAAAAGATCTGTTCCCGATGGATTCCGCATAATTTGACCGAAGCTCAAAAAAAGAATAGTGTTGATTGGTGTAAGGGAATTAAAAAAAAAAAAAAAATCAACCTAGGCAGTGCAAAATCCCCATACAACATCGTTACAGGTGGCGAACTTGGATTTATGTATATGTACCTGAAACTAAGCAACAATCTACTGTTTGGGTCTTCTAAGATGAACCGAAAACCACAAAAGATGTTCTTTCACGAAACACTTCCAAGATAATGATTATACTGGACATGTCGCAACCATTCCTTTAGAGGATCGAAGAACCGTTAATGGTGAATGGTATACAACCATTTGTTTGCCAGAAGTCATCGACAAAATCAGGAAAAACAACCAAAAACATTCTTCATCATGACAATGCAAGCTCCCACACAGCACGTCAAACAATTGATTATATGAAGGAGAAAAACATCGAATTAATGTCTCATTGCCCTTATTCACTTGATTTATCCCCTAACGATTTTTTTTATTCCCCAATCTCATACAAAAAATGCGTGGACAGCGATTTTATTCACCTCAAGAACTGTTGAAGACTTCGAAAATCATGTTTTTGAGATACTAACTTCAGAGTGGAAAAAATGTTTCGAGAATTGGTTTGAACTAGAGATGGGAATTTCGGCTCAGTTTGCGGAACCGGATCAGTGCAGGTCGTTCAGTTTCCTGAGCCGGCTCTTTGATCCGGCTCAGTGATCCGGTTAAGTAAACTTGTCCCTGAGAAACAGGTCGGTCAGTCGTCAGTTCTCCCACCGTTCAATACGATTGTAAGTTTGGAATATGTAGGTAGAACTAGAGATGGGAATTTCGGTTCAGTTTGCGGAACCGGATCAGTGGAGTTTGTTCAGTTTCCGAGACACAGGTCGGTCGTTCGTTCGTTCGTAGGTAGTACGTCGCTTAGAGCCAGTTCTTGCATTATATGAAGAGCCGGGTAAACACTTTCCCGAGACACAGGTCGGTCGGTCGTTCGTTTGTAGGTAGAACGTTGCTAAGAGCCGGTTCTTGCAATATATGAACTGAACACAGGTCAGTCAGTTGTCGAACGGGCGGTCGTTCGTTCGTAGGTAGAACGTCGCTTAGCCCCGGATCTTATCATAACATTTTTGAAACAAACAATTCACTTTATGTAGCTACTGTATTTTAAACCAGATGTGTTAAGTTTATGGCGATGTTTATTGCCCTTATAAATCGGACATCTGGGATTTGGGTAATATTTTTAATATTTTTATATAGTACGGTTGTAAGAATACAGACTAAGCATATTAGTTTCAAATAAACTGCCCTACAAATTGATGACAAAATACACTTTATGATAATACATTACAAGCCGGGTTCTCGCGAAGTTCAACATGATATCGATCCAGATCCGGATCACTCCGGTCAGTGCTCACAATCGCCCGACCAATCGTATCCTTGAAACTTGAAACTATACAGTGAGCCGTGAGCCGGCTCATTTCAATTTGGTGAACCGTGTTACTTCGGTCAGTGTACTGAGCCGGCTCAGGGAGCCGGTTCGTTCATGAACGACCCATCTCTAGTTTGAACGCATGCAAAAGTGTATAAATCATAAAGGCGAATATTTTGAAAAGTAATAAAACAGTTTGTTCAAAAAAAAAGTTTTTTCTTTCTTAGTTTTTGTAAAAATTTAAAAGGTAGCCTACGTATAGCCTGCAATTATTGAGAAGTGACATTACTGTTGGCGGCGCTGTACTCCATGGCAATATGGCTGTCGTGTCTAGTATTCAGCTGTCAATATGCTAACAGCGAACAGGTTAATTTAAGTACAGTACATTTTTATTTTATGAAAATGCGAGTAAATATTTGCGAATTTTTTTAATTTTTACGCGCTACACATGTATTGAGATGTATAACAGAAGGTGGGCATCATATTACAGTATTTTAAGTTTAATTTAAGTAGATTTATTGAAGTGTAATTTGTAGTTGAGAAGGTGTTAAATGCCGGGTATTTAATTTTATGTGGTACATCTGAGTGTCGGTCATCTGAATTTACAATATATGGATTATGTTTGTAAATAATGTTCATTGCCTCATGAAATAAAATTAGTTTTAGTTGAACAGAAGCAGTTAATATTATTAGCTATTATTATTATTAATAGTGCAGTTTTGTTTTTCCTCGACAAATATAATGAACAAGCTCGCATGGTATCAGTTACTTTTTAACTCAAAATATATTCCTCTTGTCTATAACCAAATCTTTTCCAATCTGGACTTAATATTAACTTTCCATTCATTTTTCTTAAGAAAAGAAAAAAACTAAGATGCCTATCTTTGTCCTGTCTTGAATGACAGCCAAAAACACTACAATTTTTTTCTACTTTTACAGTTTTTCACAATTTCTATCGACATTCTAACAAACAATTAACACTAAAACATATGTAATAAGTTGAAACAGTACTACAGGCGCCTAGTACAATATTTGACCACCAGACTGCGTATCCGAGCGTGTCAGTTCTCAATAATAATATAGATTTTTAGTTTTGTATGAGAAACTTGTAACATGTCGGGGTTATACTTACCGTTAGCCTAAATCGGGAAGGTTTTGAGAAACGATAAGGAGGTCTATATTCAGCAGGGATCGAAATTATTAAATCTGGACATGAAGGCACGATTTTTCTGCTAAAGGGCCGCGTGTGGCTCACTTCAATTTTTTGAAATACTTATAGCCGGTTGCTAAAGTAAGAATTGTCCCTAACTCAAGTTAAAATCATTTGTTTTTGTATGTTGTAACATAGGCTTGTGCGTAGAATCAGCAGATGCTCCTGATTTCATCGATTCCTTAATTTTTTTATTCTCTTTTCGGAGAGCGCTTCTGATATTGTTTATTTTTTTAATTACGTCATTTTTTGTAGCTTTCGCGTCCACTTCTTTTATTTTTTCCAATAATTTCGCGTACGCAGCCTCCTTTTTATTTTTATCATGGTATTCTTTAGAACTTACTTGCCACAAACAAGGTTCATTTTCATACATTAGTATGAATTCCGATAAAAATTCTCTAGACATGCCTAAGAAAAAATTTGACACTTACTTTACAAATCCTCAAGGCCGACTGTCGACAGCACACACACGGTAGTAAGAGTCTGGCTTTAAGGCCAATTACAATCTGGCCTCAAGGCCGAAATATGATTTTTATTCGGGATTTTTTGGCCTCAAGTACCGGCCGCGGCCTCACGGACGCCGCCATACACGGTGAGGATTTCCTCAAGACTTGGACAGTTCAGGCCAAACCTTGAGGAAATCCTCACCGTGTATGGCTACCTTTACGTTAGCAACCCGACATTAGATACGAAAACGCACTGCATGCACATTCATTGAAAATACTACCGAACATTTCAAACACTGATTTTTCTGTGCTAACAATTAATGAATGTTTAATTCTAAAAATAAAAATTTGTCGCCCCTAAAATATGCCGCCCGGGTGCGATGTATTCCTTGCACCCACGGGTTGCGGTGGCCCTGTCCAAACTTGAAAGAAGATGGTGTTATTATTTAACACGTATAACAGTTTAGTTAGAAGGTCAATTATCAAATATTATGTTTTGCAGTTCACGTAAATGAATTCTTCAGCATGTTTTTTTAGATTAAATTGGTGAAATCTATGTGGGACAGTACGTCTGTTACTAGCTGATGAAATTTTACAAATATCTTGCTTCTATTCATACAAATAAGTAATAAAATTTCAGACCGGTTACACAAACAACAAATTAATTTATTCTTAATATATTGTGATAACACTATCGCAGATATTTTCTAAATTTTATTTTAATATTTAATAATTTTATTTTTATGTCATGGATTTTAATTTTAAGCATCATTTTATTGCAATTCATATATAACTTCTTTTACAAATAAATTATTTACAAGTGACTTTGTTTTTATTTATTTGTTTTTAAATGACCTGCAGTTATAAAAAATAAAATATAGTCTCATAGGCGTAGATGAATTAATGAGTTACTATTTTAAAATATGGATTTCTGTTTCAAATACAAACCATAAGATGAAGTCATTTATAGTAATTTTATTGGAATATCGGCAGGAAGTACAAGGCTACATTTATAATTGAAATGTAGAAAGTAAATGTGTAAATACAGAAAGCCGGCATCGGCTTTACTGGCAACAAGCGCTGATCTGCCGCAGTATCTGTCCATGTTTTCAAATATAACCGCACAGGCTGTGTACTGGTCGGCGCCGGTCGGTGTCGGCTACCCGCTTACCGAAACGTTTAAGCAGTTTAAGCAGCTTGTTGTCAGCGCCGAAACAAAAATATATTTAAAAAATTTTGCATCATCTTCTTTTAATTGAGGAAAAAGGTGGTGGTATTCCCCATATTTACATCTCTCTTGGTTTATTGCATGTATATCTTTTCTTTTTGGTTCCATCTTTAAATATAGTGATTCTGTTAGAAATAACTCATCGAAAGATGAATCAGAACTCGCCATTTTCACTTATTTCAACATATAATTGAGCCAACATACGAAAAAGTAGCTATACACTTTCAAAACTAGCGTTCACTCTATTCTAGGCTAATATAGTTAAATAATGTACGATAAATAGGAAAATATAAATAAAAACTTCAATATATAGGTTATGTAATCTGTCAGTGTCACATGCAATATCAGCGTTTAGCGTGTGCTCAACCAGTAACCCAGTACGCTTGTTTTCGGTACCGATTGTCAGCGCTGATTTACCAACTTTCTGTATGTTCGCGGCCTAAGCCTGATAAAAATGTGAAGGAATGTTATGTGAATGTATACAGTTCATTATATATAGCATATAAGAAAACACGTTTATTTTAAATAATTATTGCGGTCCAGGCAACTATTTTTAACAGAACCATAAACTCAGCAGATATAATGGTTTTACTATCAGACATTATTGGAATCAGAAAAGGAGAGTGGTCATTTCTTTTTGGAAATACTAAAAAAAAAAAAAAAACTGGAAATAATAAACGCCGAACAGGTTCCGAATACCCAGTTCTAAGCTCTGGTATTCGGGACTGGGAAATTCGATACCGGTTTATTTTTGAAACCGGTCCCGGTTCCGGTATGGTTAACAACATTGGTTGATAGCCAACCTCGGGAATGGAAACAACACTTGAAAATGACAAAGAATCTTTATTAACAACAATAACAAGATTTAAGTTCAAGTTGTTTTCTATTTATAGTTTTTAACTGTTGTTTTTTATTAATCGTTTTTAGTTTGGTAATAGCTAAAAAAATCTGGTGAAAATATAAATTTTGTTACTATGCCGATAAGAACGTAATTTTTAAATCGGTGCTTTTGAATGGTCGGAAATAATTTTATGATTTGGTTATACAATTTGAGCAGACGATATGTCATATTTGATTTGTTTTACCTGGAAACACCTAAGCATATTTTTATAAGTTAGCAACAACAATAGGGGATACGCATAAAATTTATATTTCCTTAACACTACATTTTTTTGATATGTTAATGTTAGTTATGTCACCTATCAAAACAAAAAACACATTTTAATTAATATTATTTTTTGCCAAATTTTTTAATTAAAATATTGTAAATTTGAAATAAGCCGACCACGGCGCGAAGGTTGCCGAGTAAATACGACTGAGACTGCTGGGATTTAACGTCACAGATACAGACTAAACATAATCTTTACGTGTGTATATTGTATTGTTCAAGAGTTTTGTATTTGTTTTTAAACAATTTTTCACGCATTTATTATTAAAATAATTTATAAAATATATGTACTCACATTAAAATGGTCTTCACAAACATAAAGTTTACTTTTTTCTGAAATATCGATTTTATTTCGCCTCATAGCTTTCAGCCACAAATTTCGCCTTTTCTGTTGTTTTTCGCCATCAGGTAATGATATGAACTATTTGCGCACATCGGTACTAAACAATATTTTCGACTATGTTTCGAAGTACTGGGGCCTGGATCTTCCATATTTTATATATTTTAATATAAAATTTAATTCGGTAAACATGTATAAATTGTTTTTATAGAATTAAACTTTATTTTAATTAAAATCACTCTAACTTTACATAACCTGTAAAAGTTATACAAGCAAATAAGTTCACGACAGACTATGTAGGCTGAAAACTGTACACTGGGTAGGCTGTACGCAGTACACTTAGTTGACTTAGTAGCCTTCAAATAAAAAAAAAAAAAATGCAAAACTGTTTTTTATGTTTATATGCAACAAGAGGTATATAATAAAAATTTTAAAAAAAATCATGCCTATCCCCTATTGTGAGCAATTTTTAAAATTGAGTATATGACATACGTGGTGTGTAAATTAAGTAACCGGATGATTAAAAAAAATATATATATATTCGAATGAATTCAATAATGTCTCCCTCAAAATAACTTCCTTGGGAAGCCACACAGCGCTGGAGACGGTTCTTGCAATCCTCTTAAAAGCAGTGCTGGAACTCGGATACTGGAATAGCTTTCGGCTGGTCGATTACGGGCTTTTGAATTTCATCGAGTGAAATGACGTCCCTTGAGGTGATTTTTCAATCTTGGGAAGAGGAAAAAGTCACAAGGACTCAAGTCAGGTGAATAAGGATGCTGAGGAGTCACAGGACGTCAAGGTACCTTTGCCTCCTGATGTCCTTTTGGTCCTGGTTGTAAAGGTTTTTTGGAATAATTTTTGCTCAGATTTTTCTCATCTCCAATTCATTAGTAAAAATCTGATGAATGATAGTGAGTTAAATTCAGCTCTTCCCCCATCATTCTGACTGTCAACCGTCGATCTGAATGCACAAGATCCCGGATCCTGTCGACATTTTCATCGGTTCTTGAAGATGATGACCTTCCACTGCGTGATTCATCTGAAGCGAAACCTGATAGCACACCGTTGCTCGTAATGAATGTCACTCATTTTTAGAACTAGTTAAAGATACAATTTCAGCCTATTTTGATGACAGATAAAACATTTTTTTCGAGGGAATAAATAAATTAATTGAAAGATCGAACATATGCATTAGAGATAAGGGGGAGTATATTGAAAAGGGAAAATAATGTTATGTTTTTTTTACCATTCTTCCCCTCTATTCCGCAAATTTTGACCTCCCCTCGTATATAAGAAAAGTAGTTTGGAATGAAGAATTGATTATGTTCTTTAAGCAATCTTCGAAGTCACTGAATGTTGAACGAGGTGTTCCACAAGGATACATTTTAGGACCACTTCTATTCTATTTCTAATCTACGTAAACGATTTCTCAAATTGCATTGAAAATGATTCTATTTTATATGCAAATAATACCACCATAATCTCTCATTCATAATCATTCATTCATTTAAATTAGTTGTAAAAATCATAATTTTTCAAATCCTTCTTCTGTTGCTTTTCTGGGTGTTTATGTTGACCCTGCACTGAAGTGGGATCATCACGTAGAGATTCTTTCCAAAACAATCTGCAAAACTATATTTCCTTTTCCCAATCTGGTTAAAACTGTGTCAAAAGAAATAATGTTAATATCATATTATGCCCTATTTCAGTCACATATTTCTTATTCCCTTTTAGTTTGGGGACATTCTGCTTCAGCTAATAGAATTTATTCCCTTCAACGACATGGTATTCGAATTTTAGCAAAAATTAACTATAGAGCTGATTGTAAGAATGTATTTAAAGAATTAAAAATAATGTCATTACCTTCTCTCTATATTTATCAGCGTATATTGTATGCCTATAAAAATAGAAATGTATGGCCAACTGGCGACAGAATCGAGTGCATTCTGTGGTATACTAGCGTCGGCGAATCAGTGCAGTTACGTCACACGACGTAACAAACAATTGCATTGTTCCAAACAATACATTCGTTTGTTTCGTATTGTGACGTAACTTCACTGATTCGCCGACGCTAGTATACTAGAAATAAAGACCATATATATCCAAAATTTTTACGTTTAACTAAATCACGCAGTGCTTCTAATTATTACAGCATAAAAATGAATATTCTACCAGAGGAATATAAAGTCCTGCGTTTTTTGAATTTCAAGAAAACTGTAAAAGAATTTTTAATTAGAAACCCATTTTACTCGACTGATGAATTTTTTAATGTTAAATTTTAAATTTATTTATATTAAGACTATATATTATTGTACTACCCTAATAATTATTGCCTATTATCTTGCTCCATATTAACATGTATCTGTACTTTGTATTGCATTGCTTGTATGACTGACTAAAACAATGCTTTATTTTGTATTATGGTCAATAAATAAATTATTATTATTATTATTATTATTATACAATGTAATTTTTAATGAAATTAATATGGGTTGGGGCTATGGGGAGGGCTACATATATACACTACAAAAATCTTACTTTTCAACAAAAATGTATTTCACAAAAACCCTGCGAAGTACGGGAACACCAAGTAGTTCTGAATAATACTTTGAAAATGAATTAAATTGTGTATATAATCAAATAACCCTGACCTACGAACACCCAATAAAAATAACAGCACTCCGTCCCTGGTGACTAGTGTTATCTGTCGCTCATATAGAGGCGCGCTTATAAAATCCGCTCAGTTGTAAAAGTCAGTCTCGACGGTAGCACGAGTCTACATAACCTCAAAAGTTTCTCCCGGCATTTTGCCTTAAATTGCGTATTAAAAGTGTTTAAATAGAAGAGAAATAACAACAATACAACAGTTGTCAACAACATATCGTGAAATAAACTTCTGACCAATAAAATATTGAATAAAAAAGTTTTCTGTCACAGTGTTTAAAATTATTTAGTGATGTCTTACGTGAATAAATCTTCATTTTGTTAATTTTAAATGTTTATAATGCTTTGCAAGTTTGAATATTTTGAAATTATTGCTATGTTCCGTGTTAATCCTATTTACTATTCGGACTACAGCGATACCATTTAGTTGTTCTGTAGTTTAGAGACTGTTTTTCAAATTTATATATATTTTATAATTGTCTGTGACAGTATTTTTATTTAACAGTATTAATTTTGCTGTGCAAATTATTTAATTTATAAAAGAAGAAGTTTAGTAAACGAATTTTAAATTTAAAAAAGTCGCTGGTCGATTTTTTATATAACTGTGATGGAAATTGCAAATGTAAGTTTTTATTTATTTATTTATTTATAATTATATGATATTTATTTTATTTTTATTAATTCTTGCCGGCTTATACCTGTATTTGGTAAATATTAAAGATCACGCGAACATTTTTATCCAATCACAAGTTTTTGTACCGTACAGTCTGAACAAAAGTTTTTGCTGTTTCTATAATATCAAATTCCTGATTTAATATTCGCACTGTTTAAAATTCATTGACAGTTTTTGTAGAGGTATAAGTTTTTTGTTTTAAAAAAACGATTTAAATGTTATATGTTTACTTTCACAGTGTCAGATAACGAGGGAAAGGGCGTACTTATGCCCTGAACTTGAGTTAATATAGGCTATTTCAAACATTTAAGCGGAACTAAATGGATTTTTATTATATTTTTTATAATATATGTTACTCGTTTCCATGGTTTCACTGTTGGAATTTAACATTAGTTTTTATCTCCAAAATTCTCCCACGTTTTTTCAATCGTGTTTTTTCTGTTAAATTTGACGTTGAGCGGATTATTTTTTTTTCAAAATAAGTTCTTGATACGCATATTAACGAAGAAAATTTAGTTTTTAAAAGTATTTTTAGTTTGACACTTGCCAAAATATTTTCAAAAATATTATCCTTCACTCTGTTACTCCACTTCGTAAAAAAATAAATTAAGTAATGCACATTGATGTTAACCGAAATAGTATTTTGGAATTTTTGATTAGATATTTTTTAAAATGTAATGTATAGGCTATTCCAAACGTTTAGGCGAAACTAGATTTTGAAATCTAGTAATTTTTATCGGACTTTTAGTCATTTTGTTTAAGTTTTGTAAATCGTTTGCGGATTTTTCATTTTAGATTAAATTGATTGTCATTATAAAATATCCTTTTCATTGTATTTTAATTTTTTGTCATTCTTAAGAAAATCCCTTTTATCATTATTTTTTTTTTGTCTTTAAAATATGTGAAAATTTATTCAAATTTTCAATAAATGTCATTCGTTTCTATGGACGAAATTCCCATTTAGTTCCGCCTAAACGTTTGGAATAGCCTCTAAGTTTTAATACTTACAATAATGAACGAAAACAAGTTTTCAAACATCTTAATGCGATTGCAACAAAAATTTTTGTCATTCTAAATACCTACGAAATCCAGAAATGTGGGAAAACTCACACTTCACATCAATTTTTTAATTTTAATTTAAGAAATATTTTATAAGGCACCGCCCAAATATTTTATATGAAATAAAGTCGAGCATCGAATTGTGTACGATTTGGATTACAATTATTTATTATATAATAATAATATCAGTAATAGTATATAGTCCGTAGCAAACAAAGTCCCTGGGTAGGCGTGTCTTAGCGCTCTATGCATTTCAAGTACACTCAACAGCATATTACACTCGGGCGAAATATTATATATATATGTGAACTATTATATATAAGTATTAATAATAGTTATAAATACAAATCAATTTTGAGTTATAAATTCAAATCAACTTGAATTATATGAAACACAAATACTATAGCACAAATTATACAAATGAAGCGTAAAATCAGTATTTATCAGTTCTGCATTAGACTATATACATTCCTTAAGGTGATTCCTAATTGGTCAGACGGAAACCCGCCTAAAAATTTTCAAATTAGTTCACATATTTTCCGGGGTTTTTGTTTGCTTAGTGGCACTATATTCACAAATTTGGGCATCTATTAGTAAGTATTTAGATTCTGTTAATTAAATTTAAGACGAGCTTGTTGAAATAAATCGTTTTTTTTTTTAAATGCAGAATTTTAAGAGTAGTTTTTTATTTTTGATATAGTTTGATCATTGAGTTCAAGGATTGGTCCATTAACATTTTAAGATAATTTGACTAAAATTATTTGCGTACACGCGTATAACCGTGTACTCGTTTTAATAATCAAAAACGGCATTTCAAAATAAGATAAACAAGTGGGCATTTCCGATTTTTGTTATCAGTTTGAGAGATGTTATTGAAGAAAACATCCAAAGAATGTTTTGATTAAATAAATTGGTAATTTGTTTTATATCTAAATAAACGAAAAATTTAATTTTGGACTGTATTTACACAAGAATTAATAAACGTTTAAAAAATATTAAACTCCAAAGCGGTAAATGTCCCAATCGCAATTTAAAATCAATATTTTATTCATATTATAATTACTTTCTTCTTATCTTTGGAATCCAAAAATTTGATAATGTTTTCCATCTATCAACTTATAAAGTGTATCTAATTACGAGATGCGCGCGCATCTAGACAGTATCTAGTTAGCCAGTTAAAATATGTTAACACGGCATTGCAAATACTCCATAACTTTAATTTATCCCTTAAATAAAAATTGTATTAGCATTCTTACAATTTGGAAAAAATTATACCTACGCTATGCATTGTAAATTACAACCCTCAGAAATTAATAATAATCTGAAATAAAATTAGAAACAATCTCTACATTAAATATATTACACTGAATCTATACAGGGTGTTCAATCTAAGTGTGCCACCATTGCTATCTCGCGAACTATAAGAGCTACGAGGTTGGTTAAATTAGCAGAGAAATACAATTTAGCAAAACTATTACAAAACTATAAAAAAAAAATCTGGTCAGTGGTTCTCCAAATATGGAACCCAACTTTAATATTTTAAATGAGAACATATATTTTTTATATTTTTGTTCGGAAGGGAACTTTATAACGAATACACAGTTTAGTACCCTTACATCACAAAAATGTCGAGAAAAATGCATATTAAATTGACATTAATTTAAATCAAATCGCACAGGAATCAGCGTGCTATGAATGAAACAAATTCATATCCGAATGTATTGAATAGTTTAATTCTATGACATATAATCCGTCTCAGTTTGTAATACGAAACTAGATCTGTTTACTCTGTTTACTGTGTGGTGTAAACAGACTTTGGCGTATCCGTGTGAACCAATACTATGATAATATTATAAATGTATTGTCAATATACAACATAAAAAATGAACTTTCCCTGTTACGTATTACAAAATGAGACACATAATAGTACAATTTTAATTATAAATATTGCTCAAAATTGCGTGCATTCTTATTAATACATAATTCAATCCTTAAAAGTAAACTTTTTCGGACCTGTTTTAATTTTCTCCCATAAATATTAGATATAATATCTTCAATATTGTCTTTCAAATGTTGTACGTTTGGATGCACAGTGCTATAAACAATATCTTTTACATAGCCCTATAAGAAATAATCTAGGGGTTTTAAATCTGGAGACCTTGCGGGCCATGCAATTGCAGGGCCGTTGGTGCAGGGCCGCCCCTAGGCGGGGGCAAGTGGGGCACCTGCCCCAGGCCCCGCGCCTTTAATAGTTAATAATATTAAAGAAAATATCGTTATTTAATATATACATATATATAGATGAGGCCTCGCAAATCTAGTTTTGGAGCCCCACAATTCCAGTTTTGCCCCAGGCCCCGCAAATGCTAGGGGCGGCCCTGCATTGGTGCCTATCCACTTATTTGGAAATTGTTCATTTAAATATTCAGCTACTAGGCCAGAGTTGTGAGCTGGTGCTCCATCTTGTTGAAAGTATACATTTCTACTACTGCTAAAGGCAAGATTAATTGATTTGTTCATTTGTTTCATTCGTAGTACGCTGATTCCTGTGCGATTTGATTTAAATTAATGTCAATTTAATTTGCATTTTTCTCAAAAATATTGTTAAGCAAGGGTACTAAACTGTGTATTCGTTAATTGCAGAATAAAATTCCCTTCCCAATAAAAATATTAAAAAAATATATGGGGGGGGGGTCGTATTGGGCTATTTCCAAAATGTTTGTTTAAATCACATACCCATTTATTATAACTTAATATTTTCGTTAGTATAACGAATCCAATTAATAAATTTATTGAATAATTAAATAACAATCTCGCCTTCGGCTCGGGTGGTAAATTTCACCCTCGTGTAATATAACCTCCATTATATGCTTGTTAAATATAATACTATTTTCCTGTAATTTCTATCTGTATCAATAACTTAATTTGTTGTTGTTTTTGTTACAGCACCCAGTGTTGAAATCGTTCCTGGCTGGATCATTTTCCGGGACCTTTTCAACAATCCTTTTCCAACCTCTTGATTTGGTTAAAACTCGCCTTCAGAATGCTGGAAGTTCCGCTGCTCTTATCAATGGCCGGGCTACTGGTGGCATGGTCACCATTTTCATCAACATCATACAACAGGAACAAATACGTGGACTATGGAGGGGAATGACACCGGTAAGTCCAACATTTTCTTTTAAACAAAACAAAAAATAAAATAAATACTTGGTTGGTTCCACTAAGTTTATTCTATCTCACTCGATACTAGTATATTTCGGCAGTTATTGTCATTGTCTTTATTACATTGTGCAACTTCGGATTGTGTATTGCAAATTAATAATGAAACTAGCTGATAATAATCGTTGTCTCGCCCAGTCTTCATCTCTACCTCTGCATCTCTGCATCCCGTGCGTATCAACGCATTGTCTACAGAGCGCCTAAAGCTGCATTCAGAGCTCTGTAAATCAACACGTTGTACGCTATGGATAATTTTTAAACGAGGTCATTTGGTATGATCGGACATGCTCGTGCTTTGTCGTTGCTATACTACTGTTGAGCGATATAGTACGAGCTTGTCCGATCATACCAATTGCACTCGTTTAAAAACTATCCATAACGCACAGCGTGATAATTTACTGAGCTTTGAATGCAGCTTTAGTGTTTATTAGTTTGTTTATAAAAACTATGAAGTTTTAAGGCATAAAAAGAGACTTCAACTTGCCGAAAGATTTTCGGAACACGTTGTACAAGCCAAACTTTCATGCGATAATTAGGTACAGAGATGTTTTTATGTATATTATTTCCATATAATTTTTAAGTTTTTCAATTAATTAAAAAAAAATCAGGGACGTGAGAGTCATAAAAACATAGCTATTTTACCGTAATGTGTATATTTTAAAATCGGTACCTTTAGCACCGGAAACCTTTAGCACGAGAACCCGGGACCTTTAGCACGAGAACCCGGGACCTTTAGCACGAGAACCCGGGACCTTTAGCACGAGAGCCAGGATCGGTACCTCTGCGCTACCGAGGTCGGCATACATGTATACAAACGTTTAGTTTATATAAAAATATAGGTCACTCGATTTCCCAGCCTTTTCGGCCGTAGAAAAAGTTTTATATGCAACAAGTTAAGAAAATAGCTACGTATCTTACTTGTTATATAAATACAGTCGATTCCGCTTAATTGGGACACATCGGGACTTAGGCATTTTGGCCCAATTAAGCGGCTGCCCCAATTAAACGAATTTCACATAAAATTCAACTATGCATATTTTTCTTTCAATAATTTTATTTTATAAACTCTTGGACAGAACTATAAATTACATATAACCAAAAAATATAAACTTTTAAGAAAAAATAATAATAAATTCCAAAATAAAATAATAAATAGGTACTTACAATTTAATTCAATGCAAAAATGCGTCAAGTGTAGTCTGTCTTTTGTTTTTGTAACATTTCACTTCTACAAAATCAGCACAGGTTTTCAGTGCGGATGTAGGGCTCCCTTCATTTCCTTCCTACATAAAATAACGCTGTAATATTAAATTCTTTGTACATTTTCTTGAGAATATGTGTAACATAATATGTACTGTGATCTTAACTGTCCCAATTAAGCGGAATGTTGTCCCGATTAAACATGTAAATTTACTGTTGGTTCCTTGGTTTGGTTTCTGTTCTTTGAGATTTGTCCCAAATAAACGGCTGCCCCAATTAGGCGGTGACCCAATTAAGCGGAATCGACTGTATCTAATACAGTAAAACACTGTATTTGTCTATGTTGCTGGTTTACATCGTCTTTTTACTTGTCCATCTGTTACATCTATCTGTCAATACCTGTACCAATATTGCTTTGCATGATAACATAACACTGTAAATCTCATAAAGTCTGTTACTTTGGTTTAGGCGGAACTAGATTTTCAATTTTAGTAACTTTTACCGATTAAGTGAGGCTTTTGATAATTTTGTTTAGCTTGATAAGCTTGTTCAAACCATAAAAGAACAGCTCAAGACAACTTACAAAAATGAAAATTCTAGTTAGTTCCGCTTAAACGTTTGGAATAGCCTATACTAGACGTCAAAATATAATGTGAAAAAGAAATTCATATTTACAGTCTGTTCCAAACGGTTAAGCGGAACTAAATGGGAATTTAGTTCTTTTAGGTTGTCACGAGAAGGGACCTTGCTTGGGTTATTTCATTTTTCACGTTGGGATGTCAAAATTTAAAATTCCAACAATGAAACCATGGCAACGAATGACATATCTCAAAATTAAATATTTTTTTTAGTTATTTTAATGACAAAATATAAATGGGAAATTTGTATTAACAATAACACAAAAAATCAAAATATAAAGAAAATGACATTTTAAAATGATATTAACCTTAATCAAAAAATGTAAGTATGATTTACAAAGCTTAAACAAAACGGCCGAAAGGCACGATTTAAACGAAGAAAGTAACTAGATTGCAAAATCTAGTTTCGCTTAACCGTTTGGAACAGACTGTATTTACAAGTAACGATTCATACATTGATTTAGAGTCTAAATCAATGTATGAATCGTCTAAGAAACCGTCTACATTTTAGACGGTTTGTTTTCAGAGTTTTTTCAAACTTGCAACTAAAAAATAATCTATTTAATTATTGTAAAAACTTCACCTATAAGTGAACCCCCATATTTCAAAAATGTGGTGTTCAACAGTCGACTGTATTTTCTTGAGGTTTCTACTTACACGTAAAACTAGACGAAAGTAAATTTACTAAAATTTTGATTATAAAATCTATTAATGCTATTTAATATGATGATTATAGATGTTTTCTTTAAATTTGCAACACTTTTCTTTCTACTTTGTGATTTTTGAAAATTGAAATGAACTGACTGCGAGTGAAAAAAACGTGTATTTTAATAAATACCTTTCAAATTTTCTAACATTTTACTTGTTTAGTCTATTATTTTTCACCTTTTACGAAATATTACATTCTTTCTTGACACTTCAATGTTATTATTATCTACAACATAATAATAAAATTAGTAAGAAAATTTTAAAATGTTAAAAATGATTTGTGGAAATTTCATAATAGTTTTAAGAACTTTACATTTAATTCGAAAACTAGGAAAAATAATTTACTATGGTAACCTAACCGAAAATTTACAAAAAGTAAATTTATTTACCCAAATTTAAACCTAAAATAGACAGTACGTATGCGCAATAAGGTGGGTTTGCAGTTCTAGAATAGTGCCTTAAATAACATAGATTTTGATAACTTTTGAAAGAATAACGCACGTGCTTCCATCTAGAGGCGTACAGACGTACTTAGTTGTGAGATGCACTTTCATCAAGACCCAATATAGCTTCTCAGTTTTCATGTTAGTCAGATAAATATTGTAGCGTGATGTTGAGCAAAAATATCGATAAATTAATTACCAGATAAAACATTCCTGTTGTCCTGTTCACATTAATGTGCATTTCTTAGATTTTTGTAATATTTGGGGGGGGGGGGAGCTACCGGTTATAGTACGCAGGATAAGTGTATTTTAGCATATTTTTGGAAAAAATCGTTTTAAAATAAAGACATTTTAAAAAATCAGCTGTGGCCACCACAGGACCGACCGCCATCATATAGTACTTGTATAAAATACATTCTAGCAGCAGAGCAGAAATAACTTGCACTAATATTTTCAAACAGAGCTATTATTTATCATGACCATGGAAACGTTACATATAAATAGGAAAAAAAAAAAATCAATTTTTTTTCGTTTTATCAAAAAATGTCTCAAATAAAAGTTGTTAGTTATTACTTTCATAGCAACTTTTGTTAAATACATTTTTCCGAAATATTTTTCTGTTAAATATTCGCAAAAATCTTAAAATCGACACGAGTAAACTCACATTTTTAGTCAACCGATTTTTACCAAAAGTTGATCAATTCGTGTCATTGATGTCAAGAGCTTAAATATGAAGTTTCATAAAAATCCTTCTAGCCGAATTTGCTCTGCACGTGTACACAGACAGACAGACGGACGGAAGGACGGACGGTCGGACAGACCGCAGACATCATGCTAAAAATAGTCAAAACGATATGTAGGGACCTCAATCCGTGGAGATCCATCAAAATCTCGATATGTCAAAATCGGTATGATCACAATACCTCCCTTATATATGCGCAAATAGCCTTTCTTGCTGTGCGCCAAAAATTTTAACTAACTAATCTCCCTTATATATGTTGGCGGTCGGTAAAAACTATGTTTTGTTCTTCAATCTATGTCTTAAAAGCTTCTTTTTGATACCACAAAATAAATTTAAAAAATCATGTTTTTTATCAATGACAAATTCAATATTTTTCGAAAAAATAATTTGATTTAAAACTATATTATGCATCCCAAATCCCAACTCGTTTGGTCGAGTCATTTCACCACAATTTCTACTGTACATACAAGCGCGTTAGGCAAAATAAATTATCTCATATTCTCATAAAAAAATCTTTCGTATGCTATTTTATAATATATCATTTTGAAAAATTAAATTAAATAATTTTTGAAATGTAATGATGAAAAGATGGAAGCGAGCCGTTAGTGGCCCGCTGGACATCTATTTTTCAAAATTCATGTGGATTTTCTTAAAATCAACCGTCAAACCTGCCATCATCTTTACCTACTTTTACCACCTGTTTTTTTTTTTTAATGTTCCTCTTATTTCGATTTTAGCACTACTCTTTGCCAGCAAAAAGGTGAAGCAAATGCCTCACTCGTCCATACCCTTTGCACGGCCCTGAGTGGTTTTTTGGTCATACCTACAAAACCCTAAAACCGCAAACAGCTAAGCTTTACATTTTCTGTATGAAAATAAAAAACAGATGATTATTTTTAACTGTCTGTTCGTGTTATTTATTTATTGCGACCATTTTATGCAAATGAATTTCATTTTAGTCACGTAGGCACCTCTAAATTTAACGAATCACGAGTAAATGTATAAAATAACCAAATATACAATAAAAATTAGCTTTTACTTCACTCTGACGTTCATTCTGCGTACTTACTGTATATTTTGTGTACTCTTGTATTTACATTATTTACGGAACATCTTACTGAATGTTTATTGTTGATATTATCAGTGTAGTTGTTTAATGTATTTATAGAAATAAAACCTGAATGCAGGTTATCGCAAGTTAACAGTCATAATAATATTTACAACGCGATTCAATGGAATTAAAGACTAAAGTATGGGGCTTTAGCCAGGTAGACATTGTATTAGAATATATAAATAAACAATAGTAATTGTAATAATAAAAATATTAACATAAATTTATTTAAAGTGAACGTAATGCAGAATACTAATGTCCAGTTGCTAAAGAACGAGTTAAATAATCGCCTTTCAAGTGATTTTTTTTGAATCCCCCCGTTCTTCAAGGGTACATTCGAGTTGTACAGAGTAGAGCGAGCGCTGAGCGAACAGTTGATTGTGACGTCATGAATAGAGCACTAACGGAGCGAGCGTTCTTGTGACGTAATGTTTATAAAATCTAGCCCTACAATTTTAGGCGGCGTTTTTACTGTCAGATTAGTTCACGTCAGTCATGAATCAAAATTATATTCCTCGGTTTTTCCTTGATTTTTTTTCAATGATGAAGAAATAAAATTAATTAAAAATTAAATAATAATTAATGAATTAATTTAATGAATTTTTTCCATTTTAATTTTATGCATGGTGTATTTTAATAATTTTTTTTGCTGTTTACAGAACGTCACAAATACATAAAATGGCCGTACTCTGTAGTTATAGACAAATAACAATATTATTTGTCTATTCTTATTTGTCTAAGGCCATTATTTTTATTTTATTTATAATTTAATTTTAAACTTTCATTTCTTTCCCGCCGTTCCCCCACTTTTTAAGTCATACTCCATATGCTCGGTCTTAAAACCCCGAGCACATAGAGCGCACTCTAAATGCTCGCTCGATCGCAAAACGAATGCAATTGAGTGTACTCCGAGCGTCAAATCGAACACGTTTGAGTGTACAGAACGTGCTCGGAACGCTCGGAGCGTCAAATTGAATGTACCCCAAGAGATTTTCTATGCCATTCATCTTTTGTCTCCGGCTTAAAAATGTGGCGCTAGGTCACAATCCTAAGGCAGGGGTCGGCAACTTTTCGGCGACAAAGAGCCAAATCTATACTGTAAAAAAAAAAAACAATAACATGGAAGAGCCGCTAAAAAAAATATGCTATATTTAAGGAAAAAAAACGCAAAAATTGTTTATTTGTTTTAAAATAATCAAGTATGCGTTTAGTTTGCGATACCTATTGCACTTGCCAATATATTACAATATAATAATTTTTTTAATGGGATGATTGCTCCTGCATAGTGTTCGATAAGACTTCAATATTTGGTGAATCTTCAGTAATCTTTAATTTAAGGCAGCACTAAAGTTTCAGGTCAGTAAGATTACTTCTTAAATTATTCTTTATTAATTTCGTATGTGAAAAGGCTTGCTCACAGTAATATGTGGATCCGAATAGTCCAAAAGCATAATTTTTTAAATGACTGAACGATTCTGGAAGACTGTTCCAAGCTTCGAAAACAATTATTTTGCAGATTGTGAATTTCGGTCCACTTATGCAGGGAAGAAAAAATGCACTTTTCTCTATCTAAACTTTCCAGTTCAGAATTAAGTTTTAAGAATATATTATTCCATAAATCTTTGGATTTCAAACTCATTGAAGTTCAAATTGGATCTGATTAATCAATGGGAATGGTGATAAATGTAATTTCTGCATATCTGCTTCAATTGGTTTTGTCAAAAAAGCTAGTGTAGCTTTATATTTTCTAAAATCTTTCTCTAAAAGCTTCTTGCATCTTAACAATAGTTTGTGCAAATTTTTTTGCATTAATAACGTTGTTATTGTCCTTCAGTTTTTGTAAATTAATAAAATGTAAAAATGTTTTTGCACGTAAAACATTCATAAATTCACATAACTTTTTTTCGAAACAAATTACTTCTTCTAAAAGGCAATATGCAGTATTCCCTTTTTACAGGCAGAAAGTTGAAAATTAAAAAATAAATTATATTAAAATAAAAACCAGCCAATTTTCAAAGAGCCACAAAATTTTCTAAAAGAGCCGCAGGTTGCCGATTCCTGTCCTAAAGGTGTAGTTATACACATAGGGATGTTCCGATACTTCTGATAAAATACCAGTATCGATATTTTTCATTCGATATCGCGATTTTAGTATCAATACTAAAATCAATCTTCTGATAATTTTCTCATATCAGTACATTCGACCCAATATCGTATCATCTTTTTTTTCTCCTGCAACCATCCGATTGCTTGAATATACTGACATTGCACATGGGAAGAGGAAACTAAAATCAGGCACAGGCCACACTTTTGCATGCGTTCAAAGCAATTCTCGAAACATATTTTTTCACCCTGAAGTTAGTATCTCAAAAAAATGGTTTTCGAAGGCTTCAACAGTTCTTGAGGTGATGAAAATCGTTGACACGCATTTTTTGTTTGACTTTGGGGAACAAAAAAAAAGTCGTTAGAGGATAAATCAGGTGAATACGGGCAATGAGACATTAATTCCATGTTTTTCTCTTTCAAATAAGCAATTGTTTGACGTGCTGTGTGGAAGCTTGCATTGTCATGATGAAAAATGATGCGACGTTTTTGGTTGTTTTTCCTGATTTTGTCGGTGACTTCTGGCAAACAAATTGTTGTATACCATTCAGCATTAACTGGTCTCCGATACTCTAAAGCAATGGTTGCGACATGTCCAGTACAACCGAAGAAACAAGCGATCCTATTCTTGGATGTGCTTCGTGAACGAACAGCTTTTGTGGGTTTCGATTTATCTTGGAAGACCCAAACAATGGATTGTTGCTTAGTTTCCGGTTCATATGAATAAATCCAAGTTTCGTTACCTGTAACGATGTTGTATACGAATTTTGCAGTGCCTAGGTTGAATTTTTTTAGTATTCCCTTACACCAATCAACCTGAGCCTTTTTTTGAGCATCGGTCAAATTATACAGAATCCATCGGGAACAGATCTTTTGTACAGCTAAATGTTCATGCATAATCGAACGTATTACAGTCTGCGATATACCAAAGGATGCCTCTATCACACTGTTAAGTCACATGCCGATCTTCTTCAATCATTTTGCGCACAGTATCGATGTTTCTTTGAATCTCAACCGATTTTGGTCGACCTTCACGATATTCATCACTGACGGACGTACGACCACGACGAAATTCTGCAAACCAATTGTAAACAGTCTTTTCTGATGGTGCTTCATTATAAAAAGTTGAACGAAGCGAATCTATGCATTGTTGTTGAGTTAGGCCTTTACTAAAATCGTAAAAAATCATCCAACGAAAATCTTCATGAGTAATATCCATTTTTTCAAAAACTTTTTTTAACGCTCACTGTCAACAAACTACTCGGTCAATTTATAATCTGCCACTGATTTCACAATAACAAATGTAAAATTTTACGAATATATTAATGACAGATTTCAATGTTGCCATCTAGTGGTCGTTTGTAAAAACATAAAAGGTAACCCTCGTACCTATGAAAACAGTAAACAGTAAAAAAAAGATGAATATCGTCATCTTCAGATTCGCAAGAACTAATGCCTCATTTTCATGCGGGTGTTGGAAGTGTGGAACAAAAAATTCAACCAATAGGATCGCTTTATTTTGAAAAAACCCGTACCATGGTATCGTAGGCGCGGTGTTACAAGCGCGGTGTCGCAAGTTCAGAAATTTCAACTCTAGCGCCGGCCGCACCGTCGACACCATAGAAACAGATATATTTTTCGGAATGGTGAGATCTTTAGCGAGACACTTATATTAATTTCATAAAAAAAAATCAGCTGTGGCGTCCACAGGACCGACCGCCATCATAAAGTACTTATATAAATTACATTCTAGCAGCAGAGTAGAAATAACTTGACCTAATATTTTCTAACAGAGATATTATTTATCATGACCATGGAAACGTTACATATAAATATGAAAAAATTTAGACTTGGAAAAAATTTCGAAAAATTTTACAGAAATTATTCGAAATTTTTCGTTTTATCAAAAAACGTCTCAAATAAAAGTTATTAGTTATTGCTTTTATAGCAACTTTTGTTTAATAAATTATTTCGAGATATTTTTCTGTTGTGAAATATTCGCAAAAATCTTAAAATCGACACGAGTAAACTCCCATTTTTAGTCAACCGATTTTTACCAAAAGTCGATCAACTCGTGCCATTGATGGCAAAAGCTTAAATATGAAGTTTCATAAAAATCCTTTCAGCCGAATTTGCTCTGCACGTGTACACAGACAGACGAACAGACAGACGGACAGACAGACGGACAGACAGACGGACGGACAGACAGACCGACAGACATCATGCTAAAAATCGTCAAAACGTTATGTAGGGACCTCAATTCGTGGAGATCCATCGAAATCTCGAAACGTCAAAATTGGTATGATCACAATACCTCCCTTATATATGTTGGCGGTCGGTAAAAAGAGCTAGACTTCTCCTTCGATTTGACGACATATTTAATGAAATTGAATAACCGTTTACTCCAAACACTTGTATAAACTTTTAGGTTAAATTTGGGTTATATACAAATGTCAAAACCGAAAACGTGCCCTTATCACGCCTCCAACCCCACCATGAAATTCGAACTTGTAAATATAACACCACGCCTCTCACCCCTGTCACGCCTTTGACACTACCATGAAAATGAGGCATAATGCCTCATTTTCATGCGGGTGTTGGAAGTGTGGAACAAAAAATTCAACCAATAGGATCGCTTTATTTTAAAAAAACCCGTACCATGGTATCGTAGGCGCGGTGTTACAAGCGCGGTGTCGCAAGTTCACAAATTTCAACTCTAGCGCCGGCCGCACCGTCGAAACCATAGAAACAGATATATTTTTCGGAATGGTGAGATCTTTAGCGAGACACTTATATTAATTTCATAAAAAAAAATCAGCTGTGGCGTCCACAGGACCGACCGCCATCATAAAGTACTTATATAAATTACGACGTCTCCTTCGATTTGACGACATATTTAATGAAATTGAATAACCGTTTACTCCAAACACTTGTATAAACTTTTAGGTTAAATTTGGGTTATGTACAAATGTCAAAACCGAAAACGCGCCCTTATCACGCCTCCAACCCCACCATGAAATTCGAACTTGTAAATATAACACCACGCCTCTCACCCCTGTCACGCCTTTGACACTACCATGAAAATGAGGCATAACACTCCAATAACTATCCAGTGTAAAGAAGATTTTTGTCTTATCAAATTTTTGGTGTAACCGGTTCCCAATTTAAAAAAAAAATCCCACAATTCCTTTCCACTTCATGACGTAGTTTGGCCTCCAAATTAAGAAAAGTTCCATTCAGAAAATAAATATAAATAAATACCCTCTGTACAGCCCCGCCCCCTTCATTAGCACGTGTCATAATAATAACAACAAATATTTAATTAAATATTGCCCTAAAAATTTGCACGTATACATTTATTTTAATTTTTAAAATGTCAAGGCAATATAATTTATTAAATATTAGAATACTTTAATTCAAATTCACATAGTGATAAACTATAAACAGAATGTGAGATTTGCTATTGTTTAGTATTTTAAGTCTATTGTTTGTTAAATTTAGCTCAGTAAATATATATATATTTTGTAAATTTTCTACAAAAAGTACGTCAGGTTAAAATCAACATTTGACTTCACCAATGCATATACAATGAGTTGCTAATTTTTAATTTTTTAGAATTGTTTTATTTATTTAATTAATAAAGTAAACGTCATCGTTGTTAAAAATATAACTAAATTAAAATGGACTTTGGATGATAATGAATAAATTAATTGGGATAAAAATATTTGACCTATGAAAAAAATATATCATCTACAGATTAGTACCTATGAAAATAATAGTTTACCTATGTATTAAATAATTGATCTATGGTTTTAATTTTTGAACTATGGAATTAATTATTGAGCTATAGAAATATTTATCGACCTATGAAAATAATTATCAACCTATGTAAATATTTAATAGATCTATGGAAATAATCATATACCTACTGATATAATTATTGATCTATAAAATTTGATCTATAAAATTAATACTTGACCTAAAATTAATAAGTACTCTTGCACTCTATCGCGAAGCGAGCTACCCATCTTCTAGTTTAATGTCAAAACACTATCTTATGTTAGGTTAGGTTAGTAAGGGTTTGGTTAGAATAGCCAAGCGAAGCGAGCTACCCATCTTCTAGTTTAATGACAAAACACTATCTTAGGTTAGGTTAGGTTAGTAAGGGTTTGGTTAGAAGAAGCCGAGCGAAGCGAGCTACCCATCTTCTAGTTTATGTCAAAACACTATCTTAGGTTAGGTTAGTAAGCAGATGTCACTACTGTCTATAGGTAGTTTATTATAGATCAATTGATAATTTTCTATAGGTCAACTATTAATTTACTATAGATCATTTTTTAATTATCTATAGGTAAATGATTGATTTTTCTATAGGTAAAAATATAAAATTTCATAGGTAATATTTGAATTATTAATAGATCATAAAATTAGGATCCAATTAATTGAAGATAAATTTAGAAACGGGACGTTACTGACGACTATCACAAATGTAAAAATTGACGTGAGTGTGAATTTTCACACATTTCAGTGTTTTGTAGGTATTTAGTCAGTGAATGATGATTATTAGAAGGCCAAACGAAGAATGCCTTGTCAGTACATAACACAATTACAAGTGTTGGTTTTAAATCCTTTAAATCGATAGGCACGATAGAAGGTTGCAGTTAATTTTTTCCTACCGTGTATCATATATCTCTAATAATACCATAATATATATTTTAACGCATTTCAAAATCATTCAAATCTAGACCTGGCAATACAACGGGCGATCTTTTGTCACGCAAGAGCATAACGCCTACAGAGACATTATTTATATTGCGACTATATGCAAAACTAACAGATTCTCTACTAGAAATGGAATCCCAGCAACCGGCCAGTTATTTATTTATTTTCCTAGTCGATATTTGCAAAATAAATTTACGTACCTCTTCTCTACCCATAACAAAATGTATCCATGTATATACAAATATATATTTTTTTATTTTAGCTAAGATATTAAACAAAAATCTTAATACTTGGCAAAATTTAGTCAAAATGAAATGTATTTCAAAAATATATTACCGTTCCTTAATCTGCACTTAAAGTCCTCGGCTGCGCATTGGCCTTCAAATTCAGATGCGGCCGAAAAAGATCTACTTTTTGGCCATGGTAGATACACAAATAACTATTTACAAGTGCTCAAAGTGTGTTTCCTTTTGATTTAAAACTTTTGCTCTTGAGCTACTTGTAGCTCGGAGCGTAATAAAAATAAAAATATTTCACTTTCAAGACGTACCTACTTGAAAATACTTGAAAGTGAAATATTATCTATCTTTTACGACTCTAAAAATGAAATTCAAGTTACTTAGTGCCTTTTGCGCAATGGCATATACATGTTTGTCAAACATTAATTTCGAGTCTAGTACAACACCAAGATCCTTTATTTCTTTTTGTTTTGTAAACATTAATTACCGAGTCTGTCAAGGTCATTTTGTAGCTCCAAGCACTTGTCATCTTTAGTTATGTGTTTAAATATTTTAAATCGTCCGCATATAGCATAATTTTTGAGCGAGTGAAACAATTATAAATATCATTATTGAATATCAGGAACAGCAACGGTCCCAAATAGGAACCTTGAGGAACGCCGCAGGTGACGTGTGCTGGTGCTGATCTAAAATTATTAAATGAAAGTTCTTAAAACTTAAATTAAAAGATGGAAATTGATGTTGGCAGAGTTAAGTAAAAAACAGACCTAAAAATTTCATTTACTAGATACGCACGAAATCCTGAAATGTTTGAAATTAATATTTTACATTTTTTAAAAATGTAATTTAATGGGAATGACTACCAATCCTTTTAGTATAAATTAAACAAGAATATTTAACATATTCCTTTAATAAGAGATAAATCAATTTTTGTCATATTCTGACATATCAATTTGTATTTTATTAATGAACAAGCATAATTCTTATCTACGTCATAAATGTGATAACAGAGATTTGTGAACAGTTGACAACTGTTTTATAGCTATTACATATTCTTATCAGGCCATTGAAAATTTAATTGTTATTGTTATGACCTACAATAAGAGTGAATCACCTACTCACTTCCGCCATTTTTATTCATAAAAATAAACTGAATTATAATTATGATAATTAACATATTACATTGTTTATTTTTTAAATTTAAACCATTCACACTATGCAACCAAGTCTAACAGAAGTATTTATGCTTATAAGAGTATATATATATACAAAATTTGACTTGTGGATATATCTTACTACTTGAGTGTGCTATTGTGAAAAACAGTTTTCCCCATGTAGGGGGATCTTTATGAGTGCCCCTATCAAGCGACATGGCCATGTAAATCTTCAGTAGACAACATTACGCCGTTGTGTAAGTGTTAAATCGTTAATGTCTTATTCCACAGTGACGAATCTATGAGTAAGACACAAACTAGTAATGCAAAATTTTTCGCAGTATTTTATTATTATTAAGTAATTTAATAATTGTTTTTTTTTGTTGCAGTCCATTGCACGATGCGTGCCAGGCGTTGGTTTATATTTTTCCTCCCTGAGTTGGCTAAAAAGTCATGTAGTAGCCGATGGCGCCACCATGACTCCCCTGCAGTCCGTGTCTTTGGGGGCCATTGCCAGATCCATGTCCGGAGCTCTACTTATACCAGTCACCGTAGTCAAAACTAGGTAAGAATATTTATCTTCAACATACCCATATTTTCACTAAATAGCTTGATAAAAAATAGAATCAACCATCATTTCTGCATTTGAAAGTAATTTTTTAAAATCTAGCTTTATTATTGTTGAAAATTTGGATGTCGTTGGAAAGCTAAAGCCTGGAACAGAATGCACAGCGCGCTACGCCGTCAGCGCGTCGTCATTTGCGTCGGCGTTGCGTTAGCGCCGTTGAGAACGCCGTTGAATTTTCGCCTGCACACAATGCAATCATTTTTAACACCGTCAAAGTGTCACGTGACAACCTATATCTGTGTTTATAAGTGCGTTTTCTTTTATTAAAATTATAATGGATGATGAAGACTTGTATGTGATGTTAGTTAAGTTGTATGCAAGTTATTTTTACATACAAACACTTTACCATTCAGTAAAAACTGAGGTTAGGTGTTCTGCGTCAACGTTCAACGCTGTCAATAGTTGGAAGTTGACGAACATTCAGTATCAACGGCGTTCGAACGCCGCTAGGATACACATTACATTACACATTCTGTGCACTTGCGTACGACAGCTTGGTTTTAACTTTCTTCTGACAGTTAGCGCCGTCCAAACGCCGTCAACGCGCCGTAGAACTCGTTGCATTCTGTTCCCCACTTAAGGAAACGCTCTTTCAAATGATACCTGAATTTTCAATATTCATTCAATAGTTTTTGGAATATTAAGCTTAGAAGAGAAGACACAGAAAAGGATAAGGGAATGTAGGGATCATGTCTACAGCAGAACTCGGAGGAATAGGAAACAAAACAATTTATACGTTTATATTTTTTTGTATTACCCACCATGCTCCTAATTACAGCCGGAATACGTTTTGTCATAGACCGTATTAATCTCCTTACTATATTTTGAGCAATGATATCCCACTCCTTCATAAACATTTCAATCCTTCAATGATCGTTGGAGGGGGATTTTTGGCTTCTCTTGAGCTCATCCTACATGCTCTTAATAGGATTTAGGTCCAGGTTGCGTGTGCTAGCTAGTCCATAATACAGGTGAAAATACAACTGATGACCTAAAAAAAAAAGGTCCTCACTTCGACGCGCCCCTGGCACTTGCCTCGATGCCAGGCCGATCTTACGGCTCTGCCCAGGGCCCTGGGGCCCCAAGAACCCCGGGAATTTTCCCCGGCTACCCCCCACCATGCAATAATTTTGTACAAATGTTTATATTTGGTGTCTTTTGGTTGCAGATTTGAGAGCGGTGTTTATTCCTACAACAGCGTGACTGACGCCCTCCGCCAAATTCACAAGACTGAAGGATTTCGTGGACTGTCCTGTGGTCTCTTGCCAACCTTGTTTAGAGATGCGCCATTTTCAGGGCTGTACCTGATGTTCTACACACAAGCTAAACAATCTTTATCACCTGGTAAGTTTCTTTTTACTGCATTAATCTCCAAAAACTAATACTCCGTACGTTCCAAAATAAGTGTCCGATTTTAGTTTTTTTAATGGATTATTGAAATACTGAAATTAATTGTATCAGTAGTTATTTATTTAACTTAGTCCTCGATTGGGGTTTCTTTAACGCCATTCAATCATTACAACACAAAGAGTCCCTGTCCAGTATTGTTGAACTCATAGCGGCCGTGCATAAAACATGGGATGAAATAACCGCGGAAAAACTAGACAATTGAAAGGCTAGCCGGGGAAAATTCCCGGGGTTTTTGGGGCCCGGGGTCTTGCTGGGCAGTGTCGTAAGAAGTGAGGACCTTTTTTTTGCTCTTCTCTTGTATTTTTGAAGTGACGACCTTTTTTTTGCTTATGAGTTGTATTTTGAAAGTTAGGACTTTTTTTTGCTTATCACTTGTATTTTGGAAATGGGGACCCCGGGGCCCTCAAAGAAAGTTTCTCCCCGGGGCCCCAGAAATCCTCTTGGCAGCCCTGGACACAGGCCATGAGAGAACTTCAATGGGGCCCGGGCCAAACAACAATTCGGGGGCCCCATACCCCTTCGTTTATTTATGTAAAATATAAAGAATCACCGGGCGCTGGGGTCATATGGCCCTTCTAACTCACCCCCCCCCCTCTCCTTCTGGGCTTGATAAGATGTGGCTTTTATGCCACTGTTACTTTTCTGTCTAATTAAAGAAATACCTATTTCTTGAATTTCCGATAATAAACAAAAATAGTTACGCACTATATTTTAATCTACATATTTTTTTGTAATATCGTATGATTATTTTTTGTGCCGTTACAAAATTGTTTACAATATAAAGATAAAAATGTTTTGGAGGTGTGTCTTTTGTAGCATTACGTAGGTCCCTATGACCTTGTTGACAGTTAAGCTGAGGAAGGTCAAAAACAAGTGTTACATTATTACGAGCAATTTTCCGATACGAGCAAGTTTTTCTTTTTGATAAAGTCAATTAAACCCCTTCATATTTAACACCTTGACCGTTATATTTGAGACCATATATACCAATAATAATAATAGTAAAAGTTTTTTTTTTCGTCTTTCATTCTTTTTTGTATTTTCTTTTTTCCTTTTTCCCCTTTTTCTGGGGCATCTCATACTTTCCGAGCTCGGATGCAGGACCAGAGAGTTGAAATTCAGCATGCATATACAGGTCTTTGACCCACAAATAGGAAATATATTCAGGCTTCAAAAAAATATGCACTCGAATAGTATATAGGTATATTTTTATTTAAAAAAATATATATATACATATATATTTTTTTAAATTTCGACTGAGGTATCAAATTAAAACTTGTCACACGTAAATTAATGGATAAATAGTATATTAAAAACATAAGTTTTATTAGGCATGTTTCGCATGTGTCGAGGCTTGAAAACGAGTCGCGAAGCAACAAGTTTTTTAACCGACAAGTGCGACAAAAAGCCTTTATAACGATTTTTTTATAATTTTTTTCTATTTTGCTTTTTCTTGCATTTTAAAATAATAAATTTGCATTATATATTCAAATAAAATGTGAATGTAGCGGTTGGCAAGACTGGTTTGAGAGTTTTATATTTTTTAAAGTAGCTGTCAATTTTTGTTTTGTATAATTTGCAAGTTATTGTACCAAATATACAAGTTTTATGAAATAAAATGTTTAGTTTCATAATGAAACTCATTGTAACATTCAATTCAGTTTCATAATAAACCTCTTATGAATGCAACATAGAAAATTGATGTGAAGTGTGAATTTTCACACATTTCAGGATTTCGCAGGTATATAATAAGTGAAGGCGGCATCCTGAGTGTGTGGGACAAATTTTGCTTTGTAGTAATCACGGCAAAATAAACGATATTTTTAAAATAATTTATTAACACTTATTAGAAAAATAAAATTAATAATACATTTTAAAAATTTTGAAAATGTAAGAATTTAAGGGAGTGCCGCAAAATTTTCCAAATGTGCCGCGAATTCTTAAAAACAACTAGTGTCGTGATTATTTTAATATCATTGTCCGAATATACGTACAAATACCATTAATAAGAATAAAGTACACGAAGGATTTTTTTATAACGAATTGAAATTGACATATTATGAATACAGGGGAGTCTGCATTCAAAATATCTTCTTCTGTAACTACGTATGTGTGGCGCGAAATTTTTCTTCTTTGGAAAATGTGCCACGAGAGTAAAAAGATTGAGAAACACTGCCTTAACCTAAAAATGTTTATTGTAAGTATGATTTACAAACCTTAATCAAAATGGTCAAAAGCTCGAATCAAACTATAAAACTTACTATAGTGCGTTCGAAGGTGAGTTTGCAGTACAGGGCATATGGAGTAGTTCTTTTTCATACTCTCTAATGGGTTTACAGAATGACGCTATCCTTTTCTTGCTAGTCGACGTTGCCAGCTCTAAAACGCGCTGATCTGTGAAAACGCAGTATTCTACAAATGGCCATTTGTTTTTGTTGAGTGTTATTTTGAGTTTTATAAGAATTGATTTTTGTAAATAATACGAGTTTTTCATATTATTATAATTGACACATTTGACACTTTTACAACATTTGGCAACACCCCTCCCATTTGTCATAAGAGCTATACTGCAAACTCACCTTCGAACGCACTATAGATTGCAAACCCTAGTTCCGCCTAAAGGTTTGGAATAGCCTATAGATATGTCAACTGGTATAGTTCACGTTATTTATCAAAATAAATTATCACTTACGCATTAATAATTAACCTAATGAATTAGATGATCTGAATCACCCAGTATGTAATCGTCCTTGTCCTTGACCATGAGTTAAAATAAACTGTCAACGTCCTTATTCCTTATAAATGACATCAACTTGATATAAACATATTTGTTTAGCATATCATTAAACACGTCATATCGTATGTTCGCTGAAACCAGCTTATCAACTCGCAGATATTGTAATTCATTTGTTTCTGCACATACACACACCTTATTTGAACCAATCACAAGCCTCATAGCAACAGGCGATATCTGACACACCTCCGTACCAATTGTTTATTTAAATTGAGGAGAAATTGCGTAAAATATCTTAGATAGTAAATAGTTTTGTTGAACTGTTTTTGTCAATAGTAAACAGATTCATTGATGGGACACCTCCAAATAGTAAATAATTGTGTTTACTACAGCATTTAAGGCGTTTGCATCTGTAGTAAACATATTTGTAACAATTAATTTTGAATATTTTTTATGATTTATTGATTAATACTTCAAAAAAATAAATGCGTTTTAATTTGAGAGTAAACAGTTTTGTTAAGGGCGGAATTTTTCAAGAACAACAATATAAACAGAATTAAAGATTACTTTAAAAAAATATATTTACTTTTTTTAAAATTTCATTACTTGACTCTACAGTAAATTTTCTGATTTTGTTATAAATTTAACAATATAAATGTAGTAACGCATGAAATTTAATACAGAATAATCAATTGTTGGATTTAATCACTAAACAGCTAAAATATAGATGAATATTGTGTTCACTTTTGTAAGGATAAACCAGTGTATTACTTTACAAACCTTTTATAGCATAAAAACAAACCTTTTATTTACAAACCTTTAAATTACAAACATTTTATAGTGTATTACTGACTTTAAATGACATCTAAAAAATTGCTAAAACTGACTTCATATTTGTTGGTTATGATCATTATAATTATAGCATTTTTATTTGGTTTAAGCGGAACTAGATTTTTAATTTTCGAAAAGTATCGATTTTGTTCTATATACCATATACCCCATAAACTAGAGGAGGGTTCGGCAACCTTTTTGTCAATAAGGGCGCAATTTAAATTAAAATGTTATTGAGGGCGCATAAAAACGTATAATATGTAAACACTCGTGGTTGGCAAGGTCGTCTAATCTAGCTCTGATCGCTCAAGTCGAATCACCAATAGATGCGATGTGGATATTGGTCTCGAAAGCGAGGGCACATAAAAATCTCACCGAGGGCGCCGTGTTGCCGACCCCTGAACTAGAGGAATTGGTCTAAGATAGTTTCGAATAAGTTCGATAAGTCGAACTAGGTTGTCTGAAAACGGCTCTTGGAAAAATACTGGGATTTTTGGCAAATGGTTTAAATTTTGTTTAAAAAAATTAAATGGAAGCCCTTAGATCTCAAATAACGAATAAAAGTGTTTATGAAAAAACTGTTGATCTTGATGTGATTATAGACCAATATTCCTTGACATCCAGTATTATGTTGGCTTCTTACAATTATTAAATACCTACAAAACTCTGAGATTTGTGAAAAATCACACTTCACATTTTTTTTTATATTATTTTTATATTTATTTTTACATATTTTATTTTATATTAATATGAAATGTGGTAGAATGCGTCAGCTTATTTGGACCCCCTAAGTAACAACTATTTATAGCATATTAATTGAGCATTTATTTTTTACGTTTAAGGTCAGGGTTATCATAATTGTCACAAATTATTTATCATTAAGGTTATCGTGTATAAAACATATGCTTACTGCAATACTAAATTATTTATTACTAAAACTAAATCTGTAATGATTTTTAACCAATTTATTGAGCAATAAATTAATACATTTTTGTTTTACCAATTATTGATAATTATGGTCATAAAATTATATTTTACAAACATCAATTTATTACAATTATATTTTATACAGTTACAATTTTATACAATCTACTACACACTCAATTTGCTGACATATTTTTCAAAAGAACAAGAACAAAAGAAAAACTTAGAAGATGGTGGGTTAAACCGTGGCTTGATAGAAGAGTAAAAGGAAATTTGCATTTATATTCTGTTCAAAATCAAGAAATAGTAATCATGTAATGTTATTATTATTATTAATTGATATCATGATTTTTTTTTTAAATACGCATAATACCGCAAACAGACATGATAAAAAAAAAACGCTAAATGTAGCTTTAAAAACGTTTAAAGTGATGATCTAATCAAAAACCTTTAAATTCATTTTCTTTTATAATAAACTTTTGGTGTTGGTACAGACACCGATAAATGCCGAACGTATTTCACACCAATGTTCCATAAAAAGAACTACGTATTATACTACGTCACTGGAAAGTAATCAAAAAGTTGCCTGAGGAAAGTTCAGTATAAAATCTTTTACGATTTTCAGTAAAAAAGTTATAGGGGAAAATTAGGACTGGCAAATTCTACATTTTTGCTTATATCTAGTGTGCTATGAATTTTATCAAAACAAATGCTATAGAGTGCCATTCAAATGTACTAGTTTCAGTGATAATTTGATCCAACAATATCTAACCTAATCGAAGTCGTATCTCTTGTAGTTTTGGATTTTCCCATACATTCCCGGTTAGAACATACCGTATTACTTTTGAAGATCGGCATAAAACAATTATCACGTATAACTATAATCACATTGTTAAACTACAAAAGAACTAGGGTTCATGTTTACAACCACGTTGTTAACAGTCAACGGCCTGTGCCGCATACATACGTTTAAGTAACTATAAATAAGTATACTGGTTTTTCTTAATCCTTTAAGTAAGAGGCGTAATGTGAAAAACTAATCTCTACGGCTATGGGTTGACACGCCTAGTTATATCACTTCTACTTTTAATTTTATGAGTTTCCTAACTTTTATTATTTTATTGTAATCTTCAAAACTAATTTGGTACAGACTATAACTGGGGACATCTAGTTCATATTAAGCAGTCATATTAACATGTATGCGTTTCTGGTTGCATATATACTAACATTTCATTCTTCCTTGTTACAGAATTGATGCAGAGTCCATATGCTGCTCCTATCAATTTCACCTGTGGAGTAACAGCTGGTATTCTTGCCTCAATTGCAACCCAACCTGCTGATGTTCTCAAGACCAAGATGCAACTATACCCCAAGAAATTCAACGGAGTTTGGTCTGTCGTCGTCTACGTACACAGCAAATATGGCTTCCAAGGTTATTTCAAAGGGATGGTACCACGCATGCTCCGTAGAACACTTATGGCTTCAATGGCTTGGACGGTATACGAACAGATTATCAAGAGTATTGGGTTGAAATAATACCAATGGGAGAAAATACAAATAGGGATGACAGTATTTTACACAAAAACCCAAGAAAATTAAAAGTTGATGTATTTATTGTATAGTTTCTTCGTGGTTGTTTAAAGTGACTATGCCAGGGGCGGTTATACCGCGGATTTTTGTCATGTAATATGCTCTGAAATTTATTGTACGTGGCTTTTGCGTTAAGCCACGTGTCATCTCTATTTGTATAAATTTTTGAGAAAAACATTATTTTTGAATAGTTTGGTTAATATAGTACCAATAATATGGTATACAGGTTGTGTATTCCTAATTCAAAATGCTCAGTATTTTTAAAGTACAGTAAAATGACGATTACCCTTCGTAATTTGAGGAAAATTGAGTATGGATAATTGAAAAAACTGATTAACTCATATTATAAGATATTATAGTAGATGCATGTTCTGACGAATTTATGTTCAAACAAATACGTTAGAATAAACAAAACAGTGTATTGTTTGGTAGTTGTTATAGTGCACGCGTTTCTCTTCTTCCGATAACGTACAAACTCGTCAGAACAGGTTGGATGGTTAAATTTGAGTTTACTTGATCGTAAATGGACTTTAATAAGATTAATTTTTGAAAACAATCATCTCTGGGACATGAGAGAAAAACACTAACTGAGGAATATTTATATTTAATTGTCAAAATAACATGTACTCTACATTAATTTCTCTTGAAATAAGCAGTTGATTCAGGTATTTAGTTCTTTCAGTTAAAAGCAAAATATTTAACAAAGTATTTTCCAAAAAGTTATAATCATCAATTTTGTAAATTACGATATGCTTACTTAAAATCTTTGTCAGAATACGCATGTACTGTAGCCAGCTACTTCTGACGAACTGTTCTGATGAATATTTTTAGCCATAATATGTATCCACTGTAACCGTAACCCAACTTATTTACAAGAGAGCAAATTGAAAATTTCAAATTCTAGTGTCATACATGGATTAAATATTATTAAAAATATTTCTCGTAATAAAAGTAGAGTTAAATAGAAAACTGCATTCGAAAGAAGACTTCGAACTGTATATTTTAAAATAAAAATGTAATTGTATGAAAAAATTGAGTTAAAACACATTTAGTCTGTGGTACAGACATAAAAAAAAATTTCAATCATTTTGATAGAAAGTCTGTAATTTTTTATTGGTTTCTTTATGACGTTATCTTTTCTTCTATTTTTCGTATACGTTTGATTTTTTTAATATGCATTATTCACAGGAATAAGAATACATTTACCTCGCTTAACCTGATCTCACGGAAATTTTAGATCCGGATAATCGACATTTTACTGTATTTTTGAAAAAGTTTCGGTTTTCGGTATAAGGCTGAAGATACTAATTCTGTATTTATATTAATTTTGATATTGTTGCATGTTACAAATTGCGTAAATGCACCAATTACTAACTCAGAACCTTTGTATTTTGAGCAATGTCAACCTATGTTTTGGTTTGCGGAATTTCGGCATATTTTGGTATTATATTAACCAAATTTTAGGTTTCTGTCATAAATATATGTTTTAAATACAGTTATCTCTTGTACAACACAGTAATTATATATATATATATATATATATATATATATATATATATATATACGCTTCCTGCCATGCATAAAAAAAACCAGACATCTACAAAGTTTCTACAATTTACCCGGTTTCCTGCCAAAAGCTTCAACTTAACAGGAAATACCGTTTTTTTATCTCTTTTGTGACAGCCCGTCTCAGAATTATGTGCGGTCAACTTCTACAAATACCCCGCGAATTCCAATCTAGAACCTTTTTTTTAAGCTTTTTAAAAACACTTTATCGTGTGCCCAATCCATTTCCACTTGCGCAGCTGTTTCTTTGGCGATGCGTCTCGTGTGAAGCCTGGTTTATAATGACTCCATAACATAGCGCATACGTAATAGAACAATGGTGTTGTCCCTTCAAAACATCTGTTTATAATAAACAGAATAAAATAGTGTAATTTTTATGCTTATGTTCCATAACATATCTATAATAAACCAGGCTTAAGTCCTTCCCAAATGTTATGCAGTTATGCGATAGTAAATAATGCTTCGTTAAAAGATACGGAGGATGTTACAGCACGATAGCTGGGTCCTTATTAAATCGCGTGTATATTGAAATCATGTTAGGTAAAACCCAAACCTGATATAAAAACGATAGCTGTTTTCTGAAAAATGACAAAAATTGGCAATTTAATTGTATAAATTAAGCAACTTCAAAAAAAAAAATAATAATAAAAATAATAATTAGATAATTAATAATGATGTAACATAATTTGCCAAATGTCTTAACATACATTTAGTTTATTTTTCTTTAGAGAAATTATCACGGGAAGAATACTGTATTATGCAACTAGTGCGGAATGCCATATATTTCGCACGAGAATGAAATTTGCTGAATGAGCCGTAGGCGAGTGAAGCAATTTATCGTGTGCGTAATATGCATTCTGCGCGTGTTGCACACTATCCTTTTTCTCTGATTACCATTTTTCAGTAAATAAATAATCAAGAAAATACAAGAAATATGGTGAACAGCCATTAATGCGCGCGCAGCCAGTACGGAAATGAAAATTCTTGCACACGGCACATGCGCATTGGTGCGAATTTATCATTCCCACACAGCCGACGCGTGCATGAGTGTAACATGCGAAATCAAACTACTTTCCTGTCAACTAAAAATATAGAAATGAGAAAGTTCCATTGTAGTCGTAGGAAAATATTTTTCCGAACGAGAATTTTCACTAATTTTTACGGACTGGTGAAGCAACCCTGTTATCAAGTCAACACTTAGAGATTACCCACTTCAACTATGTACACTAGCTTTCTATACTATGTACAAAGTATTTTACATTCCCACATTTGCGAGGATCGCACTGCAATTTTTCTAGCGGTGTAAGAGCGGAATCATGTTATTTATTATTTTTTTACAAAGATTGTGGTTGAACGGTGTTCTTCCAAGGCTTATTTTCCTAAATGCCTCGCTCGGTTATTTATATCTCCCTATTTAAGAGGGAATCCGCCTAGCAGCTTTTAGCGAACACTCGGCCCAAAAAAAATCTCTAGGGAGAACACTGACTCGATTCGTGGAAAATTCGTGTTATACAAGAGTTAACTGTGTTTTAAATCTATGCAAAATTGCAATTAGATTTTAATTTATTATATAAAACGCTTTATATTTTTATATTTAGCTTAAGCTGCATTCTCTCTGTTTATTTTTAAGATTAGGGAATACAGTTTTTGTAGTTTTATATTAATACATATTGTTTATGAACCAAAAATAATGTTAATTTTATTAAATATATATTTATTAATATGTATATTGATAACTAGTTTCACTTTTGTTCTGAATATATATTTATAACTTGCACAAATGCACTTTAAATGTTTTGTGTCAATGTTTGATTAATATCTAGCAAATTTGATGTGTTGAAGTGTTCTAGTTTTATCAGTTACATTGCAGTGCCTTGTATATATTGTACTATTTACAGGACACACTGTATAAAGGAGAGTTAGACTCGTTTATGTTGCATTGCGCAACAGCTATATTTTATGATAAAATTATGTACGATGTTATCTTATTTTGCAGTATTTATAATTCGTATGTACAAGTTTTTGTTAAATAAAATTTGTTTAAATTATATTGTTGTTGATTGTTTTACTTTTAGTGTTGATCACAAATTACTTCCCAATTTACACCCTAAGTGAAATGAAATTATAGAGTGAAAGGACGATATAAAATCATATCACTCGCAAAATACATACGAGGGTTGCCTTTTATGTTTTTACAAACGAGCTCTATATGGCAATATTGAAATGAGTCATTACTACATTCGTAAAATTTGATATTTGTTATTGTTAAATCAGTGGCAGATTATAAATTGACCGAGTAGTTTGTTGACAGTGAGAATTAAAAAAACAAGTTTGTGAAAAAATGGATATTACTCGTGAAGATTTTCGTTTAATGATTTTTTACGATTTTAGCAAAGGCCTAACTCGGCAACAATGCATAGATTCGCTTCGTTCAACTTTTGGTAATGAAGCACCATCAGAAAAGACTGTTTACAATTGGTTTGTCGAATTTTGTCGTGGTCGTGCGTCCGTCAGTGATGAATCTCGTGAAAGGAAAAAAACATCGATGCTGTGCGCAAAATGATTGAAGAATATTGGCATGTGACTTACCGTGATATAGAAACATACTTTAGCATATTGCAGACTGCAATACATTCGACTTTGCATGAACATTTAGTTGTGAAAAAGCTCAAAAAAGGCTCTTGTTGATTGGTTTAAGGGAATGCTAAAATATTTAACCTAGGCACTTCAAAATCCGTATACAACATCCTTATAGGTGACGAAACTTGTATTTATTCATATGAACCGGAAAGTAAGCAACAATCCACTGTCTGGCTCTTCCAATATGAACCGAAACCCACAAAAGTTGTTCGTTTGCGAAGCACTTCCAAGAAAATTATCGCTTGTTTCTTCGGTTGTACTGGACATGTCGCAACCCTTCTTTTAGAGGATCGGAGAACAGTTAATGCTGAATGGTATACAGCAATTTGTTGCCAAAAGTTATCGACAAAATCAGGAAAAACATCAATGCAAACTCCCACACAGCACGTCAAACAATTGATTATTTGAAGGAGAGAAACATCTAAATAATGTGTTTTTGCCTGTATTCACCTGATATACCCCCTAACAACTTTTTTTGTTCCCCAATGTCAAACAAAAAATGCGTGGACAAGTGATTTTCATCACCTCAAGAAGCTGTTGAAGCCTTCGAAAACCATGTTTTTGAGATACCAACTTCAGAGTGGAAAATTTTTTTCGAGAATTGGTTTGAACGCATGCAAAATTGTAGAAATCTTAAAGGCGAATATTTTAAAAAGCAATAAATAAGTTTAGTCCAAAAAAAATTTTTTTCTTTCTTAGTTTTTGTAAAAACTTAAAAGATAGCCCTCGTAAAAGGTCTTAGTACATAGAATAACAAACGATAAATTATTTTCAAAACATTGTTGATTACCGCAAAAAAAATAATGTTCCACACATATAGCATGCTGTTTTAACTTGGTTACTAGATACCTGAGAAACACTGAAATATGAGAAAATTCACATAATATTTTTATTAGCTTCAACATATTTACTAATTAGTATATCATAAACTGTAGGCCCAAATCTTTTTACAATTTCCTGTATAATATATTCGTCATCACAAGCTGCATCTACAAGTCTTATTCGAATTTCAAGTATAATATGTTTCTTTCTTTTTGACAGTTGTGTTTTAATGTTAATGTTAAGAGTTTGAAGTATACAAACTTTTAACATTATACGTTAAATAGTTTCATACGCTTATGCACTAAATTGGAGCTATGAATGGTTATACGCATTTGTGTAGAACAAACATTCTTACGCGTTAGCATTAACACTATGAATAGGGGATAGGCATGATTTTTTTAATTTTTTTTATTATATTCCTCTTGTTGCATATAAACATAAAAAACAGTTTTTAATTTTTTTTTTTTTTAATTTGAAGGCTTAAAAAAATTATAAATGTATGTAGCGCGCGAAAACGACGCATGACACTACTAGCTTACCAAGCGAACATAGTCTGTTGTGAACTTATTTGTTTGTATAACTTTTATAGGTTATGTAAAGTTAGAGTGATTTTAATTAAAATAAAGTTTAATTCTATAAAAACAATTTATACATGTTTACCGAATTAAATTTTATATTAAAATATATAAAATATGGAAGATCCAGGCCCCAGTACTTCGAAACATTATCGAAAATATTGTTCAGTACCGATGTGCACAATTAGTTCAACTAGAAATCCAAAAAAACAATTTATATCATTACCTGATGGCGAAAAACAACAGAAAAGGCGAAATTTGTGGCTGAAAGCTATGAGGCGAAATAAAACCGATATTTCAGAAAAAAGTAAACTTTATGTTGTGTGTATAAATGCATCAATGTTGGGTAAATTATCACTCTGAGCCCTAACAAAATATTTATCTGCCATTTTAATAGTAAATGCGTGAAAAATTGTTTAAAAACAAAAACTCTCGAACAATATAATAACACACGTGTAAAGATTATGTTGTAGCTGTATCTGTGACGTGAAACCCCTATCGTTTGACGTTATACTCAGTCGTTTTTACTCGGCAACCTTCGCGGCGTGGTTGGCTTATTTCAAATTTACAATATTTTAATTAAAAAATTTGGCTATAATATTAATTAAAATATGATTTTTGTTTTGTTAGGTGACATAACTAACATTAACATATCAAAGTAATGTAGTTTTAAGGAAATACAAATTTTATGCGTATCCCCTATTAAGTACTATCTATTAAAACATGAGCTATGAATGGAACTTAAGTAGACTCCATTTACTATAACAATGAGATATTGGATTTTTCAGTAGATAATTCTTGATAGTTCTTTAGGGTTTTGTAGGTATGACCACCAAAAAACCCTTATAACGTCATAAATGTGTCTGTCTGTGCGGTAGAAATTGTAGCCAAACGGCTTAAAATAGAATGGTGAAATTTGGCAATTTTACATCACGTATCCCAACTGTTGTAAATTTGTTTAATTCTACAACAGATTTAGTACGTGTACGTTTCTTTTTCGGGTTACTGACAGCTTTACCTCTCTATTGTTGTGTAGCGATTTTATTCAGTGTAGAAATGCTGACATCTAATGCAGCAGCAACTCTCTAAAAAGTTAATTAACAATTATTTGTAGAAAAATATTTAAGTGAAAAGACCATGGATATAAACCAAATTTAATATTTACTTACATCTCCACACATTTCATATCCATTAAAGGTCCAGCATTATCTCGCTCTCTTTCAAAATAATTAATAAGAGACGAAACCATCCTATGATCACGGCTACTAAGAGCTTTCGAAATTTCTATAACAATGATATTTGATTTAATGTAAAATAAAGTTTAACCTCACTTAAATGTCAAACCTGACTTAAAAACGACTGAACAGTACAATCTAAACGTGACAACGTGTAAAAACGTTAGCATCATTTAGTAAAAAAATGTACCAACTAAGTAACGGTCTGATGTTGGTTAAATCACATTATGATATTGGTACATAGATACAATGTTCCGTAACTGCACACCTAACTACCGCGGTCGCGGTTACGGTAAAGTCGTGGTAAGTTGTGGTTACCCAGTGGTTACCTGAAAACGCGGTTTAGTTACGGAACGCTAGTCACACCTCAGTTGATAAAACAGACAACTGAACTGTCATTTTATGGACGTTATACGTTATATATATATTCTCTTACAAACTTATTAATAAAAATATTTGTTTTATTAGTACTTGTTTACAATGGCACATTATATAAGAACATATATGATTTTTCCCGATATTATTTTTCACGAAATCGATCAATATTACTAAAAATTAGTTACTTACACTCATTCTTACTGTTTTAATTATAGACTATAGTACGGGAAACTTCAACCGCGGTTACTTTCGTCGAGTAATGGAACATTGTAAAAATAACCAAGTGTGACGTCATCTCATATTTATTGTGAATGGAGTTTAGTCATGAGTTTTGTACCGAGTCCAACTTCGACTCCACCAAAAGGTAACCGATTCCCAACTTCGCTTACAACTCCAGAGCTCTGAATTTAACTTTAACCAACCTCGTAGTTGTTATAGTTCTCGAGATAGTCATAGTGGGCAAATAAAATGAACACCATGTATAGCAGCTGGTTTTTCAGAAGGCTATGATCATATCTGTCATATTTTAAAAACTCAGTTTATTAAGAGTTTTGGCATTTCTATTAATAGATTTTTAAAAACTATATTATATTTTTATTTATGAACATATCAAATGAGACATTCACTGTCAAATGTATCTAGTACATCTAATATTTGTAGTAGTAAGTTCGTTTTAAAACTGTTCAAATATCTACAAATATTACTATTTTGTTTTAAATGAGATGTCATTCTAAATTTTGAAGAAAATCAGATTCAATATAGTGTTTTTATTTTTAGCTCCAAATGATAATGAAATTAATCATAGATATTTCTTAAGATCAAGATCAAAGTCTAGATCATTTTTGGGTAAGTTAACAATATTATTAAAAATCCAATCGTTCAAAAATGACATTTTTTAAACTAGTTCTGGGTACATTCGATTTAACGCTCCGAGTGCTCCGAGCACGTTCTGTACACTCAAACTTGTTCGATTTGACGCTCAGAGTACACCCAATTCCATTCGTATTGCGGTCGAGGGTGTATCTAGAGTGCGCTCTATGTGTTCGGTGTTTTAAAGCGGGTCATATAGGATATGACGGAAAAAAGGGAGGGAACGGCGGGAAAAGTACTACCATTTTTCGTATTTGTGACGTTGCTACTAACTTCGAAAGCTGTATTGTGTTTGTAAACACAGCATAAAAAAAATCAGCTGTGGCCACCACAGGACCGACCGCCATCATAAAGTACTTGCATAAAATACATTCTAGCAGCAGAGTAGAAATAACTTGGCCTAATATTTTCTAACAGAGATATTATTTAACATGACCATGGAAACGTTACATGTAAGTATGAAAAAATTGAGACAATAGGGGATACGCATAAAATTTATATTTCCTTAAAACTACATTTTTTTGATATGTTAATGTTAGTTATGTCACCAAACAAAACAAAAATCACATTTTAATTAATATTACAGCCAAATTTTTTAATTAAAATATTGTAAATTTGATATAAACCGACCACAGTGCGAAAGTTGTCGAGTAAATACGACTGAGCATGACGTCAAATCCCAGCAGACAGCCCAGACTACAACATAATCTTTACGTGTGTATATTGTATTGTTCGAGAGTTTTGTATTAGTGTTTAAACAATTTTTCACGCATATATTATTAAAATGGCCGATAAAGATTTTGTTTGGGCTCAGAGTGATAATTTACCCAACATTGATGGTTTTATGCTCATGGAATATATGAAAAATAATGAATGCTACAGTGCTGAAGAAATACGTGGTGTCAAAACAGAGTTGTAAGTAAATCATTTATGTATTCTATAACTTTATGTAAACAAACGCTGCAACTCTGTAAAATGTAAATATTTATGTAATTTAGATGTCAGAATTTTACTACATTGTTTATATGAAGTTACAAAACGTTAGAGGCATAATTGAAATACTGCAATATAGGTTATATATTTTAATACAAAATTTAATTCGGTAAACATGTATAAATTGTTTTTATAGAATTAAACTTTATTTTAATTAAAATCACTCAACATTAACATTACACAATCTATAAAAGTTATACAAGCAAATAAGTTCACGACAGACTGTCTACGCTGTACACTGGGTAGGCTGTACGCAGTACACTTAAGTAGGGTATGACGTCACACGTGGTTTTCGCGCGCTAGATACACTTATGATTTTTTTAAGCATTCAAATAAAAAAAAAATGCAAAACTGTTTTTTATGTTACATGCAACAAGATGAATATAATAAAAAATAAAAAAAAAATCATGCCTATCCCCTATTCGAAAATTCAATTCATTCAAATTTTTCGTTTTATCAAAAAACGTCTCAAGTAAAAGTTATTAGTTATTGAATTTATAGCAACTTTTGTTAAATAATTTTTTTCGAAATATTTTTCAGTTGCTCAATATTCGCAAAAATCTTAAAATCGACACTTGTAAACTCCCATTTCTAGTCAACCGATTTTTACCAAAAGTTGATCAACTTGTGCCATTGATGTCAAAAGCTTAAATATGCAGTTTCATAAAAATCATTTTAGCCGAATTTGCTCTGTACGTGTACACAGACAGACAGACGGACGGACGGACAGACGGACAGAGAGACAGACGGACAGACGGACGGACGGATAGACAGATCGTCAGACATCATGCTAAAAATAGTCAAAACGTTATGTAGGGACCTCAGTTCGTGGAGATCCATCGAAATCTCGAAATGTCAAAATCGGTATGATCACAATACCTCCCTTATATATGTTCGCGGTCGGTAATAATTAAATATATAAATTATAGGAGTTCTCAATGTTGGCATAATGCTATCATAAGCTGTTTTTCGAGTTTTGTTTCGGGATTTTCCCCTGGTCTCGTCATTTCCATAAACGCTTGGCCAGAATTGGCCTATTCAGTCATGAACTCTCGTCAAAATTAGTGAAATATTTGTCTTTTAGTAGCGAAGTGCTACGTCGATTCGTATATATGTAGGACACATTTTTGCTTGGTATCAGTTTCTTTTTTAAACGATAAATATTTTCCCTGCCAATGCTGACAGAGGCCCCATATCTTCATGGTCTTTTTAATTAGGTACTCAGTTATTAAAATGTATTCTTTTTAGGTGCAGGTGATAGCATAAATATAACAAATACTGATAGAGTGAAAATGCCTCCAAGAAGGCCATTTATCAGTGAACCACCAAACAATCCTCAACCTTGTGGGACGACGTGTCCTCCAAGATCCAGTTTTAGACATATGGTAGCAGTCTTCATCAAAAGTTCGCTAGCTGTAGGTAATGCCTTACATTACAGAATATATAAAAGGTCCATTAAGCGTTTTTTAGGGTTTTGTAGGTATGACCACCAATAAACCCTTATAACGTCACTCATGTGTTCGTCTGTCTATCTATCTGTTTGTATGGTAGAAATCGTAGCCAAACGGCTTAACATAGAGTTGAAATTTAGCATGCTTATATATAAGCAGTTCACTTTTGTAAGAACAAACTAAAAGGAAATTTTGTTTTGAATAGTTACCTTTGAAGCTGTTTACGATTTTATCAATTATCTTTTCTACCATTAGTATATGGTAATTGTAACTTCTTTAACAAAAAATCTTTTTTCTACTCACCTATCAGAAAGCTATCGCTTTCTGTTGCCATAGCAAAGTGGAAAATTGGTGTTTGCTGAGGAGTGTTATGTATCCAAGTCAACCCAATCGAAAAATACTTTCCGTTCTAGCGCAGAAAGTATTTTCCGATTGGTCAATATAAATTAAATAATACTACACATTTAAGTTTATTTTTTGTAATTAATTGTTATTTGACAATTATTTAAAGTATTAAAATTAATTCCTCCTTCGAACAAAGAGTTGGCTGTACACAATATACTATTATATATATTATTACATTTCTCTCGACTTTTGCGGCAAGAGTTCTAAAACTATTTTCTTTGCTGCTTCCTCTATCTCCTCGTCAGCCTCGCTGCTTACTTCATCTTTATACATTATTATTATTTAACAAACGTACAAATATTATCTGTCTCATTTTGTAATACGAAACTAAGAGGGGAACTAAGAGGGGAATCGTTTTTTATGTTGTATATTTAAAATATCATCCTAGGGTGGTAATTCTGAAGTAACACCTTTCAAAATATTTGATAATTCATAACTGACATTAAATTTACTAACACAAATTGGCAAGTATTTGAAATATATTTTATGCAACCAGAACAGAAAATATGAATTTGCGAAATAAGATGAAATAAATATTTGTATATAATTCAAAATATTAGACATGTCAATCACAAATTTGACATGTCAATTAGGTATCTGACATGTAGTTTTTGAGTGAATATAAACTCAGTATAATGCAACTTCACCAAAAATGTAAAAGCCAGATTTACAAGTTTACATGGTTTCAAAAAAGTCTATTTACACCACAACAGTCACCAAAGTAACCAGATCTATGGTCTACAGTCTGTTCCAAACGGTTAAGCGAAACTAGATTTTGCAATCTAGTTACTTTCATCGTTTAAATCGTGCCTTTCGGCCGTTTTGTTTAAGCTTTGTAAATCATACTTACAATAAACATTTTTTGGTTAAGGTTAATATCATTTTAAAATGTCATTTTCTTTATATTTTGTTTTTTTGTGTCATTCTTAATACAAATTTCCCATTTATTTATTTTTTTCTCATTAAAATATCTAAAAAAAATATTTAATTTTGACATATGTCATTCATTTCCATGGTTTCATTGTTGGAATTTTAAATTTTGACATCCCTACGTGAAAAATGAAATATCCCAAGCAAGGTCCCTTCTCGTGACAACCTAAAAGAACTAAATTCCCATTTAGTTCCGCCTAACCGTTTGGAACAGACTGCATTTCAAAGTAGAAAAAAGTAGATAGCGCTGCGAACCGAGTACGATTTACACTGGACAAATACAGTATAGCGGGAAATTTAAAATAAGTTACAACTAGGGCATGGGCGTAGTAACTGGGTTAGCAACTGATTTTTTTAAATATGAAAATGGTTAATAGGACATTGAAATAAACAAGGCAGATGTTAAATACACTTATTTATTCGACATAAATTTAGTTAAATGGGAAATATGAAAAATTTTAAAAATGATGTAATATATATAACAAGAGAGATTTGCTAAAAGAGTTTAAATAAAGCAATAAAACAAACAATATATCTTCAGAGCTAAAGTTTCTTATTTAAATAATAATTGTAAATAAAAATTAAAAATATATGTATATATGAAGAAAAAATTATATCAATAACTTCTTCTTTGGGCACAATCAGCTGGGCTGTCTTTTGGCTTCACATTAGTCCTCCCTCTTGATCTCTTAACTGTCAAGTGTCAAAAAATATTTATATATCAGATAACCTAAAAAATATATAACTGCGTAAAAACAAATTACATGGAGAATGTTCTCCATAAAATCTACGCCAAGAATATAAATAAAAGTCTAAATATATAAATAATAACAAAATATATGAAAAAAGTTAAATAATATATATTTCCAATGTACGACACTGAACATCTGTCAACTTGGACTAAAAACAATATTTTAACAGTGTAATAGGGATGACGATCTAAACCAATCCGAAGCAAGGACAAACAGTTCCTATCTTCTTACACACATTTTTCTACTTGGAAATAGACCATAGTTTCGTATTACAAATTGAGACAGATTATACCAATGTATTTTAAAATAATTATTTTGTTATTCGTTTTATTGTATATAAATCTAACATATAATAATCTATTTTTTATTTTTTGAATATGTTAAAATAGGTGTTCGTAGAAAAAATAGTATGTGTGACACGCCAGAAAGTACATTTGCCGATTTCGAAAGATTGCCGCTTAAATGTTAACAAAATCTGAGCAATCCGACTAATCTTGTCACCAGACCAATCTGAGCAACCTTTTGGATTGATTAAACGTAAACGCGTAGAACAAGCGCGCAGCGGAAGCCGGCTCACAGGATTGAGCTTGAAGTTTATATTAAATAATAGGTCAGTTCTTTTCGCTACTTGGCGTCTACGGTTTACGGCGGCATCAAATTTATCTGTTCGTTTGAATTGACAGTTGCTGAAAAGTCACTAGATTCTGTTCGTTTCGTTAAAACAACTGATGTAAGAAGCCGCGTCAACAAATCTTACAGCTACTTTTGAGCCAGTTGAATGGAAACAAATCGGCAGTTAATTGAAAATAATTGAAAGTATGTATTTATGATGGACACTGTACATATGCATTTACGATTGTAAAGTTAAGTTGTACGATACAACTACGATTGAAAACAGGCGCGCACCTATTTTTTTCTTGGGGGTCTCAGAAGCCAATATTTTTTAAGGGAGTCAGAAGACAATATTTTTTTGGGAGTCAGAAGCCCAAATTAATTAAGGGGGTAAGAATGCAACATTTTTTTATGGAGGTCAGAAGCCAACATTTTTTAGGGGGGTCAGAAGTCAACAATTTTTTAGGGTGGTCAGAAGCCAACATTTTTTTAGGGGGTCAGAAGCCAAAATTAATTAAGGGGGTTAGAATATAACCAAAATAGCCAAAAATTCTTAGGAGGGTCAGAATCTAAAACTTTATTAGGGGGTTAGAAGCCAACATTGGCGTGAGCCCCCTTGGGTGCGTACCTGATTAAGAAATGATTAATGTTTAATTTTATAGGCTAACTATAATGAAATAGAGCCTTCAAGTAACAACTGCTCACATCATGTATTCAACTGTTACTGAAACGAACAAAATCTGCATTTTTAGTTACTTAAATTCTTACAGTCGCGTCGTGCAGTAATAAATTTAACGCCGCATCAATTACAGCCGCGTCTTGCAGTAAAACGCCAGGTAGCGAAAAGAACAAACCTAAAGGTGCCTGTCCACTTGAGAGTAAATAGTGACGAGAGGCTCTCGATAGCAGTTACTCTCCAATGGACACGCATCTGAGAGTAACTCGCAGAAAGTGACGAGCTACTCTCAACGTACTCGCTAGTGGACACGTGCTCCCTACACTCTCCGAGAGTAGCTCGCCAAATACGAACTGTGTTCGAATTCCTGAGAGTGCTATCGAGAGTTGTCTGCTTACAAGATGTTCAAAAATTCGTCACCGGAGGAAATAAATAAATTAATCGGCTTGTACGAAATCCGGGAAATTTTGTGGAACGTGAAATTTGTCGATTTATATTAAAAATATAAATATATATATTTTTTTATTAAAATAAAGTTTAAAATATTATGTGCCTGATTAAAAGAATTATTTTGATAGAATAAAACATGTAAATTTTTACCTTTGTTAATAACTAATTACCCCAAATAATTAAGTAGAGCCTAAAATAAACTTATTAATTTATTTTAGTAATTACATTTAATTGAATTAAACTATTTTTTAAAGTATCAAAAAACTTTGTACATCATCTACTAAAATGTAATTGATAACAAAATATGCTAATTAATCTTTTAGGTACATACCCCAAATATAAAGGTAATAACCCTTTTCTTTTTAATATCTTTTAATACTTTATTCACAGGAACAATAATCTGTATTTCTTCAATTTCATGAATAGGGGCATGAATAGGATTAGAAATTAATTTACTTTCCTTTCTTTTACTTTACATTCCTTTATTAAAAAATAAAAAGAAAAATCATATTCCTTTAAATCTTTTATTAAATATTTTTTAGTTCAAGCTATAGCTTCAACTATTTTTTATTTGCAATTTTATTAATAATATTTAAAATAAATTTTAGAAGAGAATTATTAAAAGTAGATAAATTTTTAATAATATTAATCAATTCATCTTTATTATTAAAAATAGATGCGGCACCATTTCATTTTTGATTTCCAGAAATTATTGAAGGCACCTGAAATACTTCTATTAATCCATGACTTAATCCAGCAGAATTTTTTTATTCAACTTTTTTCTTTTTTCATAAACAGCTAAAATAATCACAGCTGCTGCGACCTTTCTATAGTACGACGCCATCTTGACTACTCTCAACAACTGATCAAGTGGACACGGGCTTGAGAGTTCTCTCGAGAATACTCTCGGCGAGCAACTCGCAAGGTACTCTCGAGATTACACCCGGTCGAAATCAGCTCTCTAGTGGACAAGCCCGTGAGAGTTGCTATCGAGAGTTACTCTCGAGAGTACTCTCAAGTGGACAGGCACCTTTATATTTACGCACTCACATCAAAATCAATCCAAAAATCCAATCTGGCAACCCGACCTTAACTGAGTGTAACATCTGTATTTGTTTTCAGTTTTGTTTGGAGTATTGGTATCTTATATTTCGGAGCACAAATTCTCAGCTTTACGGACAGATATTCTAGAATTAAGATCCCATCTGCGGAATATGCAGGTAAATCTTGTATGTTTCATTTATTAATAAAAACATATACAGCTTGACAGCTTACTTGTGGCAGAAGAAGATGAGTCCCCAATTGCCATGAGTAATTTGTCAAACTGTATACAGATAACCCCCGTATAACACGTTTTTTCAGCAACCTACCAATAACTAGGCGTTTTCCGGACGTCTTAACTAATAACCGGACTAGTACTGTAAAAAGAGAAACATTGGTGCGTTATCATATTAACAAGTCAATTAAAAGTTCGTATACTTTTGACAATTATTCAATCTAAAAGCGTTGTTCATATGCTAATAAAATAGCATATTGTCGGTTTCTACAAAAAAATTGAGTACGCACCACGTCCGAAAATTGATTGGATTTGATACGTAATATACTATTGTTTTAGCTTCTTTTCAACAAAATAATATAATAGATGGAAATGCAGCTCTTGGTTTTGATAATACAATTTATTAAATAATTATAAAATAACATTGTTATTGTAAGATTGTATTCGTCCATGGGAGTTGGAGAAGTTTTTGGTCTCCCCTGTGTTGGCCCGAATCAGCTTGGACTTATATCTAGGTAACATATGCTAGACGCTGACAAATAGTTTTTTAATCAAACAACTGAACGTCACAATGTCTACGTATCGTAATCCTGCTATCTATTTTATATCTTGATTCCTATTTTTTAATATCTAGTTCCTGATGTTGTATGTCTCATTATTTTTATCATTTCTCGCATTTATTGTTACTGCTTCAGGTGAAATTCTCCCATATTCGTAAATTTTTTTCCTCTTTGCCTCTCACTTTGATACTATTTTCCTCTGTTCACCTCTGTTTTCGGTTTCCTTCCAACATTCATTTAGTAACTGTTTCTCCGGATATCTTGTTATATTTTCTTTATATCTTATTGCCCTTTTTACTGCTTCTATTTTTATTTTTTCTACTTTCGTTTCCTCAATCACTATATATGTTAGTGTATTCCGATCCAGCCCGAACATCCATTTAAGATATTTAGTCTGCACCATTTCGAATCGTTCATTTTCTCTGCTCCGTACATAATTATGCTTTTTATAAGAGTTTCAAACGTCAGCATTCATAATCTTTAAATTTGCTCTCCCCTCTGCTCCAGAACTATCGGATCGCGAACATTGCCCTCTTGGCTAGTTGTTTAATGTTTGCCTTTGGTCTTCTGTTATTTTTAAAATAGTATCCGAAATACTTATTTTCTTTTACTTTTTCAATATCTTTTTCATCTCTATCTTGTTCAGCACTAGTTTTTTCTTGCTGCTTCTCAATAACCGAGTTCCAACGTTTGGGAAGCTTTACTATTCCATCCAAAACACCATATCTGTTCGAATGACGGCTCGGGTAACGGCAGCATTGAGCTCTTCCAGAGACCGATAACGATGTCCACGCATAGGTTTTTCCAGTTGGGAATAAGTCGAAGTCGGGTGGACTCATGTCCAGACTGTAGGGAACATGAGGTTCTTCTTCTTCTCTTGATTTGTTGGCTTTGGTGAGGTCACCATTCCGCCAGTGTATAGCTTTTTATTTACGAGGGATGTTTCCAAAGTTCTGGGAAATTAGCTATAATTTTGATTATTTTGTTAATTTTAGTCAATATTACAATCTAGTTGTTCAACATAATCTCCATTTAACTGAATACATTTATCCTAACGATGAACTAATTTTTTTAAGTCGTCCTCAAAGTATCAGACCTATTGAGTTTCTGTTTTGGTCCCAACAGCCTTGGAACCCACCTATCCCTAGGCGCACACTAATTTGACGAATGGTCATTCGCCTGTCCTCTTTCAGTAGGTCTTCGACGGCAGTAATGTTTCTTTCATTTACCAACGTGCTTGGGCGCCCACTGCGTGGATCGTCTTCTAGTGATGTTCTACCGATTTTAAAACGATCGATCCACCGATAAACAGTGCTTTTGGGTTCTGCAGACTCATCAAATACTCCTTGCAGACGCTGAATAATTTCTGATGTTTTCACACCTTCTTTCCACAAAAAAAAAAATTATTGCTCTTTGAGATTTTGCTGCGTCTTCCATGGTTACAAAAACCGTGCTATGAAAACGCGTCTATATCAGTCGAACACCTAAATCAGACAGAACAATATTGCACTAGATAGTTGCATAAACATGTCAAGACTTGTCTGGCACCAATAACATTGCCTATAAGTTCTGCGTAATTTAATTATAGCACAATTCCCAGAATTTAGGAAACATCCCTCGTATTTATAAATATAAATTGGTTTCTTCGAGGAAACAGATTTTATTGCAAACTGCTGGGGAGGGCTTGGTCAGGATAGATTTAATAGAAATAGGAGTGGGAGAAGTTTTGATAAATGCAGGTAAAGTAAAGAAGACTTGTTGTAGTGGATACGGCAATTAAAAATCATATGGTCTACGGTACCAAGTTCTCCGCAGTCGCACAGAGCTGTATCTAGTACATGTATTTTGTGGAGATAGTTCTTTTATTAAGGTGAAGATTATGGATCCAGGGTTTTATAGAGATGGTAGGATGAATGGCTCCGTGAAGTTAGCAGTCCACTGAAAGCACTAACGAAAATTCGTCGGCCATCCGTTAGTGCTTCGTTAGTGCCTGTTAGTGCTTCATTAAAATTTGTAGCCACCCTAACCGTTTTTGAGAAATTGAGCTTTCAAAAAATCGACCGTGAAGTTAGCAGTCCACTGAAAGCACTAACGAAAATTCGTCGGCCATCCGTTAGTGCCTCGTTAGTGCCTGTTAGTGCTTCATTAAAATTTGTAGCCACCCTAACCGTTTTTGAGAAATTGAGCTTTCAAAAAATCGACCGTGAAGTTAGCAGTCCACTGAAAGCACTAACGAAAATTCGTCGGCCATTCGTTAGTGCCTCGTTAGTGCCTGTTAGTGCTTCATTAAAATTTGTAGCCACCCTAACCGTTTTTGAGATATTGAGCATTCAAAAAAATAAGCGTGAAGTTAGCAGTCCACTGAAAGCACTAACGAAAATTCGTCGGCCATCCGTTAGTGCTTCGTTAGTGCCTGTTAGTGCTTCATTAAAATTTGTAGCCACCCTAACCGTTTTTGAGAAATTGAGCTTTCAAAAAATCGACCGTGAAGTTAGCAGTCCACTGAAAGCACTAACGAAAATTCGTCGGCCATCCGTTAGTGCCTCGTTAGTGCCTGTTAGTGCTTCATTAAAATTTGTAGCCACCCTAACCGTTTTTGAGATATTGAGCATTCAAAAAAATAAGCGTGAAGTTAGCAGTCCACTGAAAGCACTAACGAAAATTCGTCGGCCATCCGTTAGTGCCTCGTTAGTGCCTGTTAGTGCTTCATTAAAATTTGTAGCCACCCTAACCGTTTTTGAGAAATTGACCTTTCAAAAAATCGACCGTGAAGTTAGCAGTCCACTGAAAGCACTAACGAAAATTCGTCGGCCATTCGTTAGTGCCTCGTTAGTGCCAGTTAGTGCTTCATTAAAATTTGTAGCCACCCTAACCGTTTTTGAGATATTGAGCATTCAAAAAAATAAGCGTGAAGTTAGCAGTCCACTGAAATCACTAACGAAAATTCGTCGGCCATCCGTTAGTGCTTCGTTAGTGCCTGTTAGTGCTTCATTAAAATTTGTAGCCACCCTAACCGTTTTTGAGAAATTGAGCTTTCAAAAAATCGACCGTGAAGTTAGCAGTCCACTGAAAGCACTAACGAAAATTCGTCGGCCATCCGTTAGTGCCTCGTTAGTGCCTGTTAGTGCTTCATTAAAATTTGTAGCCACCCTAACCGTTTTTGAGATATTGAGCATTCAAAAAAATAAGCGTAAGTTAGCAGTCCACTGAAAGCACTAACGAAAATTCGTCGGCTATCCGTTAGTGCCTCGTTAGTGCCTGTTAGTGCTTCATTAAAATTTGAAGCCACCCTAACCGTTTTTGAGAAATTGAGCATTAAAAAAAAAATAACGTGCAGTTTGCAGGTCATGAAAAGCACTAATGAAAATTCATCGGCCAACCGTTAGTGCCTCGGTAGTGCCTGTTTGTGCTTCATTAAAATCGAAATCCAACCTTACCAATTTTGAGAAATTGAGCATTCAAAAAAATTAACGTGTAGTTTGCAGGTCATGAAAAGCACTAAAGAAAATTCATCGGCCAACCATTAGTGCCTCGGTAGTGCCTGTTTGTGCTTCATTAAAATCGAAATCCACCCTAAGTGTTTTTGAGAAATTGAGCATTCAAAAAAATAAGCATTAAGTTAGCAGGACATAGAAAGCACTAACGAAAATTCGTCGGCCATCCGTTAGTGTCTCGTTAGTACCTGTTTGTGCTTCATTAAAATCGAAATCCACCCTAAGTGTTTTTGAGAAATTGAGCATTCAAAAAAATAAGCATTAAGTTAGCAGGACATAGAAAGCACTAACGAAAAATCCTCGGCCATCCGTTAATGCCTCGTTAGTGCCTGTTAGTGCTTCATTAAAATTTGTAGCCACCCTAACCGTTTTTGAGAAATTGAGCATTAAAAAAAAAATAACGTGCAGTTTGCAGGTCATGAAAAGCACTAATGAAAATTCATCGGCCAACCGTTAGTGCCTCGGTAGTGCCTGTTTGTGCTTCATTAAAATCGAAATCCAACCTTACCAATTTTGAGAAATTGAGCATTCAAAAAAATTAACGTGTAGTTTGCAGGTCATGAAAAGCACTAAAGAAAATTCATCGGCCAACCATTAGTGCCTCGGTAGTGCCTGTTTGTGCTTCATTAAAATCGAAATCCACCCTAAGTGTTTTTGAGAAATTGAGCATTCAAAAAAATAAGCATTAAGTTAGCAGGACATAGAAAGCACTAACGAAAATTCGTCGGCCATCCGTTAGTGTCTCGTTAGTACCTATTAGTGCTTCAATAAAATTGGAATCCACCCAACCTGTTTTTTAGAAATTGAGCATTCAAAAAAATAAGCGTGAAGTTAGATGGTGATTGAAATACTATATTTTTCTATAGATGGGGGTAGATTTATCTAAGATTTATTTATTTATTTATTTTACATTGGCCTATTTCTGCAATGAGGCTAATCGCCGATGCCAGGAGGCGAACTCCTACACCTGGATGAGGGGTGAATGATTGTGAAATGAGAGTAATGTATACATTATTCTCGCCCGAATAATATCACCAACGGTGAATCGAACTACCGACCGCACAATCCAGACTGTTTTCACCAGTCCAAACTGCACGACTTAATGCGCTCGCCCACTCCGTTGGCATCTAAGATATGTGAAATCCCAAGATATTTGAGAATAATTTTTACTACAATTTTACGCCTTCACACATATTGCATTTTCAACCCTATCTAATTAATGTAGGGCGAACTTGCAAATTAACTTCGATGACAAAATAAGCACCCAGAATTATCTGATAAGTTGAAAAACGTATAAATGAAAACCAACTAATTAATTATATCACAAGTAAAATTAGAAGAAGTCAATATAATCTGTGTAAAAAAATCGTCTAAATCCTCTAATGTAAATAAGCAATTTTTAATAAGTGTTGGACATGATAAGCAAAAGATCTAGTGTAATAAGACACAATATTGAAGGAAAGTTGCGATGTTAGTATTTAATATAATCAATATAATAATATACAAATAACAAATCATCAAAACACAATTTAAAATTTACTTCAACTAAGCAGAACTTTTGAACCAGCAGTATTGTTAATCCGCCGGCAGCCCGCTCTACCACCTAACGATCAAACTGACTCATCAGATTAATATATTTACTGTGATCTTCTTTCATTGATTACTTCTGACCTATAAACGATAGGTACATGGGTCAAAGGGAGGGTCAAAAGAGGGGGGGGGTCACGAATATCAATGTATATCTATCTCTGTTACACTTATATGCTACAGCATACAAACACAATAATTTTGGGTATAATAATTTTTAAATATATTTGTGACGAACGAACTAAACGAATATTACCATCGACTATCATCAACTGCATTGCAAACTAAAATATATAGCACCAAAGGCGCGGAGTATAATATCTTATCTATCTCAATTGTGTGCGGCTTGCTTTATATTTATTAAAAATATTAAATATAACAAAATATAAATAAACTGCAAAACTTTATATTTACCTATAAAATCTTTGGCCATACTTACTTTCATTGACAGCAAAAACCGCTCTATTTTTCAATTCGATGGTCTACCTGCACTTTTCTCCTTCGACCGTTAGGTTTGTGTGCTGCGTCTTGAACGCGAGAAAGAAAATACATAGTAAAAATAATTGGACATCTTCTTCTTCTCTATATATATAAAAGAGGAAAATTGTCGGTTTGTTTGTTTGTTTGTTCGCTATACATTCCTAGGCCGTGTAACCGATTTAAACCAAATTTTGAACAGTTACTATTTAGAACCCTGCGGAATTGATTTTAGGTCAATTTATCGAAAATCAATTTATCGAATACAAATTTATCGAAAATTAATTTATCGAAAATCAATTTATCGAAAGAAAATTTATCGAAAGCAAGTTTATCGAAAGCAAATTTATCGAAAACCAATTTATCGAATGCTCAATTTATCGAATGGCAAGTTTATCGAAAATGCTTAGTAATATTATGTTATTTCGTAAAAACAAATTTTCTTATCAATATAAATTTTCTGTATAACTAGGGAATAGGTCATACCACTAGCGTCATACCACACATGATTTGTTCAATTTACGGTGATTCTAAACAGGTGGCATTATTATGTTAGTGTGAGTTTCTTTTGTCATTAAACTAGAAGATGGGTAGCTCGCTTCGCTCGACTTCTTCTAACCAAACCCTTACTAACCTAAGATAGTGTTTTGTCATTAAACTAGAAGATGGGTAGCTCACTTCGCTCGGCTTCTTCTAACCAAACCCTTACTAACCTAACCTAACCTAATCTAAGATAGTGTTTTGTCATTAAACTAGAAGATGGGTAGCTCGCTTCGTTCGGCTTCTTCTAACCAAACCATTACTAACCTAACCTAACCTACGTTAGTGTTTTTATATTCAAACACTATGTCACTTTATTTACCATCACAATAATAAATTACAATGTCAACTAAAATTTCTTTCATTATTAATTTCTACCGAAATAATTCAACAATCAATTTTCGATAAACGTGCCATTCGATAAATTGAGCATTCGATAAACTAGCTTTCGATAAATTGATTTTCGATAAATTGATTTTCGATAAATTGATTTTCGATAAATTTGCTTTCGATAAATTGATTTTCGATAAACTCGCCGGTTTCCGCGGAACTAATGGTGCAAAAATTAATCGGTTTTTAAATGATGTACATGTTTTTATGGCCTACGGACGAAAAAAAGTCGGAAAAAATCTTGCGTGCGGAACATTAAAATCGTTACGACGGCTAAACTGTAAGAGATATATCGAAAATATATATGACGGACTTTTCAGGTTCAATATTACTACAAAAATGTCCGGGAGAGCATATATCGCAGGTCAATAGATAACTCACAATTATGATTTATAATTTTCATTTTCGGCGAAAATTATAACGCTGTTTGCTGTGGAATATCATCGTTACCTTTAAAGATTTACAAAGAAAAATTACTTTAATGGCAAGAGTATTTACTAACGAATAAAAAGCCCTTTGACCCATTTACCTATCGTATAAAGGTCAGAAGTAATCAGAGAAAGAAGATCATAGTAAATAAATTAATCTGATGAGTCAGTTTGATCGTTAGGTGGTAGAGCGGGGTGCCGGATTAACAATACTGCTGGTTCAAAAGTTCTGCTTAGTTGAAGTAAATTTTAAATTGTGTTTTGATGGATTCACGGTAAGTTCATCGAAAATCAATTCATCGAAAATCAATTCATCGAATGATCAATTCATCGAATCGTCAATTCATCGAAAAAAAATATTTTGTAAATATTTGAGACGAATGCTGAGGGGATCGGAAAGCCAAAAAAGCAGTGGTCAATAAAAGTTGACAGACTACACTTATTAAATAACTATCATACTTGGTCTATTAATAATTTTTAAATTGCATTAAACTAGATGATGAGTAGCTAGCTTCGCTCGGCTTCTTCTAACAATTCTTACTAACCTAACCTAAGATAGTGTTTTGTCATTAAACTAGAAAATGGGTAGCTCGCTTCGCTCGGCTTCTTCTAACCAAACCCTTACTAACCTAACCTAACCTAAGATAGTGTTTTGTCATTAAACTAGAAGATGGGTAGCTCGCTTCGCTCGGCTTCTTCTAACCAAACCCTTACTAACCTAACCTAACTTAATTACCTTCTTTTTAGATGCATAGTACTTTATTTTCTCCCATATTAGCCCAATTAAAATGCGTATAATTGTGTATGAATTTATAAAAATTATTTGCGTGCAATTGCCCATAACCATCTTATTAAACCTTAAAAACAAAAAATTTATTTGTTTTATTATATAAGTTTTCTTATTATATTTCTTTATTTATATTCAAACAGTGTCACTTTATTTACTTTTTTTTAAACCATATAAAAAATTTTATGCAATTATTTCTTAGTCTGTCTACTTTTATTGACCACTGTTTTTTTGACTTTCCGATCCCCTCGGCATTCCTCTCAAATATTTACAAAAATTTTTTTTCGATGAATTGTCGATTCGATGAATTGATCATTCGATGAATTGATTTTCGATGAATTGATTTTCGATGAGTTGATTTTCGATGAATTGATTTTCGATGAATTGATTTTCGATTAACTCGTCGGTTACTGTTTTGATGATTTGTTATTTGTATATTATTATATTGATTATATTAAATACTAACATCGAAACTTTCCTACAATATTGTGTTTTATTACACTAGATCTTTTGCTTATCATTTCTCATACCTAAATCGTCAGTCATATTTAGTCCAACACTTCTTAAAAATTGCTTATTTACATTGGACGATATAGACAATTATTTTACACAGATTACATATTTTTGACTTCTTCTAATTTTACTTGTGATATAATTAATTAGTTGTTTTTCATTTATACGTTTTTCAACTTATCAGATAATTCTGGGTACTTATTCTGTCATCGAAGTTAATTTGCAAGTTCGCCCTACATTAATTAGATAGGGTTGAAAATACAATATGTGTGAAGGCGTAAAATTGTAGTAAAAATTATTCTCAAATATCTTGGGATTTAACATATCTTAGATGCTAACGGAGTGGTCGAGCGCATTAAGTCGTGCAGTTTGGACTGGTGAAAACAGTCTGGATTGTGCGGTCGGTATTTCGATTCTCCGTTGGTGATATTATTCGGGCGAGAATAATGTATACATTACTCTCATTTCACAGTCATTCACCCCTCATCCAGGCGTAGGAGTTCGCCCCCTGGCATCGGCGATTAGCCTCGTTGCAGAAATAGGCCAATGTAAAATAAATAAATAAATAAATAAATAAATTAATATATCTTAGATAAATCTACCCCCATCTATAGAAAAATATAGTATTTCAATCACCATCTAACTTCACGCTTATTTTTTTGCATGCTCAATTTCTAAAAAACAGGTTGGGTGGATTCCAATTTTAATGAAGCACTAACAGGTACTAACGAGACACTAACGGATGGCCGACGAATTTTCGTTAGTGCTTTCTATGTCCTGGTAACTTAATGCTTATTTTTTTGAATGCTCAATTTCTCAAAAACACTTAGGGTGGATTTCGATTTTAATGAAGCACAAACAGGCACTACCGCGGCACTAATGGTTGGCCGATGAATTTTCTTTAGTGCTTTTCATGACCTGCAAACTACACGTTAATTTTTTTGAATGCTCAATTTCTCAAAAACGGTAAGGGTGGATTTCGATTTTAATGAAGTAAAGGACAAACAGGCACTACCGAGGCACTAACGGTTGGCCGATGAATTTTCATTAGTGCTTTTCATGACCTGCAAACTGCACGTTATTTTTTTTTAATGCTCAATTTCTCAAAAACGGTTAGGGTGGCTAAAAATTTTAATGAAGCACTAACAGGCACTAACGACGCATTAACGGATGGCCGAGGAATTTTCGTTAGTGCTTTCAGTGGACTGCTAACTTCACGCTTATTTTTTTGAATGCTCAATTTCTCAAAAACGGTTAGGGTGGCTTCAAATTTTAATGAAGCACTAACAGGCACTAACGAGGCACTAACGGATGGCCGACGAATTTTCGTTAGTGCTTTCAGTGGACTGCTAACTTCACGCTTATTTTTTTGAATGCTCAATATCTCAAAAACGGTTAGGGTGGCTACAAATTTTAATGAAGCACTAACAGGCACTAACGAGGCACTAACGGATGGCCGACGAATTTTCGTTAGTGCTTCCAACGAAGCGTGAAGTTAGCAGTCCATTTTGAATTGCTTTTTTTTTTCGAAAACGGTTAGGGTGGCTACGATTTTTTATGAAGCACTAACAGGCACTAACGAAGCACTAACGGATGGCCGAGGAATTTTCGTTAGTGCTTTCAGTGGACTGCTAACTTCACGGAGCCAGGATGAATAGAGTGACGGAAAGAGCCTTTATGTTGGGAAATGGTGTTCCACTCTTGTTGCCAAATTGATAGTAAAGATTTTTGTATAAGTGGCAAGGTGTCTTTATATGTCACATAATTAACATGCAGCTCTCCTGATTGGCTTGCACCGCTTCTTGCAAGTTGATCAGCAATTTAATTTCCCTTTATACCAGTATGATTCGATATCCACGCTAGATGTACCTCAATGCTAAACAATTTTAGTATGTGGATCAAGGATTTTATGTTTGGAGCTGTTTTGTCTATATTACAAAATGCCTACTTGATTGATGGTTTGAAGTGCGCTTAGGGAGTCAGTAAGAATAAGCACTTTCTTGATATTCCAATGTGGAATTAAAGAGAGGGAGCACCTAATTGCAAGGAGTTCAACTGACATGATTTGAAGATAAGATGTTATGGGCTATTCTTAAGTTTATTATTAATTAAGTTTTTAGATGGGACATATACCCCATATCCAGTAGCATCTGCAGAAGATAATTTGCTACCATCTGCATATATATGGGAAAAGTTTCGAAATTTAGTGGGAAGGATGCTATTTAAGACAGAAGTATTGTCCGGGTTATTATTATTGTACGATTTATTGATTCGTGTGTTGAGATGTATTGGAATCGGATCTATCTGTGCCAAATAGGGCGTTGAATAGCAAGGTAAAATAGGATAAGATGCAATGCGATGAAAGTACGGTTGTGACTTGTTGAACTGTATTAGAATATTCAGTATCATTCTACGGCGAGATAGCTTGTAAGACAAATGAGAAAGGACATACAAATTTTGAATAAAAATGTTATTGGAAAAGGAGTTGAAGAATGTGTTTCGAAATAAGTCTTTGCGCCCTTAGGTAAACAGGAAGTTCCGCTGCTTCTACAAGTAAAGCGTTGGTTGGGATAGATTTCATATTCATAGCACCCAGACAGATACCTAATGCCTGAAACTGGATACGGTCAAGTTTTAGCATTCTGGTCATAGCGAGAGGGGACATTATTGCGCTTGAATAGTCCATGCGAGATCTTAGAAGGCTTCTATAAATAAGTAGCATGGTTTGTGGGTGACCGCCCCACCATGTTTTTGTCAAAGATCTCAAGATGCAGTTTTTCGGTTACTACATTCCCGATGTGAGGGTGAGCGTTGGGACAATTAACGGTCCAACCTCGAGCAATTGAGGTCGAGTTTTGTGTATTTTTCTGCGCATTTTTTTGCAAAAAGGCACAATAATAAGCCAATGTGACACTTGTTCCACATTAAACTCTGTCTGCCATGATGATCCAAGATCCATGATTACCAAGGAAATCATAAGAAAAAATCATCGTTTGTTTGACTTTTGATTGAGCTCTCCGATTTTTTTTTTTTTTTTTTTTGCCGTTGAAAACCTGGACTTCTCCAATCTAGTCTGTCTATGTTTTCGGTCTTCCTGGTCTTGGATCATCGTTTATGCTCACACGACCATCGAAATCGATTAGCTCAACGACAAATTGTACTAGGGTTGACTGTTTAAGCACTTCACGCAAATTTCACTTTAAGCTCTGTGGATTTCTGTTCGGTTTTTGCCACGTAAAGTTTTGATCTTAATGTATGACCTCGTATGTTAATGTATGATCGTTAACAGTTACAATACCCGAGAACATCTGTATCACGTAAAACAAATTTGATAACGTTTTTGTTTTGGGGTTTGAGACAAATCAGGAGTTTTTTTTTTTTGAGTGACTTTTTTCGTAAAATTGACAGTAAAAAAGTTTTCCATTTGTATCAAATTTCTTGGATCACGTTGTATAATGAGCCTTGATCAGTCCTAATTCATATTTGTTTTAGAAGGACATGAGTACAGTTGGTAGTAAGCGTAGTGAGATTGAAAGACAACTAATAGACATCGCTTCAACTTTACCGATGCTCAAAGAGATGGCAGCCGATCTACGCGACGGCATCAGAGGACTAGATCCTTGTCCAGCAGGTATTAATAATAAATGTCTAATGAATCAGACCTTTAGAATAGGACATTAGGTCCTTTTTAAATATAAATTATCTGGTTAAATGGTAGTTACCAAAAATTACTAAAGATAATGTGAATTTTGTTATGTACATTACTTTATAAAAATATAATATATTTATAAAAAATTATATAATTATTTTTCTGAAATATTATCTTCGTTCGCGGTAATATTACCTGTCGGGTTGCAATAACGCGCGTGTACATTATTCCTTTTAGCGTTTTCAGTACAAATGGTCCGCACTGGATATTTGTTATTCGCGGTAGTCTTTGATTAGTATGTGACTGGTCCGTTACAGGTCAGCCGTGTTCAGTGACGGATTTAGGTCAGTTAAGGCCCCGTGCGCAGTAAGAATATTGGGCCCCTCAATTAGAAAAAAGTGTAAAATTAGGTTTTTGCGGGGCCCTTTAATGGTCGGGGCCCCGAGCGCGCGCCCGGTGCGCCCCCCGTTGAATCCGCTTCTGGCCGTGTTCGAGATTTGGGGGAAGGACTTCTATAAAAATAAATTCAGGCGCATGCACATTGCTATTTTCCTTGAACTCGTGTGGTTTAACTTAACTCATTTTGTTTATAACACTTCATTTGGTTTTGAAGAATTTTTGTACCTTATTAATTAAGAGGCAGCCTTGTTTTTGAGTTTTAAGGATATTACAAGTTTATTTTTGAGTAAAGAGTTTACCTATTGGTAATAGGGTGACCAACTGTCCCGGTTTGAGTACTGAAAATCCCGCGTCCCGGGACGCGAAAAGTCCCGGATTCAGCAATAACACAATCTTTTGGAATCTTTTCAGAAAAACTAAATAATATTATTAAAAAACTAAATATTTTTCATCCTCAATTTCTCATATAACTAGATAAACTCCATAGACATGTTCCTATAAGAGGGTTATCATTATGACCAGCAATATATAAAATGTTAAAATGTTGGCCAGATGTAAAAACTTATTTTCAAAGTATGGGACAAGACGAATGTTCTACTCTTATTTGGAAATAAATTATGCATGAAAATAGAGAAGAAGAATACAGTAGAAACAAAATTTACATGTTATTCCTTCAAAATTAGATTAGAATTAGAATTAGTTTAGAACAGAGCAATCATACTGAGTTGTTCGATGTTATGTATAGGTTACGTCAAAAACTTGGACGAAAAAAAGACTCCTTTTTTGGAGAAAAAACTGCTACAGAACTCAACAAAATGCTGCCAGCTAAATCTAGAAAAATTGCACAAGATTTTATTAATTTTTTTACGAAAACTCTTAACTATTTAGAATAAAATTTTGATTTTTCCAATTCAAATTACTTACATGCAATAAGGCCATTTTCTTTAAAAACAACAAATTTAACATATGGTCATATAAAATCTGCCGCCAAGAGTTTAAAAATTACAGACGCTTTAGAGATGGACAGCCTCTGTGATGAATTCATAGATTCAAAGGACATTATCGAAAAACAGCTGTCAAAAATAAGCCTGTAGACAAAATGTAGACTGATATTTTTAAAGCTAATGAGTTGAAAGCTAATTCCTACAGTTATAAGAACCTTTTGCTACTAGTTGGCAAAATTCTCAGTATCCCATGCTCAAACGCATTTGTTGAGAGGATCTTCAGTTTGATGTCTTATCATTGGACTGACACCAGAAACCGTTGCAATACTGATTTAATAAAGGCCGAACTGCATGTAAAAGTTAATTTTAAAATGGATTGCATTGAGTTTTACAATTTTATAAAAGAAAAAAATGATTTATTAAAAGCGGCAAGTAGTTCGGAAAAATATTACTGGAAAAGACAAAGAAACGTATTTCATTCATTCATAATATGTAATTTTATTAATATGTAAAAAAAAATGTAAAATAAACTAAATTTTTCTTCTTTTTTTTTTTGTCCCGGGTTGGTTCTTCAAAAAGTTGGTCACCCTAATTGGTAAGCTAATTTATGGTTTGATGGTTCACATTAATACTGTGTATTTTTAATTATTCCGAAATTTCTTCAAATATTTTTAAAAATTTTACTCTGTGTAGATACAATTTTTCGTCTGGTATATGTTCTGGACAGGTTATCGACATATTTTATCGAAAACACCGCGGGAAATATTACGGGGACAGGGCGAACGGTACTATTACATTATTCAAAAATAGTGTATTAATTTATAAGTTGTTACTTTTCCTATTTTTAGAGCTTTGTAGGGACGACCACCAAAAAATTCTCATAACGTCACTCATGTGTCTGTCTGTCTGTACGGTAAGAATCCCATTCGTCCAGTTTTGACCGGGACAATCCCGTTATCATAATTGATGGCCCGGTGTCCCCTGAATGTGCTGTGGGACATGAATTTGTCTCTTTTAGGAGATAAATGCCATCAAAACTTAGTAATACTAGGGCTACCTTTTAAGTTTTTACAAAAACTAAGAAACAAAAAATTCTTTTTGGAGCAAACTGTTTTATTGCTTTTCAAAATATTCGCCTTTAAGATTTATATACTTTTGCAGGCGTTCAAACCAATTCTCGAAACATTTTTTTCACTCTGAAGTTGGTATCTCCAAAACATGGTTTTCGAAGGCTTCAACAGCTTCTTGAGGTGATGAAAATCGCTGTCCACTCATTTTTTGTTTGACATTGGGGAACAAAAAAAAGTCGTTAGGGGATAAATCAGATACGGGCACGGGACACGGGCAATGAGATATTAATTCGATGTTTTTCTCCTTCAAATAATCAATTGTTTGACGTGCTGTGTGAGAGCTTGCATTGTTATGATGAAGAATAATGCGACGTTTTTGGTTGTTTTTCCTGATTTTGTCGATGACTTTTGGCAAACAAATTATTGTATACCATTCAGCATTAACTGTCCTGCGATCCTCTAAAGGAATGGTTGCGACATATCCAGTACAACCGAAGAAACAAGCGATAATTTTCTTGGAAGTGCTTCGTGAACGAACAACTTGTGTGGGTTTCGGTTTATCTTGGAAGACCCAAACGGTAGATTGTTGCTTAGTTTCCGGTTCATATGAATAAATCTAAGTTTCGCCACCTGTAATGATGTTGTATACGGATTTTGCAGTGCCTAGGTTGAATTTTTTTAGAATTCCCGTACACCAATCAACACGAGCTTTTTTTGAGCTTCGGTCAAATTATGCGGAATCCATCGGGAACAGATCTTTTTCACAGCTAAATGTTTTTGCAAAATCGAATGTATTGCAGTCTGCGATATGCCAAAGGATGCCTCTATCTCACGTTAAGTCACATGCCGATCTTCTTCAGTCATTTTGCGCAGAGCATTGATATTTTTTTGAATGACAACCGATTTTGGTTGACCTTCATGAGATCCATCACTGACGGCCGCACGACCACGACGAAATTCTGCAAACCAAATGTAAACAGTCTTTTCTGATGGTGCTTCATTACCAGAAGTTGAACGAAGCAAATCTATGCATGGTTGTTGAGTTAGGCCTTTACTAAAATCGCAAAAAATCATCCAACGAAAACCTTCACGACTAATATCCATTTTTTCACAAACTTTTTTTTAAACGCTTACTGTCAACAAACTTAGCAGTCAATTTATAAGCTGCCACTGATTTCACAATAACAAATGTCAAATTTTACGAATATAGTAACGATACATATTGCCATCTAGTGCTCGTTTGTAAAAAGTTAAAAGGTAACCCTCGTATTATGGATAACCTACAGTTTTACTAAAGTAATGTATTTTGTTTTTTGAGAAGGTGACACGGACAGTCTAAGAAGTGTTGTGAAAGAGGAACTGGAACACTACAATGCTGATAAAACTGGACGGACTGATTTTGCATTAGAATCATCAGGTATGAACATATAAAAATTGATTAAAATTGTTTGTTGCATCATGCATACTGGTCACTTAACCTCTTAAGTAGCTATGACGAATATAATCGTCATCAAATGATATATTAGGTAAGTCTGACAAAGCAGTCCATACTGTATTATTTATTTCATTACATTCAAAAAACATATTTGAGGGCATGTTAATATTTTTGCAAAATGTGCCAGTTTCTTAAATCGTATCACCACTAGGGCATAGGAAAGCTCGATTAAGCTCGAGCTCGAGCTCGATATTTTTTTCGACCTTTCGAGCTATGAGTTTAAAATATATTACCATTATAAGTACACCATACATAAAATAAATAGTCAAATGATTTAAAGATATTTTTTTCAAAATGTATTCAAATATTCTTATTTATAAAATAATTTAAAGATATATATTTTTTAAATTTATTCAAATATTCTTATTTATAAAATAATATTTTGAAAAAACGAGAGCGTGTTATGTATTGTCTGATAGTTTTGATCGAATCTTGGTACAGAAATTATTTGCCACTGAAAATGTTCTTTCTGAATCAATAGATGTTGGTTTAATTGTATTGATAGCATCAAGCAATCGTTTTAAATTTTCTGTTAATTCGCCGTTACTTTTTGATAATGAAAATTCTTGGCAAAACTTTATAATTAGTCTGAAGCAAGACTTATTTTCTAAGTTTTAGGTAATTTTATTTCAGTTCTCTTTTCCTTTATTAAATAATTATAATATAATATTTGTTGTAAGGAGGCCAGCTAGTAAGTACCAGAGATACAGTCAACCACGAAGGGAACGGAGCAACGTTGTCACTATTTGGAATTCCACTTTGTTCAACTGGAAGCAGTGCCAGAGCTCTCATCCAGGTATAGTTAAAGCAAGCTACTAAGGTGACTTCAAAGCTGTTTTCGATTATATATACGAGGGTGCGTTTTTATAGTCGCGGAATGGGGGGTAAGAGGAATAAATAAAAATACAGAACTATTTTTCTTTTTCAATATATTCACCCTTAACTGTAATACACTTTTCAGATCTATGAATTAATTCGGGTATGCCTGCGAAAAAAAAAAAATGATTTCTCTTTATCTTCAAAATACGCAGAAACCACAGCTTTTACTTCTTCATCGCTGGAAAAAAAAATCCATGTAGTTCATTTTCATTTTAGGGAACAGGTAATAATCGCTGGGTGCCAGGTCCGGACTGTAGGGTGTGTGGTTTAACACATCGAAGCGAGCCTTGTGCAGGGCAGCCTGTGCAACTCGACTTCGGTGCGTTGTCGTGCAAGAGCAGCACACCTTTGGCAAGTTTTCCTCTTCTCTTTTCTTTGATGCTGTCCCTCAAATGCTCTAGAAGTGTAGCATAGTATTTTCCTGTTATGGAGATACCTTTTTCTTTATAATCGATGAGTAGGATTCCATCTGTGTCCCAAAAAACGGTCGCCATACGCTTCCCAGTCGACTGTGTCACTTTAAACTTTTTTGGCGGCGGTGCACCCTTTTTATGCCACCCTTTTTAGAGTCTTGCTTGGACTCGGGTTTATAATGATGAACCCACGTTTCATCCCCAGTGACAATCCGATTCAATACTCCATCCTGGTCAAGTTTAGTCAAGAACTTTATAACGGCACGGTACTCAACTTTACCCATATTCGATATTTCTTTACGCATTGACTGTAACTGACAATAACTCTAATGATCCAATTATGATGCGGTTTGGTATTTATGGTAGTGGGTAATCACGCCAGAGAATCCGATTGGCGTACCACTCGTCACCTCTCGGCATCCCCTCCATCCCGCGAATATAAAAACGCACCCAAGTACAGAACAGCTCCGAACAGCTCGGGGCGCATATATAATTGTTCGATTATACAGACCGGTCATTAATGATTGATATTTGTTTGAATTATAATGTGTGGGTTGTTTAAAATTAAGCAACAGTTATAAGTTAACTTATAACTAGGTTTATTTAACTAAATGTATACAGAGCTAAGTGTGGTATGTGGAATTTAATAAAAAAAAAAAAAAAAAAACGGATGTTCGAAGAATAATCTGGAAGTCCATTTTGACGTCAATTTAGTCAAACTTATAATTTGTTATTTTGAATATAGATCCAAAACCCAACTAAATTTACACAAAATGACCACAATTTAAAATTTAAGAAAATTAAAACGGAAATAAAAGATATATAAATAAGACACCTAAATTATCTAAATGAATGTCTAACATCGCCACAAACTAAAACCAGTTTTGGTCGTATGTATCTAGTCAAAAAGGTAACCTCAATATACCAGGTGAAGTATCCTTCATGGGAAGCACATATTCACAACCCAATCAAGTGGCAGAAGCCTTCGCAACTTTCTTCAAAACTGTACATGATGCTCATCTTACCAACGACCGCACTTTCAGCCAGGACTTCAAGCTGGATAATTTCAGTTTTGAAGAAATAACTGAGGAAGAAATTATGTCAGATATGAACACTTAGTTGAAGACTTGATTCCTGCATATATAATTAAAGCCTGTGCACATGCCCTAGTGAAATCATTGTATTATTTATTAAATATGGCGATCCGCCCGTTTCCCCCCCCCCCCCCCAGAACATGGAAACACGACAGAGTGACCCCTATTTTAAAAGCAGGTAGTAAAAAATGTGTAGAGAATTTGCCAAAGTGTACGAAAGAAAGCTTCATGAGAAGCTATATCATCATTTTCGCAGCAAAATATCTTCGAATCAATGAAGTCAACTGAAACAAATCTTATGACCTTTTCACACTACATAGCCACATCAATAGAATCAAAATCTCAAGTTGACTGTGTTTATACCGATTTCGCGAAAGCCTTTGACGAAGTAAGTCACAAAATCCTGCTCGACAAAATGAGTGCCTTTGGTTGCAGCCCAGAAGTAGTCAGTCTAGTCTTTTCCAGTCTTATCTAACACAGAGAAGAACTTAAGTTAAAGCCAATAACACGGAATCGAATTCCTTTTTCCCTACATCCGGCGTACCCCAAGGAACAATTCTAGGCCTTTCTGTTCCTCCTACTCATTAACGAATTACCAGTGGAAGCAGGAACCAGTGAGTCACTTCTTTATGTAGACGATCTTAAACTGTTTCGTGTAATGAACAACTCGTAGGACTGCCTGCTGTTGCAAAAAGACATAAAAAGACTTAAACTCTAAATGAATATAAAAAAATTCAAAGTAATATCCTTTACTCCATATACTTTCCAAGCCGGAAACAGTCACAAGACACAAAATTTTGTCATTCAATTTCTGAACGTAACAGAAAAGCATTCACTTCTATATGTTCTAGGAATGGATGGTAAAGTTCAATCCTGATCGCAGATCTTACTAGTCCGTCAAGATTTTTTAGTGATGACCATCCCTTCTCATGTCCCTTTATCCGCATTTAATGCTTCTCCTCACCATAAGTCATTCAACGTATAGACGGCACCAGCTTATACCGTTAAGTGGCTGCACATTATAATTATGCAATCATCATTAGTGTATTTACGTAATAAGGTGTGTCCTATTATAAGTAGGCCCCACTTCGCCGATACGCCACTTGGTTCGGGACATAGCTTCCTGTCAAGTCGCCAACATTACATGTGAGACTAAAGAACAGTTATATTTTCAAGCGACCAAATTGGTGTTCGATTATTGCTCGGTTAAGCCGCCCAATTACGAACTGTTCGGTACAATTCGTTTATATAATCGAAAACGTATAGTTCATGTAGTTGAACAACACAACCATGGGACGATTCAACCGTTTAGTACTCTGATAACTTGGGTTTGCCATAACAACGTTAACAATACATGACAAGCTTACACCAAAAAGTGAAATTAAAAATATAGCTCATCTTTTATTTTTGCTACGAATCTTTGCTAATGAAAATGTTATTTTAGGCTGGTGTGATGCCGGGAGAATGCTGGGCGTTCAAAGGATCGACTGGTGCAGCCGTAATAAAATTGATATCTAAAATATACGTCACTGGTTTTAGTCTGGAACATATTTCCCAATCTATCTCACCAACTGGCGAGATATCAACAGCTCCCAAAGATTTTTCTCTTTTCGTAAGTATATATAAATTATATATAAAATGAATTTATTTGCCAATGCATTTACAGTAAAAAATTTAAAAACAAAAGACAATTTCTTATTTACATATACCTATAAAACAATATGCATACTTAAAATTATAATTTAATATTGTATTAACATCTATATAGTTTAGATAATACTAACAAATTTTGGTTGCTAGGGGAAAAAGGCAAAAACCTAGCACTTTAATATATAAATTAAAGTTCAATGTCGTTGCTTAGACTTTTTAAAAAGTAAATTTTAGTTTATTAATTTATCTTTTTATTACATTACATTAATTCTAACATGATCTCAGACTGGATGATTTAAGGCTGATCGATGTTAACTGTTTTAAGGTTTAAACTAATCTATTAAAAAAATATAATTATTATATTTCCTAACTAAAAGTGTTGATCTGTCTTTATCTAGTATTTCGTGTACGAATGACAATGTTGTGTTGTATTTCAGCGTGAGATATGTGTAGTTAGTAAATAAGTTGTACGAGTGCAAGTGTTGTGTTAAAATATAGTTTAATAACATGATGAGTAGTTTATATAACTTATATATATTTCGTATGAGAAGCATAAAACAAAACAGTAAATAATAATAATAATTTATATTGTTCAAAATTTTAAAAATTACAAAATATGTTTCTTTTCCTTTTCCGGCATGGGGCCCCCCAAAATAACGTAAATATGGTCTGCGGCCCCAAATATATATATATATATATATATATATGTGGGATAAACAGGATGTTAAAATAAAGCGCAACACTTTATATTTAAGAACTAGGCTATATTAATAATAATTATTTCACATATTATTTAATTACACAAAACACACATCAAGAAGTCTACGTTAACTCAATTACTCTCTCTATCTGTTGCTTCCTCCTCTGCGCACGCGTTACTCTTCTCGGCAACTCTCCAGTGGCGGAGGTATCAGGATTAGATCCTACAACTCGGCCATGTCTGACAGCAGCATCGTCCTCGATGTTGTTATCTGAAAAAGAACTAGATTCGTCTTCATCTGAAAGGTATACGCACCAAGGCTTCATGTTATCAGCAGAAGTGGTGGTTTTTAGAGGTGGCTCGCCTGAGCCTACTCTCTCAACATCATAGCGATCTTTAGGTTTCTTCTTCACTACCTTGTATGGTCCTAAGAAGGGTGGTTTCAGTTTTGATTGTACAGCAAACTGAGTACGTCTGATCGCTACTAGATCATTTTCTTTATAATCGTGAGCTCTTTTTCTCTTCTTATTATATGTCTTCATATTCTCGTCCTGGACAGCTAAAATTTGTCGTTTAGCTTCTTTTCTTAAATCATCTCGACTCGATATAAACTCCAGTCTATCTTCTTCTTCTATCAGTTCTTTCATTTTTAAGTCTTCTTTGTTTCTCATTCTAGTCCCTATCATTAATTCGAAAGGTGTTGTCTTTATACTTCGCTGGTAGCTAGAATTTATATAACGTTGTAATGGTTGTACGTACTTGAACCACTTGGTAGGTTCATCTAATGATAGTTTAGCTAGAACAGCTTTTATTACACGATGCACCCTTTCAACTTGACCGTTTCCCCTTGGAACTCCGGTTGTGATAAGAATGTGATCAATGCCTTCATTTCTACAATAACTTTCAAATTCTGCACTGGTGAAAGCGGTTCCTCGGTCAGAGACTAAGCGACGAGGATTTCCAAATGTTTTTTGATGAATATACATCTTTTCCAAGGTCTCCTTTGTTGTAGTGCTCTTTGTCGGAAAGATCCACACGAACTTTGTGTAGCTATCAATAAGCACATACAGATATTGATAATTCTTGTTGCTGACCGGAAGTGGTCCTAAGTGGTCGACATGCAACGTATGCAGTGGTCCGCCATCTTTGTTAATGGGGTTCAGAAATCCTTCTTTTTTCCCAGCTTTAGCTGAAACTAAAATGCATGGCACGCAATTAGCAATTACCTTTTCAATTCTTCCATCTAATTTAGGAGCCCAGTAATCTTTCAAAAACATTTCTTTTGTCTTCTTTACAGCGAAGTGCCCCATGTCATGAATTTTTCTGATAACTTCGTTTAACAATTGGTTCGGTACGTATAATAATTCTTTGCCTTTGTGTAGTCTGTAGATTATTCCATTAATCTTTTCGTAAACTTTATTTTCATAATTAGTTTCTTTGTCAATTTCAATTAATATTTTTCTGACTTCAGCATCATCTTCTTGTGCTTGTTTTATCCTATGTACTATTCCTTCTTCTTTTATGATCATAACTGGATACCTACTCAGGGCGTCACAGTGTTTCATTTGCTTGTTACTTCTATGTTCTATCTTGTACCTGTAGTCTTCTAGCATAGCAGCCCATCTCCAAATTTTAACAGCAACATCTTTCTTCTCCATTGTCATCTTAAAAGCATTGCAGTCTGTTACGATGGTAAACGGTATACCTAGCAAATAATGCCTATATTTCTCAAGCGCTCGTATTATCGCTAAGACTTCTAGCTCATAACTGTGTTTCTTGCTTTCAGCTTCGGTAGTTTTTCTACTTAGATAACTTACTGGATGCATAAGGTTATCATCAGGATCTCGTTGCAGCAGCACTGCTCCATAGCCCAATTGACTAGCGTCCGTATGTAGTTCGGTTTCGCTGTGCGGATTAAATATTTTCAGTACTGGTGCGTCAGCTAATCTTGCTTTCAATTGGTTGAATGCTTCTTCTTGTTCCTGACCGAACCTTAAGTCCTTATTCTTTTTTAAAAGCTCACTCAGAGGTCTTGCGATTTTGGCGTAATTTTGGATAAACTTTCTAAAATATCCTGTTAATCCTAAAAAGCTTTGTAGAGACTTTTTCGAGTTCGGTTTTGGAAAATTCTTCACATCTTTTGTCTTTGTTGGACTTGGTCTAATTTCATTTCTCGAGACGTGGTGTCCCAAATAATCTATTTCATTTTGTAGAAATTTACTCTTCTCCCAGTTTAATTCTAAGCCATACTCAGATGCTCTATCCAAGACTATTTTCAAGTTTTTCAACGCTTCGTCTTTACTTTTGGCTGTAATTATCAGATCATCAATATAAATCATTAGTATTTTATCTTCGACTAAATCTTTAAATATTTGGTTGATAAATCGTTGAAACACCGCAGGGCCATTTTTCAATCCAAATGGTGTTCTTATGTATTCGTATTGTCCATCTTGAGTCACGAATGACGTGTATTTTCTACTGCATGGATGAACGTTTATGTGGTGAAACCCATTTTTGAGATCTAATGTTGTAAACATATTAGCATCTCTTAATCGGTCTAATTGGTCTTCAATTATCGGCAGTGGATAACGATCTGGCAGAGTCTTTTGATTTATTCTTCTATAATCGACACAAAGTCGAAGTTTGCCATTTTTACGTCTTACCGGCACCACAGGACTAGCAAATTCTGAGTTGCTCGGTATAATTACACCTTCTGTAAGTAGACGCTTTACTTCTTGGTTTATTTCAGATGTTTCCTGGAACGACAATCGTCTAGGTCTCTGATTGATTGGTGACTCATCTGTCAAAATGATCTTCATCTCGATTTGGCTAAATTTTGACGGCGTAGAGTTGTAATTCTCGATTAATTTTTTGACTTCATACGGCACATTTAGACATTCTTTTTCTTCTTCGTGAACATTAAGCATCATTATTTGTTTCAATTCTTTCGCTATGAACTTGTTTTCTTTATCTTGATTATCTTCATGATTACCTTCTTGTATATCTTCTTGGTCATTTTCTTCTTGATTACCGTCTTCTTGATCATCTTCTATAATTGCTTCTTCATCATCTTCTTCTTGATCATCTTCTTGATTTTCTTTTTGATTTTCTTCTTGGTAATTTTCTTCTGGATCATCTTCTTGATTTTCTTTTTGATTTTCTTCTTGGTAATCTTCTTCTTCATTTTCTTCTTGATTATCTTCTTCTTGATCGACTTCTTGATTTTCTTCTTGGTTATTTTCTTCTGGATCATCTTTTTGATTATCTTCTTGATTTTCTTCTTGGTAATCTTCTTCTTCATTTTCTTCTTGATTATCTTCTTCTTGGTTATTTTTCTGGAAACTTTTCTGCGTGTTCCTTTTTTTCAGCTTAATGCCATGTTCATCTATTGTTAGTATAAAATGTTTTAAAACATCATTACCTAAGATGACTTGTTCGTCCATCACATAATCAGGTACAACTTGGAATTCTGCTTTCGCTTTAACTTCATCTACTTCTATAGTTGTGGTAAAACAGCCTAACGTTTTAGTTTTACTCAAACCAAGCCCTTTCAATTCTATAGATTTTGCAGAAAGTACTCCTAATCCCATTTTCAAGAAATTATTTAATTTTATTAAATTTACTTCGCTACCTGTATCTATTAATGCAGTGAAAGTAACCCAGATACCTTTATAATTTTTTCGTTCGGTCGCGATTGACCTATGTACATCACTCTTGGCTCTGATCTTCCCTTCGAAGGCTTTTTGCAGGAGGTTGATTTGTGTCCAAACTCTCCACATGAAAAACATTTTGGTCCTTTACTTTTCTCACGACACACATCTGATTTATGTCCATTTTTACCACAGTTGAAGCAACGTGGAATTTTTTGCAACTGTGTGTTTGACTTTACTGCTTGTGGTTTACTCTTTAACTTCATTATTGAGTAAACATGTAACTTGTCACGAAATTCAGACCAAGTTTTGGCACCATATAATAGAATTTTATTTGAATTTTCATCTGGAATTCCATCGATAATATATTCTATTGTAGATTCATCTTCGATTGTTCCCTTATTTGCAATTTCCTTCATTTTGTATGCATACTCTTGATACGACTCATCTTCTTTCTTCTTTCTATTTTGCAAAAGACGGTGCAAGGTAGCAGTTGTTAACTTACGACCAAATTCTTGCACTAATTTGGACTTTAGTTCTTGCCAGTTCGCAACAGTTTCAGATCTGACAAAAATTGCAGCTGTGCCTTTAATTAGTCTTTTTGCATAAACAAATTTTTGTGTCACTGTCCAACCCAACACGGAAGAGGTTTCTTCAAATTCTTTTATCCAGCGATCAACTGGAAATGTATCATCACCAGTGAATACGGACAAAGATTCCTCGACATCTTTAAACGTAAACATACTTTTGGTAACCGTAACATGATTATTCTCATCGTACACTTTATCACATAAAACGGTTTCATTTTGTTCCTCGATGTCACATTCCGACATACTTTGTTCAGCTTTAATATTTTCCATTTTAATTTCTGTATTTGTCATCTTGGTATACAATTTTTATAAAAACTAGACTTCTTTAGATTGTATAACTATTGCTAAATTTAATTCTTCACTTTGTCTGATATCTTTTTATTTCTCCTTATTTCAACTTCTTATTCATTTATTGTTCATAAAATTCTTTTATATTTTTCTTTTAACCTACAAAATTTGACAGTTCTCTATCCGGGCGACACACACAAAACATTTTACATCTTTACCGACTAAGTTACTTCGAGAAACAGCGTACTTCTTCTTATTACTTTAATATTTTCCCGCTTAATTTACGCGCCAGAAAGCACATGGAACTTTTATTTTAGGTTATGTCTGATTATTATTAATTTTAGCACTAAATTCTTTAAACAAAATGTCACTTCACTTTATTTTAGAACAATATAGTCGTTTTCACGGCTAGAGATGTTAATATTTAAAATAACTTTTAACGAAATTATCTTAAATGCGTTTTTATCCCGTTCTATTATTATTCAAACAGTTTTTAACGAAACTTTCGAACAATATTTTATCCGGTTGCACTCAGTTTAACGACCGAATAGCCAATTTAGTTTATTAATAACTTTTTACGAAATTATTATTAACTTTACCGGATCGTGGACGAGCCCCCAAAATTCCTGTGGGATAAACAGGATGTTAAAATAAAGCGCAACACTTTATATTTAAGAACTAGGCTATATTAATAATAATTATTTCACATATTATTTAATTACACAAAACACACATCAAGAAGTCTACGTTAACTCAATTACTCTCTCTATCTGTTGCTTCCTCCTCTGCGCATGCGTTACTCTTCTCGGCAACTCTCCAGTGGCGGAGGTATCAGGATTAGATCCTACATATATATATATATATATATATAGGGGAGAGAGAGAGAGAGAGAGAGGGGGGGAGAAAGAGAGAGACGGAGGGAGGGATCACAAGGTATCAAGGTAGAGGAAACACGATTTTTCTCGAAAAGACTATGTGTGAGCAAGTTGGTAAAAATTTTTGTATATATTTAGATAAAGGTTTTGAAAAGAAACAACTTTTACATAAACATGTTTTTAATATCTGTTATGGTTACCTATAATGGCTTGCAAGTATTTTTATTTACAAGTGTTCAAAGTTGCTTTCCATTTTGAACACTTTCGCATCCCTACTCTTTAGCTTGGAGCATAAAAAAAAATATTGCAAGTCGTACCTACTTGAAAGTACTTGAAGTACGTCCAACGTGAACCGTTTTAATTAGTTTAAATTAGTTGTCAAAATAAGTGTAATTTATTTTATTTATGTTTAAAAGGTATATTTTAATGAATATAAATGTCATATATTTATGAATATATCTTGCAAAATTGAGCGTTTTTACCGACCGCCAACATATACCGGGTGAATTATTTAAGGAGCAACATATGTACATATAATGTTAATGAAAAAGCAATAAAAAGCAACATAACCATAAAACAAATGCTTATCGTATCCATAGAAAAGACAAAATATTATTATTTTTAAATATTTTTTGGACTTGACTACTAAGGACATTATTATTTTTGTTTGTATGTAAATATAAACAAAATAATAAATATTCATTTATTGTTTCTAATTTACTATTTTTTAGCCGTCTAGGAACTTTATCATGTTAAATATCTGTTGCCATGGATATGAGCTTGCTTTCATAATGTTGCAAATGAAATAACTCACTTCATTAACATTATATCTGAAACATGTATGTTGCTCCTTAAATAATTCACCCGGTATAAGGGAGGTATTGTGATCATACCGATTTTGACATTTCGAGATTTCGATGGATCTCCACGAATTGAGGTCCCTACATAACGTTATGACTTTTATGATTTTTAGCATGATGTCTGTCGGTCTGTCTATCCGTCTGTCCGTCCGTCCGTCCGTCCGTCTATCCGTCCGTCCGTCTGTCTGTCTGTCTGTGTACACGTGCAGAGCAAATTCGGCTAAAAGGATTTTTATGAAACTGCATATTTAATCTTTTGACATCAATGGCACAAGTTGATCAACTTTTGGTAATAATCGAAATGGGACTTTGACTAGAAATGGGAATTTACTCGTGTCGATTTTAAGATTTTTGCGAATATTTAGCAACAGAAAAATATTTCGAAAAAATTTATTTAACAAAAAGTGCTATAAATGCAATTACTAATAACTTTTATTTGAGACATTTTTTGATAAAACGAAAACAAAATTCTATTTTTTCATACTTATAGGTACCGTTTCCCTGGTCATGATAAATAATATCTCTGTTAGAAAATATAAGGCCAAGTTATTTCTACTCTGCTGCTAGAATGTATTTTATACAAGTACTTTGTGATGGCGGTCGGTCCTGTGGTGGCCACAGCTGATTTTTCTATTATAATTTCATGATTCGATCTTATAACACTTCGCGGCCCCCCGACGAAGCTTTCACGGCCCCCCGGTTGAGAAACGCTGGATTAGAACATTCTAAGAAGCATTAATGTTTACATACTAAAGTAACATTCCCACAAGTATTAAATTAAAAAATAAGTTGCATCTAAAAACCAATCATGTGATTAATTTATCTGACATTTTGACAGAATTTTGTCGTTGACATTTGGAAGTAATAGGGGAAACTTCCTAAGCGCCCTGACATCTGCTAGCAATTTGCGGAAGATACGAAAGTGACATTGTTTTGTTTTGTCCAATGGAGATATACGTGTTTTTTTGTTGTTTGTGTTTTATTTTTGTGAATCATGGAAAAAAAACAATCAATTTTATTGTGTGCCGCAATGTAAATCGTGAATAAGGAAGAATCCCTCTTAAACATTCTATAATTTACCTTAATCGAAAAAAACATCAATTGAAACGACGTTTGGAGGCAGAGAGAAAGTGGTTCGTAGGTTTTTATGGACCCAAAAACTAAAAATGGGCAAAAATCCAAGCCCATGCATGCACGTTTGCTCGTTGTATTTTATGGAAAGTGATTTTTTACGTCCAAGAAAAGAAAAATTTGCCTAAATCATCAGTTGATATATTAAAAGGCCCTTTTACTTTTTCAGGCAGAGATATTAATTTTTACTAATATATTTACTATATTTTTGTTGCTATTGTATTGACAGACAGTCAAAAAGAATTAAATATACAATAAAAAACTAAAAATATCCTTGAAATTTCTTTAGAATAGTATTTTATTACATATCTTGTAAATCGTAGATAACATTTAAATAAAAAAAAGCTCTGAAAACAGGAAAAATACAACTTGTGTTCATTTTGTAAACAAATACACGAGTAAGAGTTTAATGTCACTTTCGATTGTTCCAACTTTGCCGCATATGGCGCTGCGACCTTAAAAAGTTTCCCCTATGGCTGCCGTTGTCATGAAAATTTGTTGTGCGTAAAATGACTCGCCGGCAGCCAATCACAGATCAGCTTTCTGGCACGGTATTTTTCAATCACTACTTCGAATTAAAAAACAGAGTATAGTTCCAGAGGATATGGGAGAGCTTATTTTTCTGTTTATTCCCGTATCCTGTTTTTCTTTCCCACAGTTTAATGGTATGTCGTAAGTACGTGTACGACGTCGGCTTTTTTAATGTATGCGGTTTTTTCTTATATGTTAAGTGTACCGGAAAGTTTTTTCGTTAATCTGGTATTATTAAAATAATAATAATATAATAATAATAATATTTATTCATGTTAACAATAAATTATAATATTTTACAATCGTCATAAGTATACATGGTTAATTAAATAAAAAATGAAAAATACAATTAAAAAAATATATATATAAACGAATCGAAAGAAAAAAATGTATTTTATTGAGTAAAATAGTTACCATTGTGATCTATAACACTCTGCCATTTATCAGGAAGAGAAAATATTCCCGATTTATAAAATTCCTGATTTTTTTAAGGAAAAAATTATTCAAAGCTCATTTTAACATGGTTCATATTTCTAAGTGTCTTTTTTCTTAAAAAGTGTTCCAGTGATCGAAATAAGTGATAGTCGGAGGGTGAAATGTCTGGTGAGTAGGTTGAGTGTGTTAGAACCTCCCAATCAAGCTCGGATTTTTTTCATGTGTATTTTTTTGAAGAATGACGTCTGGCATTGTCGCCTTGAAGAATAACTCCTCTTCTATTCACAATTTCTGGCCAATTTCTGGTCAAGTTCTGATTCAGTCGATCCAGTTGTTCACAGCAGAGAACAAAATTAACACTTTGCCCCCGGTTTTAACGTCTCATAATAAATTATTCCTTTATAGGGCCTTCCAGCTCGAAGTTCATCATCCAAGCATAAATTTCCTGATTTAAATTATTTAAACCACTGTTGACATGTGTGTACACTTAGTTTATGACCATAAACAGTGCAAATGTTTTATGTAGCAACTGTAGCAGATTTTTTTTATGGTACTCATACAACATTAAACAGCATAAAAAATGTTTTGATGAAAATTCTTCCGCTATTTTAAAATGCAAGTGTTTAAAATGAAACAAAAACAATAATTAGGTACTCAAGATTACAGAGTTTAATCAAAACGCAAAAGACGTCTGTTTAATTCAGCGAATAAGTCGTGACTAGTTCGCATACTGCACTAATAATAAAAACGAAAAAAACTTTCCGGTACACCTAATATATTTTTGTTACAAAGAAAATGATAAGCGAGATTTCAAGTTCAAGTAAAACAGAAGATAATCGTTCCCTTATTTAAAAGCAATCTTTTACAGTGGCATACGCAAAATTGCTCGCCTTTTCAATACGTATAAATTCCGATTTCTCAGTCTCATCTTCGCAGTCCACCATGGAGGACATTGTTTTGTGTGGAATGAGTTCCTGCTTAGTGCTAATTACAAGTGAAAGAACGCGAAAACGTAAACGTTGGTGGACGCGCGAAGTGCTCGCAGAAGGACCTAGGTTCGGTAATGCATTATTAAATAAATTAAGACTGGAAGACGCCATGGGTTTTCGGAATTTCATCCGGCTGACGCCTACTAATTTTGAACATTTGCTTCTGATGGTTGGAGGGATAATAATGAGTCACACTGCGTTTCCTAGCAAGTGGAGACTAATTCACGAGCCTCATGTACACCTTCAGAATATCTAAGCAAGCAATATCGAAAATGGTACCAGACGTGTCTCGCCTGTAGACGCCGAGTGAAGTCCACACTGTCAAAATGTTGCGCAACATGTCTAACGTTGCATGCGGTCTCCCATTCCGATCGGAAGACTTTAGACCTGCAGTTTTTGGTCTCGCAACAGGCACGTAGGCGAGGATTGGTCTATAGACATGTCTCGTAGACAACCTGAGACACGTCTCAGAGACCAGAATTGCGCAACATGTCTATTAGTGTGTACTAGCCTTTAGTTTTATGTGCTTGTCGCAATTCTGAGATTAATTTATTTAAAACCAAACAATATGTTATATAGCAGTGTATGTCAGTTCTACAATTATATAAATTACTTCTTCAATAATTAATTTCTTCACCTTTTCATTATTCAATATTTTTAATCGGTGTCGAGTGGCACGCTATAATATTTATTCTTTTTATGTCAGCAAGAAAAAAATAAACAATCCGCGCACTTCACAACTAAATTAATAAATGTTAAATGAGTTTATTAATAATTGAAAATTCTCACATCACTGTAACTGCATACAGACTGTTTATAAATAATTGATTTAAATTACCCGTTCATTAGATTAAATATACGGGTTGGTACTTACCAGTGGCGCACAGGGGAAAATTTACAATGGCAAATTAAGGAGTCACTGACACAGCAATTTAATAATATCATACATTTGATATTTTATGTGTGTTTTTTTTTTGCTTAGCAATGAAATAATAGACCATATTAGTAACTACGTCACAAAACGGGATTCAGTGCTGCCGCCTCGCAGTTGGATTCCTTTTATTTGAATTTAGCATGTTGTTTTTTTGTTAAATTGTGTTATGGAAATATAAATTAAGTTTTCAAAGTAAGAGAATGCTTCACATCAAAACTACAAGTCAATATTTATTTATTAAAATTCTTATTTTATACAGTATAATTTAATATGTCATTATTTTTGCAGAACAATATTATTTTGCAGGTTAATTTTGAAAATTTTACGTTAATAATCGTTATTATGGCAAGTAACATAGCAATAAGTGTATATGCCATATCTAAATGGTTTGAAGGAACAATATGTTATTATTTTATCCATTATAGTTTTTCATTTTCATCTGTCAAAAAATGAAAAAATTTGCAATTAAGAATGTAGCTGTAATGGTTAAAATTTAGAGCAAAACAATACACCATCATGCATTTAAAAAAAAATAAATTAATGATTTGTTAATTAAATAAATACAGAGCGATCAAGAAAACTTGTCCGTTATGCAACACTGACAGAAACATCAAATTTATTTCCATGGACATGTACACATAGGCGTACATTCTATTTGTATTACCTTATACGAATTCATTATTAAATGAACACTATTTTTCTCCACACGCCAATGAGTTGACAACAGGTATGAAGTTAGAAACACATATTTTCATTGATTCTCGGGTGAGTTCGGACCAACGAAGTAATCTGATTGGTTCTTTGTTAAATTGGGATTTTCTGCTGTGGATTAGAACACAGTTTTGATATTTTTAAACTCACTGTTTATTATTATGTAACTGACAAGAAATTATGATCGCACGGTACTAAAGATATTTCGATTTTCATGTTATTTAAAAACGTAACCTATAAATATATTTTCGAATCTTTATTTAGATATTTATAAAATTATTATTCTATAATATAAAGTATCTGGACTGTATATATTAGTATATACTTATCAAAAATACATATTTTTTTCTCCAAAATTGAAGATATTCATAAAATTAAGGTAACAAAAGTAATGACACATGTATTTTAAACCAGTCAAAAACTTCCGAAGGACTCAGATGGCAGCACATATATGTGACGACACACTAATATGGTCTATTAGTGGTGTGCTGGAGCTCCGTATACGTATCCGTATCCACAGATGATCCGTAAAAAATAAAAATCCGTATCCGGGCCCGTAGCCGTTTCTCCAAGGCGGATCCGTTTCTCAAGACGGATTGCATACAGATACATTTGAATTAGTTATAATATAAGCTTGCGTCTAAAAATGCTCAAGGAGGAGTATAATTTACTCTGACGTTTAAATTAATATTTAGTCGAGCATCACATTACTTACCGGTGGTTTTAGAACAGTTTGGTATACATTAAATATTCAAGTAAAATTAATCAAAGACAATGAATGAGTGATTTTGAACTCAACTAAATTGTGTGTCTGGGTATGAACATGTAGAAGGATTGTTTCCGGTGTTTATAAGCAGGCGTTTAATTAAGTATCCTGTTGTATGCGCTTGTTTACACCGGTTAATGGACACGTAGAAACATTATTACCAGGGCCTGTTTACCAAAATTTCTTCATCAAAAAGTGGCCTACTTTATAATAAATCAGTGATGGCGAACCTATTACACGCATGTCACGGGTGACACGCCAAGACATTTTTGGTGACACGCATCAATGGTGACAAAAATTTTTCCCTCTAGCTATTTTTGTGAGACCCTATACTCGGCGTTAAATAATATTAAAACCAATAAAAGAAACCGACTCACAGATGAAGTTAGTAACACTTGCTTGGGCGTGAAGTGCACGAATTACCAAATTTCAATTGAAGATTTAGCAAATGCAATTCAGCAAGAAAAAAGTCGCCAATTTAAAGAATTATTTATTTTTGCTTTTTTTCTGAGTACGGACCTGACACAGTGAATATTAACTATTGTGAGCTCCGTAGTTAAATCTATGAAATAGACGGCTACGAGCAATAATAAATTACAAAAGTGATTAGTGCAGAAAGTGTGTGATATAAATTTACAAATTAAGTAAAATTATCGAAGTTTGTAAGTATATTTAATATATAAAGCAAGAGTTTGTGACTAGGATTGAGGTTAAGCCGTCTCCGAGCAGTCGATGCGGACAGCTTGACCTTGCGCTCTAGGAAACTAACTTACCGACTGCGTGGAGAATAACAACAGGGTCGGATTGAGGCAAATTTAGAATGCCCACAGACACGGATGAAAGTTCATGTAACTACTCAACTGAAGATAGTAGGAAACGGGGAAGAGAAGAAGTAGAAATATTTGGTAAAAGCAAAAAAGTAATAAGATCTCCATACAAACATAAAAGCTCTAGAGTGAAAATGGATACAGAACAGGAATTAAAAGCCATGATGAAAGAAATCCTCACGGAGGTTAGAGAAATAAGGAAGGATAATAAAGAACATAGAGAAAAAATGGAAAAACTAGAAAATGAAAATAAAGAACTTAGAGAAGAAATAAACACAATGAAAAATAAAATGGAATCAATGGTGATAAATATGGAACATTACGAAAAAGAAAGAAAAAAGAACAATCTAATTATAAAGGGAATGACAATAGAGTCTAACTCCACGCATAATGAAAACAAAAAAATAATTGAGAATTTCTATGAGAGAACTATAGGAGTTAAAGCACATATTGAAACTGTAGTAAGAATAAATGATAATACCTTCATAACTAAAATGAAAAATTTCGAAGATAAGATAGAAATATTAAAGAATAAAAATAAACTTAGAGAATACAAGCAAGAAAAAATATTTATAGATTGTGACTTAACTCAGAACGAACGTGAAATGCAAAAACAACTAAGATTAAGAGCTGAACAAATAAAAAATGAAAATGGAAAACGCGCAAAAGTAGGATACGGCTATATATTAATCGACGGAAAGAAACTAAAATGGAATAAAGTAACTAAATCAATAGAAGAAATGGAAATACATAAGACGACAAAAAACTAACTAATTACTACACGGGCCAAAGAAAAATGAAGACGAACGCTATTGACAAGGAAAAAGATAGAAATGATCAAATAATTTGGAAACTCGGAACATGGAATGTGAGAAGTATACAAGGAAAAGAGAATGAATTAGAAGAAGAATACGAAAAGGCTAAAATAGATATACTAACAATAACAGAAACAAAAAAGAAAGGGATAGGTGCAATAAAGACAAGAAGAGGGCATACAATGATATTCAGTGGCGTGGAAAAAAATAAAAGAGCAATGGCAGGGATAGCATGCATAATACATAAGAACTTAGAGCAAGAAATAGAATCATGGAAAGCATGGTCAGAACGAATACTTTCAGTTAGATTAAGTAAAATAAATAAAATACAACGTACTATCATAATTATCTATGGCCCAAACGAGGATGATATAATAGAAAATAAAGATAAATTCTGGGACCAACTGACAGAAGCTACAGAAGAAGCAAAAGGTAAAATATATATTGCAGGAGATTTTAATAGCAGAGTAGGGAAACGAGATTCAAAATACAATGGCACAGTAATAGGAAAATGTGGAGAGGATGTAAGAAATAATAACGGAAGAAGAATGATAGACTTTTGTGTGATGCAAAATCTATTAATTACGAATACATTTTTCAACCACAGAGACATACACAAATACACAAGAGAAGAGAAAAGTCGCAACGAAAAATCTATTATTGACTATGTGTTAGTGGAAAAAGGAAACAGAAGTACAATATTAGATACTAAAGTATATAGAGGGTCTGAAATTGGGAGTGACCATTATCTCCTCATCACAAAAATAAGAGAAAAGAAAGAAGAAGAAGTAAGAAATACAAAACCGACCAAAAATCATATAGAATTTGAATCCATAAAAGCATACAAATTAAGGAATGAAGAAATATGTAAGAAATATGAAGAATTGGTTACACTGAAACTACAAAGCCATTTAAAAATGTTTGAGGAAGAAAATATAGAAGAAATATGGACGGTTTTCAAGAACACTTTACTAGATGCAACCAAACAAACGTGTGGTAGTTACAAAAAAAGAGCAGGGAAAAAACAAACAGCCTGGTGGACAGAAGAAATTAAATTAAATATTAAAATAAAGAAAAAGGCATGGCAAGCTTACCTAAATGACAAAACTACAAATAGCTATGAGCTTTACAAAAAAGAACGGAAACGAGTAAAAGAACTAGTCCAAGAAGCAAAAAGACGAAGTTGGAAAGAGTTTGGAGAAAAAATGGAGAAAGACAGTAAAGAAAATCAGAAATTATTTTACAGAATACTGAAATCCTGCAGAAATGAAAAAAAATATGATTCACACTTAATAAAAAATAAAAATGGAGAAACATTAACAGACGATGAACAAATTATGAATAGATGGAAAGAGTATTTTGAAGAATTGTTATGCTCAAACAAGAATAAAGATAACGAGAGACAGCAACTATTAATAACAACAAATACTGAAGAAAGAACAGAAGAAAACATAATAATGACAGAATTACAAGAAGTTGTAAAGAACCTCAAAAATGGAAAAGCACCCGGACAGGACAAGATAACAACGGAAATGATAAAAAGAATGGGACCACAGGGCATGGATGTACTACTGCAAATTTTGAACTTAGTACTTAAAAAAGAAGAAATACCGGAAGATTGGCTAACAGCTTTAATAGTTCCGATACATAAGAAAGGAGACAAAAAAGTATGTAATAATTATAGAGGTATTACATTATTGAGCACTGTAATGAAGATTCTAGAACAAATCATCGACAAAAAGATAAAACCTATAATTGAACAAACATTGGATGAGTCGCAAAGCGGATTCAGAAGGGGAAGAAGTATTCAAGACCATATTTTCACAATAAAACAACTAATAGAGAAAACACACAAACAGAATACTAAGGTTTATCTAGGTTTTATCGATTTAGAGAAAGCGTTTGATAGAGTACCACGCAAGAAACTGTGGGAAATGCTAGAAAATAGGGGAATTAGTAGCAAAATAATTAGAATTATACAGAAAGTATATGAAAATAATCGTAATGCAATAATTTATAATAGTCAACAATCGAGTATTTTTAAAACGGAAGAAGGATTAAGACAGGGTGGAGGATTAAGTCCAACGCTGTTTATAACATTTATGGATGAAATTATAAAAAAGTGTAAAAATGAAACAACAAAGTTCAAGGTTGGATATAGGAATATGCAAATAACTGAAATATCAGAAGGAGTGTTTGCTGACGACGTTGTTATAATAGCAAAAGGACGAAACGAATTACAGGAAAATTTAAATGTATGGTATAGAATATTAAAAGAATACGGTATGACAATGAATAAAAATAAAACGAAAGTTATGGTATTAGGAACAGATGAAATCATAAATATAAAAATAGACGACATTAATATTGAACAGGTTAAGAATTTCAAATACTTAGGAATAGAGATAAGAGAGGATGGAAAACAAGAAATGGAGATAAATACAAGAATAGAGAAGACAACAAAACTTTACTTTGACATAAAGAATACACTCATCAATAGGAAAGAAATAACAAGAACCACAAAAATAAACGTATTCAAAGCTATATACAGACCGGTACTGACTTTTGGCTGTGAGACCTGGACGCTTTCAAGAAGAGAAAAGAGCCAAATACAAGCTTTGGAGATGAAGTATTTAAGAAGAGTAAAGGGTGTGACTAAGATGGATAAAATCAGAAATACAGATATTAGAAAAGAACTCGATATAGAACCGATTGAACAATTCATAGAAAACAGACAACTGGCCTGGTGGGGACACATGCAAAGACTGCAAGACACAAGACAAGTGAAGAAGATCTGGGAGACCAGAACGTACAGAAAGCAAAGAATAGGAAGACCAAGAAATACATGGGACAGAACAGTAAAAGGGATAATAGAGAAAAGAGGAAAAACGATTATAGAAGCTAAAAGAATGACAAGAAACAAAAAAGACTGGGCAAAATTCGTACATGAACCCGTACTGACATAATATAGAAAAGAAGGAGAAAACAAAGAAATACAGCCTACACCATACTATGGTAGAAGGCTTTTAGATATATATATATATATATTTATTTTTGCTTTCTTAATAAATAAATAGATCAAAAATATAACTACAGGCTATTCCAAACGATTAGGTGGAACTAAATGGAAATTTCGTTGGTTAGGACCTTGCTTGGATTATTTCATGTTTCAGGTTTGGAATGTGAAAATTTTAAATTCCAAAATTGATACTTTGGAAACGAATGACATATGTCAAAAATTTTAATACATTTTTCCATATTTTGAAGACAAAAAAATAGGGATATTTTTATTAAAGATAACAAAAAATTAAAATGCAATGAAAAGGACATTTTATAATGACAATCAATTTAATTTACAATTTGCAATGTGAGTATGATTTACAAAGCTTAAACAAAATGACCAAAAGTCCGAATTAATAGATAAAAATTACTAGATTTCAAAATCTAGTTCCGCCTAAACGTTTGGAATAGCCCTTATTTTTTTTATTAGGGCTGCATATATTACAAAATTATGGATATTTTTAGAAGTAACACGGCACCCGAGTTAAGCTAGTTTTTTCCCCGAATCTTGACACACCAAGATAAAAAGATTCACCAACATTGTAATAAATGTTCCTGTAGTTGCTTGGAGGAGTAATATATCTACTTAAACATGCCACTTATGCAGATTCTACGTTGGAAAGAAAATTCATAACTAAATAATAACATTTATTCTGCCAATAACAGTACGTTGACTATGCTGATGCTAAATCAGATTGCTATTTGACACCCAGTGGTGTGCCACAAGGATCAAATCTTGGACCATTATTATTTCTTTTGACTATAAACGACATTCCAAGTATGATTGAAGGTTGCTATGGTCTTCTGTAAGCAGATGACATAAAAGTGTATAAGTGCGTGCGAACTGTAGCTGACTGCATATCTATTCAAAAATCCTTAGATCAATGTGCGAGCACAGCTCCACACTCCACGGGATTTGAGCTTAATCCGGCCAAATGCAAAATTATGTCATACTCTAGAACTCGGTATAAAATCACTTTCCGATGTAATATAAAAGACAGGCAGATAGAAGTGGACATCATAAAGAATTTAGGGATAATAAATAACTGTTTACTTCTAGTTTTTTCCTTTTGAAACTTTTTTTGATCGTACATACATCTTAACAATAATTTTTGTTTTGAGTTCCTGATTATTTATAACAGCGGTGGGCAAACTTTTTGGACCGTGGGCCACATTGACCTTATAACAGGATGGCGCGGACCGCACAAAATATTTTGGTGTCCTCTCAATATGAAAGTGAAGAGCAAAAATAACGGTCACACGTCTATTTTTAAAGTGCAGAGAAGAAAACACGATCTCGCCTCCATTTCAAATTTTTTCACTTTAAAAAACAATTTTTTGCGGATATTGGTGGGCCGCATAAAATGCCCACAAGGGCCACATGCGGCCCGCGGGCCCACCGCTGATTTATAACAATATAATTTTTGATTTATTCCTATTAGATTTTAGATTTATTATTAGTATTTCTATGTATAAAAGTGGACCATCAGGCTCGTATAACAATAAAAAAAAAAAATCTGTTATTATTTTTTTACATATTTTTTTGTACATAAAAAAATTTCCTCGGAATACTAAATATGTTATGTTAAGTGGTTTCTCAGTGGAAAATATTGTGAAATTACATACATATATACAGGGTGTTATATTTTAGTGGACCCAGCAAATATCTCGCTTATTTATTGAGTTAGTAATTTATTTCATGATTATACAGCAACTTGTAAGCTACTTGATGATGGATGTACATTCATGATACCACTTCCGGTTTATTAGTAATTAATATCAACTTTGAAATTTCAAACGGAACATACTACATTTTTTTTACAAATTTTTTTAAAAGTACATCAAATTTGCTTTATAATCATGTAAAATAATCCATATGTTACATTAATAAAAAGTAAAATGGCGGGCACTTTTTTATACACCTAGTCGAAAAAAGAATAGTGAGCCATGACTAAAAATTAACTAAAACGATTGTAAACCTGTATTTACAGGTTGACAATTGTTACTGAGTAATACTCAGTAATAATTGTTCTAACCTTTATTATTAGCAAGTTTCATTGTAGTACCTTATTAATTTATTATAAAATGCATTTTTCTAACTCAGAAAATGTAGATATGCTAAATGTGTATTTTCGAAGTTTAAAAAATAAACGCATAGCTGCAGAACTTTATCGACGAGAATATCCACATCGCCGTCATCCAAGTGAATCGTTTTTTGTGAAACTATTAAATAAACTACGAACAACAGGTTTGTTTGAAAGAAGAAAAAGAAATATCCCAAATGAAGATGATGTGGAAATTAATGTACTTGCGCTTTTTGAGGCCAATCCCAGAATTTCCGTTCGCGACACATGTGTTGAGACAGGAATAAACATTTTTAAAATTCACAGAATCTTAAGAACACACAAGTACAGACCATATAAAAGACAAACAGGACAAGGACTATTGCCAGGCGATTTCAACGTAGACTTGATTTTAGTGAATGGTTTTTGGAAAAAAGACGTAGAGCTCCAAAACTGCCACTATTGGAGCATGGAACATCCACATGAAATTCGGGAAACAAGACACCAGATTAGTTTTAAAATAAATGTTTGGTGCGGGATTTTAAAAAACAAAATGCGTCTGCGCATAACGCGAGAAGATGCGTTGATATTTTAAATAATACATTTGAGCGAAGTGTTATTGGAACAAATTGTTTAATTCGGTGGCCTGTCGTTCTCCCGATATGACCCCACTTGATTTTTTTTATGGGGTTACGTGAAAGATTTTGTTTATAAAGAACCAGTAAATACATTAAACGAACTGAAGAATAAAATTGAAGCGGCAATTGAATCTTTATCTGCAGACCAAATAGAAAGGGTTACTTATTCTGTTTTAAAACGTTGTGAAAAATGTATTGAAGAGGCTGGGAGTCATTTTGAATATTTGTTGTAAAATCACAATAAAAATTATCGTTTAATAATAATAGTTACAATTATTTTAGTTAATAGGGGATACGCATAAAATTTATATTTCCTTAAAACTACATTATTTTGATAGGTTAATGTTAGTTATGTCACCTAACAAAACAAAAATCACATTTTAATTAATATTATAGCCAAATTTTTTAATTAAAATATTGTAAATTTGAAATAAGCCGACCACGGCGCGAAGGTTGCCGAGTGTAAACGACTGAGTATGCCGTCAAACGATAGGGGTTACACGTCATGGATACAGCTACAACATAATCTTTACACGTGTGTATATTGTATTGTTCGAGAGTTTTGTATTTGTTTTTAAACAATTTTTCACGCATTTATTATTAAAATGGCAGATAAAGATTTTGTTAGGGATCAGAGTGATAATTTACCCAACATTGATGCTTTTATGATCATGGAATATATGAAAAATAATTAATGCTACAGTGCTGAAGAAATACGTGGTACAAATTTCGCCTTTTCTGTTGTTTTTCGCCATCAGGTAATGATATAAATTGTTTTGTTGAATTTCTATTTGAACTATTTGTGCACATCGGTACTAAACAATATTTTCGACTATGTTTCGAAGTACTGGGGCCTGGATCTTCCATATTTTATATATTTTAATATAAAATTTAATTCGGTAAACATGTATAAATTGTTTTTATAGACTTAAACTTTATTTTAATTAAAATCACTCTAACTTTACATAACCTATAAAAGTTATACAAACAAATAAGTTCACAACCGACTGTGTACGCTGGGTAAACTAGTAGTGTCACGCGTCAGTTAGAAGGGGTATGACGTCACAGGTCGTTTTCGCGCGCTACATACATTTATGATTTTTTTAAGCCTTCAAATTAAAAAAATATAAAATAAAAACTGTTTTTTATGTTTATATGCAACAAGAGGAATATAATAAAAAAAAATTAAAAAATCATGCCTATCGCCTATTGTTAATTGTAGTATGTTCCATTTGAAATTTCAAAGTTGATATTAATTACTAATAAACCGGAAGTGGTATCATGAATGTACATCCGTCATCAGGTAGCTTACATGTTGCTGTATAAATCATGTTATATGAAATAAATTACTAACTTAATAAATAACGGAGATATGATATTTGCTGGGTCCACTAAAATATAACACCCTGTATATATACCTATACATATATTTCAGTTTTGAGCAATATGTTCAGGATTTGTTGAAAAGTTGGCAATCCTAGTTGGAAACCTATTACAGTCGATTCCGCTTGATCGGGACTTAGGCATTTTGGCCCAATTAAGCGGCTGCCCCAATTAAGCGAATTTCACATAAAATTAAACAATGCATATTTTTCTTTCAATAATTTTATTTTATAAACTCTTGGACAAAACTATAAATTACATATAACCAAAAAATATAAACTTTTAAGAAACCAGTGGCGAAGGAAAACCTTCGCAAGACTTCCCTCCCATAAAAAAAATTAAAAAAAAAAATTTTAAATTAATTTTTTTTTTTTTTTTTTAAATATTTAGATAAATCTTCAAAAATACATCAAATTATGTTCTATACAAATTTTTGTCCAAGGCTTGGTTTACTAGTTACGAATTAATATTCATGGCCATGGAAAAGTATAATTGAGACTTGGAAAAATTTTAAATAATTTTACAAAAAAATTTCAAATTTTTTCATTTTATCAAAAAACGTCTCAAATAAAAGTTATTAGTAATTGCATTTATAGTAACTTTTGTTCAATAAATTTTTTCGCAATATTTTTCTGTTGCTAAATATTCACAAGAATCTTAAAATCGACACGAGTAAATTCCTATTTCTAGTCAACCGATCTTCATAAAAAACAATAGGGTTCTTCTCATTTAATAGGAGAATTTTTTAGTACCAGAACGAATTCTCTAAGTTGAACCGTTCTTGAGTTATCGTGTATACACACAGGCACACATACGGACGGCACTTCGAAAATAGGTTTTTTGGATTCCCTGGACCATGAAACGTGGTCATCAATCAGTCTCGACATCGTAAATTTTCGCGATTACAATACTTGCCCCTTATATATTAAGGTCAGGCAAGTAAAAATAATAATAAATTCCAAAATAAAATAATAAATAGGTACATACAATTTAATTTAATGCAAAAATGCGTCAAGTGTAGTCTGTCTTTGGTTTTTGTAACATTTCACTTCTACAAAATCAGTACAGGTATTCAGTGCGGATGTAGGGCTCCCTTCATTTCCTTCTTGCATAAAATAACGCTGTAATATTAAATTCTTTGTACATATTTTTTCTTGAGAATATGTGTAACATAATATGTACTGTGATCTTAAATTTACTGTCCCAATTGAGCGGAATGTTGTCCCAATTAAACATGTAAATTTACTGTTGGTACCTTGGTTTGGTTTCTGTTCTTTGAGATTTGGCCCAAATAAGCGGCTGCCCCAATTAAGCGGTGGCCCAATTAAGAGGAATCGTCTGTATTTATTTATTTATGTTTTTCAGGGTCTCCAATATCCTTCCGAAATGGATGGACATTTCTTCGGCCAGTATCGATACAACATCTATGGGCGAGCAGTCCAGTACTTCCCAGTTATACATCGATGTAATCGACAATTTGAATACATAGAATTTAAAATAATTTCAAATCATGGACATCCTGACTATACCTGCATATACAGGTTAAGAGTACATGGAGATTTAACGAAAAAAGATCTATGATCCAAGTTCAATGTTAGAAAATGTTTTTAGTAATTTAATTTACCTGAAAAGTTTTATTTTTATTTTTATACAATTTATTTATTGTTTATAAAATGTATAGATTTTATATCCACATATAATTATTTACTAATGGTATTTTTATTTTTTCTTGTCCGCATTAAGGCCTGGCGCGCACGGGCGTTTTTTCCCACGCGCGGTTATTTTACCGCTACCGCTGATCAACCGCAAAATATTTTGACGTGCGCGCATGAGCGTTAAAAAACGTCAATATTCATTGGAAGTTGCAGTTTTCAGCAAGAGTCGAGATGGATTGGCAACAAAAAGCTGCCATATGTGGTTTATTAATATGTTTGCGGAAGAAGCAACGAAAGAAACTGTTGGTTCATCCTTTTACGAGTCAAAGACTTTTAAAAGGACAATTTCACAAAATATATTATGATTTGTGTACGAGTTCTAGAAAATATTTTCAATATTTTCGGATGTCCAAAAGCTCATTTGATGAAGTACTGAATATGATACGATCCCATATTACTTACAGCCATACAAATATGAGATTGGCAGTTATACCAGAAGAAAGATTGGCAGTAACATCTCAATATTACTTAATATAATAATAATTCTTACCTCAGTAAGAATTACTATTATATTAAGTAGTACAATATTTAAAAAAAAAAACAAAATTTTATTTATTGAAAATATTAGATTATAAAGTACTAAACTATAAATACAGTTTATGAAAAATCACAAATTTTTATTTATTAAAATAATACATTATAATTAAAATATGAAAAATTTCGTTATTGGAGCTGTCACTTCCTGGAGACATAATAGGTGTGGTGCGTGTAGATGATTGAGTCGTCCGTGAAGATGAAAATTGTGAAAAATACTGTGAAGCAGTTGAAGTACCGGGGAGAGATTCCTTTTGTTGAACTGCAAGCGGTTGAATATTATATGATTGTGGAAACTGAGAAAAATTTTCACAACTACTTCATTCATCACTTCGATTACTAATACAGAAATGCCGTATATTTATCGCTAGTGCGCTCACTTGCATGTTTATACATGTTGCAGATAAACACCTGCGGTGGATCTACCGCTACCGCACCGCTCAGTGAATCGGACAAGTTTCGTTTTTAAAAACGCTGCGCAGAAACAAACGCACGTGCGCGCATATTGATAACATGGTATGAGTCCTATTTTTGCGGTGAAATTGCCGCCGAGTATAAGCGGTGAAAAAACGCCCGTGCGCGCCAGGCCTAACAGACCCACTGCGTGCCGGGTATGCTTTACAAACGGGCAGTCAGGGGATCAAGGGAATCCTCGATCAATCGAACGGCCCTGCTGTAAGGGAGGTTATGTAATTCAATATAATCGAAATATAAAAATACTAGGTTAAGTTTCACAAATTCTTTATTACTTGATACGTATTTCGGTTGTTATGCCATTATCAAGAGTTTCTTACAAAACTGTTTTGTAAGAAACAGGGAGGGGTTTTAATTAAAAATGGGATTTTTCCACTACATCAAAACCATATATAGTTCAGCAGTAGTTAAAGGAATTAAGGATTGATTGAACACATCGAGAAAATTAGCAGCATTTTACAACACAAGAATTTTCCTTCTCAAATGCAGAAAACTGAAAGTGTTTCCTAATCACATCACAAAAAATCTAAACCAACTTTTTAATGGAAATAACTATCGGTTTTGATTATAATTAAAACATCGATGTACAACCACCTTTGTATGACACTTAAATATTTCGTAAGTAAAAAAAAAAAATATTAAACATTTAAATATTCACACTGTTAATTTTCTATAAACAATCATTAATGTCAAGAATTTTGTAAATTATAGGCCCTGAATGAAGGCTTAAAATAAAGCCGAAATATCGGATATTTGGAATTAATGTTGTCTTAAACTTTATTTAACATCAGTCCAAGAGTGCATATCCCAATATATATATAGTAGTAAAGATTTAGTAAAGATTTATTTTCACCTTGCGGTGTTAAAATTTTCATACATTTACATTTTCTGGTAGCAAACAGTGTTCAATTATTATATGTACAGTACATTTTTTAAAATTTTGTCATTTATAGTCTTTTATTTAATATGTTCTTCATCCAGGTTTCATCCGGGTTTTCGTCATTGAGTATTTGTATGGCTGATTTCGGGTTTCTCACTTCTTCCTTGCAGTCACGTGTTAGATGTCCTATTGTCTCTTCATTCCTCTCACATATTCTGCAATTCTTTTCTTCTTTTTCTCTCCAATATTCGTTCCTTCTTTCTTCGTTTCCTACTCTGAATCTGGCTATTATTTTTTGTTTTTTTGATTGTTTTCTTAGATACACAGGCATGCCTATTGTTTCTAAAAACCTGTATCTGGGGTTGTATTTTGATATCTGTATCTTATCTCTTCGTTGTTGTAGTTCCATGTTCTTTTCCCTTCTCACAATTTCTTCTTTTAAGCTAACTCCCATTCGTCTTCGGTTCTCTACTTCTGTTGTTGAATAGCCTTTTCTTTCGTAATACTTTGTGCGTTCTAGTTCCCAATCATTCTTTTCTAGTTTATTTTCTTCTTTTCTTCTTATCTGCTCCCAGCATGCAAAAACCAGTTCTTTCCAATTCGATCTTCTTGTTTTCTCCTCGTATATTATTGCTCTTCTGCCCGTTTCAACGCATAGTTTATGCCTCTTCGTTTCCTCGTGTAATATGTAGAGCGGTGTTCTTTTATCGATTGAAAGTGTCCATCGTAGGTATTTGTTGTGGATTTTCTCTATCTCTTCTTGCTCTTTCCATCCCCATACCTCAGCTCCATAGTACAATATGGGTGCCACGAGTTTGTCGAAAAGGAGCATTCTTAATCTAAAGTTGTTTCTGAATTTTCTTTGTCCAATTCCCCATATCTGCGAAAGTGCTATGTTAGCTTTCCATGCCATCTCCTTCATATGCCCTTCCGATTTCCCGTTTCTTTGGAAAGTGTATCCTAGGTATTGGACTGATTTTACTTTTTCTATCTCCGTGCCTTGCCATAGCCATTTTTCATTTGGTTCCGTGCCTCTTGCTTTACTGAACCTTACTATTTTTGTTTTAGCCGTGCTTATGGTCATGTCCTTCCTCTCCAAGTACTTTTCCAGCCTCTAAATCATTGAATTCATTTCTTCTCCGGTTCTTGCTACTAGTACCAGGTCATCAGCGTAAGACATTGACCAAAACTTCCTGTTACCAATCACCATACCTCCCGTCTGTCCTTTACTGAGGTGGTTTTCTATATCTGCCAGGTATACTGCAAAAAGGGTTGGGCTGAGTGGGCACCCTTGTCTTACTCCTTTGGTCGTCCAAAATACGTCACTCTCTTCTCCTTCTATTTTGACAGAGCTAGTGGTTTCTTCGTAAATTTCCTCAATTCTGTTTACGAGATTTTTATCTATTGTTAATTTTCTGAGTCTCTCCATCATTTTTTCTCTATTTACAACATCGAATGCTGCTTGTAAATCGGCAAACAATGCATATAGCTTCCCTTTTTTGTTTCTTAGCTCATTCTGAATGACATAGTTTAGGATGTAGATATTGTCAATAGTCCCTCTGCCTTTTCTGAAGCCATACTGATTATCCGGTAGTATGCCCTTACTTTCCACTTCTTCTGTTAATTTTTCTTCCAAAATCATGGCGTAGATTTTATAAGCTGTGTCCAGCAGTGTTATTCCTCTGTAGTTCCCTGTTTCGTGGATGTTACCTTTTTTATGGATTGGACTTATAATCCCTTTCCTCCATTTTTCAGGAAACCCTTCTCCATGCCAGATGCCATTGATCGCCTGTGTTAGTTTTCGTAATACATTTTCCGTTCCATAAATCCATGCTTCGTTCTGTATTTTATCTTCTCCTGCAGCTTTCTTCTTCTTTAGTTTTTCTATTTGTCTCTTCACGTCAGTATCTGTTATATCCAATATTAGTTCGTTATCTGTTTCTTCTATCATATTTTTAATAGATTTCGTGTTTCTCCCGCTTTGTTGTTGCATAAAATGTTGCTTCCACTCTTCTATATTTATTTGTCTGCTTAATTTTACTATTTTTTCCCGCTCTGAGCTTAAGTATTTCCATATTTCTGTTTCGTTATTTATTTTTCTAATCCTTTCTTCTTCGTTTGTTTGTTCTAATTTTTTTTTCTTATAACATAATTCTCTGTACGCTTTTCTTTCCCTTAGATACTCATCTTTTGTAGCGGTTCCGTTACGCCACTGTTTTAATTGTTGCCTCAAGTTGTTTCTTTTTACTTTACATTCCTGACACCACCAGGTGTTCTTTTTGATTTGTATATTCCTTTCTTTTACTGTTTTCTTGGTTAGAGACTCTTGTATTGCTTTTGTTAGTTCCTCTATATCTTGTTTACTGTCTTGTTCTGTGAACTGTATTTTTTCTAGTTCTTTTCTATATTTTTCTATCCCCTCCAGTGTCCAATCTATTAATAGTTTTTCTTTGTTCACCAATTCTTTGCTCGCCTCTGCTGTTAGTAATATCCTTAGCGGAAAATGATCTGATTCTGTCCTATTTTCTATCTGAAATTTTTTATTATTTTTTGCTTGCCCGTTCACAATTCCATAGTCGATTACTGATTCACCTCTTGGTCCTACGTATGTATACTGTCCTTCTTCGTCTCCCTCCGTGTTTCCGTTAAGAATGTTCCAGCCATTATTTTCTACAAGTTCTAATAACATTTCTCCTTCCTTATTAATTGTTTTGTCTTTTGACTGTCTACGATCTTCAGTTCCGTCCTTAAGATTTATTGTACCTCCTTCATTCCCTATACATTGAAGTCCCCTCCCAGTAATAAATTTCCGTTGTAATTCTCTGTTTCTTCTACTTCACTTTGAATTATGCTCATCTCTTCTTTGCTATATATTGTAATTATTCTCCATTCTTCGCCATCTAACTCTACTATCCTCTCTTGTAGCTGTTTAGTGTTTTTGCCTGGTTTTACTTCTTTCATATTTCTTTTTATTCCTGTCAGGATACCACCCATTGCCCTCCCTTTTTTGTATTCTCTTTTAGCATGCGTATGCCTCCACACAAATTCATTTGGTAATTTGGTTTCCCATTTCTTCCATTCTTTTTCTTCTACCCAAGTTTCTATTAATCCTACGATATCGAATGTTTTAATATATTCCCAGAAATCTTTATCCTTATTTTTAATTCCCGATGTGTTCCAAAAACCTATACTAATATTTTTTTGACGTCCTTTTTGTTTGCCCTTTCTTAATTCTATATCTATATTTCTAATCCCTTTTGTATTGCAAAATCCAGTCCTTGTTCCTTTGTTCTCGCTGCGTTCATTTTCCGTTATTTCTGAGACCATACTTGTATTTTCAGTTAGTTCCTTTTCCAGTTTTTTGATACCAGTTCTCCGCTTCTGTTGTCCCAATGTAGCCATTCCTCTCCTATTTTGACTTTCTGGTATCCTATTTTAACTTCAATGTTTTCTTTTCGTTTTTCTTTAGCCATTTCAGTAATTTTCTTCTGTATCCCTCTTTCTCGTGGTGTTAGATCTTGATCTATATAAATCTTTTTGCTTCCAAGTTTACTTTTGTTTTTTAATACTTGAATTTTGTCTTCAAATTTTTCTATTATATTATTTTTTTTTCGATATATATATATCATTACACTATTATGCTCATTACACTAATTGGTTTTTATAAAACACACGTAGAATTTGATAGAGAGAGCAGATGTTTTCTTACGTTGTAAGAGTGAATACTTAGAATAAAATAGTGTGTGAACAACTTGAGTTTTATTTAAACAATAAATCCCTTATTTGTTTACATCAGAAGTGGGATCGAGTCGACTTTTCTGCTTATGAATGGGATTCATGCACGTCTTAATAATATTTCGTTATTTTATTGGGGATCTTGCTTTGTTGCATTTTTGCTGTGTTTTGTTTAAATTATTAATTTGATGATTAAGTGACAAATAGTGATGTGATAAATTATTACCTGTCTGCGTTGTTTCGAATATAATTGAATTTAAGTTTTTGTGCTTGAACAGTTACAAAAGTTAATCATGCAATTTTGTTCATGAAAATTTAATCAATTTGCGAAGGAGAACGTTCGAAACCGTTTCTGGTTGTGAACGGGAAAAATGGAACAAATGGGTATGAAAATAATGTTTGTCTAAGATAGTAGTTAGAAAGTGAAAAACGCAAGTGATACGTCACGTTGGAGGAGATTTCACAACATTAATCGTTTTATTTTTTAGAACAACAGCCCTCAGACTTTTTACAGCATTCGAGTTCTGCAGACCATGTCTCTGGAAAAGACTAGGAGATGACAGGCGGCGCTTCGAGAGCGGAAGCTATCCGTTATGAAATTGGAGAAAAAGTAGTAGTAGAAGACATAAAATTGACCGGTAGCGGCAAGTTGGGGGCCAAGTTTCTAGGGCCTTATGAAGTTTTGAGTGTAAGGGCGAACGATCGCTATTTATGAAGCGCTTAAACCGCACGAAGGTAACTGATTATGTTGAAAATAACTAGAATGGTAAGAGACATTTTATTGCTTTCATAAAATGATAAGGCACTGAGTATGAAGCAGCGACAGTCACTGAGCTTGTTGAGTACCGCAAGACACACTGATCGTTTTTGCTTTGTGAAGGCACTGAGTATGAAGCAGTGACAGTCACTGAGCTTGTTGAGTACCGCAAGACACATTGGTCGTTTTTGCTTTGTGAAGGCACTGAGTATGAAGCAGCGACAGTCACTGAGCTTGTTGAGTACCGCAAGACACACTGGTCGTTTTTGCTTTGTGAAGGCACCGAGTATAAAGAAGCGACAGTCACGGAGCTTGTTGGGTACTGTAGACAATCTGTAATGAAATAAACTGATGGATAGTTGAGTTGAGAATTGATAGCTTGTCGAGTACCGCAAGACACACTGGTCATGTTGAGGGCAGTTGAACGATCAGGGACCGTCTCTGCTAGTTGAGAGCAGTTGAACGGTCAGGGATCGTGTCTGCCAGTTGAACGATAAGGGACCGTCTCTGCCAGTTGAGAGCAGTTGAACGGTCAGGTATCGTCTATGTAGTTTAAGACCATAGTCTATATGTAGATTGAATGAGGGCCCTCGAATGTGGTGTGGATCTTAAATGGTCAATGGTGTGGATCTTAAATGATCAGGGATCTTAAATGGTCAGGGACCTTAAAAGGTCAATGATATTGGACCTTAAATCTTTTCTTTTTCCTTAAATCTTTTTGAGGACTGTTTCAGACTATTCTAAGGCCTACATGATCATCCCCTGATGTCATCTATCACATCATCATTTACCAGATATTCGTCTACAGAAAGGACGTGAGGACACGTCAGGAACAGGACGGCCGTGTTAGCATCTAGCCTCTCACGAAGCCCTGTTACGTCACCATAAAATGTTATCTAGATGCAATCCGTAATCTGGACCTACTAATGATGACGACTCATTAACGATAATGATGACGGCTCATTACACTAATTGGTTTTTATAAAACACACGTAGAATTTGATAGAGAGAGCAGAGAGCTGAGATTCTGAGATTTAATTCTTGTTGAATATGTATGATTCGGGAAACGCAATAAATTATTTTTTTTACATTTGGTAAACATATACTTGGTAACTGCCAAAAAATAAAGTTGCTTTAAATCAAAGACTTTAGTCTCAGTAAACAATAATGAGCAAGTCAACGATAATGAGCTATATTCTATTTAAGAATTGTTTTATTAATATTTCAATATGTACAATGTACACCTTTTATTATTATGAATGTGATAATGCTCAAATGTGATATTTTAAAATTTTATACATAGTTTTTTTTTTTTAACTTCAATTTTACCTATATATTTATATTTTTTAATATGTTTAATTAGCTACATTTTGTATATTTTGCATGTATTGTATATTTTTGTATTTGTTTGTAGTAGCTTTAGCTATTTAAATAAAGCATTATTATTATTATAATTTTGGATTTAAACATTCCTAGGGCCAGTACTGCCTACGGCTTATTTTGAACTTCCTTACGTGAGTGGGTTGGATTTCCCGCACTTTTTCATTTAGCACTACACCACTGCTTACATCTCTATCATGGTTGGTTTATATACGGAACAAGAATAAGGAATAGGAAATAAGAATAGTATACAAGATGTTAAAACATGACTGCGCCGCATATCGGTTTATGTAGGAATGAAATTTAACTTTAACACAAGAAAAGTTGGTAACATTTAACTTTTTATTCCTATTCCAAGAATAAGAGACGATAAGCATGCGCACAACGGTCAAAATGTCGGCCGTAATAAAATTTGTTCAACAGATGTTTTCCAGCTGTGATCAGAAGGTTGGAAACAACAATATAATGTGTGAAACACAAGCCAATAAATTTACAAAATCTTCTGAATCCATATTACTGAACTCGAAATTTTTTTAAAGGTTATATTAAACACAACAACCAGTCATGCGACAATCGTAAACACAGGCCAACGCAAGTACGCAGGCGCAGCGACGAAATGTTATGTCCGATATAAACGGTTTCATATTTTTTATTCTTGTGCACTATTCTTATTTCCTATTCCATATTCTTGTTCCGTATATAAACCAACAATTATACTTTTGATGGGATTTTTATTCTAGGGATAGGAACCTACACTGTCATCCGCCATTTTGTGAACGCCAAATGTGATCTACTCCTATATTACCGTTTTATATCAATATATTATAAGTAAATAATTTAATACACTTTATGCATGCTTTTTTTATATACACATTTACAATCGTAACAATAATTATGCTTTAAATAAATAATTTTTTCACCTTCTCGTTATGCGATATTTATTGTGTCGGGTGGAACGGGAGGATAGTTATTCTGTTTTATGTCTGTAAAAAATAAAATAACCCGTGCACTTCGCAACTAAATTAATAATTGTTAAATGAATTTATTATAGATTGAAAATGCACTCGTCATTGTAACTACATATATTTATTATAGTTCACAATACCAAAAATGCTAACATAGCAGTTGACAAATTATATTGCATAATTTATATAATACTTGATGATTCTGTGCCAAAAACCAGATCACTGTCAACATCAAAATATCCGATATGGTTTAATTCAGAAATAATAAACAAACTCGCAGTAATAATAATAATAATAATAATAATAATAATAATAATCTTTATTCCAGTGAATGCAAATGTACATTTTTGGAGTCGTTAAACATATCAATAAACAAGTACAAAAATAAGAAATTAAAATATCATACGTCTTATATAGTGATATATTACAATTTTACATCAATAAAATATATAAATAAAGTAAGAGTGTGAAAATCTATTGGTTAAATTGCTGTGGAATTAATTCATCATCTTCAAATTCCTTTATACTGTAGTAGGCCTTCGTTATGAGAATATTTTTCATTTTATTTTTAAATTGTTTAATTTCCAGATTTCTGATATTATCTGGAAGTCTGTTCAAAAACTTAGTTCCCATTATATTGGGCTGGTTTCTTACGTCATATCTTGAAAAGGGTATTCTAAAATTAGTTCTATTGCGAGTGGAGTAACCATGAAAAGAACTATTCGTTTTTAAAGATGAAGAATTTTCTTTAATGTAAATTAGTAGATGGTATATGTAAAGTGCTGGCAAAGTTAAAATACCATGCTGTATGAACAGCTCTTTACAAGGTGTGCTCCATTTGACACCGCTTAAAATTCTAATACATCTCTTCTGCAGCCTGAATAATCTCAAGGTGTCAACTGAGTTTCCCCACAAAATAATACCATAAGACAGAGTTGATTGAATGTAGGAAAAATATGCTATTTTCATTGTTAAATACGTTGTTATCTTGGATAACTTATATAACAAAAAGTTGTATTTATTAATATTTATGGCAATGCTATTTATTTGTAGCTTCCAGTTAAGTTTGTTATCCAGGATAAAGCCAAGAAATTTGGCTTGGTTGCTGAAACCCTCGTAACATTCATTAACGCGCCTGTTAAATGTAAATAGCATATTTTTTGTTTTGTCAGCGTTAAGATATAATTCATTAGCTGAAAACCAATTCTGAACTAAATTGGTATTATTTTCCATATTAGTTTTGGCATGTTCAAAATCAGGCCCTGTATTGATAAATGTTGTATCATCCGCAAACATAACTGTGTTAGACAGTGCATGTGAGGGAAGATCATTGATGAACAATATGAAAAGTAAGGGGCCCAGTATCGAACCCTGCCCAACTCCTATGTTGATTTTGGCTACAGGAGAGTGTGAATTCTTGTGATAAACAGATTGTTCACGATCAGTTAAATAGCTCTCAATCAGCTGAAGAACGGTGCCCCTGATCCCATAATGATAAAGTTTACTTATCAATATTGCGTGCGATACACAGTCAAAAGCTTTGGAAAGGTCAGTAAAAGATGCTAACACACATTCACCTCTCTCCAGGCTACCGACAATGTCGTTGATCAAGGACACCGCAGCTTTACATGTTGATAGTGTTGGACGAAAACCAAATTGTTTTGTTGATAATATATTATGTGTTGTTAAAAAATTTGAAAATCTGTTATAAATAGCCCTCTCTACTACCTTCGAAATAATGGGGGTTAAACTTATTGGCCTGTAGTTGGACGGATTGTTCGGGTCACCATTTTTGTAGATCGGTATAACTTTGGAGCGTTTGAGACATGCTGGAAAAGTCCCTGTTGTGAATATCAAATTAATTATATCTGTTATGGGGTCCGTTATATAGTCTGCAGAGATTTTAAGTATATTTGTTGTCCATCCGTATGAATCTGAGCTACTAGAATTCTTTAAATTTTTTATTAAGTCCTTAACTTCATTTGAATCGACAGGAGAAAGATAAATAGAGTAAGGATTACTAACTAAATTACTATTTAATAGTACAAGCGGATCTATATTATTCGAATTATTTATTTTTTTAGTAATTTCATCACCAATGTTTGAAAAGTACAAGTTTAATTGGTCAGCTGTCAGAGCATTAGTGCATAAATTAGAGTCTACACTACTCCCGCTTTCTTTCCTTATAATTCTCCACATTGTCTTGGATTTATTGCTTGAATTTAAAATTAAGTTTTCATAATAAGTCTTTTTCGCTTCTTTTAATTTTTTATTATATTCTTTTTTATAATTTTTATAATAAATATTAATTCTGAAATCAAGTTTCACGTAATTATGCAAGAACAGTAGAGTTTCTTTCATTTTTCGCAGTTCCTGATTGTACCATTTTAGGGTAGTTGTATTATTTTTATTTAATTTAGTTAATGGGAAGTGAAGGTTGATTGCATACGTGATTTTATTTAAAAATAGATCTAGTTTATCATTAATATCTGAGGTATCATAAATTTGATCCCAACAGATTGTACTTATGTATTGTATAAAGTCTATTGTATTTAATTCAGTTATACGGCGTTGATATTTTATGTTAGTTGTAGCATATATCTTACTTGTGAATTGAAAACTAAGTCCCATGTGGTCTGAGTATTTAGGAGTAACCGTTGTTTTACAATTGTTTGTGTTAATAGTTGTTAATACGTTGTCGAGACAGCTACCGTTCCCCATGTAAGAATATCTCGTCACATTATAATTCGTTATGCGCAAGTTAAATGTAGTTATAAGGTCTAACAGCGTAAAATATTTGTGATCTTTGTTTAAAAAATTTATATTAAAATCTCCACAGAAAATTATATCAGATTTTTGATATTCTCTAGACACAAAATTTAGAACCTCGCTCAAATTATTGATAAAAATCTCAAAGTTTCCGTTTGGCGATCTATATAGATTTAGAATAACCAAGTTTAGTTTAGGAATTTCCGTAGCAACCAACTCACAATGAAACTCAATAGATTTTCCATTCACATACTGTATCTGCTTACATTCGATATCATTTTTAACATATATTGCTACTCCACCATTATTCATATTAGTTCGACATAGGAAGCTAGTTAAAATAAAGTTAGAAATGCATTTATAGTGTATAATTTCCTGATCTGTTAGCCAGTGCTCGCTAATACAAAGACATAACATGTTTTTGTGATCAGAAATTACAGTTTCAATTAATTCAACTTTATTACGTATACTTTGTATATTCAAATATATGACCTCCAGTGTACTGTCTTTAATTTGGTTGGTCACGAAAAAGCTGTTGTTCATTATTGTTATTTCCATTATTATTCATGGAGTTTATTAATGAGAAATCATTGATAATATTATATAACTTCAGTGAAAGAAATTGCTTAGCCGCTCTTTTCAGATGAATACCGTCAGCTGAGTAGCTTCTGGTATTTAAATAGAAGTTTGTATCAAATAAGTAAATATTTGGTACGTCTAAAGTAATATCGAAGAGTTCATTATTGCTTTTGAAAATGTCATCATTTATGTGATTTTGACGGTTATAGCGGTAGGGCACTGTGAAAATTATGACATTAGTATGTTCAGTGCTTTTAATAATGTTATTGTAGTCATCGGTGAGACTACTATAATTTCCTGGAAAATTGCAAGTTCCACCTATTATGATCAAAAAATCATTCTTTGTGAAATTTTTTACGACATTTGGTATCTGAGTAGTAATTTCTTGGAGAGGAGCACTAGGCTTGACTAGCGCAGATATGTCAAATCTACTCTGTAGATGGTCATTTAATAATAGACTTAGTGTCCTTCCATGGCTGTCGCTTAATATGACTATTTTATTTTTGTTTTGATTTTGACTACATTTAATAATTGAGGTAGAATTTTGTTTTTTATTATTATTTATGCCAGTAATGGCCTTGCTATTTTGTTTATTTATTTTCCCAGTGGATGTAGTATCACTCCGAATTGCAGTGTTTTTAGTTATTACGTGTTCAGTTTGCATTGTTGCATTAACGTTATTATTAATATTATTATTTTTTTTAGACGATTTGATTTTATCAGTTTGTACTGCAGTACTGGTTGTAAGTAAAAGTGCAGTTTGGGTCGTTTTATTTTTTGTCGTAGTAGAAGGTTTTTTTATGTTATCTTTCAGTTCTGATATTAATTTATTTTTATTCAAGTTCTCAGTTCTGAGCGTGGCAATTTCTTTCTTTAGTGCATCATTCAAACAGTGCAGTTCCGTGTGAGCTGCATTTGCTCGGGCTAATTTATTTTTAAGATCATCAATAATTTCTCTTAATTCACATTTGTTTTGGTTACTAGCTGAATCATCTTCACCCTCATCACATACAATATTAATAACGCTAGTATTTGGACTACTAATGATTTTAGTTTCTGTCGTAGTTTTTTTAGACAGTCTGAAACGCGTTATAGGACTCATAGTGAAACTATGCGATTTTAGTGATTAGGTAGAAAAAAATTCAGCAAAATAACTTTATATAGGATCTGCTTAATTAATACATACAATTAGTTTACATCAATAGGTAAAAAAATAATATAAACAAGTAAAGAAATAAAATATAACAAAAGTAGGTCAATAAATAAAATTAATTAAATCAAGTAAAATAAAATAAAATATAGAATGGACAAGTACAAATAATAAAATAAAATTATGACAGATTGCCGTTAAATATTTTAGAATATATTTTATGTTAATATTACGTTGTCAAAATATAACAAAATTAGATTGTGTTTAAGATAATTGAATGACAAGTAATATGAGCACACATTACAGATTGCAATAAAGTCAGTCAAATAAACAAAAGGAAATTACTGTGAAAATATAATTTACACACATATGGGTACATTTACAGAAGAAAAAATATATATCTTTATCTTTGTTTTGAGTTAGGCTGTCTCATGCACAATGTCAAAACTTGTCAAAGACAGCTGACAGTCACACCTACAGATTGTATATCTGTCTTTGTTTAGTATTATGTTGTTTCACTTCAACAGTCTGTGCTTGTCAAAAACTTGTCATTATCAGCTGATTTCAAGATGTATGAATTTAGCTATTTTTTACACAGTTGCAGTTTATAAATACTAATATTGTCGTTCACTAGTTAGTTTTGTAAATTTAAAAACAATACCATTAGATGCAGAAAGTTTTATAACTTGTTTTTATCACTACACAAATTTTAAGCAGAGTTTTAGCACTAAGAATTATTTGACACAATGAAGAGACTAATTTGTTCAACTACTCGTTACGATGATTTAGGTGTCTTCACGTACTAGGATAAGTAAACTTTATCAATATGGGATCAGGAGCACTGTTCTTCGGCTGATTAAGATCTATTTAACTGATCGTGAACAATCTGTTTATCACAAGAATTCAGACTCTCCTGTAGCCAAAATCAACGTAAGAGTTGGGCAGGGTTCGATACTGGGCCCCTTACTTTTCATATTGTACATCAATGATATTCCCTCACATGCACTGTCTAACACAGTTATGTTTGCGGATGATACAACATTTATCAATACAGGGCCTGATTTTGAACATACCAAAACTAATATGAAAAATTATAGGGTCATTCCATGTCAAGTGGTCTGATTTCAGAGAAGTGCCCTGCTCGACCATCACAGATTTCGATGAAATTTTGTATGGATATTCACACATGTCCCCAACGAACATTGGTAAAGTTTTACGTTCATCCATGCAATACTTGTTGAGATTTAGTAATTTGTTTAATCCTATACTGCAGCCTTCTATAGTATGACTCCGAGATTTCGGCAACTTTGAGACGCAGTATCTCTGGCAATATTTTGTTGAGAGAAACAAAACTTTGCCATCTTGTACAACTGTTTGCGCTCTATTAAACAAAATAATAAACAAATCTTCATGAGCGATTTCCGTGAAGAAAATTAGGAGTAAACTTGGCAAAAAAAATTGCGGCTCGAAAAAATTTTAAAGTTTGGCTTTTTATATCTCTGGAAGTAAAGGTACGATAAACGTGAACATTTGCACATAATATCTTATCAATACAAGGTATTCGAATATAAAATTTCATTCTCCTAATATTTTTCATTAGTTCAGCAATGTAAAGTTGATGATTTTTGTGAAAATGCCGAAAATAGGGTATGTTTAGCCCACTTTTACAAAAATATTCCTTCTGGAAACTTTTTAAAATTATTTTCATTAGATAGAGCATGTTTCAAACTCCCTAAAAAAGTAGAGTTGGTTTTTCATCGCTGGCATATAAGGCCTTAGAAATAGGAACAAAGTTGAGGACGTTTCTATCACATGCTGCTATCGCAATATCGCATGTATTCCATTATTTTTTATCTTGTTTGTTTTATACAGACATTATAAGTACCTAAATTGCGTTGGTCCATGGTGACATTGTCACTACCAGTTCAGAAACTTGAACCAGTAACCCCATCGCCATAGAGGTCACGCCCGATAGCCGTGCAACACCAGCCACGGGTGGGTTTCTTGGTTGAGGATCTCAAGCCTATAGTTTGGTTTCTTCGTCAAGGTTCCAAAGCCTTGTGTGGGTGTCTATATTTCGAGATTTCGATGGATCTTTACGAATTGAGGTCCCTACATAACGTTTTGACTATTTTTAGCATGATGTCTGTCGGTCTGCCTGTCCGTCCGTCCGTCTATCTATCTATCTGTGTACACGTGCAGAGCAAATTCGGCTACAAGGATTTTTATGAAACTGCATATTTAAGCTTTTTATATCAATGGCACGAGTTGATCATCTTTTGGTAAAAATCGGTTGACTAGAAATGGGAGTTTATTCGTGTCGATTTTAAGATTTTTGCGAATATTTAGCAACAGAAAAATATTTCGAAAAAATGTATTTAACAAAAGTTGCTATAAATGCATTAACTAATAACTTTTATTTGAGACGTTTTTTAAGTATCTATTTTTTCATACTTATATGTAACGTTTCCATGGTCATGATAAATAATATATCTGTTAGAAGATATTAGGCCAAGTTATTTATACTCTGTTGCTAGATTGTATTTTATACAAGTACTTGGTGATGACGGTCGGTCCTGTGGTGGCCACAGCTTTTTTTTTTTAAATGTATAAGATTAAATGTTAATTTGTAAATTTTGTCAATATGATGATTCCATCTGAGGTGTTGATCTATTATTACTCCGAGGTAGGCTGACCAGACGTACTCTTTTTTAAGTAATATCCTCTATATCAGGGGTCGGCAACGCGGTGCCCGCGAAGCAATTTCTAAGTGCCCACCTAACCATGCGAAATTCTATTTCCGAGCCGCTTTTAGTAATAAAAGTACTGTCAAGAAGACTAGAAGTGTTATAGTTTTATAAATAAATATAATTTAATATTCATTAAATTTTATCGGAAAACTAAATTTTAAAACTATTCCCAATATAGACCCAATATGAAAGAAAGCAATAATAAAAATGGTAATAGAAAATTATTGCGATGGAAATGCTACCACCCATCAATTTGCCAAACATTTTGATACATTATTGGAAGAATTTAATACCAGATTTGAAGACTTCTACGAATTGGAGGCATTTTTAACATTTTTAGGGTTTTGTAGGTATGACCAAAAAACTCTTATACCGTCATTTTGTCGTCTATCTGTCTGTCTGTCTGTCTGTCTGTCTGTCTGTCTGTCTGTCTGTTCGGTAAAAATTGTAGCCAAACGGCTACACCTAGAGAGTTGAAATTTGGCATGCTTATACAACTCTTTGACCCGCACATAGGAAAAATACTAAAACATCTAAAAAACATACCCCCCCTAAAAATATAAACAAATATGTGCTCATCGAAAACAAAAATATTTTTTTAAAATTCTGAATAGGGTATCAAATGAAAGCCCTTAGTACATGGATTAACGATCAAATTTTTATTTTTGCAAAATAAATTATTTTGATGCGATTTTTGACAAAATTGTGCAAAAAAAAAATTGTCCCACACCCTGTAGCCCAGATGGTTTGAACTAAAAATCTAAAAAAAATCTAAGTAATGTATATTGGTGTAAACCGAAATAGTACAACAGGAATTTTTGATCAGATTATGTTTTCGGAAAATAACGCATTTTTTGTGGTTTTTGGTTCACAAAGTACAAAAGTTATACCAATGTAAGACACTCACATGCAAAGCGTGCGATAGCTTAATGGGTTAGAGCACTGCTAAAATGAGCTGGAAAACGAGCTCGAGTACGGAGTGAATTTTATTTTTTCTGTTTTTTTTTGCATTTTTATTATGTTGAAATTATTTTGTCAAAATTCTAGTTATATTTTGACAAATGTTGTATTTAATTTTTAAGAGCGTAAATTTAATAACCAGTCTTATTATATGATTAACAGACGATAAATTATTTTAAAAATATCGTTCATTTTGCCCTGATTACTACAAAGTAAAATTTGTCCTACACACTCAGCATACCGCCTGCACTTATTATATACCTGCGAAACCCTGAAATGTGTGAATATTCACACTTCACATAAATTTTTTTATTAGTCCTTTTTCTGAAAGAGAGGATGATGTGACTAATAAAATCGCAATATATTTCGGTATTTCCAATAAGGAGGAAGTAAATATAACAAATGACATTGAATTAAAATCACATCGTAACGAAGAAAAATTCTGGAACTTGGTGAATGGGAATAGCTACCCATTGTTGAGAAAATGTGCTCTAAAATTGATGTATGTTTTCTAATATGAAATACTTAAAATCAAAATATCGAACAGGCCTCACTGACGCTCATTTGGACCAATGCCTGAGAACTGGAAATTCTACTTATGTCCCACATTACAACGAATTGGCCGCCAATTTTCATTGTCAAATATCGCATTAATTATCACTTTGATAATATGTATTTTTTTTTTATGAAAATTAAAATTTTAATTTGCATTAATATTTTTGTTTAAATTTTACCCCCCTCCCTCTTTGTCCCACGGTGCCCGCCGAACTCCCGCATTTCTGAAATATGTCTACTTAGTAAAAAAGGTTGCCGCCTCATGCTCTATATAATTACTTTTTATTAAAAAAAAAAAAAACTGAATCTACACTTTTTTGCTCGAAGGAGGATCTTTTTTGCTCGCTCGTCACTTGTATTTTTGTCGAAGGAGGAGTGAGGACCTTGTTTTTTTGCTTATCACTTATATTTTTGGAGTGAGGACCTTTTTTTTGATCATCACTATCACTTGTATTTATACAGTGATGACCTTTTTTTTTAGCATACTCTTTATCTTTAAAAAATCTGGTCAGCCTACTCCGAGGTTTCTTATTTTGTCTGTCCTAGTTAAGGCTGCACTACAGTTACAGTTATTTGCATAATTACACTTGTGTAGTTGATTACAACTATTACAGGAAAATGTCTTAAAATGTGATTTATTAATATTACGGTATAATTTATTGAAATCTAGCCATTGTGTAATTATTTTCAAAATAAAAATATGAAGCTACAATGACGTATGCATTTCCATTAATAAATCAATTTCATAGTTATTAATTTAATTGTAATGTGCACGGATTGATATTTATCCTCACGTGTCACTTAACACTTTGATAAAAAATATTGTTTGATGAGAAGTTAAAATATTATTTATTAACAGCATAATTTATATTGCAAAAGGTACATTTCTTTAAAAATTATATAACTTGATACGCAATAACTTGATATTATCAATACTTGATATTATTGATAATATAATAGCTTGATATATAGACATTAAAACAGGAGTAGACCGCATTTCGTCTTCACAGAATGGCGGACAACAACGTAAGTTACTAGGATAAGATTCCACACAAAAGTATAACAGAGATACAAAGTTTTTTATTTAATTTATAGTTAAATTTTGACCGAAATACGGGCAGTATTCTGGAGTTACATATCGCTTCAAGCGTTTTTCTAGTTTTTAAATTTTGTAGCCACATTTTACATCACTATTAATCGAATTAGTTTCCATTTCTTTTTTATACATTATATAATTGTTTGTGTTGGGGACACATCCGCTAAGAAGAATACGTTAGTGTTAAAAAAGGTGAATATAAAAACACTCGGTTTATTGTTTAAAAAATTATTTAATGTGTTCATACGTATTTCGACTTAGAAAGTCATCTTCAGAATAAATAAATCACATACATATCTGAAATATATGCCAACAGGTAGGTACAACAAACAAGATAATAAAGGAAAAACCTAAAGGATTAAAAAGGTGTTAGAAGCGGAGAACTAATGAGTTCTAGTTGTTCGTTCATTAAATTTTTGTTCTTAGAAACAGCCTTTTAAATCTCAAACGCGTCTAACATGTCCAGTTTTAATCTCTTAGGTTGTACATGTCATATTTTTACATTGTCAAAATCAAACGTATGCTTATTGTTAATCATGTGTTCTGCAACATTAGAATGGGTTTTGTTGAGACGCAATGCGCTCATGTGCTCTTTAATTCTAATATTAAAGTTTCTCTCTGTTTTTCATATATAAATAAAATCACATTCGTTGCAGCTGATTTCGTATACGCCACTACTTAACATAAAGTTTCTATTGTTGATTTTATTGTTTACAAACATTTTTAAACTCTAGTGCATAGGTTCTCAAACTTTTTTTTTTGAGTACCCTTTATATCAATTCAAGAACAGGCGCGTACCCCCAAAAAGGTAAAAAAAAAAATCGGAACAATTTGAAAATTGTTAAACAAAGCAGACTTGACTGAAAAAAACATACATGAAAATACACTTACCAACTTTAGAGGGAAGGATGAAGCTGCATGCTTGAAATAAGTGATTCAATATCGGGCTCTCAATTACTCAATTTTAACCGCATATTAGGATCGATATTTAATTTATTTCGATATTTGTTTTTTAAAACCACCATGGAGGAAAACCCACATTCACAGAGATAAATTGTTGAAAAAGGTATTAAAAACAATAATGCTTGTTTGGCTAATTCTGGATATTCACTTTTAGCCATGAGCCAGAACTCTTCAAGTTTCAATTCATTAAACTTCATTTTTAAATCTCCATCGCACGATATTTCAATCAATGACTCTTTATTATTATTATTGAGATTTGATGGATACTTTTCAATAGTGAATGATCTCGCGTACCCCCAATAGATGCTTCGCGTACCCCCAGGGGTACGCGTACCCCAGTTTGAGAACCTATGCTCTAGTGTATGTCGCTAATTTAGCCGCTAACCCAAATATTCCAACGTAGAATCAATTCTTAACCTTCAACAACAATCAATTATCTATTCAAAATTACCTACCCTTTCACGAAAAAATATGCCAATACCTCACCGAAACTAACACCAAACTCCCCAAGTCGATTCTAACATCCAGCCATAATAAAATACCCCCGTGGATCTTGAAAAAACCAATCTTCAATCTGACCTTAACACAGTACCAAAAACAGAACAGCCATCCCAGTATATACCTGCAATCCTACAATGAAATCCTAACCAAATATAAACAGTTCACTGCCATTTACACTGATGGTTCCAAAATAAACAGTAAAACCGGTGCTGCGATAATAATCGGAGACGAAACACACATGTACCAGTTACCAGAAGAAACCAGTGTCTTTACAGCGGAATCATATAGCCTACTTCAAGCTTCTGAATACATCCTGGACTCCGAAAATAGCTTGAAAAACTTTCTAATATTTAGTGACTCCTTGAGTGCCATTATTGCTATCCAAGAAATCTACTCAGACAACACAACTGTTCAGAAAATCCAAGACAACATCCACGAGGCCCTTTAATGGAAAAAACATAACTATAATCTGGATCCCTTCTCACATTGGTATAATAGGAAACGAGAGAGCATATGTTGCGGCAAAAGAAGCATCAAATCTCCCGACTACAAATACACCAGTCCCAGTTGCCGACTTCAAAAGTCTCATAAAAGCCAACGTAAGAGATAAATGGAAGGAATATTGGAACTCAATCACCAACAACCACCTACGAACCATAAAAATGGACACCAAACCATGGGCACCCAGTGCAAACAGGCATGACCAAGTTGTGCTCACGAGGTTGAGGATTGGCCATATAAATACCACCCACAAACATATATTTGCACATTCTGATCCCCCCATTTGTGACACATGCAACTCACGTATCACTGTAAGTCACATTCTAATCGAGTACTGCAAATATACAACAGAGCGTTGCAACAACAAGATCCCCGAAACCCTCGAACGAGCCCTTGCCCACAATAAAGACCTTGAAACAAAAGTGATAAAGTTCCTAAAAGACATAAATATATACCACCTAATATAGACCTAACTAGTTATTAAATATCTTTAATCATGTATTTATTATTATATACTTAGTTTATTACATTATGGGCCGAGAGTTCCAGTTGCTAATAAACTGTCCAATAAGTTTATTAGCAACATAATTTTTTTTCCGAGAGTTCCACCCCTAAATAGTTATTAGGTTTGCTAATAAACAGGCTTATTTGTCTAATAACTTATAGGCAACATGAAGTGCTTAATAAAGTGACATATAACCAAAAACAAGTTCGCAAAATGTGTTAATATTTCAATTTTAATTAAAAACCGTATAATTTTAAAAGAATATACGAATGTGTAGTTTTTAAACATTTATATAATGGTGATTTTAGTGTTTTATATACATTTAAGTTGTATTTTGGCGAAATCGACGATCTGTTTGGATGAATTTATAAATTATGGACAACCGTTTTTAGAATATTTTGGTCATTTATTGTAAATTTGATATATAAAGAACAATATATAAATATATATTTTTAAATAAACATTGTCTTTTATTTTTACATATGTATTTATTTCAATTACGATTACAACACACTACAAACAATACTTTAAGCATTACTATTTATATAAAAATGATAGACAATAAGAAGACAGACGCAATTATTGGCAGAATAATAAAGATGTGTGGCTGAAAATTGCTAATAAGTTTAATTCATATTGTTTAAGGAATGTAAAATAAAGCAAAATATGGCTGTCTTCTTATTTTCAGTCACTTTTGTATTATAAAATGCTATTTTTATTAACTTCTCTTCTATCTATATTGTTCTCTTGGGTCCGGTGTCGTATATATACACACGAATTTTCAAATTTTTCAAACGGTGTCTGAAAGTAGGTCATTCAAGTAGTATTTTTCAGAAAAAAAAATTGCGGGTTATCGCGATTTTCTTGAGTTACAAAGGTAAAAGTTTTGTAAAATGCATTGTTGTAATAACATTATTTGTCAAAAGATGGCAGCATAGAACGTGCTACACTGTTCCGTAGAATGTTTTTGTTATTAAACATACCCCTAACCTAAGATAGTGTTTTGTCATTAAACTAGAAGATATGTTGCTCGCTCCGCTTGGTTCTACTAGCCTAATACGCTCCTAACCTAACCTAAAATAATGTTTTGTCATTAAACTAAAAAGTAGATCGCTCGCTCCAGGAGCATTCTACTTACCTACCCTAACCTAAAATAGTGTTTTTGTCATTAATCTAGAAAGTAGGTAGCTCGCTTCGCTCGGCTTCTTCTAACCAAACCCTTACTAACCTAACCTAACCTAAGATAGTGTTTTGTCATTAAACTAGAAGATGGGTAGCTCGCTTCGCTCGGCTTCTTCTAACCAAACCCTTACTAACCTAACCTAACCTAAGATAGTGTTTTGTCATTAAACTAGAAGATGGGTAGCTCGCTTCGCTCGGCTTTTTCTAACCAAACCCTTACTAACCTAACCTAACCTAAGATAGTGTTTTGTCATTAAACTAGAAGATGGGTAGCTCGCTTCGCTCGGCTTCTTCTAACCAAACCCTTACTAACCTAATCTAACCTATGATAGTGTTTTGTCATTAAATTAGAAGATGTGTAGCTCGCTTCGCTCGGCTTCTTCTAACCAAACCCTTACTAATCTTACCTAACCTAAGAAAGTGTTTTGTCACTAAACTAGAAGATGGGTAGCTCGCTTCGCTCGGCTCTTCTAACCAAACCCTTACTAGCCTAACCTAGCCTAAGATAGTGTTTTGTCATTAAACTAGAAGATGGGTAGCTCGCTTCGCTCGGCTTCTTCTAACCAAACCCTTACTAACCTAACCTAACCTAAGATAGTGTTTTGTCATTAAACTAGAGGATGGGTAGCTCGCTTCGCTCGGCTTCTTCTAACCAAACCCTTACTAACCTAACCTAACCTAAGATAGTGTTTTGTCACTAAACTAGAAGATGGGTAGCTCGCTTCGCTCGGCTTTTTCTAACCAAACCCTTACTAACCTAACCTAACCTAAGATAGTGTTTTGTCATTAAACTAGAAGATGTGTAGCTCGTTTCGCTCGGCTTCTTCTAACCAAACCCTTACTAACCTAACCTAACCTAAGATAGTGTTTTGTCATTAAACTAGAGGATGGGTAGCTCGCTTCGCTCGGTTTCTTCTAACCAAACCCTTACTAACCTAACCTAACCTAAGATAGTGTTTTGTCACTAAACTAGAAGATGGGTAGCTCGCTTCGCTCGGCTTCTTCTAACCAAACCCTTACCAACCTAACCTAACCTAAGATAGTGTTTTGTCATTAAACTAGAAGATGGGTAGCTCGCTTCGCTCGGCTTTTTCTAACCAAACCCTTACTAACCTAACCTAACCTAAGATAGTGTTTTGTCATTAAACTAGAAGATGTGTAGCTCGTTTCGCTCGGCTTCTTCTAACCAAACCCTTACTAACCTAACCTAACCTAACCTAAGATAGTGTTTTGTCATTAAACTAGAGGATGGGTAACTCGCTTCGCTCGGCTTCTTCTAACCAAACCCTTACTAACCTAACCTAACCTAAGATAGTGTTTTGTCACTAAACTAGAAGATGGGTAGCTCGCTTCGCTCGGATTCTTCTAACCAAACCCTTACCAACCTAACCTAACCTAAGATAGTGTTTTGTCATTAAACTAGAAGATGGGTAGCTCGCTTCGCTCGGCTTTTTCTAACCAAACCCTTACTAACCTAACCTAACCTAAGATAGTGTTTTGTCATTAAACTAGAAGATGGGTAGCTCGCTTCGCTCGGCTTCTTCTAACCAAACCCTTACTAACCTAACCTAACCTATGATAGTGTTTTGTCATTAAATTATAAGATGTGTAGCTCGCTTCGCTCGGCTTCTTCTAACCAAACCCTTACTAATCTTACCTAACCTAAGAAAGTGTTTTGTCACTAAACTAGAAGATGGGTAGCTCGCTTCGCTCGGCTTTTCTAACCAAACCAAGTAACAAGTGTTTTATAAATATATATATATATATATATATATATGTGTGAAGCAGCGGGTATAACTAATAGGTAACATATTTAGTTATAATATATTCTGGTATTTCTTTTCGACCTTGAAATATATTAAATAATGTAGTCGCTTATTGGGATATTAGGTCAATAAAAAAAAATTTACTTATTCATATATTTGAATAGACCGGTTTCGACAATTTATTGTCTTCTTCAGTATCTCTGAGGAAAATCAGTGTCAATTTTCCTCAGAGATTTAGCAGTGTAATTCGTTCACAGCTGGCATGTAGTTTATAAAGTACCCAATGATAGCGCTGCGATAGATATCGAATTTAAGTTCATTTTACGAATATCTAACCTAAAATTGCAAGTTATAAAAGTGAAAAATAATTAAAACTGTGTAAAAAATTAACAATTTCCGTACCTAATATAATTTATTTAAGCTATTACTAACCAAACCTAACCTAAGATAGTGTTTAGTCATTAAACTAACAGGTAGGTAGATAGCTCGCTTCACATCCGTTGCATTCAGCAACCTAGCTAAACCTAGCGCTGTGGTAAGCGTTGATATATGGAGAAATCTAACCTAAAATTGCAAGTTAAAAAGTGAAAAATAATTAAAACTGTGAAGAAAACTAACGATTTCCGTACCTAATATAATTTATTATTATCTAAGAAAGATGTCCCTACAAAAAAATCATGAAAATAATGTAAATTGAGTGTGTATATATACGGCACCAGAGCCGTTCTCTTTTTCTGTGATAAAATTTGTTGAACGCCGTTTAATTGTCATTTTAACAATAACACAAAAAATATACGTAATGTCATTGAATGTCAATGACTTTCGGTTGTCAAGTCAAACTATTTATTGTCAAAATATTTAATGTCAAAATATTCAGTGTCAAAATTTCATCTCACTTTAGCTCTACAAATTTACGTATAGCTCTATCCCTCTTGCACCGTGTTACTATCTTCATAAGAAATACCAATGCAAAAACAAAAAATTATGTTGCTAATATACTATTAGAAGGATTTTGTAAGTTGGAAATCAGCAATAAATTTATTAACTTCATAAATATATTATGTGTCTAATAACTATTAGGGAGTTTATTAGGAACTGGAACTCTCGGCCCTCAGCTTAATTTCTGCCGATTTAGTTTGTGTTTCGATGAAAGTTTCAGATTTCTGAAAAACCAACGGTATAGTTGTTTTTGGAATTTCCTTTAATTTAAGGATATGTTTTGAGGGCTTTGCATGGTTTTTTATTACAGTTATTTCTGCAGTAAAATCTTTCTAGCAAGCTCGACCATGAGCTTTTGTAGTATCTATAAAGATTAAATAAAGACTTTTGTATTGTAGAAACAAATAATCCCCATTCCTGGCGATATTTTTGAGTCCTATGTTTCCTAACCTTGAAACTTTCACACCTTTTTAATATTTTATATTCGGGTGTTGAAGATCGTTCTCTATCACTCTCCGAAGACGACATAATTTTAACGTTTTATAAACTATAAACCTTTTAAACTTCACACCAAATCTGACCGTAAATTACTAAACATTTAATGTGGGGATTCCCCGATTAGCGTGTAGCGATCTGGGTGCTCGGTAAAGCATGCGTAATGTAATGCACTGCGCAGTATAGGGATTTGCAGTACAGTGACTGTATAAAGACAGTGTGGCCATATGAACTGTAGCCGCCATGTTTATTCCAGATTTGTATTGGGTTATATAGAATAAATGTTAATATATCCTAATATATTATAATATTTCGTATATGATTCAACATTTATTAAGATAAATATTAAAATTGCTTACCGATGAAGGTATTTTTTTGAAATGTTTGCAACATAAAAATGTGAAAAAAATTCTTAAAAAAGGACATGAAAGGAAATATAAGAGATATGTTTTTATTATTTTATAAATTTATTTGAGGACCTATAAAAACTAAAACATTCTTTTTTTATAAAAACGGGAGTTTCAAACATTTTAATTTGAATATTTTAAATTTAAGAAAACAAGTTCAAACAGGACATTAGAATTAGAATAAAAAGATAGGGAAAAAATGATGATAAGGTTCTATAAAAATTAGAGAACCCAACATTTTTCAAATTTTTTGGAAAACGCATGTTTATATAAAAAAAAAAAGGATATTTTCATATTAAAAAAGAATAAGCAGAACATGTTATATACCCTGAGTTCAAAAAGAAATTACATAAGAGTTGGCTATGGAAAAATAAAATAATGTATACCAGTGTTTCTCAACAGGTGGTCCGCAGAAACATTTTAGTGGTCCGCGAAAGTTTTCGTATGTTTTTTTGCAGTTTTTTTGTTTTTTTTTTAGATACATTTTTTATGTAAATAATTTATATTTTGTTTATTTTCTGTAAACTTTCTGTGATTTTCTACAAATAAAATTTATTTAGTAGCACATTAAATATATTTGTTTTCTTGCAAACCAACAATTATTATTAGTGGTCCGCGTTAGAAAATTATATATTTTACTGGTCCGCAGTGCGTTTTTGGTTGAGAAACACTGATGTATACTACAAGCTTTATGTAACAATAAATAACTTATGACAACAAGAGTGATTTAATTAATTCAGACAGTAAATTAATTCTAAAGCTTTCTGTTGGAATTACTTTTATTTTCCATAGCCAACCCTTATGCAATTTCTTTTTGAACTCATGGTATAAATGATATATTAATAAAGAAAACTGATGTATATATTATCAATTATGCATTTATTCAACTAAAATTATGGTTAGGTGAAAAATAAAATGAAATCAGCATGGAATAACATTAAAATTAATGAAAGTAAATACTTCTTATAATTGTGAAGCCATCCATTGATTTACTGGCATAATGTTTTTTTATGTTCATTTAGCCTTTTTTCCCAGCAATTTTAAACCTAAACATAACAAATCGTTTCATTATTTTTAATTTTAATTTGTGACAATTTAAAATATGTGCAAAGTTTACATTATCAACATTACTCATTACTCATCACAAACACAACAATATTCACTATTAAACGTCTAAATATACGTATATTATTTGAAAATATCACTTAAATCTGTTGAAACACAAGCTAAACATGTAAACCATATATAATCTGTAACAAATTTGGTAGAAACATGGCGGACTTCAGCTCGACCAATAGAAAATGAGACCATCGTATGGCCACACTGTCTTTATACAGTCACTGTAATTTGCAGCTAAGCACCCTACCATCTGGTGAGCGTTTCATGAACTTGTGTACATCATATAACATTTCGGTTTGTGTATTGGTTTTGTATGAAGTTTGTTTTTAAAGTTTTATTATAATCATTGAAAAATGTATAATACATATTGTTGTGTGCCTATGTGCAATTCATTGAAAAGAAGAAACCCGGAAATATCGTTTCATTTGTTTCCACTAATATCAGACACCGTATGGTTCGAAACAAAATTGGGAAAGCAAGAGGTTAGGAATCGTCGCGATGTTTAGATAAACAATTTAAAAATTGGAAAAAAAGTGAGCCCTTATATCAAAGTTTGCTCATTACATTTTAATGATAGTGACTACAAAAAATATTTTCAATTTTGTATTTATTATCGCATATCTTGAAAATTCCTGTTATTGTGTGTGGGTTTGTAATGCACAAGTTTGTAGGCATAAGCATAAATCTTTATGAACTCTCTGTTTTTTCAGTGACTCCACACAATATTATATGCCCAGCATTGTAGATTTCTACCCCTTGGTAAACAACACGGGAATTATTATTTCCCTCAATATAGTTAAAATAGTCGACAATGGAAAACCGCCATAACTTAAAACCAGATCACAAAATGTAGTATTTTAGATGTTTACAAGTAATGTCACTTCACAAAATCAGAAAATCCCAAACAATTATTTATTTTTTGTCGTTTTTTGATACACTTTTCGCTATTATTTACTAGTAAATGTCAAGTGGTATCTGATTTAGAATGGTTTCAAAAAAATCCGCGTGGCGCTACGATCTTAAAATTTTTCCCCTATTAGCTGTTATAAAGTCAGGGACGCATTTACATATTTCTACGTTTAAACTAAAACCTCTGAAAATAGATATAGATATAAAACAGATTTTTGTAAAAAACTTCATATTAATGTTATATCGTTGACTGAACATTTATAAAGACTAACAACCTTATGGACGAAATGCGAATTCTCCGGCCGTACCCGTTCTTAGATGGTGCACTTGGGTATCTTTATATAATTCTTTCACCAATGGTCATATTAAAAAAAAAAAAACAAAAAAAAAAATATCGTACATTTAAGCATTATCGTACATGCATTATCGTACATGCATTATCGTAAATCGTATCCACTGTAAAATTGTCGTATAAAATAGATAATTATCGTACATCTGGCAACGCTGCATAAGAATGCAACATCTGTGATAAAAAAAATGTATAAATGTTTTTTCTTTGTACACATATTTTTAATATTTCCTGAATATGTAATAGCTTCGTGCTACTTAATAAATGATTTATTTATTTATTTATTTATTTATTTATTTATTTATTTATTTATTTATTTATTTATTTATTTATTTATTTATTTATTTATTTATTTATTTATTTATTTATTTATTTATTTATTTATTTATTTATTTATTTATTTATTTATTTATTTATTTATTTATTTATTTATTTATTTATTTATTTATTTATTTATTTATTTATTTATTTATTTATTTATTTATTTATTTATTTATTTATTTATTTATTTATTTATTTATTTATTTATTTATTTATTTATTTATTTATTTATTTATTTATTTATTTATTTATTTATTTATTTATTTATTTATTTATTTATTTATTTATTTATTTATTTATTTATTTATTTATTTATTTATTTATTTATTTATTTATTTATTTATTTATTTATTTATTTATTTATTTATTTATTTATTTATTTATTTATTTATTTATTTATTTATTTATTTATTTATTTATTTATTTATTTATTTATTTATTTATTTATTTATTTATTTATTTATTTATTTATTTATTTATTTATAATAAGAAGGCAAAAATATTGTTTATGAAGGGTGTACCTTATTATGCAAAATAGACATATGTATAAAGTTTTAAATTACTTATATATCATATTATATTATATCTTCTATTTGACAGATGATCATCGTCATCATCAGAATATTGATACATCATTAACTGCAGGATAAACTAAATCGTATAAAATATAGATATATCATTATTAAATATTTATTATCTAGAGCAGCGTTTCTCAACCGGGGGGCCGCGGCCCCCTAGGGGACCGTGAAAGCTTCGTTGAGGGGCCGCGAAATCATACAAGATTGAAACATAAAAATATAATAAAAATGCAGTCAATCTTGCAAGTTATAAATTTTATTCATATTTATAAATACGAGTATCTTATATTTATATTCAGAAAAATATACTTTTCATAACATAAATAAAATAAATATTCTATTTATTTTTATACATAATATACTTATCTCGACAACTAATTTAAACTACAGGCTATTAAAACGTTTAAGTTGTCACTAGCAGAGCTGTAGTAACGGCAAGGCATCGGAGCCAGTGCAAGGGGCGCGAGGCCTAAAGAGGGGCGCCATGGGCCTGTTTTTTTCTTTGTTTTTGGTCATCATTTGTAGTGCAAAAGCGAAGACTTTTTTAGGTCATCACTTGTATTTTGGAAGTGAGGACTTTTTTTAGCTTGTATTTTCTTGTCTATTAAACGGGCGCTATTTTAAGTTAATTTAATTTATTTGCCAAGGGTGCCAAAAACATTGCTACGGCTCTGGTCACTAGCTAACTTAATGAGTAAATGGGCTTTTACTAAACAAAATGATCAAAAGCTTCATTCAATCGATAAAAAATACTATATTTGAAAATCTAGTTCTGCTTTAACCAAAGAAACAGACTATAAGTAGACTATATCAAGGTCAAATCAATTGTATGTGTCGGTTGATGGGTTTCTCTGACAGTGGTTAGCATTGGAGATACTTCCAGTATTTTCAAGTTGTACTTTGAAGTAGGTACGATTTGAAAGTGCAATATTTTTTATTATATATTTTTTTAATTGCTCTCCGAGCTACAGATAACTCAAGAGTAAGGATGCGAATGTGTTTAAATTAAAAAGGCAATTTGAACACTTGTGAATAAAAACTTTACTTTCAAGTTGTTATAGGGAATATAATCGTCATTTAAAAATATCAGTTTTTTGTCAACCGTAAAAGATATTTAAAAAATGTTTAAGTAAAAGTTGTTAAAAAGCTCTATCCAGAGATATCTAATATGACATACGTTCCCATTCAAAAATTCGAAACTGTCCTTGATATTCTGTACTTTCGTTTTTTTTTCGGAAAATTTCAAGATTACCATTTAATTTTGTGGATAAATTTTAGTTTAAAATTTTTCCCAACTTGCTTATACGTCGCCTTTTCGAAAAAACTCTGATCTCATTATCTTGATATACCATAATATAGGGGGTAAATATACCGCAGACTATATTTACATAATTTCGGGGGGTCCCAGGCCAGAAAAGGTTGAGAAACACTGATCTAGAGTACAAATTGCAACAACACGATTGCAAATTTCATTATAATTTTTCGATTATCCAATATATCCATTCCATATATAAAAAATCTAACTATAGATAAAAATCTAAGTATCTTATACGTCATTATATTTTCCAGGTTACAACTCGAGATCTCCTGAAACCCATAGTTACTCTTCTTCGCTTGACTGGCTGCGATCTAAAACAGAGGAGTTCCCTAATATCTCAGCTATTCTTCTATTGCTTCATACTAACTAATATTTTTTGGACAGTATTCGTGATTATGAAACTTATTTTTGGACAGGATAACCTGGCTGTTGCCGCCTATACTTATATAAATTATATTATGGCAAGTCAGGTAATCTGAAGTTGACAGTTAATTAGAATTAATTGAAAAATAAAAATCATAACATTTAAAATTTAGTCACTAGTTAGGAGATAAAAGGGTCAGAACATTACGGAAAATCTGTGAAACCCCTGAAATATTAAAATTATATCAATTTTATAGATTAATTATTAGAACACAAGTAACAAAAATAGGTGTTATAATGAGTTCAATAAAACAGGTCACGTGTGGTATCCCTCAGGGAACAATATTAGGCATTTTATTAATAATAATTTATATTGTATATTACTATTACTGATATTACCGCATATTACTGACGCTAAAGCTAAACTGCAATATCTTTTCATATGCAGGTGATACGGCATTATATTATGAAACCCATTCTTGGAATGAAAAAATTAGCAATAGCTGACTTAAAACATATAAAAAACTGGTTAGATAATAACAAACTGTCATTAAATTCCGATAAATCTCATTATTTAACATTTTTGCGCAAACTCAGTAAAGTTCTGAACGGTTCTGAACTTTAGTTGGAACAAACCTTTTACCAGTTATAACGGGAATTATTTAGTAACTTTTGAATTACAGAATACGAATATCTCTAAAGTTACTATCCTAGAACAGGGTTCGGCAACCTTTTGGTGACAAAGAGTCAAATCTATATTGAAAACAAAAACAATAACATGGAGAGCCGCTAAAAATATATGCTATATTTAAGAGAAAAAAAACGTTTTAAAATAATCAAGTATTACAATAAATTAATATTTACTTATATATTTAGTTTGTGATACCTATTGCACTTGCCAGTACAAGATAATATAGCGTTCGATAAGACTTCAATATTTGGTGAATATTCAGTAATCTTTAACTTAAGGCAGCATTCAAGTTTCAGGTCAGTACGATTACTTCTTAACTGACTCTTTATTAATTTCATATATGAAAAGACTTGCTCACAGTAATATGTGGATCCGAAAATTGTCAGTAGTTCAAAAGCATATTTTTTTAAATGATTGAACGATTTTGAAAGACCTTCCAAGCTTCGAAAACAACTTTACCTACATTTTGAAAATTGTGAATTTCGGTCCACTTATGCTGGGAAGATAAAATGCACTTTTCACTTTCTAAACTTTCCAGTTCAGAATTAAATTTTATATTCCATAAATCTTTGGATTTCAAATCCAATAATTGAAGTTCAAATTGTGCCTGATTAATCAATGGGAATGGTGATAAATGTAATTGCTGCATATCTGCTTCATTTAGTTTTGTCAAAAAAACTAGTGTAGCTTTATATTTTCTAAACTCTTTAAATCTTTCTCCAAAAGCTTCTTGCATGTTAACAATATTTGCGCAAAAAAATTGCATTAAGTTGTTATTGTCCTTATGTTTTTGTAAATTAATAAAATGTAAAAATGTTTCTGCACGTAAATCATTCACAAATACAGATAACTTTTTTTCGAAACAAATTACTTCTTCTAAAAGGGAATATGCAGTAACTCGGGGAATTGCCGGGCGTCAAATAATAAGTTATTGAAGTTGGCAATATTATTAACTACAAATTTAATTCTTGACGACCTGATAAATATAAAGGTTATTTGATAGCCACAATTTAATTAAAAAAAAAAAAAACCGAAATGATTGCCTGATACCTATTATTAAATTATCAAGCGAGCAGATTTTGATTTTTTTTTTACGTACGAAAATGCCAATACTATGAAAAAAATGCAACTTCTGGTCCGCTGGGCTGTAAAAAAGACAAAACGCCCGTTCCAACTAGCGAATAAAGTAATGTTCTAAGTAACAATACATTTATTTGTCAAAATTCAAAATCCAATTAGAAACAATAAAATCGAATAAGAATTTCTTTGTCACTATACATTTTAAAATTAATTAGAGCAACTGACACATTCATAGATTACTTATCAAATTTTTGCTAACATAACATAAAACCACATAACAATCTCACAGCAATAGACTACTACGTTATAAAATATTAAAAATAAATACAAAACTAATTACCAGTTGTGCGAAAAACGTTGTACGTACCTCAGACCGAAATAAAGTTTACACCCTTTGACGAATCCTCTACACCAGTGTTTCTCAACCTTTTCTGGCATGGGACCTCCCAAAATAACTTAAATATTGTCTGCGGCCCCCCTATATATATATATAATTATTTTATTTATTGTACCAGTACAACAAATATTTTTAAGAGTAGGTTCTAACTTATAAATTGTTGTTGGTATACTAATATAATTCAATATTCCATTAGTCAATAATCATGATTTATGAAAATGATTTAAAAAATAGTTTTGTTTCTCTAGTTATAACCGATAGTGCATGCATGTGTTTCTATATTGTCCATAGAAGCACATTCTACATAACAATGACTTACATTATAAATTAACAAAAATTTCCAGTCGCTCCAATTTTGGTCTGCATGGAGTCCAAACACTAAAGTCCACACTATAACACACTATTTCAAGTATTTTCTGCACTTTTAGCATTTAAAATAACTAAAAACGTCAGAAAAAAATGAAGACGCCACTTGCAAAAATCACGTATCACTACATATCAAGATGGTTAATCCTGATAAAGCTCATTAAGGAATATAGTCATTAACAATTAATAAATAAGGAACAGAATTGCTTTAAATAATTCTTTATGAGAATAAACACATATATTAATATTTTATAAATAGTATACAGGTGGTTGAAATTGAACTACCGGGCCCAATAGGGGAAGTATTTTAAGATCGCAGCGCTATTTCGGCAAACTTGGAACCTTCAAAATAGACATTCGTTACATATAAACAACGTGAATTTTACTTATGGAAAATGTTTACTGGTGGTTTTTGTAATTTTGCTACAATATTAATACTTGTTTTTATGCAATTATATTTTTATGCAAACATTTTTTATAAAAAAAAGCGCGACACAATGTCTATTTCTGTAGTTCCTTCAATCCCACCAGATGTCATATCGCTTAGCAATTTTTCCCTATACACTATTTTTTATTATTGAAGATGAGGTATAACGTTAAATTTGGAAGTTACTTGGTACTACATGATCTAAAATAGTTTATATTTTGTTACTTTGTATCTTTATATAAATAGTTATACAATTTGATTGAGGATTTATTAAAATTTCAGAGCTATAGCGTTGGAGACACGGCCTATATGGGAAAATGGGAGGACAGTGGTAATAATAGGATATTGACTTTTGGGCTATCAATGATAATTCTCAGATCTCAGAAAGGGATGAAAATTACTATTGGAAGTATAATGGAGTTATCTCTCGAGAATTTTATAAAGGTTAATTTTTATATTTACGGGTTCATTTGGAGGGCTAAGGTGTCCCCCCTTCGGGCATTATGACCTTAAGGCCCGGTCTTTCCACCTTGATTTAAACCACTAGGTAACTATCCGACAGATAATGTTATCTGAAACTTTTTAACTCGAAAAGATGATGTGTGAGCAAGTTGGGAAAAAAATTTGCTGACCAGAGTTTATCCAAATAATTGGATGGTAGTATTTAAATTTTCGGAATAAACGGGAAGTACAGGATATCAAGGACAACTTCAATTTTTTATATAGGAACGTATGACGTTTTGGGTATAATTGGATAAAACTTTTGAAAAAAAACAACCTTTACATAAACATGTTTTTAATATCTGTTACGATTACCTATAATGGCTTGCAAGTATTTTTATTTACAAGTGTTCCATTGTTCCAAGTTGCTTTCCATTTTGAACACTTTCACATCCTTACTCTTTAGCTAACAGTAGCTCGGAGCATAACAAAAAATATTGCAAGTTCAAGTCGTACCTACTTGAAAGTACTTGAAGTACCTCCAACGCGAACCGTTTTAATTAGATTAAATTAGTTGTCAAAATAAGTATAATTTATTTTATTTAAGTTTAAAAGGTATATTTTAATGAATATAAATGTCATATATTTATGAATATATCTTGCAAAATTGAGCGTTTTTCTATTATAATTTCATGCTTCGATTTTATATGACTTCGCGGCCCCCCGACGAAGCTTTCACGGCCCCCCGGTTGAGAAACGCTGCTCTACACGTCGGGCCTCAAGCTTCATCCACGGCTGTAAAGTTTCTCTTTCGGCCTTCTATACGTAAATAACTATTAAAATTAAAAATAATAGATAGATAAAAATTCGCTGATAATTCGTTACACGGGGGAAGTTATATTTTGTAGCGAGCCCGATACGTTTCTTTACAAAGTACCAATTATTGTCCACTAGATAGCGAGCTTGTGATATTATATAAAGTCTAATCTCAAACTGAAATGAGCTTATGCTTTAAGGCTGCGTACAACCCCCAGAGGTTACCTATTTCTTATAAAAAACTACCAATCTGAAATAAAACTAGTATCAATCTATACATCAAATTTTGCACCGAATATTTATCTATCTAATAGGATATTTTTAATTGTAGAAACATATATTGTAAAAATATTATCGCTCAATAACTTAATAATTGACATCTGCAACATTGTTCTGTAATTTTTAAAATCTATTTATGGGTTTCAAATAACTTTTATATTTGTATAGTTTTGTGTAGAAATGTTCAAATAATACGCCAACATTTTTTTCGACTTGAGTACTTATAGTTTAGAACCCTCGTCGAAAAATATTATAATTGATGATAATAGAATGCCACTTGATACACGTATTCTTCACAAAAATTAAATCATTTTTACCTATAACACCTATTTTGAGAACCGCGGCAGATTCAAGATGGCGGCAAATATAGACTACCAAGTACAATAACTGTAAGTAGTTTTCATAATAGAACAAAATACCTAAAAACCTTTAGAATGAAGCTTTAGCTACAATTTTCCGCATAGTACATATGTCAGAGTTGCAGTATTTGTATACGTGTGTACACCAAAGTAACAATAAGTTAAAACAAATAATTATGGTTTGTAATTATATATTGCAGAATAAACTTTCTTTGACATTACATTAAAACATTTAATATTCAACTGTCCCTTAACAAATCCATCGCACACTAAGAATATATGGATATTCTAACACTTCCCCCCGATGCATTTGTCCTGTAAATTTACAATTTAATTACAATTTATTACAATTTAATTAACAATGAATTAACACAACGTGAATGATAATTTTTACTCAAGCCTTTCGTTAGAAAATCAGCATCCATTTGTTCTGTAGGCATATATTTTGCTTGAATGAGATTTTCCTTGATGGCTTCTCTGAGAAAATGGCATCGAATGTCTATATGTTTACTTCTTCCATGATAGACTGAATTATGGGCTAAGCTCAATGCTCCATGGTTGTCATTATAAATTGATACTGGTCCATTCATTCTTATTCCGAGTTCAGCAAGTAAATTTCTTAAATAAATTGCTTCCTTAGTTGCGTCACTCATTCCCATATATTCTGCTTCGGTGGAAGAGAGAGCAACTGTTCTCTGTTTCCTTGCCTCCCACGATATGGGACCATTATTTAATGTAAATACATACCCAGTGTATGATCTTCGGTCGACTGGGCAATTACCCCAATCGGCGTCAACGTGACCTTCTAACATTTTTGATTTCGGTCCATACGATATTCCTAAGTCGGTAGAGCCCTTTAAATATCTTAACACTCTTTTTCCAGCTGTCCAATGAGAACGGCCGTAACAGTTATTATATTGACTTAAGTAACTTACCGCGAAGCTGATGTCCGGTCTCGTTGTAGTAGCAAGATATGTCAGTGCTCCTATCAACTCGCGATAAGGAAGTTTCAAGTCTTCTTCTGTTTGACTCTCTTCCGGCAGTAAATTTGGACGTGGTGGGATAGGTGTGCCTACTGGTTTGCAATCAGACATTCCGAAACGTTCAAGAATATCCAAAATGTAACTTTTCTGGCTCAATATTATCTTCCCCTCTTTTCTTAGAAACTGGATGCCTAAACAATGACTTGCTTCTCCGAGATCTTTGATTTCAAAATTCTGATGCAAGTACTTGATAAACTTGGAAATTGCCTGACGCTTCTTACTTATGACCAAAATGTCATCGACATATACAGATAAGAATAAGACATCTTCCCCTTTTCCAATATGATAGACGCAAGGGTCGGATTTAGTTGGAATGGCTCCATATTGTACAAGAACTTTATTTAGTTTAGCGTTCCAACTTCTTCCGGCCTGTTTCAATCCGTACAAGGATTTTTTTAGTCTACATACCTTGTTACCTTTCTGAAGTTCTCGAAGCATCCCTCTACATTTTTCTCTCAAACTGTCGTTACAGCTACTGTCATCAATAATTTTTCGCAATATTTTGGGTAATAACTTCGGGGGTTCCATGTGAATTACTTCTTCCAATTCTCCATTCAAGTAGGCGGTTGTAACGTCTAATTGATGTATTATCATATTTTGTTGAGCTGCAATACTCGCTAACATTCTTATGGAACTTGCACGTGCAACTGGTGCAAACGTTTGTTTAAAATGTACCCCAGGTTGCTGTGTAAAGCCTTGTGCGACTAAACGGGCCTTTCTTCTATCTAGGGTAGCATCAGGTTTGTATTTATTTCTGAGAATTATCCTACTTCCAATTACATGTTGATCCTTGGGACGATCGACCAAAGCCCAAGTATCGTTCTTTATGATAGATTTTATTTCGGAAACAATAGCATCATACCAGTCTTCTGCATCTGGACTGTTTAACGCGGTGACCAATGGAACTTCCGCAAGGAGCGATGATTCTTCTGTGTAGTTCGTTTCCGTTGTGACATCATCGGTTTCATTGGGTGCGTCTTGCGGTTCAGGCGTTGTCGCATACTGATAACGTGGTCTTCCTCTTAATCCCGTTTTTAATTTCCTGGGACGTCCACGACCTCTTTTGCATATAGGTGTGGTGACCGTTTCTGTTTCTACTGGTGTTCTATCTTCTTTTTCTGTTTCTGTATCTTCATGATCGTTATTTTCGATTTTCTCATTTTCTTTTGGTAAATCTTTGAATATTACCTCTATTGTCTTCTGTTTTCTGTCGCCCTCTTCTGGAATAAAATCGGAATATCCTTCGCCAATGAATATTTCATTATTTGTGAATTTTATGTCTCTAAATATTCCAACCTTTCTTCGTTCCGGCAGCCAGACCCTGCTACCTTTTGAATTGGTCGCATAACCAAGTAATATTCCTTCGAGACTTCTTTGCTCAAATTTTCCTTTTCCTGGTTTCTTGTCCAGACAATATACTTTTGTACCAAATTCTTGTAATTGGCTGAGATCAGGCTTCTTTCCCGTCCAAACTTCTATTGGACTTCGCCCGTCTAAACTTTTTGTAGGGCAACGATTTCGAATATTATTCGCAGCGTTAACAGCTTCAGCCCAAAAATACGGCGGAAGATTTGCTTGAATAAGCAAACATCTTGCCATCTCCAGAAGTGTTCTATTTTTTCTTTCCGCTATTCCATTCTGTTCTGGTGAATATGGAACTGTTAAACGCCTATTAATTCCTTTCTTCTTCAGGAAATCTTCGACTCTTCTGTTGGTATATTCCGTGCCGTTGTCTGTCTGTAAGCACTTGACTTTTCTGCCTGTTTGAGTCTCCAACAAAACAATGACTTCTTTGGTTAAATCTGCAACTTCGTCCTTGGTTTTGATAAATCTTACTTCACACCATCTTGAATTGTCATCTATGTACGTTACGAAATAACGTGCCTTTCCCAAGGATTCGACTCGCATGGGGCCGCAAACATCTGAGTGAATAATATTTAATGGTTCTGTTTCCCGTTCTGACTTCTTCGGAAAAGACTTCCGTACCATTTTCCCACGGTAACATACGTCGCAGTCCAACTTGTCAGCTTGTGATGAATCCATGTTCGGGATTTGACCGTCTCGTATCAAGTCGCGCATATCGTTAATGTTTAGATGTCCCAGACGCCGGTGCCATGACATCAGTAGATCGGTTGAAATCTTCGCTGACAAAACGGCATTGCGAACATCTTTGATCGGTTTCGGATATTTTTCGCGCGCGTAATATAAGTCCCCGATACGATCAGCTACAAGCTTAACTTTTCCGTTAACGTCATATACTAACGCTACGTTCTTTTTGAATACTACTTTCGAACCACTATTCGTAATTTTTCCTACCGATAATAAATTTGTACGTATTCCCGGTACATGTAAAGTATCGAATACTGACAGTTTTTTAGTATCACCGTCTATATCAACCGAAATTGAGGCTGTACCTTTACCGACAATGTCCGATGATTGATCATTTGCCATGTTTAATGACCCCTTAACGCTATTCAACACTAAAAAATCTTTGACATCTTTACAAATGTGTGACGTAGCGCCACTGTCAAGACACCATCTTTCACTAAGATGCGTGTTTCCCGCGTGAAGAGCGTCTGCGGCGAAGAACCCTTCTTCCACTTTATTAGCGTTATACTTAGGGTTTTCGCGATTCCTACAATCAATGGCTTTATGACCAATCTGTCGGCAATTGTGGCAACGAAATTTAAATGTACCTTTATTATCACGATTATCCAATTTCGTGTTTTTATTTTTAAACGCGAAACGCATTTTGTTAAATTTCTTTTGGGAATACATTGCACTTTGTGATTCACCGACGGAATCATTTTTACTTCTCCGTGCATCGCTTTCCTCTATAATTTTAACGCGAAGAGCTTCGGGTGCGGGCAATTCATCTCGTGATTCTATTGCACATCTAAAATTTTCATAACAATCCGGTAGACTATACAATAACATAATTGATAACAAATATGCGTTAATGTCGACATTCATCTCCCCGAGCTTATCGACAGCATCAAAAAATTTCGCAATATGATCACGAACATCATCGCTTTCGTGCATACGTAGAAGAATTAACTGTTTCAATAATGTGGCCTTACGAGCGGGACCCTTCGACGCGTAATAGTCTTCCAATTTAATCCAAACGTCACGCGAAGTCGCACAATTTTTGATAAGTTTTAATTCCGATACACCGATACACAATATAATGTCTGATTTCGCTTTCAAATCGTTTTTCAGCCAAGATTTCAATGCGCTTTCCGAACTAACATCATTCGTAACAATAGTAGGTTTTGGACAATCACCACTTACGTACGTCCACGCGTCATTTTTAATCAGTAATGCCTGCATTTGTATTTTCCAGGTGTCGTAATTATCCTTACTAAGAACATCTATACGCGTATAATTGTGTGAACCCATGTTTCAACTTCTGATCACTTTCCAAACCGTTTCCTATTATTTTTTTATAATTCCTTGATTGTACTTGGTGCTTCACCTGGGCCCGTAACCTGTCAGAGTTGCAGTATTTGTATACGTGTGTACACCAAAGTAACAATAAGTTAAAACAAATAATTATGGTTTGTAATTATATATTACAGAATAAACTTTCTTTGACATTACATTAAAACATTTAATATTCAACTGTCACTTAACAAATCCATCGCACACTAAGAATATATGGATATTCTAACAACATATATGCGTCGATTGGTTTACAAGGTGGCGTCTATAATGCAATTTGCTTATTTACAATTACATAACAGTTTTTTCTACAATTTAAAATATCCTATTAGATAGATAAAAAATCGCTGCAAATTTTGATATATAGATTGTTATTAATTTTATTTCCGATTATTAGTTTTGTATAAGAAACTATTGAGAACTATTAGGTTGTGCGCCGCCTTAATGCATTCTTTTAACGTTCCATGTACCGTTCATATCTGTTATAAATTAGTACGTTACGAATAGCCCTCCATCTGTGAATTTTGAAACCAACTATTTAGCTTCGTAAATTATTTTATATGTATTATCGTTCTTATAATTCTGTTGTCTTAGATTTTAACTACCTAATTACCTAAATTGATCACATTTACTGTCCGTCTTTGTAATTTTGAGCAAGATTTGCTAATGATGACATTATGTTAGGTTATGTAAAGGCATTCGATAACTACAGTGTCACTGATAGAATGCGATAGCCAATGTGTTTATATGTCTGTCTCATTAAAACATCTCACTAGATATAAGTTTAGAAAATTATGCACAATCCACAACAAACAGCGTATTAAATTTGGAGGTCTGAACGGTTTCACGTCTTATCATATGACAAACTTCTGGTGACAGTGAACAGTCCATAAGCTAAAGTGCATAAGCTATTGATTTAAGAGTTCTGAATGCGGCTTTAAGCTGAAGGTTCACACACGTTAAGTAAGACGGTTTAAAATTAATGAATTTTATTTATTAAAAGTAATACAGTCAGCGCCCGCTTAACGTACACAATGCGTACACAGATTCCCGTACGTTAATCGAACGTACGTTAAGCGGACGGTATATTTCCGTATAAATGCATGTAAATACGACTAATTGGTGCATACTTTCGGTCCCTATGTTCATACGAACGTACATTTGTTCGTACGAACGTACATTTGTTCGTACGAACGTACATTTTTTCGTACGAACGTACATTTGTTCGCATGAACGTACATTTTTTTTGTATAAATGACCAATATTCATTGATTGTTTTTAAGTTATATTTAAACAAGATATGTGTATGAAGCTTGAAATACAGTGTTACCAACTTCTATCTTTCAATTTTCCCTCTTCACTTACACTTACAGAGAAGAATCAGTAAATACGTCGAACGCAGCTAAATATGTACACGTATTTACGAATGCTTTTCTGTGTGTGAATACAAATAAAAAAATTGGAACTGAATATGGACACTGAAGATATTAACGATTTGTTAGAATCACATGCAGACGAACTTACAATTAATGAGTTATTAGAACTACACGAGCAAATGAGAACTGAAAAAGAAGACCCAAAAACCGAGAACGAAACAACCGAAATACAACTAAAAACAGTAAGTGGAATATTAGACAAAGTGGAAGAACTCATTGACACTATCGAGAATTCGGACCCGGATATTGATAGAAGTTTCAGTGTTGTTAATAATATACGCAATAGCACCGCTTGTTATAAACTTTTATATCAAGACAAAAAGAAAACTGCGGTTCAATTGACAATGGACAAATTTCTAATTAAAAACAACAAATAATAATTTTTTAAGTACTTATTTATTTTTCTAAACATGTTTATTTCATATAATGTATGGTTTATTTTTATTTTTAGGGTTTTGTAGGTATGACCAAAAAACCCTTATACCGTCATTTTGTCGTCTGTCTGTCTGTCTGTCTGTCTGTCTGTTCGGTAAAAATTGTAGCCAAACGGCTAAACCTAGAGAGTTGAAATTTGGCATGCTTATACAACTCTTTGACCCGCACATAGGAAAAATACTAAAACATTTAAAAAACATATCCCCCTAAAAATATAAACAAATATGTGCTCATCGAAAAAAAAAAATATTTTTTTTTTAAATTCTGAGTAGGGTATCAAATTAAAGCCCTTAGTACGTGGATTAACGATCAAAATTTTATTTTTGCAAAATAAATTATTTTGACTCTATTTTTGCCAAAATTGTGCAAAAATTTTTTTGTCCCACACCCTGTAGCCCAGATGGTTTAAACTAAAAATCTGAAAAAAATCTAAGTAATGTACATTGGTGTGAACCGGAATAGTACAACAGGAATTTTTGATCAGATTATGTTTTCGGAAAATAACGCATTTTTTGTGTTTTTTGGTTGACGATGCATATAGCTTATACTCATATAACACGCTGAGTTGTTAAGCGTGTGGTGGTCTAGAGGCTATGTTGCGCGCCAACTACACAGATTTGTTATACACCACGCAGGTTCGTTCCTGGCTTGTGGAGTCAATTTTTTTTTTGTTTTTTTTTTAATTTTTATTTTGTTTAAATTAATTTGTTAAAATTCTAGTTATATTTTAGCAAATTTTGAATTTAATTTTCAAGAGCGTAAATTTAATAACCAATTGGAATTATATTTTCATTCTGTGTCATTTATACGAAACCAGAGGGGCGGAGCGTATGATTTAAGACAACCAATGAAAGCCATAGGCGCAATTTTCACAATCTTAATGAACCTTGTTATATAAAAAAAATACTGCACTTATTTAGAAACCTAAATAATGATATTAGGTATTCGAATTAAAATTAACAAAAAAATATTTTAACATAAAATTTGTTTTTAAAGCTCTGAGATTAACAGACGATAAATTATTTTAAAAAGATCGTTCATTTTGCCGTGGTTACTACAAAGCAAAATTTGTCCTACACACTCAGCATGCCGCCTTCACTTATTATATACCTGCAAAACCCTGCAATGTGTGAAAATTCACACTTCACATCAATTTTTTTAACATGTATTTATATGTTAGTACTACGTGTTTACTGTTCTATTAGGATTTACGAAAATATTAGGAGCATTAAATTAATAAACTTCAATATCTTACAAATGATCATTCATGTAAAAAAAAAGTGTAGGAATCTTTTTTTGTAGAAAATTTTAAAATCTGTAAGTTTTATTCAAACAAATTTTACGTTAAGTTTACTCTTTCAAAATTAAATGCGGTCCCGTCATTTAATAATCGGACATTTTTTGTGAATCCGATTATACATTATACATTGTGTGCTATTTCTTTTCCCTTTTTTTTTAACCATAAAGTTGCCATATCAAATACGAAAACAACGTTTTCGTGTGACGCGATGTACGTTCGCGCGGACAATGTGTACGTTCGTACAAAATCGACATTTTCATGTTACGCGATGTAGGTTCGTACGAACATAGGATCCGTAATTAATCATATACGTATTATCGAACGTCCGTTAAGCGGATGTACGTTAAGCGAGCGCTGACTGTATATTATTTACAAGAATAAGTTTGAAATATAGGTATTAAAATAATTAAAAGTTTAAAACAAATGGAATCGGATAGACCACCAGAATGCCGACACAGTGCCTCTACGAATTCAACAACTTAGATCTTAACGCTAACCGGACCGATTACTGTCTGTTTCCCTCTTCAGAGCAGTGTTGCCAGATGGTGAAAAAGAAAAAATCGTACCAACACTTCAAAATGATCGTATTTTCAAGAAAAAAATCGTACAAACAATCGTATTTTTTAAAAAATAATCGCACAAAAAATTTGCTGTGTAATTAATTTAAAAATGATTAGGTATATATTTTTCTATTGCACAATCATAGTATCAGAAAAAGATAAAAAATATATAATACAGCAAAGTCCTTTTTATAAATTTTTATTGTATTAACAAAATACTTAGATAATAATTATATTATATATACATATATATATATACTTGTAAAATACAAGTGATGAGAAAAAAAGGTCCTCAGGTCTACTTTTTAATCCATATGTATATATTTACCTAAGATCCATAATGCTAATTAAAAAATTTGGTATTTCTATCCTTCTTGGAGCCCCCCTCCTGGGTGCGCCACTGAGTACAGTACTCTTATACCCTTTTCACACTAGAACTTTAAGATCGGATGTTAAAGTGAATGTGTCTTTAAACGCTAATGTGAAAACGTATGACCTCGTCTAAATATAAGCGATGTTGAAGACAGAGATCTGCGTCTTAAACATCGTTCGCATTGCCAACATAATTTCTATTATAAAAAAATACTCTTTGAATTTGTGCTGTCAACATTTTGTATCATCATAAACAAGAATACTGTATTATATCGACGTTATAAGAAGTTTATGGTATACTTATTGTTATAATAAAATTATTTATTTTAATAATGTGTTTAATAAAATATAGAGTTACAATAATTGAGATAAAATGTATCGACTTACATGTTAATACAGGTGTAATATATTCTTTATTGTAGTGTATTTATTGTAGAATGAAATGAAATATCCATATTTGTTTATAATAATTCAAAATGTGCATCTGCGCAGACAGTTCAAAACTGGTAATTTCTTCTAACTTAAGGACAAAATTACTGTAGCTGATGACAGCACCGGAGATTTAAACATCAAGTGTAAAAGCAAACCGATGTTAAACATCGGTGAACTTTAAGTTCACTCGTCTTAAAGTTCTAGTGTGAAAAGGGTATAAATAATGAGGAGTGAGCTTTATATTTTTGAATATTCGAATATGCCCGAGCATACCCGATCTTAGCGAGATAAACCATTCTATTTAAGAGCGCGTCGATTTGAAATCTGAGTTCTAAAATATTCAATATATCGCATTATATAATATTAATATTTAACTTACTAGAAATGTATATAAATAAATATGTTTCATCAATAAAAACATCAAAAAAATTGTACATCTGATACCAAGAAGTCGTACATCGTACAAGTTATGTATATCCTAATATTTAACTAATGAATAGATGCTCTTATTCTATGTTTATATAGCGGCAATGGTCTTATTCGAAATTAATATTTATATTATATATTATATTATAATTATATAGCGGAAATGGTCTTATGGTTCTTATTTGAAATAAAGTTTTTTTAAAAAACAAATAAATCTTTGCAATTTATTTAATTTACACATGCATAAATAATCGTACAAATACGATTTAAATCGTACATCTGGCAACACTGCTTCAGAGAGTCTTGTGTTTTTATAAGTCATTTATAGTCTCATTTCTAAGAAAATGGCTTAAGCTTTATTCAAGAAGATGTTAGTGTTCAAAGTTATTAAGCAATAACTCTGAACAAATGTCTTCTTGAACAATGAACCATTTAAAAAATATATTTCTAAATATAGGTGCTGTAACGTAAGATTTTTAATTTTTATTTTATTATCTGAATTCTTAAAAAATGTTATTATACCCCTTGTAAAATCATGAAAAAAAAACGATGGCAACCCCTTTCAAAGATATTCTCGCGACGGGTGATTTGTGAAAGTTTGGACATTGTTGTTCTGGCGGTCTAAACGGTTCGTTACAATTTTATACGATGTTATTTGACTTTTTTAGATCACATACAAAAGTTATGCTCTCCATGCTCACGCAAATGAACTCTCTGCTCTTATGGACGTGTTCTTGGACAAATTCTGGGATTCCCACTCCATCAAAGAACTAGAAGACAAATATAATAAATGGTTTAAAATCATTCTATGGACAATCAAAATCTTCCGTGGATTTGTCTTTGTTTGCTTCATCGTGTGGTTTGCTTCTTCACTTTTTCTCCCCGTCCGTACATTCACTTTAGAGGTGTGGTTCTTTGGTTTAGAACCAGAATTGCACAAATCACCGACTTTTGAAATTGTGTACGCTGTACAATTCTTTACTACTTTACCAGCCAGTTTTTGTTTGACAAGTATTGATATGGTATTTATTGTTATGGTAAGCTGTGCTAATATGCAGTTTGATATGTTGAGACATAAGTTTACGATGATTGTGGATGGGGAGAAAATGGAGGAAGAACCTGATGAAGAAAGAGAGAATGAAGCGTATGAAAAACTACAAGCTGCGGTTCTACACCATAATTTGTGTTTAACGTAAGTTATTGTTGCTAAAAATAAGTTATTTTACTTATTTATTTGAATTTTTGTAGTTTTCTAAGTGACCTACAGAACTATTTCAATGGTCCTCTGTTGAAACAATATCTAGATGCAGTTACTTCCATGGGAATATTAATCTATTTGGGACAACAAGATTTTCAGTAAGTTTTTTATTTTGAGTTTTAAATCTAATTACGAGGTCTGTTAGGCGAATTTTGTGTTTTTTCAAAAATTATTTATTTATTCATGAATATCTATTTGGTCCCCTTCAAAGTAATCATAACTTGCAGGTAATATTTCTTATTGACCGTTCTACCCTGTGGCAAGAACTCATGATGCACCACGCCCCTGCAATCGAAAAAAACTGTAAGCAAAACCTTCACATTCGACCGAACTTGGCGCGCTTTCTTCGATCTTGGCTCATGCGGCAGCTTCCATTGGGACGATTGAGCTTTGGTTTCCACGTCATAACCATAAACCCATGATTCGTTACCAGTTATGACCCTCTGGAGCAAATTTGGGTGATCGCGGACAGAGTCCAACAGCTCCTTAGCAATGTTAATGCGATGCTATTTTTGGTCTAAATTGAGCAATTTTGGTACGAATTTCGCGGCGACCCGTCTCATGCCCAAATCATTGGTAAAAATCGAATGGCACTAGCCAATCGATATGTTTAGGTCCTCAGCAACTTCTCTAACGGTGATTCGACGATTGGCCAATACTATTTTCTTCACTTCATCAATGTTTTCGTCTGTTGTTGACGTGCTCGGGCGTCCGGCACGCTCTTCGTCGTTCACATCTTCTCGGCCCTCTGAGAACATTTTGTACCACCGATAAACGTTGCTTCGGTCCAAGGTAGTTTCACCATATGCCACAGTCAACATTCGGAATGCGTCCGCGCACTTAATTTTGTTTTTCACACAAAATTTGATACAGATTCTTTGATCCATTTTTTGGTATAGGCAAATATCGAAGACGAGCCAAAACACGTGCAAGCAAAACAACTGTCAAAAATTAACTGAACATTCAAAATGGCCGAACTTGTCGGCATAAGTGAGAGACATGAGTACCAACATAACGCCAAAAAAAATCGAAAATCGAATATACGTAACCCGCGGAAATTCAAAATTCGCAATACTTTTTGAACAGACCTCATATATGTCAGGCTATTTTGTAATAATTATCATCTCATTTATAACTAATAGAACGTGAGTGGCTAAAGTAAACAATGAACTATCACAAATAACAAGTATTAGGCCCGATCTAACCAAGAAGCCTGAAGATCCATAAATATTTTAAGATGCATAAATTACAAGCCATGGGGCTCTGACTCAGAAATGGCTCTATTATTCTATAGAGCCAAAATAGGGGCAATAGTTGATTATCCAAGCATAATCTATGGATCATCCGCTAACAAAATACTGCACAAACTCGAAATAGTGCAAAATAAAGCCTTAAGAACCAGTATCTCGGCACTAAAGTCAACACCTACTCCCTGTTTAAAGGTAGAATGCTCAGAACCACCATTTCACTTTCGGTGACAAATGTTGTCAAATAAATATACAGTGTCCAGAATAAACATAGGAAAGCATCCACTACATACAAAACTTGCCGTATTAACAACCAAATGTGTTACTAATAAATACTGCACTAACAAAAACCTACCCCTTCTCGTCAGCAGTTACGTCTACTATACCAAAAATAACACACAATTAGATAGGTTTGAAATAGGTAGTTGCTACCAATTTTCCTTACTGTACTCAATTAATAATAATCAAATCAATCTCAATATTAATATTACTAGATCATCATGTACGCCAAAAAACAAGAATGCTCCTGATAATAATGAAAAATTTATGACTTAACTACGTGAAAAATATCCACAAGCACAAACACTTTTTACAGACGGTTCAAGAACTTCTACAAGTACAAGAATAGCTCTATACGGTGCTGCACAAGATCACCACGAAATGTAGCCAAATGTTGGAAAAGTGTCAAATGTGCCAATTATAATAATATGAAAAAATCGTATGATTTACAAAAATCGACCCTTATAAAACTCAAAATAACACTCGACAAAAACAAATGGCCATTTGTAGAATACTGCGTCTTCAAATCAGCGCGGCAAATTTAGAGCTGGCAACGTCGACAAGCAAGAAAAGGATAGCGTCATTGTGTAAACCCATTAGAGAGTATGAAAAAGAACTACTCCATATGCCTTGTACGGCAAACTCACCTTTGAACGCACTATAGTTTAGTCTTATTTACGTATATTCTAGAGCTCCAAATTCTGTTAAGCATTCCAAACGTATTTCTGGCTTTTTGAATTCGCTCTAGGACATCTCTATCAGTGCCTACCTTTTCATCCAGGTAGCTTCCTAGATTCAAAAACTCGCAAACACGATCGATTGGGCTGTCCTCTAAATAGACGGGCTCCACGCTTGGCGACATAATTCTTAGTTCTTTGGTTATTGATCTTAAAGCCCACTTTTTTAGCTTCAAGTTCCAAGCAACGTAGTTTTAATCTCATAACTATTGACTTGTGACTAAACAGGCAGATGTCGTCAGCGTAATCTAGATCAGTGTTTCTCAACAGGTGGTCCGCGGACCACTAGTGGTCATTAGCAAAATTTTAGTGGTCCGCGAAAGGGTTATAAAATATTTTTTGTTCATTTTTTTATGAACTTTTGTTCATTTTCTTTGTATTTTGTTCATTTTTCAGTGATTTTTAGGGTTTTGTAGGTATGACCAAAAAACCCTTATACCGTCATTTTGTCGTCTGTCTGTCTGTCTGTCTGTCTGTCTGTCTGTCTGTCTGTCTGTCTGTCTGTTCGGTAAAAATTGTAGCCAAACGGGTAAACCTAGAGAGTTGAAATTTGGCATGCTTATACAACTCTTTGACCCGCACATAGGAAAAATACTAAAACATCTAAAAAACATATCCCCCTAAAAATATAAACAAATATGTGCTCATCGAAAAAAAAAATATTTTTTTTTAATTCTGAGTAGGGTATCAAATGAAAGCCCTTGGTACGTGGATTAACGATCAAATTTTTATTTTTGCAAAATAAATTATTTTGAAGCGATTTTTGCCAATATTGTGCGAAAAAAATTTTGTCCCACACCCTGTAGCCCAGATGGTTTAAACTAAAAATCTGAAAAAATTCTAAGTAATGTACATTGGTGTGAACCGGAATAGTTCAACAGGAATTTTTGATCAGATTATGTTTTTGGAAAAAAAAAGCATTTTTTGTGTTTTTTTGCTAATAATGTTGACAACTTATAGTTATATAATACGCTAAACAGTAACGTGTTTCTTGGTGCTGTGGCTAAGGTACTAGCGTTCTGCCCAAGAATTCATATTCGGACTCATGTTCGAGTCCTACGTGAGGAGACAATATTATTTTTTATTTTTATTTTTGCATTTTTATATTGATTAAATTATTTTTTCAAAATTTTAATTATATTTTGGCAATTGTTGCATTTAATTTTTAATAGCGTAAATTTAATAACCAGTGGAAATTGTTGAAATTATAATTTAATTATATATTTGAATGTACACGAAATCAAAGGGGAGGAGCTATGACTAAAAACAACCAATGGAAGCCATAGGCGCAATTTTCAAAATCTTAATGAACCTTGATATATAAAAAAAAAATACTGCACATCTTTAAAAACTTAAATAATGGTAATAGGCATTCGAATTAAAATTCATAAAAAAATATTTTGATATAAAATTTGTTTTGGCATCCCAAATAATCATCATTCACTTACTAAATACGTGCAAAACCCTGAAATGTGTGAAAATTCACACATCACATCAATTTTTTATTATTAAGATATATGTAGAGTTTACATATACAGTTTGTTTAATTGTACATTTATTTTTAGGGGTCCGCGGTAAAAAAATTAATAATTTACTGGTCCGCGGTAGTAAATTAAATATTTTACTGGTCCGCGATACGTTTTCAATTGAGAAACACCGATCTAGATCCTCTAATCTTTTAGTCAATCCCCATATGATGCCTCTAGGTTCATTAAAAGTCTTTATCAGTACGGCATACAAAACTAAATTAAAAAGAAGTGGGGAAAGTACGCAGCCCTGCTTGACACCATTTCTAATCGGGATGGCTTCGCATACTCAATCTTTGTGCACCACGGTGCATAACCTAACTTCACTAATTTCATTCACGGCTTCTGCAACCTGTAGTTCCTAAAAACTATGCGGTTCGCCTTAAGCTTACATTCTGCCCATGTATTGATTTAACAGTTAATTTAATAATTTTCTTTTTTCAGTGTTTTTTTTTTTATCGTATTAATAACCAACATACTCCAGACTTTATTATATTCATTTTGTGGGCAGATTATTCAAGATCAGGTAAGTATTATCACTTTAAAATAAGAACAAAGGATAATACAGTGTACATTATCTTGAGCAGATATCTTCTGTTACCGAATATACAGCCTTGGACAAATGTATGGAGCACCCATGCAGTTATAATATAACATCTAAATTTATGTACATTGTAACTTGTATATATTTGACAAAATGTTTTCAAAATATCATTGACACATTCCCAAAGACGTACGTCTAATCAGATAACCAAAAATGTAAACAGAGTTATGATAAAACTTGAAATACAAATAAATATAGGCTCAGATCTGTTATGTTTTGTTTACATAAAAATAAACAACTAGGGCTTGGGTCATTATTACACATGCGTTTGAAGTGAACATTGTCTTTTTCATGTTTTATTAAGTTTCAGTGAATATTTTTAATTATATTATGGCTAAAAAACACGGACTCACTGTGGCAGAAAGGAGTCAAATTGTATTATTCCATTCACAAGGACAGTCGCAGGTGAAAATTTCGAAAAAAAAAAAAATGGAGCGTTCAAGAAAAGCAGTGCAAATTACCATCAAAAGGTTCCAAGAGACTGATACTTATAGAAGCAGACCAAAAACCGGAAAAAACGTACAACCACTTCCAGAGGTGATCGTATTATAAAGAGAAGTGCTCTTCGTAAACGCTCAATATCTTCAAAAGAGCTGGCTGGTGATCTGTGGAAGCATAGAGAAATTAAAGTTTTTTCTAGAACAATTAGAAGACGTCTAGTGGAATCTAATTGGCATGGAAGAAGAGCTCGCCGAAAACAACTGTTGACCGCGCTACACAAAAAACTTCGCCTTAAGTGGGCCAAAAGGCATTTAAAATGGACACCTGATGAATGAGCGAAAATCGTTTGAACTGAGTCCAATATAGAAGTAAGCATTGTAATGGTTTAATGTACTAACGAATTTAACAGAAAAATAAATTTCTAAGCAATTATTGCACTAAAAATATAAAATTTAATTTACTATAAATTTACGAAATTAAGATTTGTTTTTTTCTTTTGTGGATCAGCTTTTTGGATAACCTGGAGCCATATTTGTAAGACGAAGACAGCATCATCCCTATGGTCAAATTTGGTGGTGGTACCATCATGATCTGGGGGTGCATGTCTGCAAGTGGCTTAGGCGAAATCTTTTTGTGCGAGGAACACATTATTCTGCTCGTTATATTACCATGCTTAATGAAGTTTTGGAGCCATTAATATTAAAATTATTTGATGAAGACAATCCAGAATATGTTTTTCAACAAAATAATGCCCTCTGTCACAAAACCAAAGCAACATATGAATGGTTTTCCAAAATCAATGTGCCACTTTTTGCATGCCCCCCAGATTTATCACAAATTGAAAATTTATGGTCGATTCTGACAAACATGGTATCTCTTTACAAATGCAAATCAAAAGAAGAATTGAAGAAAATTATTGTGGACGAATGGTTCAATGTACAATCCGATGTACGTAAAAAACTTGTGGACAGTATGCCTAAAAGGGTACGTGCGGTAATTAAAGCACGAGGAGGTACCACAAAATATTAATAATTTTGATTAAAGTTGTCATTAAAAGCTGTATGTATCATTTTATTTGCCATTTTCCTGCTTTAATCCTAAAATTCAATAAAACGTAGAGTGCTCCATACAATTGTCCAAGGCTGTATGTCCACTTAAAAGGGGTGTCCTCTTAAAAACAAAAAGTTTGTATACAACGTCTTGGTGTAATAAATGAAACAAACAATTCATTCAATTCTCTTATCATTTTATCATAATAGATATGAATACAATAAGGACGGAAAACATATTCTTAAAAAAAAAAAAAAAAAACGTTTTAAAATGATGAGTGAAATATTAATACTGTACATAATTTTTAATAGGAAATGCTAATATTGTCACAATTATGATATAATTGTATGCTAATGTCCCAATTCCTTGAGCGGCCTTTAGGCCGTGTAGGTCGCGGTTGCTGACTTACGGATTTGGGAATTAAAGAATGTGTAGAGTGTTACGTGTTTGTCAACATAAGTTTTGAACTACTTTCTAATGTGTTGATAAACATTATTCAATTGTGCCGACTATGGTCTTTAATTGATGCCAACAATTACACAAATGAATAATGTTTCCAAAACAATCGAGGTAGGACTTGACGTCATAGTGTCCTGGTTAACAGTTATAAAATGGTCTTAAGGAATAGAGTCGTTAGTCAGATATTCTTTGAGAGTCAGTGATTCATTGAGTCAGTCATTGAAGTAGTTAGTTATTCATTCCATCATTTTTGTGAGCACGCTACCCTCGGGTAGCGTGCACGTATGGTGGCCACCATACTTGTCACCTCTTTTCTGTAAATATGTATGTATTATTTTTAGTAGATTTTTTAAAGATTTTCGTAACCTTTCTCACTTTTTTAATGAGGTTCCTGTAATTAGCGAGCAAAGATAATCTATTCATTTCAAGTGCATTGCACAAGTTAATCCCGCAAATCTTGCAAATCCCGCACTGTAATTAGTGCGGGAACTCGCATGTGCTGAGATCATGCGGGATCCCGCGGGATTGCGGGATTGCAATCCCTAGTTGTCCTTTTAATTGATACATCAATATCATTCATTGTTACTCTTAATACAACAACAATGAATTATCAACACCACCTACGCTCTAGCAACTGATTCACACATGAGCATAACCTCCAGAGAGCTGACAGCATACTCGATCGCTATTGGTCAATTTGAACATGACGGATTTTGGAAACAAATTTTTGTACACATAGCGGATTTTGCACTCACAACTACATTTTGGAAAGCTATTTTATACTCTACTAAGTGGATTTTGCGTTCAAACTTTTTGCTATCTTATTCTGTCCACTATAAAGCGCAGAATGCACGTGCATAATCCTTTTTTTTAAATAATATTAATAATAATAATAATAATAAATCTCTTTATTGGCAAGGTTCAGTTTACACTGCTCTACCACCTAACCTTAAAGTTATTTTACAGTTGAGTACATACAGTGTTTTATGTTAACAAATAATATCATAGTTTACTAAGTACAATATGCAGTCTAATTGAACACGGATCGATCCATTAAGCTCACATTGGGACCATTTGCTGGCGGAGTCGCTTTTTGAATTGGACAATTTTAAGAGATTTTTCGGAATGGAATTGTATATCGTGACAGCGTTGTACGAAAATAATTTTTTGAATAAAGTTGTTCGGTGTTTGGGAATATGTATCAAGTGAGAGTTCCTAGTATTTTTACTGTTAATTTGAGATCTTTTAATGATTTTTTCGACTAAATAGCTAGGTTCGTTTGTGCTTAAGATTTTGTGAATGAAACTTGCGTAATGCAAGTGTCTTCTTTCAGACATGTTTAACCATCCTAACTTCTACAGGTGTTGGGAAGTAGGTTCCCTTTTCTTTAGCCCTAATATGAAACGTACACAGTAATTTTGCACTTTTTGAATTCGCCTCGAATCGAAATACGACAGGGTACGGACCTTCCCTGTCGTAATCGTGTCACAGTAATTAAAGATCGATAGGACGAGACTGTCACATAGTATTTGTTTGTGTTTTTTGGTTACCACGAAACGGTTCATAAATAGTTTTTTTAGTGCAAGAAAGGCACGCTTCATTAACAAACTTATATATTCTTTGAATTTTAGCTCGGTATCTAGTATAATACCTAAATTTTTACATGGATTCGTTAGTTGCAACTTGGAGTGATTGATATATATATATATATATATATACTATATATATATATATATATATATATATATATATATATATATATATATATATATATATATATATATATATATATATATATATATATATATATATATTGAAATTCGGGACAAAATTTCTTTTCAAGTATTTGTTACCATACAGCATGATGTGTGATTTTGACTCATTAATTGTAAGGCCATGATCGGAAGAATATTTACATAGTGCATTAATTTCATTTTGAAAGAAAGATAATGCTTCATTAAATTTTTCTGGTGAAAAAGAGAGGTATAATTGAGTATCATCCGCGTATTGATGTATTTGACTATGAGTACATATCGAGCTGATATCAAAAGTGTACAAAGAATATAAAATCAATCAAAGTCCTAATATCGCGCCTTGTGGAATTCCTTTAAATATCGCTAAACTGTCTGAAGTTAAATTATTAAGTTATACCTGTTAGCTTCTGAAGGTGAAATAATTTCTAAAAAATAATTATCGAAACCCAAGTATTTTAATTTCGCAATGAGAAGTTTATGGTTAATAGTGTCGAACGCTTTGCTGTAATCTATAGTGGTGAACATGGTCATTTCTTTGTTATCACAGTTTTTAATGATGTCATCTGTAACAAATAAGAGGGTTGATGTTGTGCTGTGATTGGGTCTGAAGCCTGATTGGCTTTTGGGCAATAAAGAGTAATTGTTTACGTATTCCATAATTTGTAAATTGATAATTTTTTCAAGAACTTTTGGCAAAGTAGGCAAATACTAATCGGGCGCAAATCGCCGTATTTTAATGGATTTTTATTTTTTGGTAACGGAATAACAATGGCTTGTTTCCAAACGTTGGGAAAAACACCCTCACTTAAGCAGTAATTAATAATGTGTGTAATTTGAGGTAAAAGAGAAGGAACTATTAATTTTAAGTGTACATTGCGAAATTTGTATTTAGACCCCTCATAGATTTGTTTATATTTTTCGTGTGATATGTTTTTTTTTTAAGTCTCTGTATTTTGTATAGATAGAACTGTGTATGCATACAAAAATTCTCTCTGTTCAGTACCTTGTTCTTGACCGTACTATCTACGCACAAACAGACACTTGAGTGATGGTATACGGTAGGGTTGTATATCGAAGGCAAAACATCGATGTTTAACATCGATGTTAACATCGGCGCCTTACTATCGATGTTGAAAAAACATCGAAGGAAAAACATCGATGTTTCCGATAAATCGATGTTTTATTAATATTTAAAAAAAAACTATTTATTTATATTATATAGGCTTTATTTAATAATGTAAAGATAAAGTACGAAAAAAAGTATCTTATAATACACAAAAAGCATTTATTAGATTTTTAAATAGAAATATCAATCTTTTTTAATAGTAATTAATTTCAAATTAACGTTACCCAATATAATAATCCGAATTTGTTCCTACTATTTTTACATTTCTAAAATGAAATATTGCATTTTATTATAATACTAATATAGTAATCTTAATGTTAATTTTATATTATTTAACATAAAAATAACATACTGTCATACACATTTTTTTTTCACTTTTTTAAGTTGAAATACATATTACATTTTTAACACTAACATAGCAATCCTAATATTACTTTTACACTAACATTACAATATAATAATCCTAATAATAGTTTTATTAATAAATAAATTATAATTATATTTCCCAATACGGTAATTCCAGGGATTGGAGGAATAACAACTGGGAAAGTGTCAACAAGACTCAAAAAGCAACAAGTTTGTTGGCATCGTTGGTCGTTGCATTATTTGCAAAAATTAGAAGTCTCTTCTTATTTTTTTCTTATTCTGCTAACTGCTAAAAAGAATAAGAGCTAACTCTATTAGTATTGTTATATCACAATAGATAGCGCTTATATTTTGTGTACTAATATTAATAAAAATTAAAATTTTAAGATTCGAGCGCTCTAGCAGTAGTTTCTGAATTTCAAAGTTTAAACATCGAAATCGGTAGTAGACATCAATGTTTTATCGATACTATCGCCATCTGACCATCGATGGTAAAAACATCGATGTTTTTAAAACAAACATCGATGTTTTCGATACATCGATGCTTTTTTCCCATCCCTAGTATACGGATCATACAATTTTGTCATATCTGCAAACCCTTTAATAAAAACTAGCATATGCTTCATATGTTGGACATTATTCTCTGACTATTTTTTTTTTCTTTTTTTGTCATATAAATAACTCTTCAATTTAATTATTGTTTAGAGTGGTGCTATTGCTGACGCAGCTTATGAAAGTGGATGGGAGAATATAAGAAGCCTAAAATTGAGGCGTGGTTTAGCCCTTGTGATACAGCGGGCGAACAGAAAATTTATTGTTACAGCAAATGGATTTATAGACATTTCTTTCGGAAATTTGGTTGCGGTAAGTTTTTTAAGACAACTAAAAATAGCACAAATATTTTTTGTTCAATTTTTCAGCCCGACAAAATAAAGCATATTAACGACAGATTATATTTTAAGAGTGACAGAAAAATAATGCATGGCAGATTATTCCAGTAACGATAAAATATTTAAATCCTGACAAAATATGTAGTTGAACGCATTGAATAAAAAGACTAAAAGAAGGAGCTTATATGCTAATTGGACAGATCAGGATAGTATTTCAAAATGGCGGACAAGTGTTTCCGGCTGTACAGTGGCGTAAGGCAATTTATTAAAATAATTGTTATCGTCAAAAATAGATAAATACTCATGTGAAGCGTGAATTTTCACACATTTCAGGGTTTCGCAGGTATGTTATAAATGAAGGCGGCATGCTAAGTGTGTAGGACAGTTTTTGCTTTGTAGTAATCACAGCAAAATGAACGATATTTTAAAAATAATTTATCGTCTGTTAATCTAAGAGCTTTAAAAACAAATTTTATGTTAAAATATTTTTTTGTTAATTTTAATTCGAATACCTGATACCATTATTTAGGTCTTTAAATATGTGCAGTATTTTTTTCATATAGCAAGGTTCATTACGATTTTGAAAACTGCGCCTTTGGCTTCCATTGTTTGTTTTAACTCATATGCTCAGCCCCTCTGGTTTCGTATACATGACACATAGAATGAAAATATAATTCTAACAATTCCAAATGGTTATTAAATTTATGCTCTTAAAAATTAAATGCAACATTTGCGAAAATATAACTAGAGTTTTGACAAAAAAGAAAAAAAAAACAAAAAATAAAATTGTCTCCTCTGCCCGGGAGTGAACCCTAGTTTGCAGCGTAGCAAGCGAGCAAGCTCAACATTAGACCCGGATACGCCTTCTAGCATAGTGTGTGACATAACTAAACCTTTTGTACATCGTCAACCAAAAAACACAAAAAATGCGTTATTTTCCGAAAACATAATCTGATCAAGAATTCCTGGTGTACTATTCCGGTTCACACCAATGTACATTACTCCGAATTTTTTCAGATTATCTGGGCTACAGGGAGTAGGACAAATCTTTTTTTGCACAATTTTGGCAAAAATGGCATCAAAATTATTGATTTTGCAAAAATAAAATTTTGATCGTTAATCTACGTACTAAGAACTTTCATTTGATACCCTACTCAGAATTTAAAAAACATATTTTTTTTTTCGATGAGCACATTTGAGGTCTGTTAAAACGGTATCGCGAATTTTGAATTTCCGCGGGTTACGTATATTCGATTTTCGATTTTTTGTGGCGTTATGTTGGTACTCATGTCTCTCACTTATGCCGACAAGTTCGGCCATTTTGAATGTTCAGTTAATTTTTGACAGTTGCTTTGCTTGCACATGTTTTGACTCCTCTTCGATTTTTGCCTATACCAAAAAATGGATTAAAGAATCTGTATCAAATTTTGTGTGAAAAACAAAATTTAGTGCGTGGATGCATTCCGAATGTTGACTGTGGCATATGGTGAAGCTACCTTGGACCGAAGCAACGTTTATAGGTGGTACAAAATGTTCTCAGAGGGCCGAGAAGATGTGAACGACGAAGACCGTGCCGGACGCCCGAGCACGTCAACAACAGACGAAAACATTGATGAAGTGAAGAAAATAGTATTGGCCAATCGTCGAATCACCGTTAGAGAAGTTGCTGAGGACCTAAACATATCGATTGGCTCGTGCCGTTCGATGATTTGGGCATGAGACGGGTCGCCGCGAAATCGTACCAAAATTGCTCAATTTTGGCCAAAAACAACACATTAATAATGCCGCAGCCACCGTATTCCCGAGATCTGGCCCCCTGTGACTTTTTCTTGTTCCCGAAACTGAAGAGGCCCATGAAAGGATGACAAAAAGGGACAAAAAAGGACCCAAAAAAACTCTTAAAATACCAATCTTAAAATTTTCAAAAGAAGCTAAAGTAATTTATTATTATAAAATTAATGATACACACAAGTAAATACCTACATACAGAACTTATAGCAGAAAATTATGACAGTATGCCATTATCCATAAGTAATGTGTATGCTTAGATTTATTAAAATCTCATTCATTCCATTACATAATATCAATAGAAAATACTTACGAATGAAAAGTTATTCCTTTAGTATTGGTAAGCTAACCATTTTGACAAGATGCCAAATTTCAGGTTAAATGCGTAATTTTATACTAAATTATAAAATAACTAAAAACTATTTAGGGCTGTCTTTTATTTATGATTTATAAATTTAGAATATATCATACTTTAAATTATCAATATAAATGTCAATAATTACTTTTTAATACGAAAACAAGAAAATATTGGCAGCCATTGTGGTAGTTGGAATGACATAATTTCTGTCAGAAAAATTTGTATGTAAAAATTCATATAGCCTCCTGGTCTTTTTATTCAATGAGTTGAAAGACTGAATTTTTTTATTTAGTACTACATTACACACTTAATATAATTTAAACCATAAATTTCGCGACAAATCGGTTGGAACGAACTGCTGTGCATCATAATTTACATTAATTCCTTTCCTTCATAGGAAACATAGGTTTTCAATATCTTTTTCGCAGTAGTTCGATATAACCTAACTTTTTTGACAATTTACGAATTGGAAACAAGGGAAGTTTTTCAACTGTGACGTCATCTCATAGTTATGGTAAATAGACTGTATGCACTTATATTATTTTTTTTTTAATTTTACAGATGATGCAAGCAGCGTTTAGTTTTTTGGCAGTACTTCGTTCTACCAATACAACTGAATAAAAAAAAAAACAATGATATTCTGCACACTACAATGAGTCATAATTAGCATTTGGCCCAACATCACTTTTAGATTGTTCCTGATGTCAACTGATGTCGGTTATTAGCTACTCTAATTCCGTTTTTCTGCAGCTTTCACGATGCACATTCATCTAAAAACAAGCTATCAGCGATGACATTTATTAGTTCTAAACCAGCACGCTATAGAGCAAGGGTTAAAAACTTATGACAAGCGTACCAATGGTTGCACGCGAGTTAATTTGATTCGCACGGAACGGGTTTGAAAAATTGCAGTTATATTGAACATTGAACCATGCCAGAAACTACCAAAAAGAAAGTTCAGACTTTTTAAATGTTGATCTACATTTGTACTTAGTTTTGTCATAAATATTGTTACAAAACATGCTTAAAAATCAAATTTTCTTTTAGAACATAATACATAGATGCATATTAAACAAGAAACACCAAGCACTTTTCTTTGACCGTTACACAGCTCTTGTATCTGCAGCCACTTGACAGTAGAATAAAGAAGGGTTTCTTGAAAAAAATTTCATGAAAAGATTTTTAATATTGAAAAGGCTTTCAATTGTCAGAATGACATGGTGTATGCAGAGTAGCTCTTTTGGCGCCCGGGGCAAACCCGCCAAACTGCGCCCTTTTGTTACAATATTATTATTATTTATTCATCCTAGCTTTACATATATATACATATATATAGGTGGTATTGGTTTAGGTCTTAAACCATCGTCCGCTAGGTACTGCACTTCAGGCTTACCACAAGGTAGCACGTCATACGCGAATACCTGACGGAGAAAATACACACTGCCGCATCCCAGACCCTGGAGATGTGCGGCAGCGGCTAGTGCACTACGCCGTGCGTCTTCAAAGTGCGTAAGGAACCAAGCAAACATGCTTTTTGCACTCTGCAGACCAAAGAGCTGGAAACTGATCTGCAGGCAGGAATGAGTCATAATTAGCATTTAGCCCAACATCACTTTTAGATTGTTCCTGATGTCGGTTATTAGCTACTCTAATTCCGTTTATATATATATATATATATATATTAATAAAAAAGGTATTTTATGAATAAAAAGACATGATTTTATTGATCAACTAATACGTCTCACACATCATATGATATATTTTATACTATTCTATTTACATAAAACAATATGCCTTAGCAACGATATAGCACCCTACGATCGTTAATAAGTGTAAATGTTGCATAATTATAGTTTCGCTAACACGGCCAGACTGACATGCGGAACGTTCTCGGGACGCAACTGTATTCTTCACACCATTAACAACATTGTTGTTATCAGCAACAGCAACCAGTGGTCTGCTCCATACCAACAACAGCATTCTGCATCTTGCATACCAGTAACAGCAACCTGCATACCAGGATCTCCATTCTTGAGCTGGTCCACCATTTATCTTCTACTGAATCTTGAAAGTCTTCACCTAATTCATAATCTGTAAATAGAGCAATTTGGGCGCAGAATTGATCTTTCACAAAATCAACCATGCACCAATATCAATTAATAAAAGTAAATATTTATTTAAAACAGAACTCTCCAGGAATACTATAACTTATGATCTGAAAGCTTAGAGACTATACGTTACATTTCATTTCTCTACCACGAACTTAGTGACTAGATCAACAAGCTCAGATACTCAATAACTATCTATTAGTTTCCTTCATTACAGATTGTCTACAGTACAACAAGCTCAGAGACCGTCTTATTGTTTCTGCACACACAGTGCTTTATCATCAACATCATCAGCCCGTCGCTATAGCTCACCATCTGCCACCATGGTTACAGAGCTATTACCGGACTGATGCCACTGGCAGCGGCATGTCTTGCGGTACTCAACAACCTTTTCTCACAACTCATTAGCAATTACATTTATCAGTTTATTCTGCCAATCCGATCCCAGTGATCTGTCATTTATCTTTTCCAATAAACGCTCAAATTCAAAACTAAAATCTCGAAACTCAGATCTTAATTATCAAATCTCAAATATCATAACTCAGATATTAAATCACAAATATCAAAAACAAAATCTCAAATCTAATTTTTACACATTATGGCTAACACGTGCCATATGATTTAACCAAAACAATAAAATGCCTCTTACCATTTTAGTCATCATCAATCTAACCAGTTACCTTCGTAAATTGTGTTTGTTAATAACAAAGCAACGCTCGTTCATCCTGACAATTTTTAGGGATCTTTGTTAAGATTCTGCATTTTTCAAACAAATGTCACATTTCATATTTATTCCAATAAGTGTCATTTCCTTAGAAACCACTTGAAATAATTTTTGACAAAATAACTTGAAATTTGCCAATTTATTATCTAGCTCATAATTCATACTACCTTTATATGATTCTCAATCGTCACCTTTAACAATGTATTGTTGCATTAAAACATATTTTTAATATTGCACTTATAGTCTTCTATTTTAATTTTCTTGTGGGTGATAGGCCAATCCCACTTCTGATATTAATAAAAAAGGTATTTTATGAATAAAAAGACATGATTTTATTGATCAACTAATACGTCTCTACTATTCTATTTACATAAAACAATATGCCTTAGCAACGATATAGCACCCTACGATCGTTAATAAGTGTAAATGTTGCATAATTATAGTTTCGCTAACATATATATATATATATATATATATATATATATATATATATATATATATATATATATCAGTCAGTCAGTCAGGACACTGCCTTTTATATGTATAGATATATATATATATATATATATATATATATATATATATATATATCTATCTATACATATAAAAAACAGTGTCCTGACTGACTGACTGACTGACTGACTGACTCACTCATCACCGCCCAGCCCGAACCCCTGAGCCTAGAAACTTGAAATTCGGAGAGTATATTCCCTTCATGACGTAAGCACCCACTAAGAAGGGATTTTTCGAAATTCCACTCCTAAGGGATGAAAAGGGGTGAAATGTGATTTCACGAATTACTTAATATCTCTTAGGGCCGATGGGATATCGACTTAGTTTTTGCTTACAAGTATTACCTATACAAATGCCGAAAAACCAATTTCGGGATTTTGCCCTAATCAACCCCTAAAGGAGTGAACCTACAATCGGGGTGGATTATACATCCCGTTGTATTTCCTGTGTTCGTTTAGTTGAAAGATTACTTTTTGGCACATAGGTTTCTTTTTATAATATCTCGAAATGGTATTGACAGTTTTTTGAAATTTCACCCCTAAAGGGTGAAAAGGGGTGAATTGTTATTTTAAGGATTCTTTAATATCTCTTAGGATCAATAAGATATCGACTTGCTGTTTGCTTACAAAGATTACCCATACAAATACCGAATCACCAATTTCAGGATTTTGTCCTAATCAACCCCTAAAGGGGTGGATCTACAATCTTGGTGAATTATACATCCCGTCGTAATTCCTGTGTTCGTTTCGTTGCAACATTACTTTTTGGCACATAGGTGTCTTTTTAAAACATCTAGAAATGGGTTTGACAGTTTTTTAACATTCCACCCCTAAGGGTTGAAAAGGGGTGAATTGTGATTTTAAGGATTCCTTAATATCTCTTAGGATCAATAAGATATCGATTTACTGTTTGCTTGCAAAGATTATCCATACAATTACCGAAAAACTTATTTCAGAAATTTGTCCTAATCAACCCCTAAAGGGGTGGATCTACAATCGGGGTGAGTTATATATTCCGTCGTATTTCCTGTGTTCGTTTAGTTGCAATATTACTTTTTAGCACATAGGAGTCTTTTTAAAATATCTCGAAAAGGTTTTGGTAGTGTTTTAAAATTTCACCCCTATAGGGTGAAAAGGGGTGAATTATGATTTCAAGTATTCCTTAATATCTCTTAGAACCAATAAGATATCGACTTGCATTTTGCTTACAAAGATTACCTCTACAAATACCGAAAAACATATTTCAGGTTTTTGTCCTAATCAACCCCTAAAGAGGTGGATCTACAATCAGGGTGAATTATACATCCCGTCGTATTTCCTGTGTTCATTAGTTGCAGCATTACTTTTTGGCACATATGTGTCTTTTTAAAATATCTCGAAATGGTATTGACAGTTTTTTGAAATTTCACCCCTAAAGGGTGAAAAGGGGTGAATTGTTATTTTAAGGATTCTTTAATATCTCTTAGGATCAATAAGATATCGACTTGCTTTTTGCTTACAAAGATTACCCATACAAATACCGAATCACCAATTTCAGGATTTTGCACTAATCAACCCCTAAAGGGGTGGATCTACAATCGGGGTGAATTATACATCCCGTCGTAATTCCTGTGTTCGTTTCGTTGCAACATTACTTTTTGGCACATAGGTGTCTTTTTAAAATATCTCGAAATGGGTTTGACAGTTTTTTAAAATTCCACCCCTAAGGGTTGAAAAGGGGTGAATTGTGATTTCAAGGATTCCTTAATATCTCTTAGGGCCAATAAGATATTGACTTGCTTTTTGATTACAAAGATTACCCATACAAATACCGAAAAATATATTTCAGGATTTTGTCCTCATCAACCCCTAAAGGATGGATCTACAATCGGGGTGAATTATACATCCCGTCGTATTCCCTGTGTTTATTGAGATATAAGGTGTCTTTTTGGCATATAGGCGTCTTTTTAAAATATCTCGAAATGGTTTTGACAACTTTTTTAAATTTAACCCCTAAAGGGCGAAAAGGGGTGAAATGTGATTTCAAGGATTCCTTAATATCTCTTAGGACCAATAAGATATCGACTTGCTTTTTGCGTACAAAGATTAGCCATACAAATACGGAAAAATATATTTCAGGATTTTTGTCCTAATCAACCCCTAAACGGTGGATCTACAATTGGGGTGAATTATACATCCCGTCGTATTCCCTGTGTTTGTTGAGTTATAAGGTTTCTTTTTGGCACATGGGCGTATTTTTAAAATATCTCGAAATGTTTTAACAATTTTTATAAATTTAACCCCTAAAGGGTAAAAAGGGGTAAAATGTGATTTCAAGGATTGTTTAACATTTTTTAGGACCAATAAGATATCTACTTGGTTTTTGCTTACAAAAACTACCCATGCAAATACCGAAAAACCAATTTTTGGATTTTGTCCTAATCAACCCCTTAAGGGGTGGATCTACAATCGGGATGAATTATACATCCCGTCGCATTTCCTGTGTTCGTTTAGTTGCAACATTAATTTTTGACACACAGGTGTTTTTTTTTTTTAATATCTCGAAATGATTTTGACATTTTTTTTTTAATTTCACCCCTTAAGGGTGAAAAGGGGTGAAATATGATTTCAGTAATTCCTTTATTTATTTAGGACCAATAAGATATCGATTTGGTGTTTGCTTACAAAAATTATCCATACAAATGCCGAAAATCTTATTTCAGGATTACGTCCTAATCAAACCCTAAAGGAGTGATTCTACAAACGGGGTAGATTATACATCGCGTCGTATTTCCTGTGTCTTTTTAAAATGTCTCGAAATGGTTTTAACAGTTTTTTACCTTTAACAAATATCACCCCTAAAGGGTGAAAAGAGGGAATTGTGATTTCAAGGACGCCTTAATATCTTCTAGGATCAATAAGATATAGATTTGGTTTTTGCTTATAAAGATTACCCATACAAATGCCGAAAAACGTATTTCAGGATTTTATCTTAATCAACCCCTAAAGGGGCGAATCTACATTCGGGGTGAATTATAGAACTCTTTGTATTTCCAGCGGTTGTTGAGTTATAACATTTCATTTTGGCATATATGTTTGCACAGTTTGACAGTTTTCTTTCACTCCTAAAGGGTAAATTAGTATTTTTTTGTTATATAAAAATAAAAAATTCGGAGAGTATATTTTTCAGTATGAAGTAAGATCCCACTAAGAAAAGATTTTTTCAAGTTCGACCCCTATCTGGTGAAAAGGAGTAAAATGTTTTTTCACGGGTTCCTCAATATCTCTTAGGACAGATGAGATACCGACTAGATTTTTTGTTACAAAGGTTACCCATACACAAGTTTAAAAACAAACTGCGGATTTTATGCCAATGAGACCATCAATATACCGTAGCGAAGCACGGGTTTTCAGCTAGTCTATATATATAAAAGCAAGTGTCCTGACTGACTGACTCATTCACTCTTCACCGCCCAGCCCGAACCCCTGGGCCTAGAAACTTGAAATTTGGAGAGTATATTCCCTTCATGACGTAAGCACCTACTAAGAAGGGATTTTTCGAAATTCCATTCCTAAGGGATGAAAAGGGGTGAAATGTGATTTCACGAATTCCTTAATATCTCTTAGGGCCGATGGGATATCGACTTAGTTTTTGCTTACAAGTATTACCCATACAAATGCCGAAAAAGTAATTTCAGGATTTTGCCCTAATCAACCCCTAAAGGGGTGAACCTACAATCGGGGTGGATTATAATTCCCGTTGTATTTCCTGTGTTCGTTTAGTTGCAAGATTACTTTTTGGCACATAAGGTGTCTTTTTAAAATATCTCGAAATGGTATTGACAGTTTTTTGAAATGTCACCCCTAAAGGGTGAAAAGGGGTGAATTGTGATTTTAAGGATTCTTTAATATCTCTTAAGACCAATAAGATATCGACTTGCTTTTTGCTTACAAAGATCACCCATACAAATACCGAATCACCAATTTCAGAATTTTGTCCTAATCAACCCCTAAAGGGGTGGATCTACAATCGGGGTGAATTATACATCCCGTCGTAATTCCTGTGTTCGTTTCGTTGCAACATTACTTTTTGGCACATAGGTGTCTTTTGAAAATATCTCGAAATGGGTTTGACAGTTTTTTAAAATTCCACCCCTAAGGGTTGAAAAGGGGTGAATTGTGATTTCAAGGATTCCTTAATATCTCTTAGGATCAATAAGATATCGATTTACTGTTTGCTTGCAAAGATTATCCATACAATTACCGAAAAACTTATTTCAGGAATTTGTCCTAATCAACCCCTAAAGGGGTGGATCTACAATCGAGGTGAGTTATACATTCCGTCGTATTTCCTGTGTTCGTTTAGTTGCAATATTACTTTTTAGCACATAGGAGTCTTTTTAAAATATCTCGAAAAGGTTTTGGTAGTTTTTTAAATTTTCACCCCTATAGGGTGAAAAGGGGTGAATTATGATTTCAAGTATTCCTTAATATCTCTTAGAACCAATAAGATATCGACTTGCTTTTTGCTTACAAAGATTACCTATACAAATACCGAAAAACATATTTCAGGTTTTTGTTCTAATCAACCCCTAAAGGGGTGGATCTACAATCGGGGTGAGTTATACATTCCGTTGTATTTCCTGTGTTCGTTTAGTTGCAACATTACTTTTTAGCACATAGGTGTCTTTTTAAAATATATCGAAAACGTTTTGATAGTTTTTTAAAATTACCCCCTAAAGGGTGAAAAGGGATGAATTGTGATTTCAAGGATTCCTTAATATCTCTTAGGACCAATAAGATATCGACTTGCTTTTTGCTTACGAAGATTACCCATACAAATACCGAAAAACTTATTTCAGGATTTGGTCCTAATCAACCCCTAAAGGGATGGATCTACAATCGGGGTGAGTTATACATCCCGTCGTATTTCCTCTGTTCGTTTAGTTGCAACATTAAGTTTTGGTACATGGATGTCTTTTTAAAATATCTCGAAATAGTATTGACAGTTTTTTTTAAATTTTACCCCTAAAGGGAATTGTGATTTCAAGGATTCCTTAATATCTCTTAGGACCAATAAGATATCGACTTGCTTTTTTCTTACAAAGATTACTCATACAAATACGGAAAAATATATTTCAGGATTTTTGTCCTAATCAACCCCTAAACGGTGGATCTACAATTGGGGTGAATTATGCATCCCGTCGTATTCCCTGTGTTTGTTGAGTTATAAGGTTTCTTTTTGGCACATAGGCGTATTTTTAAAATATCTCGAAATGTTTTGACAATTTTTTTAAATTTAACCCCTAAAGGGTAAAAAGGGGTAAAATGTGATTTTAAGGATTGTTTAACATTTTTTAGGACCAATAAGATATCTACTTGGTTTTTGCTTACAAAAACTACCCATGCAAATACCGAAAAACCAATTTTTGGATTTTGTCCTAATCAACCCCTTAAGGGGTGGATCTACAATCGGGATGAATTATACATCCCGTCGCATTTCCAGTGTTCGTTTAGTTGCAACATTACTTTTTGGCACATAGGTGTTTTTTTTTTTAATATCTCGAAATTATTTTGACATTTTTTTTTAATTTCACCCCTTAAGGGTGAAAAGGGGTGAAATGTGATTTCAGTAATTCCTTAATTTTTTTAGGACCAATAAGATATCGACTTGGTGTTTGCTTACAAAAATTATCCATACAAATGCCGAAAAACTTATTTCAGGATTACGTCCTAATCAACCCCTAAAGGGGTGATTCTACAAACGGGGTAGATTATACATCGCGTCGTATTTCCTGTGTCTTTTTAAAATGTCTACAATCGAGGTGAGTTATACATTCCGTCGTAGTTCCTGTGTTCGTTTAGTTGCAATATTACTTTTTAGCACATAGGAGTCTTTTTAAAATATCTCGAAAAGGTTTTGGTAGTTTTTTAAATTTTCACCCCTATATGGTGAAAAGGGGTGAATTATGATTTCAAGTATTCCTTAATATCTCTTAGAACCAATAAGATATCGACTTGCTTTTTGCTTACAAAGATTACCTATACAAATACCGAAAAACATATTTCAGGTTTTTGTTCTAATCAACCCCTAAAGGGGTGGATCTACAATCGGGGTGAGTTATACATTCCGTTGTATTTCCTGTGTTCGTTTAGTTGCAACATTACTTTTTAGCACATAGGTGTCTTTTTAAAATATATCGAAAACGTTTTGATAGTTTTTTAAAATTTCACCCCTAAAGGGTGAAAAGGGGTGAAGAGGTTTCCTTAAATCTCTTAGGGCCAATAAGATATTGACTTGCTTTTTGATTAAAAAGATTACCCATACAAATACCTTATTTCAGGATTACGTCCTAATCAACCCCTAAAGGGGTGATTCTACAAACGGGGTAGATTATACATCGCGTCGTATTTCCTGTGTCTTTTTAAAATGTCTCGAAATGGTTTTAACAGTTTTTTACCTTTAACAAATATCACCCCTAAAGGGTGAAAAGAGGGAATTGTGATTTCAAGGATGCCTTAATATCTTTTAGGATCAATAAGATATAGACTTGGTTTTTGCTTATAAAGATTACCCATACAAATGCCGAAAAATTTATTTCAGGATTTTATCTTAATCAACCCCTAAAGGGGTGAATCTACATTCGGGGTGAATTATAGAACCCTTTGTATTTCCAGCGGTTGTTGAGTTATAACATTCCATTTTGGCATATATGTTTTCACAGTTTGACAGTTTTCTTTCACTCCTAAAGGGTAAATTAGTATTTTTTTGTTAAAAATAAATAATTCGGAGATTACATTTTTCAGTATGAAGTAAGAACCCACTAAGAAATGATTTTTTCAAGTTCGACCCCTATCTGGTGAAAAAGAGTAAAATTTTTTTTCACGGGTTCGTCAATATCTCTTAGGACAGATGAGATATCGATTAGATTTTTTGTTACAAAGGTTACCAATACACAAGTTTAAAAACAAACTGCGGATTTTATGCCAATGAGACCATCACTATACCGTAGCGAAGCACGGGTTTTCAGCTAGTATATATATATAAACCATGCTGTTCAGGAATAATGAATGATCTGATTGAATTAGATATGAAATTGGTTATAATTGCTTCAAAAGTTTTCGCAAAGAAATTTAATTTAGATATTGGCCTGTAGTTGCTTATGTCGCCAACTGGACCATTTTTATGTATAGGCGTGATAAGAGCTTCTTTCCAACAATCTGGAAAAATCCCTTCCTTAAGCGATTTATTAAAGATGATGAGCAAGGGATCACATAATGATTCGGCACATTTATTGATGAAAATCGCTGGAATACCATCTGGACCAGGAGATTTTGTGACATCTATAGATTTTAAGTGATGAAGGATATCATGTCTATGTATATGATTCATATTTATAGTACAAGGAGAGCTCGTAACATTGACAGGGCAAGAAAAATGCTTATTTGGTTCGAAATTCGATTGAAAAAATTTGTTGAATAAATTACTAATATTTTCAGAATCGTATGCTTTTACGTCATCAAGGACCATGCATTTAGGAATGTTTGATTTAGACTTCTTTGCAGAGATGTAATTCGAGAATTGTTTAGAATTTGTCTTAATATTACTTTCGGTAGAACTAATCCAATCTCTGTAATCATTCTGTACTGCAATTTTTAACCTTCGACGCAGTGTTGAAAAGGAATTGTAATCAGATATTTGACCATAATTTTTCCACTTCTTGTGAAATTTATTTTTTCAAAACACATTTTTATGGTTGCTTTTTTGTACCAAAAAGGAAATTTATGTTTATTTTTGAATTTACAGGGAACATTTTCATCCAAGATGTTATAAATAATATTATAAAATTTATTTAACGCCAAATTAATACAACTATGATCTAAAGTTCTTTCCCAGTTGTGTAATATAGCTTTTTCGTTCAAAATACCAAAGTCAACTCCAGAGAAATCACATTTAAGATAAACATTTTTAGGAAAATATAAAGTTTTGTCAAAAGTGCAAGTGAATTCTATAGATTTGTGGTGTTTGTCTTCTAAAACAAACGGGTTTTCACATGATTCGACTGTAACATTTTGTCTGTTGCACAATATAAGATCTAATATTTTGTTATTAATGTTAAAAACACAATTAAATTGCATTAGATTCACTAATGTGAAACAATCTAACAAAAGTGAAGATTTTCCATCAACAGCTTTTGATGGAGTAAAATAATTGGCATTATATTTGGCTGACCATTGAATAAGCGGTAAGTTGAAATCACCAACAATTAAAAAAATATCATCAGGATTTTCATTTAATAGACACACTAAGTTGTCAACAAATGAATTCAGTCGGTTTAAGTCAATATAGTCAGGCAAATAAACACAGCATAGATTAATTTTATTCATTTGATCAGGTAGACATAGAGATATCCATAAATCTTCAATATATTTACTGTTCCATTTGGATCGCTCAATAACTTGGAGAGTATTGGAAATCGCAATAAGACAGCCACCGCCATCGCTTTTGTGTGATGTATGTACGTCTCTATCTCTCCGAAATACATTGTAGGAAGTATCAAATAATTCTGAACTAAGAACATTATCATTGAGCCAAGTTTCTACTAGACATATTATATTACATTCGTGCAAAGATACAGATTTAAAAAAATTGTTAACTTTAGAGCGCAAATCACGAACATTTTGAAAATAACATTTTAATTTATTAACATTATCAACCATTATATAATAAATTATTTAATTGATAAAGAAATAAAGAATTTTAAATTAATTTAGAAAGGGAGGATTTGTTGGCAATATGTATAATTCTCGAACTGTCACAAGAATTTTGCAGTCACTTACCCATACATATTTGTAGTTGTTATCACGGCAAAATGTTTTAGTTTGAAAAATCAAATTCTTATTTTTCACGGTAAGGTGATTAGAGATATAAATTTTTTCATTATTGTTATTAATAGCCAAAATAGAAGTATTCAACTGCTGGCGTTTAGACTTGCTAGAAGCGATGAAGTTCTGTTTAACAAGTCGCGAATTAAATTTAACTATAATCGCCTTGGGTTTATTATGGGCTGCTCGGTGAGGAACTCTGTGACAGGCATCAATAGAGGCAGTGTCAATATTCACACCAACCACTTCACCTATTTTTTTGACAATATTAACAATATTTTCTCCACTTCGCGCAGGAACGCCGCTGATTTCCACGTTGTTTTTCCGCGAATATGGTTAGATCTTCTATTTCTTGTTTCAGCAATAGATTTTCACCCCAATATTTCAATTACCTTGTTTTCCAAAGACTCAATCCTTTTCAAGGCACTTTTGAAGTCAGATAATTTTGTACTGAAATCGTCGACATTTAAACTACAAAATTCAAGTGAGTGGAGCATCTGGTCTTGTTTGGTTTTTAAAATGTCAAATTGAAGTAGCGTTTCAGAGAGTTTAGCAGACACTTGCTTTAGATTTAATATATCTTCATCGGATGGTGACGTTTTGACCAAGCATGATGGGCACCTCCAAGAAACACCCGGTATCTCAGACGAATCTGCGAAAATTGTAGGTAATTTCACGCACTTGGTATGGTACCATTTATTACAATGACCATCACAAGTTATTCCTGGACTGGTTCTGCTAATAACAGATTGACATGAAGCACACACTTCCGGCATCTTGTGCAATGGTAATATGCAATCGTAAACAATTAGATTACACCACTTGTTTATAGTCACTGGTATTAAGGTAGACAAGTAACCGCTCAAAACACGTACGGGCTTGGAAAACACGTACGGCTCCAAGATAACAGTATGTCTGTAGTTATGTTATTTGACAAAAACTATGTTAATTAATATTTCACACCTTGTAAAAACAAATGCAAAATACACTATACCACTTTGTAGCTTATAGAAAACACTTTCCGGTAGTATATAACACAATAAATAAAATATGATTTTTCCACTGAAAATTAATAAATTATCAGGAGACAATATAAAACGATACGATTTTAATAAATTAAAAACGACTGATTGATGTATTATGTATGCTATTCCTGCCATTGCTCTTTTACTTAATTTTTTGCCACTATCTTTATAAAACAACAAAGATACCCAAAATGAGATCTCTGAGATCAGTACAAACGGAGTACCGTGTAAGAAAGTAGAAAAAAACATAACTTGTGTTCAGTGGCGATTTTCGTAGCTCAAATACTCTTAGCGGACGAAGAAAACTTCTAATTCTGACTTAAGTCGTGTTTTGCAATCAAAACATTTTATATCCACGGTCGCCTTTGCATAGCAAGTCCGTCAATTTTCTTCAATAATAATTTCTTCAATAAACTTAACTCAATAAATTAATGAATATAATTAGTACGTGGATAGTAAAGTGTCTGCTTGTCACTGATATATTCACTTCGTGTTACATGGTTGAAGGAGGGTTAAAAATACTTTGAATCTGGCTTATATACCCTGCTTCCCCCACGCGCCATTCGTTCAAGAGCCACACGCAGGTTACTTAGGCCCCAGGTACGATACGAGCAGCGAGCGGTAGACGGGCAAAGAGGCTGAACGGAAGGGCAGCAAGCGACGCCGGCTATGATACAGAGCGGTTTCGCGGTAACTTCTATCAGTCGCCGTCATGTTGTCATCTCGTGAAGTAGCTAACCTCCTCATTTTGAGTGAAAGAAGCTGTTTATGGAAACAGGCTTTATTGAATGACCAAAAAATGTATGGCGTTCATCCTATAAACAGAAGTAGTATGGTTTACGGATAGTACCACCACCTATTTAAAGATTTAACGCTACGTACAACCCCCTGAGATTATTAGCTTCTTATACAAAACTAATAATCTGAAATAAAATTAGTGACAATCTATACATCAAATTTTGCACAGAATTTTTATTTATCTAATAATATATTTCTGATTGTTGAAAAAATTATTGTAAAAATGTTATTGCTCAATAACTTAATAATAGGTATCACACAACAATGTTCTGTAATTTTTTAAATATATTTGTGGGTTTCAAATAATTTTTATATTTACAGTATTGGCCATAAAGATAGCAACTTTTGATAATCCTATTTTATTTTTATTCTATTCAATATTTTTAAAATTAAAAAAATGTAATTCTTACCTTTAACAATCCTCTACATATATTATAGTAAAAAATTAAATGTTTATAGTAAAATCTATTTTTTTTATAGTATTTATTATTTTTACCTGGACATAAAGATAGCAACTACTCTTAAAAAAATCTTTTTTTTTTATTAATTAAGAAAATGAATTATTATTAACAGATCATTTTTAATATTTTGTATAGTAACTACCAGTATTTATAACTTCCCGACATCTTTTCGCCATTGATTCTAATAATTTCGTGATCATTTCATTATCAATATTAGACCAGGCACCCTGCAAAGCTTTAAACAATTCTTCAATATTTGAATGCGTTTTGTTTCTAATCTTTCTGTTGACAATCTCCCAAAGGTTTTTTATTGGATTTAAATCGGGTGACTGTGACGGCCAAGTCATTACGTTAATTTTTGAATCCTCGAACCATTTTTTTACCAACTTCGAAGAATGTTTTGTGTCATTATCATGCTGAAAAATATGTTTTAAAGGCATAAACTCATCAGAATAAGGTTCCATAACATTTTGAAGGATGTCTATATATTTAAATCGATCCATTATTCCTTCAATGTGGTATAGAGGACCCATACCATATCCCGAGAAACAGCCCCATACCGTCACACCGCCTCCGTCTTTTTTAACTGTTGGCAAGGTGTATTTTTGAACAAATCTTTTATTAGCAGGCCTCTTAACGTAACTTACACCATCACTTTTAAACAAATTGAACTTAGATTCATCACTAAAAATAACTTTTTTCCATTGATCCATAGTCCAGTCAATATGATTTTTAGCAAATTTTAATCGGGCCTTCACATTCTTTTTGGATAGAAGTGGTTTTTTAGCAGGAAGGCGACTAAAAAGATCCTCATTAACTAATCTTCTGCGAATAGTTCTTGTTGAGATGTTTTCTTGATCCATTTGTGGCAAAAGGCCCAAAATTTTCTCCGATGACAGAAAGGGGTTATTGGTAGATAAATAAATAATTTTTTATCAGTTCGTTTTGTAGTTTTTCGTGGCCGTCCTGGAATTTTTGAAACTTCAAACGTACCTTCTTCTCAAAATCGTTCTATAATTCGCGACACAGTGGATTTATGAACATTTAAATTTTGTGAAATAACATTTTGCAGCAGCCCGTCTTTAAAACCAGAAATTATGAAGTTTCTAATTTCACTTGAAACAGTTTTACTACGACCCATGATTGACAAATATAAACTGAAATATTACTTGTGCACAACATATTATTTATGGATAAAATCTGCATATAACAAGAAAATTCAAGTTGCAACTACTTGAATTTTATATTTTTGTTTGCAATATTTTTGTCCAAGCAAAAATGAAGAAATAATTTATTATTAATCTGTAAGTCAGATTATTTGATTATTGATTGATGTAACAAACAAAATATGATTAAATTATAGAATTAAGAGTATTTATTTTCCAATATTATTATTAAAATTTGAAAAATTGAAAGATGTTAAAAGTTGCAATCTTTATGGCCAATACGTATATAGTTTTGTGTAGAAATGTTCAATTAATTCATCAATATTTTTTTCGACATGATTGTTTGTACTTTAGAGCCTTCGTCGAAAAATATTATACTTGATGATAATGAAATGCCACTTGGTACAAGTATTCTTTATGTAAAATAAATCATTTTTATTCGCAACACCTATATTAAGAACCGCGGCAGATTCGAGATGGCGGCAAAAGTAGATTACCAAGTACAGTAACTATAACTAATTTACACAATAGAACAAATTATCTCCAAACATATTTGTAGAATGGAGCTTTAGCTACAATTTGCCGCATAGTACACAAATATGCGTCAAATGATTTACAAGATGGCTTTTATAACGCAATTTGTTTATTTACAATTACTTGACAGTTCTTTTTAGAATTAAAAATATCCTATTAGATAGATAAAAATTCGCTGAAAATTTTTATATATATATTTGAGCGTAGGCTATTTCCCCGCATACAGTTGTGTTGTGTGTGTTGCCTGTATATAACACAATCGTATGGGACCTACAATTTATTATCGTGGAATCCGAACCACTAATTATTTTGGGAAAATTTTACTAGGGCTTTTACCTCGGTAGTTGCCCGATGCCTTCCGAGGTAGAAACGGTCGGAAAAATGTAAGGTGTTTTTCCGGTACCGGGAAATGAACCCTAGCCCGCCGCTCAGTAGTCCACACACTAACTAACTGAGCCACTACCGTTCTCTTGAAAAAAAGTATATAGATTGTTACTAATTTTATTTCATGTTGTTAGTCTTGTATAAGAAACTGTACGGTTGTGCGCACCCTTAAAGAATGAAGGAATTCGATTTTTTGAATACATAAGGATGTCTATACAAACATTCGATTTCATACTTGAGAAACTAGCCCCTCGCTTGACGAAGAAAAGGCGGGTCTACGACAGCGAGTGACACCAGTAGAGAGACTCGTTGTAATACTGAGGTATGTAATAAAAGACACCAATATATGTATTAAAATTTTTATTTTATATTTTAACTAAAAATTAGTTAAGTACTCAAAGTTGTAGGTTTCAGTATGTTGAAGTTGCTGATTCTCCAGCCGGTTATTTTCAGGAAGGCTACTACTACCGTTTGAAGATGTATCATATACAGTGAACGGGGAATGTTGCTTTCTTGATACGTGGTCTCTGACAGCCTCAAATACACAATTCTGGATTTTACTCCGGAGTTGCAATTTTGCTAGGTCATCAAGGAGCTTAACATAAAAAAGTAAACTTAAAAAGAAGTGATAGTCATCTCCCTCATCATCTTTTTCTTTCCCTATATTTAAAATTGCATTGATTTTCTTGTCCTCCATTTCCAATATTCATTTTTGTAAATCTTCTTTCTTCTTAATGGATTTCAAGGAACGGTGGGGTCGAGAAAACCTGCCATCGTCTTCAGGACAGAAAGACAATGTGTGTTGCAGGTTAGGACCTAGGTCAGTATCGGCATCTATGTTGGAGTCTTCTTCTTCTCCCTTTGAAGGAGACGAAAAATTTCCAACCATACAGCTTGGAAAAATAACGTCTCGGGTAAATTCCATGAGCGCTGCATATTTCCACTTTTTGTGAGGAGGGCTGGCGGCAGAAGCAGATTTAGCAGGCGGAGTTTGCACTTTCTTCCTGAAAGTGTCTTTCAAATTTGTCAATTTTTTTTACAATCGTCACCTGGAACCAATTTTTATATTATTACAAATATAACAACCAGTTATTTTATAGTATCACTATGTTCTCTTTGCTTCAGGTTCTTGGCAACGGGGGACAGTTTCAGGTATTTAGCTTTTGAATTTCAACTTAGAAAACGTACTGTAGCATGATTTTATATGACACATGTTCCGCAATTGTGCGACAATTTGGCCCTGAAGTAATGCCACCACCCACCGAAGAACGCCTAAAAAATGTAGCAGAAAGATATTTCCTTTTATGGAAAGTTCCAAACTGCATAAGAGCAATTGACGGTCGCCATTGTGAGCTTAAATGTCCTCCACATAGTGGATCTAGTTATTTTAACTATCTCAAATACTTTTCTATACTACTAATGGGAGTTGCTGATGCGGATAAAAAATTTTGGTTATTGATGTGGGCGCCAGAGGAGAGCAAAGTGATGGAGGGGTTTTTACAGCCACCGATTTATTCAGACAGCTGGAAAATAACGAACTGAATGCACCTCCTACGAAAAAATTACCAAATAATAACATTTTTACACCACACATTTTGATTGGAGATGAAGCATTCCCATTAAAACCGTACCTTATGCGCCCATTTCCAGCAAAAAATATAACGGCAGATCGAGAAAACTTCAACACCAATCTATCAAAGGCTAGAAAAACCATTGAATGTGCTTTTAGTATTTTACGGAGAAAATGGCGATTTTTAGGTACAAGTTTAGAAATTCCAACCGTTTCAAAAATTAACAAACTTGTACAAGCTTCTTGCGTATTGCACAATATTATTAGAGACAGGGATGGCATTAACGATGCTAATTACATATCAGTTCTCCGTGAAGAGACCACAAATGGCTCGGAAAATTCAACGGGTCCCGTTCCCGAACAATACCAACGGCCAACCGCAGGAGCAATAGAAATAAGGAATAAATTTATGATCTATTTTAAAAAATAGCTAATTTTCTTTGGTTAATTACTAGCCACACATTAAAAACAAATGAATTAAAATAAAGTAATCACCTGATAAGTTTATTGCCTGTCCAACTTCATTCCACAAACATATCCTACTTTGCACTTCAGAAATCAAAATCTCACACTCGAGGTCTACTAATTTCCTGTTCTCTGCCATTGTATTGGACGAAAGAAATAACACAACTAAACTGGTGCTGAGCGGTGATTCAAAATTATTGTCTAGGAGCAGCGGTGAGCGAAAAACAAAAAGCGGCAAGCGGCGCCGCCCTATCGCTCTTGGTTATTGTAGCCCACCATCCATTGCACTCAATCTAAACAAAAACGTAAGCGGTGCCGCTCTGCTACTCTCCGCTCACCGCTAGAATCATAAACGGGACCTAAGTAAATACTACTGCTAATGCTGCCAATCTGACATGCGATTTCGCAGAACAAAATGTAAACAAACTTTCTTTGACTCGATGTAAGTATGTTATAATATATAATACACGCTAACCTTTTGTACTTATTACCGCGAAATAAACTCTAAAATGTCTAAAAAAGTGTAACCTGTGGAAATGTCAAAAAACATAACCTAACCTCTATCTGACAATCAACAAATATTATTTCCAACCGTGGTATTAAATCTATACTTTCTATTTGGGAGGCACAGCCCTAAAGTAAATTGCTAGGATCTCCTACTCAACTAGGGATGGGAACGATATATCGATATTTCGAAAATATCGATACTATAGAAAAATATATCGATATTTTTATATCGATATTTGAAATGCGATATACCTCGCAAAAAATCGATATTCGCACAAAATATCGGTATTCTTGTATTATCTGTCTCATTTTGTAATACGGAACTAACAGTGAAAGTTCATTTTTTATGTCGTATATTGACAATACATTTATAATATTGCCATAGTATTGGTTCACACGGATACGCCAAAGTCTGTTTACACCACAACCGTCACCAAAGTAACCAGATCTAGTTTCGTATTACAAATTGAGACGGATTATATATTTTTTACATTTAAATATATGCTGTTCACTTTTGTAAAAACAAACTATAGGCAATTCCAAACGTCTAGACGGAACTAGATTTTGAAATCTAGTAATTCGGACTTTTGGTCATTTTGTTGAAGCTTTGTAAATCATATTCACATTGCAAATTCTAGATTAAATGGATTGTTATTATAAAATGTCCTTTTTAACAAAAATTTCCCATATATTTATTTTTCAGTCTTCAAAATATGGAAAAATGTATTAAAATATTTGACATATGTATGTCATTCGTTTCCATGGTTTCACTGGCGTTAGTTTCACTGTTGGAATTTTAAATTATCACATACCAAACCTGAAACATGAAATAACCCAAGCAAGGTCCCTTTTCGTGACAAACTAAAAGAACGAAATTTCCATTTAGTTCCGCCTAATCGTTAAAGTAAGACGAAACTTTGATTTCAATAATTTGCACATTTGAAATTGTATGATGGTATTAATTTTTTTTTTTTTAATTTTCTCTTCATATACTAACCAATAAATCTAAAGTCGGTTTTACAACGTAAGGAATATTTTTAATTAAAGTCCGTCATACACTATAAAAGTACTTTTACTATAACAAGTTGTTTCATTTTGTAATACGTAACTAGATCTGAAGACTTTGGTAACTTTTGTGGTGTAAACGGAGTTTGACGTATCCGTGTGAACCAATACTATAAATGTTTTGTAAATATACAACATAAAAAATGAACTTTCCCTGTTAGTTACGTATTACAAAATGAGACAGATAATATAAAAAAAATTATTTATTATATTTACTATAAAAGTAACCAAAAATAACTGGTTTGTCCTTACAAAAGTGAACAGCATATATATATATATATATATATATATATATATATATATATATATATATTTAATTATAAGAGCAATTAACTAGGAAAATATTGGAAAGTTGGTTGGTAGCTGGGTGAGTACCAACTGTAAAGTGATTGTCTGTCAAATATATTACATGTTACGTGTTAGTTATTTCGATATATCGAAAATATCGATATTTCTACTTCGATATATATCGAATATCGATATCACACTTACGATATATCGAATCGCGCATATATCGATATTCAAAAATAAATTCCCATCCCTATACTCAACTGGTTTTAAAATATGATGAATTTAAGTATTGGCATCTGACACTACCGATAGAGGCGCTACAGCATTCACATCATGGCTGACTTTGGTAGGATATTTTTAACAGGTTCAATGGTATCTTCATGTGTTATTTATTGAAACACACGGGAACACACTCTAAAATGGTCTTTAACTGTCTTTCCACTTCTAAGAACATATTCCCATGCTTGTCACAAACTCGACTATCCTACAACCGTCAGTTTCTCAAAAGCTCACTAGAGGCGCTTCAGTTATTGTCAGTTGACAATCCTTTTAGTGTATTAGTCAGTAGTTACATAAGGTAAGCTAGCTCGTAAGATTTCATTTAAGTCGGCGATTTTAATACGTAACGGGAACTTTGGATGGTTAGGAACCTCAAGCAGATTTTGGACCTAAAATGGTCGTGTTTATTTTGTTGACTCTGGATGGTCAGGGATCTCAAGGAATTCGGTGAATCTCTGGATGGTCAGAGACCTCAAGGTGCTGTGCTTGTTTTGTTTGACTCTGGATGGTCAGGGATCTCAAGGAGTTGGTGGAGCTCTGGATGGCCAGGAACCTCAAGAAATCTGACGGAACCAACATTATATTTTCATTTCTCCTGTTTTATTTTGCAGTTACTAAATTTTGAAGATGTCGCGCGGACGTGGCATGGGCAGGACGGCTGTGTTAGAATAGCATGTTGTTTTGTTTTTCATTTAAATTTTGAAGACGCCGCGAGGATGCAGCAATATCAGGGCGGACGTGTTTGGATCAGGACTAGTTGTTGGCCGTCTCTTGTAATATGACAACTATAATGTGACAGAATGTAAATGAACGTAGTAATAAATGCTCATTTGTGTTTGAATCTGTGTGTTTTAATTAATAATTATACAAGCGCTAAAAAGCATTTACATATATATTTTTTTCAAATTTGGCTAGCTAATAAAATTTTCTCGCGTGCAACTGTTGGTATGCTTGTCGTAAGTTGTCCATCTGTGCACTGTGGAGTGGAGACCAATTATACTCTATCTCAGTAAGACTGATAGTAATAAAATTTATTATTTGTAAAAAGTTATTGTTTTTTCACACAGAAGCGGCAAAACAAAAGCGACAAAATATGAATAGTTCGAAACGAAATATTGTTAAAAACAACCAAGTGTGCCGCACACAATATAGGAATACGAACTAGGGTTAAACATAATAGATCATAAAAATTTGACCCTAAAATTTTGAGGAAAAATATGGTCACACGGATGTGTTTAATGATATGAGAAATATGGTCACAGGCGTGCGTTTAATAAAATGATAAATAGTAATATAAAAATACACAAAACCAATTTAAATGTGTTTAAAATGTGTACGCCACTGGTAACTGCCTGAGAAAATGATTTATTACTATCAGTCTTTCTGAGATAGAGTATAGTAAATATTATCCCGTGAAACTTGTTATTAGTTTGATACACGTTGTAAAAGCTGCAGGAAAACATATTAGAGTAACTAATAACCAACATCAGTACTGGAACAATCTAATGGTGTTATAGGTATGTCTATTATTAGACCAAATAATGCTGATGATGATTAATTTTGAATGTGCAGGATATCATTGTATTTTATTTATTCAGTTCGCTGGTAGAACGAAGAACTGTCAAAAAACTAAACGCTGCTTGCATCATCTGTAAAATAAAAAAAAAAGTTTATAAGTATCTACATAAGAATTCAAAACTGAAAGTACATGGTAAATATAGCAGCAATATGATAAAGATCCACAATGCATTTTGGTATAGAAAATTAATAGTGCAACACTTTTTATTAGTTATTTAAGTAATTAACTACAAGCATAAATATACTGACAAAACATAGATGGTTAGCACGTGCCAAAACACATTCCTTGCTCATAAACGTACGCGACTCTCTTGTGCTTGTCGTAACTTACACAAAATTATATATAGACATGCGCATAGCACACTGTATCCGTTTGGGAATGAAGAAGAGAAATTACGCGCGAAACTTAAATATTCAATAATGCAGTTTGGAGAGTCTATTTTACATTTTTAATATCTAAATTTGCAACATTTTATGGCTTATATCATTGGCCTACTTCTGAAACTTTCTATGTATAAAATAAGCATTTTTGGAGGAGAGCCTAAAATCGGTTTGTAGTACTGATTAATTATATGAATCATTCCAAAAGTATATTATAATGGCTGGTATTGAATTGATAAGAATTTGATTAAGTATCACAATGTGTATCAAGATAGTGGAAACACGATTTTTCTCTAAAAGAATATGTGTGAACAAGTTGGGAAAAAAATTTGGTGACCAGAGTTTACCCAAATAATTGGATGGTAGAATTTAAATTTTCCGGAATAAAACGGAAGTACAGGATATCAAGGACAACTCGATTTTTTATATAGCTTTTGAAAAGAAACTTTTTTGATAAAACTTTTAGATAAACATATTTATAATATCTGTTACGGTTACCTATAATGGCTTGCAAGTATATTTATTTATAAGTGTTCAAAGTTGCTTTTCATTTTGAACACTTTCGCATCCTTACTCTTTAGTTAACAGTAGCTCGGAGCTTAAACAAAAAATATTGCACGTTCATATCGTACCTACTTGAAAGTACTTGAAGTTTCTCCAACGCGAACCGTTTTAATTAGTTTAAATTAGTTGTCAAAATAAGTATAGTTCATTTTATTGATGTTTAAAAGGTATATTTTAATGAATATAAATGTCATATATTTATGAATATATCTTGCAAAATTGAGCGTTTTCCTATTATAATTTCATGTTTCGATCTTATATGACTTCGCGGCTCCCCAACGATGCTTTCACGGCCCCCCGGTTGAGAAACGCTATTATAGATCACAAAGGTAACTATTTTACTGAGTAAAGTACATTTTTTCTTTCGATTTGTTTCTATTTTAATAATACCAAATAAACGAAAATCTTTCCGGTAGACCTAATTTATTGCCAGTGTTGCCGAATGAATATTTCTTATGGAATGTCACATGAATGATATTTTAGAACTAAAATAATTAGGTTTATTTTACTTTTCATGAATTTTATTTTCACATGTCTTGTTATATTTCGTGGCTACCAAAAAAAGTGTCACCCTAACATGACGTTCAACTACATATTGTGACGTGAATTAATTATTTTATCGTAACTGGAATAATCTGCCATGCATTTTTCTGTCGCTCTTAAAATCCAATCAGTCGTTAAGAAACGTTATTTTATCGGGCCAAAAAATGGAACCCGATGATAATGTGCAAAAAATTATATGTGCGATTTTTAGTTGTCTTTAAGAACTTACCCCAACAAAACTTTCAAAAGAAAGTTCTATAAATCCACCAGCTGTAATCTTTACTCTTCTGTTCGCCCTCTGTATCACAAGGGCTAAACTCTTCCTCAATTTCGGGCTTTTAATATTCTCCCATCCACTTTCATATGCTGCGTCAGTAATTGCACCACTCTAAACAATAATGAAATTGAAAAATTTAAGAATTCATTAAAAAAAACAGTCAGCGTAAAGCAGTGTTTCTTAACAATATTAAAAGAATTGCCCCCTCTACCCCTTTACCCAGCATCACCACTCCAACAAAAAACTAAATTTTAAATTTACATTTTTCTCTATGTAGGTATGTATATTATGCAATGAATTTACTACTACAAATAAAAAATTATTACAAATAGAAATAAACGTTATTATTTTTATAAACGTTATGTATTTGTTGCCTTTTATGTCATATTAATATCACATACAACATTATAATAATATTTAAATAGAATAAGTAAATAATTAAATATAAAATTTTTATTAAAAAAATTTAAAAAAAAAAGTTAATGAGATCCTTGAGCCTCATGTACTCCGCCAATTTTGTAATATTAGGTTCAAGTTTAGTCAAATATAATCTCGAATCTCCTATTTGGCTTATTTGTAATCGATTTCGTGTTTTTTTTTTTTTTTTCTCAATATTACTGCGCTAAAACCCTTTTCTACTAAATAGGCAGATGGAAATGCTGTGATGGGTAATTTTACTTCTTTCCACAGAAGAGGGTATTGATGGCGAAAACGAACCCAAAAAGCATTATAATCACATTGATTGAATATTATTTTGGCTTCACAGTCATTTTGTAGCTGAGTAAACTACTCTTTTAAATTTTGACTGACACTTTCTACGTCTGATAAAAATGGATTAATTAACCAGGCCGGTATCACAAGTTCCTGCAAGTCTTTGAATCGTATTATCATATCTTCGATAACAGCGTCAATGTGGCTACAGTATGTTTCCAAATCAGAATCCTTGAGCGTATCTTCTTTAAATTGTTGTAAAGAAGGAAACTGATTGTATCCTCGCCGATTAGATTATTTTTATATAATTTGAGTTTATTGATAAAGCTCAATACAACTCCTTTGGCTTTAATAAGGCTGATATTGTTTTGAAGATTCAGGAGATTCTTATTCATGTTTTCGAATATATCCGGCGCTAATTGTCAAAAGCCAAACAGCAGACGCAACGTGGTAACCCGATTGCGATCGTGTACACAATTATATACAATGGTTATGAGCATATCTTATTTTTCTATATTGACACAATGCCCACTCGAACTTCTGCAGCGCCCCCTAAATGCTAGAAATTTAAAAACGCCCCGCCAGACCTCCAAAACGCCCACAAAGTGGGGCTGGCGCCCCGGTTTAGAATCACTGGCGTAGAGTGTCCAACAAATGAAGTATATGCTACATTTTTTAGGGTTTTGTAGATATAACAAAAAACCCTAAAGCTGCGTTCACAACTAAAATTGTTGAGTTTTTTTTTTTATCGTTTACATATGAAAATACAAGTAATGACCTAAAAAAAAGGTCCTCACTTCGAAAATATATTTTTTTCCAAGCAATTCTAAGGGGTCCAACTGGGGGCCAAAGAACTCTTCTTCCCAAACGAAAATTCAAACAACATTCACTCATCTCTAGTATTCAGTAATAGCCCGCCATCTTCAAATGGTAACAAAGAACCCTTTATACAAAAATTACTCACAGAAATCACTAGACACCCCCAGGGTAATCAACTTATTCCTATTATTTATAGTAAACTAATAAAACAGTGGCTAGATTTCAACAAATTGTATTTGAATATTGAAAAATCCCATTTTCTTACTTTTTCCTGCAATATCTGTAATCAACCTGATATAGACACAATTACATTACATGAATGTGATGATCCCCTGTTTTGTAATTGTAAATCAATATTAACTAGAAAGGACAGAATAAGATACTTAGGAGTAATGATTGATCAACATCTCCGGTGGAATTATCACATCGACAGAATCACCAAAAACCTGCGCTATATTTTATATACTTTTAAAAAATTACGCAATATATTAGATTCTATAAAACTAAAAACTTTTTATTTTGGACTAGTGCAATCTGTCTTTCAGTATGGTATTCTGGTCTGGGGTGGAACAGCCAAGGTTCATATTAAACAGCTTATAATATTGCAAAAAAGATTCATAAAAATAATTTACAACAAACCTATCAAATATCCGTCAACCGTATTATTTAGCGAAACTAATGTACTAAACTTGACTCAGTTATACATATTTGCTATAGCTTCGCATATTATAAAAAACCCCGGCTCTATTTTGTTTCTTATCCCACCAGTCATTCGATAAGTCATTCTTATCCCACCAGACACATGATAGCACACCAGGCCGTCCCGAAGTTGTTTCGGAAAACAAAAACAAAATGCTATTATACTTTTTTTGCCAGCAAAGTCTACAACAATCTTAGTATATATTTAAATCAAAATAATATTAATGTAACTATTCTGAATTATAAAAAAAAAATAAAAAAATGGGTTTCGCAACTGAGCCTTAATGTAGTTGAAAGAATGCTTGATATTGCTTAGATTCTATATTACTTTTATATTACTGAATTTTTAATGCTGTATCTCTGTATTGCAATACTGTAATAACTATTTATTTTCTGTACTCTACAAACTTGTAACTTCTATTCTTAAGTTATCGCCACGCACTGATCTTTTGTTTCACAGTGGTGTCTGTCCCTCGGGATATAAATATTTATTTTTCAAATTATATGTAAATTTTTGTTTTGTTTTGTTTTTGTAATTGGTATTATTTGTAACTGTTATTATTAATCTTGAAAATAAATATTATTATTATTATTATTATTATTATTAGTTTCTTAACGCAAATAAATCAACAGATTTCTTCTTTCACGACAAATAAATATGCTAGTACTTCACTGGAGCATTAGAAGTATCAATATCAACAAGACTGGTCTACTTCGAATTTTACATGGTCAAGAGAATGAAATTGCCTCCATTTCGGAGGGTTCTAGGACACTAACTCCCGGGACACTAACCCCCGGGACATTAACCCCCCGTCAATAACCCCCGGGACATTACCCCCCATGTCAATAACCCCCGTGCCATTAACCCCCTGGACAATAACCCCCGTGCCATTAACCCCCTGGACAATAACCCCCGTGCCATTTACCCCCGGAAATTAACCCCCCGTCAACAACCCCCGTGCCATTTACCCCCGGGCCCTTAACCCTCTGGCAATTGATTAATATTTTAAATGTTTATTTTTATTTAAAATTTGTATATTTGAAATTAGAACAAAATTGAACAAATGTAATTTTTATTTATAAAATGTAAAATTTTGTAAGAAAAACACATTTTAGAAAACTGGACAATTGAATCGTAGTTAGTTTATTTTCTATGTCTGAAAGGAGGAAAGTAATATGCATAAAGTAATATGCACTGTAGTTACCTGTGTTATCTATTTTGTCAAGTTTTTCTTTTTATTTGTGAAAATATTGAAGTTTTTCAATTTTGCCAAAAGTTTTAGTTCTATAAAAAAATATATGTTAGTACACGGCTTTTGAATCTTGAAATCTTGTTTATGTACATATATATAGAAGTATTTCTAAATTATGGGATTTCCTATTATTCCAAAATATATTTAACAAATTATATACTTATTTATTGGTGCATTTAGTGAAACTTAAAAATAAATCTCATGTTTACACATCTGCTACTTGTCATTATAAGAGATTGTATTAGTATGAATTGCCGGCATTTAAGTTTACCGACCTTTCATACTAATCCAATGGAATAATTAATCTAAGAAATCCCACAATTAAGAATATCCGACCCTTTGTACCTAACTACTTAATTTCTCCCACTTACCGACAATAGTTTAGACTTGAGATGGGTCGTTCATGAACGAACCGGATCACTGAGCCGGATCAGTACACTGACCGAAGAGACACGGTTCACCAAATTGAATTGAGCCGGCTCACGGCTCACTGCACAGTTTCAAGGATACGATTGAACGGGCGATTATGAGCAGTGACTGAAGTGATCCGGATCTGGTTCGATGTATAATACATGTTGAATGTCATGTATACACGTGTTATCATATATAAAATGACGACACACGACACGAAGAAGTCTGTCAACTTTTGTTGACCACTATGTAACAGGCAGGGAGGGGGGGTTAAGAAGATAAATTTACCAAAAATGTAAAAACAGGGGGGAAGGCTGCCACCACCTAGTTTATATAAAACTAGGAAAATAATTTAAAGGGGAGGGGTTAAGCAAGACGGGGAAGTTTGAAAAATAATAAATTGCGAAACGATTCAATTTAACAATAAATATATTTAAAACTTATCTTAGTAACATCAACAAAAAAAAAATATAGAACAGAACAAAAATTATATAATTGAAAGTAAAATTTACTTACACATTGCGCCGTGTTTACACCACTTATTGGAACTTGCTTTTTGGCGAGGGAGCACGTAGTCGACTATGCCCTCGATTAGGTAATTTTTCCACACTGACTGACTGACTGACTTGACTAACTTCTTTAACTTTTTAACTTTACTCTTTTCTCAGGACTATCTTTCTTACTGTCGTTCTTACTTTTTTCTTACTTTCTTTCTTACTTTCTTTCTTACTTTAACTACTTTTGACATGACTGTTTTTTCTTAACTCTTTTGTCGCTTGCTACGTGCTACCTTTTATCTAATTTAACAATGAAATTGTTTAACTTCGGTTCCACAAGTTCCGTAAACTTGACATTAAAACGTGTGTCATAACATAAACTAATAAACATCAACATTTGTCAATAATGTAACAAAAATGCATCAACAATCACCGTTTAAAAGTTTATATTACAACACACTGTTTCATGGCCAAGTTCGTAAACACCCGCATTGCGGAAGTATAATAATTAATAACAAAAAAAATAATAATAAGAATTTTGAAATAATAATAAAAAAAATTGATGTGAAGTGTGAATTTTCACACATTGCAGGGTTTTGCAGGTATTTAATAACTGAATGATGATTATTTGGGATGCCAAAACAAATTTTATGTCAAAATATTTTTTTATGAATTTTAATTCGAATGCCTAATACCATTATTTAAGTTTCTAAATATGTGCAGTATTTTTTTTACATAGCAAGGTTCATTAAGATTTTGAAAATTGCGCCTATGGCTTCTATTGGTTGCTTAAATCATTAGCCACGCCCTCTGATTTCGTATACATCAAACAGAATTAAATTATAATTTCAACACTTCCCACTGGTTATTAAATTTACGCTTTTAAAAATTATATGCAACATTTGCCAAAATATAGCTAGAATTTTTACTGTTAAATTTTTTAATTTTTAATATTAAATAATTTAAACAAAAGAAAATTGCAAAAAAAAAAAAAAATTAAAATTGACAGGATTCGAACTCTAGTTTGCAAGTTAACTGTGTTTAGCAAATTAGAAAACCAATGACTAAACACACATCGCTATCAGCGCTGACGTCTGAACTTGGTTACATAGCGAATTAAATATTTAACATATTTTGGTTAAAAACACAAAAAATGCATTATTTTCCGAAAACATAATCTGATCAAAAATTCCTGTTGTACTATTCCGGTTCACACCAATATACATTACTTAGAATTTTTTCACATTTTTAGTTTAATCCATCTGGGCTACAGGGTGTGGGACAAAAATTTTTTTGCACAATTTTGCAAAAATCTCGTCAAAATAATTTATTTTGCAAAAATAAAATTTTGATCGTTAATCCACGTACTAAGGGCTTTCATTTGATACCCTACTCAGAATTAAAAAAAAATATTTTTTTTTTCGATGAGCACATATTTGTTTATATTTTTAGGGGGATATGTTTTTTAGATGTTTTAGTATTTTTCCTATGTGCGGGTCAAAAAGTTGTACAATCATGCCAAATTTCAACTCTCTAGGTTTAGCCGTTTGACTACAATTTTTACCGAACAGACAGACAGACAGACAGACAGACAGACAGACAGACAGACAGACAGACAGACAGACGACAAAATGACGGTATAAGGGTTTTTTGGTCATACCTACAAAACCCTAAAAAGAACAAAAGAAATTACTTAAAACTAAAAATTAAATTTAGGGCTGGGGTACTGTTACAACTAGTTATTCTTAACTTTTAATTACACTAATTCTTACCAATTATTAGTTTTCGTGATTACTAATATTATATTTCTCTAACTTACCTATCTTACTAAATGTTGTACCATTGCATTGTTATTTACACTATTGCATAAACTCTCAATAATACCTCTCAATAATAATACTATTGAATAGTTTACATCATTAGAAACCCGGGGGTTAATGGCCCGGGGGTTATTGGTACGGGGGGTTAATGGCACGGTGGTTGTTGACGGGGGATTAATGTCCGGGGGGGTAAATGGCACGGGGGTTATTGTCCAGGGGGTTAATGACACGGGGGGTTATTGACACGGGGGGTAATGTCCCGGGGGTTATTGACGGGGGGGTTAATGTCCCGGGGGTTAGTGTCCTGATACTATTTCGGAGATATGGCTAAAGCCAGGCTCTTTTTATCGTATAAATGGATATACCTTAGACAAGACAGGTTTGATGGTTACGGAGGCGCAGCACTACAACATGCTTGTTTATATATATATATATATATATATATATATATATATATATATATATATCGTGATGCGTTTTTTTTTAACTCTTATATGCGGATCAGAGTTGTGTAAGCATGCCAAATTTCAATTTTCTATGTTCAGCCGTTTGGCTACAATTTCCACCGTATACAGAAACAGATAGACAGACAGACACATGAATGACGTTATGAGGATTTTTTTGTGATCATACCTACAAAACCTTGAAAATTAACTGATATACAGGCTGAGGTAGACTACCGGGCGAATTTGAAAAGGTCGGTAGTCTCTCTGTACCGTCGGGAAGAGATTAGAAAGTTCATGTTCTTTCTCCATTTTCTCCCCATCCACAATCATCATAAACTTATGTCTCAACTTATCAAATTATATATTAACACAGCTAACCATAACAATAATTATATTATTCCTATTATAACCGTGACAGAAGATGTCTACTTAAGTTAGAGTACATTGTATTATCCTTAATTATTATTCAAAAATGATAAAACTTACTCCATCTTGTACTCTCTGCCCACAGAACGAATAATATAAGGTTTGAAACAAGTTGCAAATTAATAAGAACAGGAAGAAAAACCTGAAAAAAGCAAATTAGTAGAAGGCCCGGTCTTTTCACCTTCAGATAAACCTCTAGGTAACTATCTGATAGATAAGGTTATCTGGAACTTCATCCTCTGAATAAATGTCAATACCAATCAGTGAATTCAATACGTCAGTCTCATTATCTGTTAGATAACTATCCGACAGATAAATTTATATTGAATTCGGGATGATATTTATTCAGCACAGAAACTGTCACATTACCTTATCTGTCAGATAGTTACATAGAGGTTTACCTGAAGGTGGAAAGATTGGGCCTAACTGTTAAATCAATACACGGACAGAATATGAGCTTAAGGCCATCCACATGATTTTTAGGTACTGTAGGTCACAGAAGCCGAGTGAAAACTTCACCAACAAAACGGGACAGAGCCGTGTTATCATATTAGTGAAATCAAAGTCTAGACCAGGGGCTCCCAAATTATAACACGCATCGACCCTTTCCAATAAATTATCCAATTCCATCAACCCCCTTGGTAATTGAAACAACTAATATCTGCCGCTATATACAAACTATTATTATTTATAATAATAATAATAATAATAATAATAATATTTATTCAAAATAGGCAGAGCCTAATATACATATATTTATTATTATTATTTATTTATTTTACATCGGCCTATTTCTGCATCGAGGCTAATCGCCAATGCCAGGGGGCGAGCTCCTACACCTGGATGAGGGGTGAATGATTGTGAAATGAGAGTAATGTAAACATATTATTCTCGCCCGAATAATATCACCAACGGAGAATCGAACTACCAACCGCACAATCCAGACTATTTTCACCAGTCCAAACTGTACGATTTAATGCGCTCGGCCTCTCCGTTGGCCCTATATACAAACTGAATGATTAAATAAATAAATAGTTGACATAATTTTTGAGATTTTAAAACTGACTGGATTTTTTTGTCGACAATTATTAAGCCTCACTTTTTTCTCTTGGTATAACAGTAATAAACAAAAAAAGCTTCTAATTTGTTCATCGACTCCTTCCAAACTTCTGTCGATCCTGTTGGACTTCAGTTTCAGACCAAATTATTGTAGAAAAAGAGTGAAAAATATATGGTTGCTAGCCAAGGTTAGTAGAGTATGCAGGTTGCCTCGATCAACAATCAACCAATCACAGTTGAGCGTGTCATATGACCTGGTCTGCAAACCAGGGGTGTCAATTATTTATTTTTTTACGAATTGCCGGTAAATTTTTAAAGTCGTTCAAGTTCCTCAAAAATGATAGAATTAGGAAATAATTTAATTCAGCTTTTTGGACAAGAAGCGTTTATTTTAAACAACACAACGTTTCACCAACAACATTCTTGGCTTCTTCAGGTGCTATAACAATAACATAACAATAAAGTAACAATAGTTAACCTTAAAAGTTTTGAGGTTATGTTCATTTTAATCTGTTGTTTTCAGATTTTGAAGAATTTGGCGACTTTACTTGAATAATATCCATTTTCCTTGTGGTTCTTTTTTCCTAGTTCCATAAAATCAATAATTTTATTGTAATTTAAATTTCAAAAAACATGTGTTAAAACAGAGTTTTGGGATTCTCTAAAGGAATAGAGTCTTGGGTCTGATATACAGTTTGGGGTACTCATTTCGCAAGATCTTTGTGCGTACCATCGATTATTGGGGAGTTAGTACGACTGTATGATGATATATTACTCTATGTCCTTTTAGGTTTATCACTGTTACCGTAATGGTTTTTCCGGTGTTTGTACCGATGAAATTGTCATTGTTGTTATAATTCATGTATTTTAATAGGTGTTTAGCTCTCAGGGGGTTCTGAACTTCGGTCTTGATATACCGTTCGAGGTACCACTCTCTCATTACCCTTGTGCGTACCATTGATTTTGGGGGATTGGTACGTCGAATTGTATGATTGTTACGGTTTTCATTGTCTGTTTTTGGGTTCTTTCGCTGGTTTATTTGGATGTGAAGTTTTATGATTTTAAGATTTATTATTGCATCATGTTGTACAGGGGGTGACACTGTCAATCTTACGATTTGTGCGTACCAGGTTGTCAGGGAGGATAGTGTGACTGTCTGTCATATTGATGCGGTAGTCAGTCTTACTATCATTCGTAATTATTTGAATTTTTGTTAATCTTTGATATTACTATATTTATCTCTAATCTCGTTGTTTGAAATGTAAAATTTAATTAACAGTCACTACCTTTGGTTATCATAGTATAATATTTAAAAAATTTAATTCCTGTTTTTCCTATTTTCTGTATTCTTCAAGTACAAAATATTTTGTCAATGCTATTCTGCAATTTCACCATCCTTGGAGATGACTGATGTACAGTTTGTTAGAGTTACGTTTAACTAACATAGGTAAATTAATTTATAACTATATAAGATTGTTACTTTATTGTTATGTTATTGTTATAGCACCTGAAGAAGCCAACAATGTTGTTGGTGAAACGTTGTGTTGTTTAAAATAAACGCTTCTTATCCAAAAAGCTGAATTAAATTATTTCCTAATTCTACCATTATACAAATTGGACGTTAAATAACTATTCTGTTTCTCAAAAACTAAGGTTTTGATTCCAAGGTGTAGGACTATTATCTTTGTTTACTCGACTTACACAGTAGATAGAGAAATCGGCCAAACCATTATCGCACGACCAAAAATCATTACACATTCGACTGGTCTAACGCGTTTTACGTTATTGATAGTCTTACTGTAAACCCAATTCAAAAGTTTTTCCCATATTAACATGCACTTAATGGTCAAGAGAAAAAAGGGCGTCCATAATAGCTATAGAAATCTTGTCCTTGGGTGGGGAAGGAGGTGGACGTGAAAGGAACGCCTCCTCTGCAGAGGATTGTGTACAGAATCGTCGCATCCTGCGCACTCTGTGGCTGTTCTCAAAGACGTAGGAATTCGGCATGATTGAGAAGTTGTTGTTGCGACATATAGCTAAGTTTCGGACGAGAATCGCACCATAGCTTGTGTAAACACCTCATGTAGCTTCTACATCTTTGTGAAGCAGCTTCATGACAAGCTAGAAGCTGAAGGCGTGAATAGGGAATTTTCCCTAGGTCTAGGGAATTTTTAGTTTGCTTAGGGAAAAAAAGAATTTTTAATAAAACTACTGAAAATGTAGGGAAATTGGGTTTTAAGCGTCTTTGAAATATATACATATTTTTTTATGGCAATATATTAACGAATGTAGTAGAGTTGACAACGAATGTAGTAGAGTTGACAACGAATGTAGTAGAGTTTCTTTTTTTTTTGTTTATCAACTATTTTCAGTTCTTTTTATTTTTACTCCTAGGCTATTTTGATTTTTTGCTCATCACCTCTTTCAAGTATCATTTTTTTTTTTTTTCATTATAACTATGGAATTTCTGGAATTCGTCGCGGTAAAACCACATAAAATTTTATTTCTCCTGCTGAAGTAATTTCAAAAAAACGTGCATCTATAGCCGTTATGCACAATTAGCTATACATTTTTATTCATTAATAACAAATGCATTCAGCTGGATAATCTTGATAGTGAATGGAGAAATTTAGCAAATATCAACTTTTCAAAAATTGTAGATTTGAGTGTATCTGAATTTTGGACGAAATTTTCAAAATTAAAATTTGGAGATGACGCAGTTTTATGTCCGGAACTATGTAATTTTATTTTTAATATATTTTGTTAGTCCCATTCCAGTGCAACGGTGGAAATAATATTTTCACAAATTAATTTAAATAAAACTAAAATTCGGAAAAAATTATCCACTGACACATTAAGTGGTATTCTACATAGTAAAGCGTTGATGAAACGTAAAAATTGCTATGATTTTGAAATTAATAACGAATTGTTAAAAAACATAAATTTAATACTTTTATTTATTAAAATCTTCATTAACAATATGTTTAAAGCTGTATTTTTATTAAGTAATAAATTGTTAATGTAATAATAAATGTAATTATTGATTTTTTTAGAAATAATGAATAAAATGTATATAATAAAAAGATTTTTCAAATTATATTATTGTTTTAAAGTCTATTCCAAATGATTAGGCTGAACTAACAGGAATTTTCATTTTTGTAAGTTGTCATTAGCTATTTTTTTATATATTAGAGAGATATTGCAAAGTGAAAAAAATCTGACTTCATTAAAAGAAACCTCTAATAAAGTATCCTGTATTAAAATTTTTCATAATGTTTTAAAGAGTGTTATTGCAACGGTGCTCTTGCTTCATACTTTATTTTGACAAATATGCCAAATTGATAGATCGAAATCGTAATGAATATAGAAGTTAACTGCAACCCTTATATGAGTTAACTGCAGCAGACTATTTTTAACTTCTTCCCACACTGCACAACCATTCGCAAAAGGGTTTCGTGACACAATTTCTCGGAGAAAAATAATATCGTCCTCGTATTTAAATAGTAAACGTTTTTTATCTTTAACTTGCATCATTACTCACAAGAACTCACAAGAAAACTCAACAAATTTTATGTTCGAATTTACTCCGTTGTTAATTTTGAGGTTAAATTGACAGAAGACCTGTCAAAATTCAGGCGCTTTAAATAAAAATGCTTTGCCGTTATTTAAATTAAATAAAGGTAGCCTGTATTTTAATAAAAGAACGAAATTAAGGATATATCAACAAAGAATAGCATGCGCACATGTCAAATAAAGGAAAACTTTATTAAAAGATCAGTAGAACAGAGGTTGCAATATCTCTCTATTGAAGTTGGCTTTTCCTGAACAAAATAAACATTAATTGTTAATAACAACATATATCCAACCGATTTTTTTTTGTTCTTCACTTAATTTTTGAATGTGTTATTACAGCGATTCCCAAACTGTGCACCGCGAAAACGTTCGAATATTCCTCCAACTGCGTTAGTTAGACCAATGGGAATAAATTATATTATTATTATTATTATTAATGTTTTGACTTGGGGCGCCGCGGAAAAATTCTGATACATTAAGGGCGCCGGGAACTGAAAAAGTTTGGGAACCACTGTGTTATTAGATTAATTTTAGTACAATTAGCGATTTTAGAAAAATCTAGGAAAACCTAGGGAATTTTAGGATGAAGATCTAGGGAAATAAAAAAAATTCATCTGGCAACACTAATATTTGAGAACGCCGGTGTGCTGATATGGTGTGCCGGCCCAACTATATTTGGAACCTCCTCCGAGGCTGGTGCCGTTGTGCCCAGCACTTCGGTATTCCTATTATAACTGTAAAAATCGCAAGATTTCCGATCCAGGCTCTGATGGCTACAAGTGCTTTTCAACGTGAGTGCGTGCGTGTATGTGAGTGCGTTCATGGGTGCGTGCGTGTGTGTACATTCATTTGCCGCAAACATTATATATTGCTAATAAACTGTCCAATAAATTTATTAGCAACATAATTTTTTTTCCGCGAGTTCCACCCCGAATTAGTTATTAGGTTGCTAATAAATAGGCTTATTTGTCTAATAACTTATAGGCAACATGAAGTGCTTAATAAAGTGACATATAACCAAAAACAAGTTCGCAAAATGTGTTAATATTTAATTGAAAAACAATATAATTTTAAAAGAATATACAAATGTGTAGTTTTTATGCATCCATATTTTTTCTATAATGGTGTTTTTAGTGTTTTATATACATTTTAGTTGTTTTTTGACGAAATCTACGATCTGTTTGGATGAATTTATAAATTATAGACAACCGTTTTAAGAATATTTTGGGCATTTATTGTAAATGTGATATATACAGAACAATATATAAATATATATTTTTAAATAAACATTGTCTTTTATTCTTATATATGTATTTCTTTCAATTACGGTTACAACACATTACAAACAATAAGTTAAGCATTAATTTTTATATAAAAATGATAGAAAATAAGTATTGTTTAAGGAATGTAAAATATTTTCTGCCTTTTATTTTCATTCACTTTTGTATTATAAAATGCTATTTTTATTAACTTCTCTTCTATCTATATTGTCCTCTTTTTCTGTGATAAAATTTGTTGAACGCCGTTTAATTGTCATTTAACAGTAACACAAAAAATATACGTAATGTCATTGAATGTAAAGTCAAACTATTTATTGTCAAAATATTTAATGTCAAAATATTCAGTGTCAAAATTTCATCTCACTTTAGCTCTACAAATTTACGTATAGCTCTATCTCTCTTGCACCGTGTTACTATCTTCATAAGAAATACCAATACAAAAACAAAAAATTATGTTGCTAATAAACTATTAGAAGGATTTTGTAACTTGGAAATCACCAATAAATTTATTAGCTTCATAAATATATTATGTGTCTAATAACTATTAGGGAGTTTATTAGGAACTGGAACTCTCGGCCCTTAGTTAAAAAGGAGATGCTCATTTTTGCAAAACAGGGCTCTATCTACATTTAAGACTCAAATTGAAAGAAACTTACTGAAAATCATGTCCCAAATAGATTAATACTCCCGTACAGCTAATTGCATCTATATATTGTTTCAATAGAGGAACACCAAAAAAGTCTTGCAGGTTACCTACAAAACTACAAAAATTCAGATAAAAAAGGATAATAACTTATTTTATGCAACAATAACTTACTCTAAACACAAATTATGGTGCACAACTGCAGCTTTTAGTTTTTCATATGCTTTGTTCTCTCTTTCTTCATCGTGTTCTTCGTCCATTTTCTCCCCATCCACAATCATCATAAACTGTTGTTTCAACATATCAAATTGCATATTAACACAGCTAACCATAACAATAAATAGCAAATCACAAGTTGTCAAACATAATACGCATGGGAAAACATTTGAGAACTGTATAATGTACATAATTGCATGAGTCGGTGTTTTGTGTAGTTCTGGTTTTAGGCGGATGGGGTGAAAAACTGGAGAAGCGAAGTAATAGATGAAGCCAACAATGAAAAGTCCACGGTAGAGTTTGACTGACCATAGAATCATATTAAACCATTTATTGTATTTATTTGTTTGTCCTTTGATGACTTGGGAATCCCAGAACTGGTTCGTTAACACGTCCATAAGAGCAGAGAGTTCTTTTGGGTGACTCTGGAGAGCATAAGCTTTGAATGTGACCTAAAAGAGCCAAATAATATTGTACAAAATATACATTCCCTCACGAGGATATGAGTTTTCGAATTCCGAAGAAAAATGTAGTGAGACAATTATATATACAGTGGTACCTCGGTTTTCGTCAATAATTCGTCCGAAATAAACGTTGAAATCCGAAACCGACGAAAACCGAGGCGATAATTTCCAACAATAGACTCTCAATAAAAAACGCACAACACTAACACTGGAAAGCAATGGAATTGTTTGTTTAGTCGGGCGGGCTAGATGCTCACGCAACGAGAAACAACGCAACACTGCGTAGCGCGTGAGTCGCGGTACGCCGATGAAATCCGAAGCAAACGACGAAAACCGAAAAAAACATTTTTCGCGAAAAATCGACGAAAACCGAAACCAGCGATAACCGAAGTCAACAAAAACCGAGGTCCCACTGTAGTTTGTGATGCAAACAGCTGATTTCGTGTATGTTATTGGGTACGAGTGTTACTGCGTCGCGTTATTACTAGGAGGCTTTGATGGTTACATGAATATACAGTCCATCTATTTAAGCCTGGCAGATGACCTTGGGTGCGCAGTAGCAATCACTAGAAATTGGAGTGGGGACGTCAGTTGACTTCAGACTGTCTTGCTGCAAGCATCAGTGAAAGTACATTCGGATGAAAAAGTATAATGGAATTTAAGACGAAATTATGCGGGCTCGTAAGCCATAGTCAGTGTAAGGAGATTATTAGTAATGTGATTGACTTTATGACTAAGTAAGCTGCAGCAGGGAACGTGATTATACCTTTGAAGAATATTTTGGATCGAGTTTCAGCGTGCACAGGCGTTTCTGCAAGAAGTTTAAGTAGATTTAACAAGGAAAAAAAAAGTGTCTGCAGGTTAGACAAGTTAAAAGTTGTAATACAATATAACTTTAATACAAAGATGAGACACGGACGGAACAAATATTTTGAACAAAAGAATCTGAAATTTCACGTTCTAAATTAACAATCATAATAAATATCTTTGTTATAAGACGCAACAAAGCTGTTCAACAAAACATTTATTTTGTTTGGTAAACTTAGTTCAGTTCTTAACAGGCTTTTCATATTTATTTCATTGTTATATTATTTATACATTATTATTTTCTAAATTCAGGTGAATGTTCCACATTTTCATCACCTAGAAAACAGAAAGAAAGAAGTGAACAGAAAATATGAAATATAAAAAGTAATCCATTAAATTGTGGAAAAAATTAATATTTTGATGAAAACTTGTGTCTCGTACTGTACAGTCCAAGCGCTCGACCCTCTCTTTCTTTCCGAATGCGTTCTTCCTCTGCGCGAAACTGATTTCCCACACGCCAGTACTAAATAGATTTGCTGTATCTAGTGGTAACTCGTGCTAACAACTTTTATAAATATTAGATGCTGATTTAACAAACAATTTTAAATCAATTGACGAAAAGCGATTAAGTAAGAGGAAACTGTTTTTTTGATGAAGAACCAGAAACCTCCATCACTGAAATTAATAAACCCAAAATAATATTTAAAATCAAATTTTTTGACGTTCTTTTTAAAAAGATAATTATATCAATGGAAGAACGTTTTGAATCATTTAAATCTGTTTTAAATTTATTTGCATTCTTATATAATCTGGCAGAATGAAATAGAAAATAATGAATTACATCAAAATTGTAGGCTACTTGAAAAAATGCTGTCGGAAAAAGAAACTAAAGATATTGATGGCGAAGATCTTGCAATAGAACTGAGATAGTTGTCTCAAAGAACAAAAGGTAATCCTGAGGCAATTTTAAAATGGATTTCTTTACACAGTTTAGAAGAGTTATTTCCGAATGCTATCACAGCTTTACAAATTTTACAAACCCTACCTGTTTCAGTGGCAAAAGGTGAGCGCACGTTTTCAAAACTCTTTACGTTCCAGTTTAAGCCAGGAAAATTTAAATGGATGGCCATCGTATCAATAGAACATAAAATAGCCGAAAGTATTGATACTGAAGAAATAAGAAAACACTTCGCTACCTTAAAAGCCAGACGGGTCCCATCACCCAGGTGACACTCTTATGGACCGACCTTGGACACTGTTTTAGTTCTTTGGACCGTTTAGAGATGGCGAGAGAATGCAGAATAAATAGATATATTACGAACGTAGCCGACTTCTAACGACCAGTAGCTTCGTGTTGTGTTGTTTTTAAGTCGCTGAGTAACTGCCATTATTTTTAGTTAGGAGTAGTGGCGCAGCCAAGGTGGGGGCCGACGGGCCTGGGCCCAAAAAAGTTTGCTCGATTGCGTTGAAATTCAATATGTGGGGGTGTTTAAAACAACTTAACACGACTTTGTTATTAGTTTTTCGAAATTTTGATTATCTACTCCGAATTCGGTATCCGAATGATAGCTTAAAATTTCAAAATCGTTTTTACTTTTGTTGGGGTCTTTTTTACTGACGAACACTATCAGGTTTTTAGAGTTTCAAATGTCTATCTATCTGCACGAGTGGTTTTCAACCAGGGTGTCGCCACACCCTGCCGTAGGTATATGAAAGGCGAACTCCGTAGAATGTTTACGGCTGTCATACAGAGAAATGGGAGTAGGGCGCCTTGCTTTTTTCACTGATGGCATTAAGACGTCGCGTTAAGAAATCTTTTTGAGCTACTTTGAGCCAATTGAATGGAAACAAATCAGCAGTAAATTGAAAATAATTGAAAGTATGTATTGTATTCATGATGGACACTGTAAATATGAATGACTATAGTAAAGTGGGTTTTACACAATTCAATTTATTGATCAATTAATTGAAAAAGTTGACATTCAATTAATTGATGTGTGTTAAGTGTAAAATTTTTGTCAATTAATTGATCAATTAATTGACAAAAAAATTGATCAATTTATTTTGAAAATAGAACAAGTTCTATTTCTCATCAATTTTTCATAAATTTTTTAGGGAATTCTAGGTATATTTTCATTTGTTAAGATATTGCCAACTGTTTAGTTGTAGCATAACCTCTAAATCTATAGTTTGTGTTTCGTTTTCAAATTTGACAGAACCTTTCTAACTTACCATCATCTAGATTATTTCTTTTATTTTTGTTCACAGGCCCTTACTTTGTGAAGATTTTTTTCAATATTTTCCTTCTGATAAATATGTCAACATGTTTTACAGTTGGTAATGAAAAAGTTTTCAAAAAACTTGATCAATTAATTGAACTGTGTAAAACCAACTGAAAACAATGTATATCCCGAATATATCGAATATAGAATCACTCTAATAACCAGATTCAGATAAAAATAACAAATTCATTGAAATTTTTTTATTACGATTGAGAACAGAGACGCACCCAGAATTTTTTCTTGGGGCGGCTTAAAAGTCGATATTTTTTAAAGTAATCAGAAGTCAACAAGTTGGGGAGGACAAAAGCCAATTTTTTTTGGGGGGTCAGAAGCAACATTGTTTTGGGGGGTCAAAAGCCAAAATATTATTAGGGGGGTTAGAAAACAATTTTTTTTAGGGGGTCAGAGCCAAAATTTTTTTAGGGGGGGTTAGAAGCCAAACCTTTATTAGGGTAGTCAGAAGCCAACAGCTTTTTAGTGGGGTTAGAAGCAACATTGTTTTTGGGGTTCAGAAGCCAAAATATTATTAGAGGGGTCAGAAGTCAATTTTTTTAGGGGGTCAAAAGCCAACATGTATTTAGGGGACCAAAGGGGGTCAAAAGCCAAAATTTTATTACGGGAGGTCAAAAACCAATTTCCTTAGAGCTATCAAAAGCCACCTTTTTTAGGGGGGCACAGAAGCCAACGTTTTAGGGGGTCAGAAGTCAAAATGAGCCAGAGCATATTTTGCCCCCCCTCCCCGGACTCCCGCTAGTGCCGCCACTGCTCAGAAACCAACATTTTTTTAGGGGGGCTCAGAAATCAACATATTTTTAGGGGAGCTCAAAAGACAAAAAAATTTAAAAGGGGCTCAGAAGCAAAATTTTGTGGGATGTACGTTCTATTACAAGGAAAATGTGTCTCTTAAATCTTTCATTTCTTTAATGTTTGGGGAGGCGTGAGCCCCACTGGGTGCGCGCCAGCTTAAGAAATGATAAATCTCAAATTTTATAGGTGAACTATAGTCAAATAGAGCCTACAAGTAACAACTGCTTTAAGTAAGCAGTTGTATGTATTGTACAAGGTGTCTCAAAAGAAATTTTATATTTATTTAGCTTACTGCGTGAACGCAACGTATCCGAGGGGCGCGGGGGTTATGTCAATCGGTAGCCTGGCTCTTGGGTATTCAGTCGCTATGGAGCGTTTCTCGGGAGCAGACCGCGCGTTATGCGTGTTAGAGTTTTACAAAAACGGTGATTCGGCGCGTAGAACATTCTGCAGTATTCGAGGTTTTCGCCACTTAAATGATGCGCCAAGCATTCCTCTCATTCGACATTGGGTTAAAAAGTTTGAAGAGACTGGTACAACGCTGGATAAATCAAAATCCGGGCGACCTAGGTCATCAAGAACGGTAGAAAACGTGGAGAATGTTAATCAGTCTGTTCGTGACGACCCGAACCTTTCAATTCGGAAGCGCGCAAGTGCTTTAAATCCGCATAGATCATCATTACATCGCATTATGCACAAAGACCTAAAGCTGCACCCCTACAAAATTCAATTGGTGCAAGAATTAAAGCCCCAAGATGCCAGTCAGAGGCTTAATTTCGTAAATCAGGTGATTGAGCGATTTTCAACGTTTACCAACATTTTGTTTTCGGATGAAGCTCATTTTCATCTTAATGCCACGTAAATAAGCAGAACTGCCGCTACTGGAGTGCAACGAATCCGAAACGCAAACATCAGAAACCCCTACATTGGCCTAAAGTGACCGTATGGGCTGCGATGTCGGCGCGAGGAATTATCGGCCCTTACTTTTTTGAAGACGAAAGGGGGCGTGCAGTTACAGTGAATTCAGAGCGTTATGTGGAGATGTTAGACAACTTCTTGGCACCTGAACTGCAAAACTTTCCTGGCTATAACCAAAGAACATGGTTCCAACAGGACGGAGCAACTTCACACACGTCCAATATGTCTCTGCCACGTGTTCGTGAAATTTTCTCAGGCAAATTGATCTCCCGGAGAGGTGACATAAATTGGCCTCCACGCAGTCCAGATTTAACCCCTATGGACTTTTTCCTATGGGGTTATCTTAAATCTAAAGTTTACGCCAATAAACCGACTTCACTGGCGCATTTGAAAGAAAATATCCGTCACGAAATGGCAGCCATCCCTGAGTCCACCTGCCGAGACGTCATTAGTAATTTTACTGTTCGATTAAATGAGTGCCGAGAACGCGAGGGTCTACATTTAGACGATATTATTTTTAAGAAATAAATCCCCAAAAAGTGTATTTTAATAATTAATAAACATTTTTTCTATATACGGCTTACTTTTTTTTTTAATCGATCCACTAAATATAAAATTTCTTTTGAGACACCTGTATATGTATTCAACTGAAAAACAAAATTTACGTTTTAGTAACTTAAATTCTTATAGCGGCGTCTCGCAGTGTTAAATTAAACGCCGCGTCAAATACAGCGGTTTGCAGTAAAACGCCAGGCAGCGAAATGCACAAACCTAATGACTTCTAATTACTTATCAACTACAGCTTACCTGACTTGCAGTAATTAAAGTAATAAAAGTAGTGGTGGCATCAAGCATGTTATCCATTCCATTCATAAGTTGCAGGGCTGCGAATATTGTCCAAAAAATATTGGATAGAATAAAATAATAGCAGATGAGATGAAATATTACATGACTTTTGTGTTTTGGGTCACAGCCCACATAGCGAAGAAGAACAACTATGTGTTGCATGAGATCTTGAACTGTGACCTAGAAAAAAGAAGGACAAATAAGTGATTTACAGGGTTTGATAAAAATTCTCGTGCACTTTAAACCAGGCATGTGCAACTTCCAAACGACTGAGGGCCGGATAGCGATGAAATATATTCGCGGGCCAGAACATTTTAAGGATTTTTTTAAATTACTTCACTGAAATTGTCTTTATTATAAAAAAAATAAAACATTTTAAATTTTCTAAACTATACTCTATCTCTGAAAGCCTGATAGTAATAAATCATTTTTTCAGGCAGTTACCAGTGGCGTGCACATTTTAAACACGTTTAAATTGGTTTTGTGTATTTCTATATTACTATTTATCATTTTATTAAACACACTCCTGTGACCATATTTTTCCTCAAAATTTTATAGTCAAATTTTTATGGCCTGTTGTGTTTAACCCTAGTTCGTATTCCCATATACTATGTGCGGCACACTCGGTTGTTTTTAACAATATTTCGTTTCGAACTATTCATATTTTGTCGCTTTTGTTTTACCGCTTCTGTGTGATAATACAATAACATTTTACAAATAATAAATTATAATACTATCAGTCTTTCGGAGATAGAGTATAAAACTAAATGGGAATCTCGTTCTTTTTGGTTGTCACGAGAAGAGACCTCACTTCGGTTATTTTATTTTTCAGGTTGGTATGGGAAAATTTAAAATTCCAACAGTGAAACCATGGAAACGAATGACATTTATTAAAAATATGACACATTTTTTCCATATTTTGAAGACAAAATATGATAAAAATATTTTGCAGATTTATTCTGTAAGAATCTGAGGACAAAATAACATACAGAAATGTATAGGGTTTCGTAGTCAGAAATAAGAAACTCTAGACACTCTTATATTCTTTAATCGATATGAAAAATATTTTGCAGATTTATTCTCTTAGAATTTGCGGATAAAACAACGTATAGAAATGTCCAGAGTGCCGTAGGCATAAACAAGAAACTCTACACACTTCTGTATCCTTTTATCGATATGAAAAATATTTTGCAGATTTATTATGTAAAAATCTGCGGATGAAATAACCTATAGAAATGTCTAAGGTTTCGTAGGCATAAACAAGGAATCCTAGGATACTCCTATATCCTTATGGACTTCGTAGCCATAAAAAAGAAACTTTACATACTGTTATATCCTTTGACCGATATGAACAATATTTTTCAGGTTTATTCTCTAAGAATCTACGAATATAATTATATACATAAATGTCTAGGGTTTCGTAGGCATAAACAAGGAACCCTAAGATACTCCTATATCCTTATGGACTTCGTAGCCATAAAAAAGAAACTTTACATACTGTTATATCCTTTGACCGATATGAACAATATTTTTCAGATTTATTCTCTAAGAATCTACGAATATAATTATCTACATAAATGTCTAGGGTTTCGTAGGCATAAATTACGTCTAAAATTATTTCTAGTTTTAACAATATAAATGTAATGTACTGAGTAAAAATGAATCGTTTTCACATCTTAAAAAGTTTATGAATAAACAATCTAACTATATAATTAGCAAGTGTCTGTATGTACTGTCGGTAACATTATGACGTCAGTTTTTCCTAAGATTCTCGTGATTGGCTAACTGGGAAAACCCAATCTCTTGATTGGCTGACAGGCGACATCCTCTCCCGTCATTGGCTAACTGGAGATATCCTGTCCCCTCACCTGCTGACCGGCGACGAAATTAAGATACGTTAAAAAATGAAACCAAATACAAATACAAACAATTGAAATTTTTATATTATAAATCCGTCATTGTTGACGGGTAATGACTTAATTAACATAAAGTTGGTAAGACGCCGGAAGATATTTGTAATATTTTATAATCTTTGGGTATCAATCGCCAGTTAGGGTATGTCAGTATTAATCGGTTCAAGGATACTCAAGGTATTGAAGATCGGCAAAGAAGTGATCGCCCGCGAACTGTACGATCTGTACGAACTCCAGTAGTGATCAAAGCCGTGAGTAACAGAATTCGGAGAAGTCCACTCCGTAAACAAAAAATCATGTCTAGGGATTTGGGTATTTCGACACGGAGTATGTCCCGCGTTATCAAATCAGACCTATAGTTGGGGGCTTACCGAAGAAGCACTGCCACTTGCTCACTCTATCTCAAGGGACATCAGGAAGACCAGAGGTACACAACTGATTCACCGGTACACAGTCAACATGCATCGCAAAATTCTTCTTTCCGATGAAAAAATTTTCGAACATCGAACAAAATGATCATGTGTATGCACATAGCTCTCGAGAGTCGGCTCAAGTCATTCACAGAGTTCAGAGTTTGGTAGAATGTCTCGTATGAAGGGGTTGCTGAGCTACTTTTTTGTGCGCAGAGTGTGAAGACAAGTTCAAAATCATACCAAGATGACATTTTGGACAAGGTCGTCAAGCTTCTTAAGGGGGGGGGGTATGGTCAGAGCAGCACATTTTATACCCATTTTCAAGATTTTTTTTTAGAAAACTGTTAATAGTAACTTGATTGGGATAATACCTACAGTAAAGAACAACCTTTGAAGAGTACCCAAAAAAAAATTTATTGAAAAATATCGAAAATTAAGCTCGTGACATGAATTTGAAATTTTCGTTCAGGACAAAGAGTTGATTTGCGGTGAGACACATAACTAATGACTGGATCATCTAAAACAAAAAAACCAAAAATATTTCGTTAGTTTATGAGTTTCTTGAAGTAACGCTGTCGAGTTTTTTCAAAGATCTAGATTATTTAATTTTTGGTATAAGTTGAAGTCAAAAAAACGAAAAAAACGTTTTTTTTTTTTCGAAATTTCTGTTTTCAGTTGTAAAAAATTCCATAAAAAAAAAAAAAAACAAGAAAAAAAAGTATCTCGACAGCGTTACCTCAAGAAACTCATAAACTAACGAAATATTTTTGGTTTTTTTGTTTTAGATGATCCAGTCATTAGTTATGTGTCTCACCGCAAATCAACTCTTTATCCTGAACGAAAATTTCAAATTCATGTCACGAGCTTAATTTTCGATATTTTTCAATAAAAATTTTTTTGGATACTCTTCAAAGGTTGTTCTTTACTGTAGGTATTATCCCAATCAAGTTACTATTAACAGTTTTCTAAAAAAAAATCTTGAAAATGGGTATAAAATGTGCTGCTCTGACCATACCCCCCCCCCCCCTTATGAGACCATGTATAATTCTAATATCTTTGAAATTATTTTGCAATGATCCCATATTAATGCGGACACCGTTATTTTGGACGTTTTCCATTGCTGATAGTACTAGGCTATAATAGTACAAAATAATAAGTATTAGTATCAAAAAGATATAATACTTCATGAGTATATAAAATATATTCGGACGTTTCGGAAACTGCTCAACAATCTGTTTCCGTCTTCAGCGATCATGAGAAGTGATAAACATTTCAATTTTCTTCGAGTTTTTATACCGAGTATTGTAAGAGTGGGAGCAGGTTATAGGTGCGTTGCTATTGGTTGGGTGGTTGGGATTAAGTATAGGTAGGTACGGGACTACCTGCGGAGGATTAACCACTGGATTAAGGTTATTTGTCACATTATTGTGTGGTATATTCCATCTCAGAAAGACTGATAGTAATAAAATTTATTATTTGTAAAAAGTTATTGTTTTTTCACACAGAAGCGGCAAAACAAAAGCGACAAAATATGAATAGTTCGAAACGAAATATTGTTAAAAACAACCGAGTGTGCCGCACATATTATATGGGAATACGAACTAGGGTTAAATACAATAGATCATAAAAATTTGACCCTAAAATTTTGCGGAAAAATATGGTCACAGGGGTGTGTTTAATGATATGATAAATATGGTCACAGGCGTGCGTTTAATAAAATGATAAATAGTAATATTTTATTTTATTTTTTTTATTTTATGGCCTTTGCTACCGTGGCAATTAGCCAGGACGATTTTTATGTGAGAAAATTTCCATGCCTTAACGGGATTTGAACCCGAGACCTTCGCAACAGTAATATAGAAATACACAAAACCAATTTAAACGTGTTTAAAATGTGCACGCCACTGGTAACTGCCTGACAAAATGATTTATTACTATCAGTCTTTCTGAGATAGAGTATAGAAGGATTGTTTTGAATAATGGAAAGCCAAAGTTGAGGAAATTCTATGCTAGCTTGGCTGACATCATCTCTAGAGTTTTCAATCAAAGCATACTCTTTCAATTTTCTTGTTTTCCTCATACATTAAGGGTTTAGCATCTTTCCATTGGAAATGGTGTTCATTTTCCCAAGTATGTTCAACCAGTTTGGAATTGTAAATTTCGCCCTGCTAAACTTTTTTCTTATGCTCGTTTAACCTCACATGCAAAGGTCTGCAAGTCTCGCCAATATATTGTTTCCCGCACTGGCAGGGAATAGAGTAGACACAGTTTTTGTTTGGGACAGATTTGGGTTTCGTGCATGATAGGATAGATCTTAAAGTCGAACTCGATTTGAAGGCTATTTGGATATTATGCTTCTTTAGTATCTTACCAATTTTCTCAGATACTTCTTTATAATAGGGCATAGAGATATATCTCACTTCGTCAGTTCTAGGTGCGTCATTTTTCTTATGATTGATAGAATTAGTTATAATTTTATGACTGTAGACATTATCCTGTAAGGTGGAACGGATGTTCTTCAATTCAACTTTTAAAAGCCTTTTAGAAGAACAAATTACTTTAGCTTTATTAACTAGACTCAGTGCAACAGCTCTCCTAGTGCTATTATGATGGAATGAGTTGAAATTAAGATATAGACCTGTGTGTGTTGGTTTTCTGTAGACTGTGGTTGCTAGAACCCCCTTGCCATTTCCGATTATCAATACATCTAGGAAAGGCAGTTGATTGCTAACTTCCAGTTCAACAGTAAACTTAATGTTAGTGTGCACTGAATTTAGGTATTGATGGAATTCGTGGAGTTTATCTTTACCATGTGGCCATATGTCGAAAGTATCATCGACGTATCTTAACCATATATTCGGTTTGTACTTGGCTTCTAAGGCGAATGTATAATTGTATCTTCCAGTAAGATTCTGTTCCAGATCACAAGGCAAAGTATACACAGTAATGGCTGGCAATTCACACGCCGGAGTTCGTTAGAGCTGAAGATTGTCCGTCTTGAAGCTCAGATTTTAATTCGCTGGGCTACAAATTGTGGTGAGTGTTGAAGGACATGGCTTGTAGCAGATGACATACAAATTTGGAGAGTCTATAGCAATTGTTGAAGAAAGCAGTGGCAAATTTTCTAATGGATGTCATGCGTACTGCCATTGATGTTTGGCTGTCACGTTTAAAGACATGTGTGAAGACAAACGTAGGGCATTTTGAATAAGACATTTATTGTTTTTATTTATAAATAGAAATTCCTCCTGAAAGACTTATTTTTTCACCGAATCATGTTAACAGCACTAAAGGCAGAACTAATAAATTCTGTAAAATATTGAAATAAAAAAAAAAGCAATTGCTTCTAGAACTTTACCAATAATGGGACAAAAACCACGGGTTTTAAGATGGTGAAGTTTTTATTTGCAGTGATTGTATTAACGCATTTTTTGAATACATTGGTTTAATGCTTGTCAGTAAACTGCAAGAATCCGTGAATTTGGGAATTTTTATTTTGTCCTTTTCTTCTATTATCTCCAAACTTTTTATTATTCCTGTTGCTTCTGCTGTATTTATACTCGAAGATATATATATATATATATATATATATATATATATATATATATATATGTATATATATATATAAAACACTATCTTGTATATTCGTCAATTTATGAAACAGTAATTAAAACATTACAGATACGTTTCGTGCATACAGTTGCACATCTTCAGTGTTTTAATAAATTGACGAATATACAAGATAGTGTTTTATTTATAATATTTAAATTCGTCGAGAAACTCCAACATACTATATATATATATATTCTTTATTCTCCCTAGGCCTTGCGGCGTTCAGGGTATTAGCCATTACAAATAGAAATAAAATAAATAAAATAACCAAAACAATCCAAATTACATAACGTACAATACAGTACAATTTAATTTACAATATATTACATTTTCTCATTTCTTTCTTCTTGCTCCAGTGTCCCTCTCTTTCTTTCTATTCTCATTCTGGTTTCCCTCTCCGATCTCCTTCCTTCTTGCTTCCAGTTCTCTCGCCCATCTTTAATTTATTTTATCCCATTATCTTCCCTTCCAACCGTTTCTTCACCCCTCCTCCTATCTCCCTTCCTTCCTCCCAATTTCCAGGTGACCTCGACCCCCTTCCATCCTTCCATTTCTCGCCTTCTGCCTCCCACCGGGCCTCTTCCTTCCTTCCTTTACCCCTTCCTGTTATCCTTCCCCGATCTCAATCCTTCTTTCCTCTAATTCCTTCGCCCACCTTTCCCTATCTTCGTGCAACAGGTCTAATGTGCACCCCGACCACACTGTCATCTCTCTACACCTCTTCGCGAGGTGCTCTATATCTTCTTCCTCCTCCCCACACATCCTGCACATCTTATCCTCCTGTTTCCTCCAGTATCTATTTCCTCTCTCTTCATTCCCGCACCTTAGCCTCGCAATCCTCCTAACTCTCCTCCTGCCCTTCCTCTTTCTCCCTTCAAGTACCTTGGTACCCCTATAGTTCTGACCTCCTTATATCTCCCTGCGCTCCTTGATTTGTCTATTGTGACTGTCCTTTCTAGCTCCCCCACTTCCATGACTCCCTCCTCCACAACTCCTCAATCACGCTTATGCGGTCTTTTCTTCTCCTTTCCACCTCTGCCGCATCCACTCCGCATCTCCAGTAATACTCCTTTCTCATCTCCCCCCATGCGTACCATCTAGAACGACTAGGTAAATGATACTGATGTATTTGATCGAACTCTATTACACTGTTCAACTCTAATAGATATTATTATTACAATCTAAAATTGAGGCGTTAGTGTAGATTGGCGTAAAATTTTTATTTTAAGGGTAAAATTCTTGCAGGTTGATTTTTGGGATGGTGACATTTTTCGGTACCTTGCTGAGTTGTATATTGCAGGTTGGTTTACTAATCAACCACGGCCGAGTTTTGTTTATACTTTCACCTTTGATCTTTTGGGGGACGGAGATATTAAGGTCGTGGACATTGTTTGCTATTTGGAAATGGACCAGGTTGACTGATGGGTGCTGGATTTGTTTGATTGACGTTAGATTTGTGACATATCTTAATAAACCTGTTTTCTACGAATGCTGAGAGGATACTTTCTAGGTACGTTCAGAAAACTGGAGATTGGATTGGTGTGATATGCTCCAGTTGTAAGTCTGATGGAAGTGTACAGGTTCGGGTGTTTTAAAGATGGTATAAATTCAATCAGAAATAAAGAATGAAAGAAAAGATATTTTTAAAATTCACCGTAAATGCCAACAGGTCAAACAGTAAATAAACAATTTCATTTTTGGATTATAAAGCAGTTGAGTTAATAATAAGAAACGGTCTAGCTAGAGAGATCGTGGATTTGGCATCACGATAACGCACCACTTCACACTTCGCTTATGGTCACCATACTTGTCCCAATGTAACTTTTTTGTTCCCAAAACTGAAAAGATCGTTTTCAAACGATTGAAGAGACGCATTATCACACACTTATCTTATGGTTCGGCAGTTCTTAGTGAAGAACCAAGTTTCCTTTGTTCCTCATCTAGTATTCTCATCTGACTCGGCCCAGTGTGATTTTTTTTTGTTCCTCAAACTGAAAAGTTCGTTAAGAGCCCGTTTTCAAACTGTTGAATAGACGTGTCAGACTATACTTATCTTATTGTTTGGCAGTTCTTGGTGAAGCACACAGTTACTATCGTTCCTCATCCACCATTCTCACCTGAAAAGTGTGATTATTTTCCCCCAAAACTATGACAAATTATGACAAATTTTAATATGGCGTGATTTATAGAAATTTTCATCTTCGCATGGATGTATCTCAAAAACAAAAGTGTTTTAGAAAAGCCTGTTTTCAAACAATTAAAGAAATAATAAAAACATTGATGTTAAGTGTGAATTTTCACACATTTCAGGGTTTTGCAGGTATTTAATAACTGAATGATGATTATTTGGGATGACAAAACAAATTTTATGTCAAAATATTTTTTTATGAATTTTAATTCGAATGCCTAATACCATTATTTAAGTTTCTAAATATGTGCAGTATTTTTTTTTTACATAGCAAGGTTCATTAAGATTTTGAAAATTGCGCCTATGGCTTCTATTGGTTGCTTAAATCATTAGCCCCGCCCTCTGATTTCGTATACATCAAACAGAATTAAATTATAATTTCAACACTTCCCACTGGTTAATACATTTACGCTTTTTTAAAAATTAAATGTAACATCTACCAAAATATAACTAGAATTTTTACAAAATAATTTAAACAAAAGGAAACTGCAAAAAAAAAACAAAAAAATTAAAATTGACAGGATTCGAACTCTAGTTTGCAAGTTAACTGTTTAGCAAATTAGAAAACCAATGACTAAACGCACATCGCTATGAGCGCTGACGTATTAACTTGGTTACATAGCGAATTAAATATTTAACATATTTTGGTTAAAAACACAAAAAATGCATTATTTTCCGAAAACATAATCTGATCAAAAATTCTTGTTGTACTATTCCGGTTCACACCAATATACATTACTTAGAATTTTTTCACATTTTTAGTTTAAACCATCTGGGCTACAGGTGTGAAACAACATTTTTTTTGCACAATTTTGGCAAAAATCGCTTCAAAATAATTTATTTTGCAAAAATAAAAATTTTATCGTTAATCTACGTACCAAGGGCTTTCATTTGATACCCTACTCTTAATTTTTTTTTTTTTTTTTTTCGGTGAGCACATATTTATTTATATTTTTAGGGGGATATGATTTTTAGATGTTTTAGTATTTTTCCTATGTGCGTGTCAAAGAGTTGTATAAGCATGCCAAATTTCAACCCTCTAGGTTTAGCCGTTTGGCTACAATTTTTACCGAACAGACAGACAGACAGACAGACGACAAAATGACGGTATAAGGGTTTTTTGGTCATACCTACAAAAACCTAAAAATGAAAACTGTTCTAGAAGTAATTCCAAAATATGCCTACAAAATTCCAAATGTGGAATAGACGCTGGTAGTGATATGTAGCCACAGAAGGGCAGGCAAATTTTGAAATCAAACTTTGTATCTCTGTTATGCTTTTGTGTGGATTCTTATTCTAGTAACTTACATTGTTGTCCGCCATTCTTTCAACGCAAACTGCGACCTATTCCTGAGTTAACGTCTATTTATCAAGTAATTTAAAACATTATGCATAAGTCGAATTTGCATAATAAAGTACACCCTTAATAAATAATATTTTTACCTTCTTATTATCCTATATTTGTAATGAATGTGTCGAGAGCGAGAGACGCGAGAAGACAATTCTGTTTTATGTAAAGTAGTTAAATAAAGCTATCCGCGCACTTTACAATTAAATTAATAACTGTATAATGGAAATATAAAAGATTGAAAATGCACCTGTCATTGTAACTACATATTTTTATTATAGTCAATTTTATTTCCGCTAATAACAATGTGGCGCCCGCACCGTTCCGGTATGAATGAGAAATAGTGCCAGACGCTAACAAGGTCAACAAAAAGATTCGTGTGACCACCCCGTACGTGACGGAAAAAAATAGCTGTAGAGGAGGCGTAAGGTGGATGTAGACGCACTGAACAACCTCAGACTAATTAGTGAGTAGGCTAAAATAAGAGTTACTCCAGTGCAGATCGCGAACCCAAAATAAAAGGAGACATGTCCCAGCAAACATTCAACTAACGGCCGAATGCTGGCAAACTGCTTTTATGCTGGTAAATTACTGGCACCAAAAGTAAGTGCAACGCCAGTATTAATAATGTACTTCACATTTGTATTTCGCATTCCGCCTATACGAAGTACTTTACCAGCATTTTATAAGCACTCTTCTTCACTCATACTTTTTACTTAAAACCATCAGAAATAAATCTTGCAACTAATGCGATTATTTTGCACTTTACCGTTGCTGGGCCAGCAACTGATACATCAATGGGCCAGTAACGGCCCCGGGGACACCGGGGTACTGGCCCATTACTTTCAATGCCGGGGAGTATGTGCTTTACCAGTACTGGCCCGTATAAAAATGTTTGCTGGTGTAGGTCTAGTATTTACAAAATGAAATGGCCGGTCTTGTTAAGCAGCTTAACAAAGTGGTAATGGGTTTATGGCAGTAATCCTGAGACTTAATGCTGTAAAAAGAATATGAGAGGTATTAATGGAACTTTAATTTTAAATAGAATTTATGTATAATTGAACTATAACAGTTTAAAAACCATTAAGGATATTTTCGAAATTTGTAATCCTATTGTTTCTGAATTTTAGGGGGTTATTCTTGTTTGTTAGTTAATTTTCAACGTTCATAGCGTGCATACATTAAAAACATGGCTCTTTGGCGACCATTTGATTTTGAAGAAATTCCTAATTTCTGTAGTGAAAATAATGAATCTGTGCAAGGTGATTTGAAGTGCGAAAATGTGGACGTTGACCTGGAATGGGAAAAGGTGAACGTGGCTACTAAAGAAAAATGTCATTTGTCAGAAGATTGCAAAGTTTTGATACTGAACGTTTAGAAAAAGCTAGTTTCGAAAGATAATGACAAACCGGTAACCGACGAGTTCATCGAAAATCCATTCATCGAAAGTAAATTCATCGAAAATCAATTTATCGAAAACGAGTTCATCGAAAATGAGTTCATCGAAAGCAAATTCATCGAAAATCAATTCATCGCATGATAAATTCATCGAATCGTCAATCCATCAAAAAAAAAATGTTTTGTAAATATTTGACAGGAATGCTGAGGGGATCGGAAAGTCAAAAAAGCAGTGGTCAATAAAAGTAGACAGACTAATAAATAATTGCATAATTTTTTTTATATGGTTTGAAAAAAATAATATTCTTTGATTATCCTCAAATATGCACGAAATATGATCTCACTAAAACTTAATTTTAATTTGCAAAAATTATATATTAAAAATGTGGTGACAGATTACACAACAAGTATCATTAATATTGTTAAACAATAATTCCCCGAGATACGTAACACGCGGCTTACGTAAATACGCAGTTACGTAAAATGAAAATTTCAAAAAAATGGAAAACTTTTTGAGTAGAGTAACATACAATTTTACAAAAAATTATTTTCTATTTGTATGTATGTACATATAGAATAGTATATGTAAATGAATTTCAGTATATTTTTGTCTTGTTTCGTTTATATACGTATTTATGTAGTTTATATTTCTTTTGTTCCTTTATAAAAATTGCAATCAACTTAGGTAAAATTCGAGTTACCCAAAAGTCTACGGTCCGCATTAATTAGGCATTAATAGACCAAGTATGATAGTTATTTAATAAGTGTAGTCTGTCAACTTTTATTGACCACTGCTTTTTGGGCTTTCCGATCCCCTCGGCATTCCTCTCAAATATTTATTTTTTTTCGATGAATTGACGATTCGATGAATTGATCATTCGATGAATTGATTTTAGAACTGCGGAATTAATTAGTGTTCCATACAGAACAATTCAACGTATCATTGTTCGTGGCAAAAAATAGATAGTTTTATGTCTAAAACAATAATAAATAAAATATACGACTTTTATTCGAAAAATATAGAAGTTGCTAGGATTTAGATATAGAACGTTAAATAAACGTTTACATATTATGGAATCCGATAGATAAAGACGTACTTCACTTTGGGGAGTTGTTCCCAAAGACTGAGACAATTTGGAAGGTTTACCCTAGGAACATAGGTTGAAACGGCGAGACTCACTATGTGACTATTGCACTTGAGTAACACGAAAAATTATTATAAATAATTTTGATACCAAAACATAAATTAAATTGTGGAAAAATTTAATTGAATGTAGCCAGTCTCACTAGTAAATTACAATAAGGGGCTTGGTAGATAATAAAATTAGCAGAAATGAATGGATCACCTAGCAGACGGGGGATGTACAAACTTCGAACCTAAATGTACAAATTGTAGGCGAAGGCACACATTAAATTCTCAAAATATTTATTTCTCCCTCAGGGAGAAACTTCATTGTTAATTAATAAATTACTAGCAGACCCGTTGCCAACAACGTTAGCAAACTGATATCGAATAAAAATCAATATAAGCAGGAATCAATTATTAAAATTTGCATGATTCTGCGTATATTAACAAAACAAAAACGTTTCTTGATTATACCTAAGAAATCCTAAAAAGCTGCTTAATGCGTGTCGTTTAAAAATTAATATCGGGCCGGGAACGGCCCGCGGGCCATATGCTGGACATCAATGGTATAGCTGTTTCTGATTATACCTAGGAACTCCTAAAAAGCCGCTCAATGGGTGTCGTTTAAAAATTAGTATCGGGCCAGGCACGGCCCGCGGGCATAACATTAATTGACACAACATTCATTAATTAAGCCAAGGTATATACTGACTGGAGAGCTAAGAGCTATATTCTCGCTAAGGCTAAACACATAGTGAAGCAGAGAGCAAAGCTCCGATGAAAGGGGAGAGCAAAGCGGCGAAATTAAATAAATGAATTCCTGTTAACACGCGCATAGTGGAGCGTACTGCAGCGAGGTTATATCGTTGTTATAGTCGAGCAAAGCGACGCGTTCAAACAATTTTGATTTCTCTGCTATCATCGTTACTAAAATAGTTGTTTAAAATGGATATTGAGGCATTTACATGTAGTTCTCATTTATAAGAGGTATTTATAGTAGGTTCCGATTGAAATTTGTCCATTTTTTACCAATTTATGTTGATTTTTTTCCAAAATATAATCAAACGTTGAAATACTCATGCGAATATGAGAATGAAACTTTTCTGGATGTTCGCGGAGTTGCATATAGAAATGATGAAATTCACCATGTATATGTCTACTTTTATTTATTCTGTGAACATTGCAGCTTCTAGTGTGTTTATTTTTATTTTTTAGTAAATACCAAATTTTCAGGGAATAATTTTGTGTTAGTAAAAAATCCATTATAATTTTGTGAACTTTCTGCTCGATTTATACGCGTCACTATGTGTAGACACCCTTTTATAAGCGCGACATTCTTTCGCTGTTTTACTCTCCGCTTTCATAGCTGCTTTGCTCTCTGCTTCACTATGTGCTTAGCTTAAGTGAGCTGTTGTCGGAGAACGTCGCTCTAACTGGTGGGGAGTGACCGACCACACACCTCAAGCCCCGCTAGCACCAAGGAACTTAGCGTTACGACGATACACAGAAATTAGGGCTTATATATATATATATATATATAACTGCGTAAAAACAAATTACATGGAGATTTTTCTCCATAAAATCTACGCCAAGAATATAAATAAAAGTCTAAATATGTAAATAATAACAAAAAATATGAAAAAAATTAAATAATATAAATAATATATATTTCCAATGTACAGTGTCGTACATTGAGAAACAGATACAGATGTTCAGTGTCGAACATCTGTCAACAAAAGACTAAAAACAATATTTTAACAGTGTAATAGGGATGACAATCTAAACCAATCCGAAGCAAGGACAAACAGCTCCTATCTTCTTACACACATTTTTCCACTTTGAAATAGACCATAGTTTGTTCTTACAAAAGTAAACAGCTTATAGCATTAATGCTTATAAAATTTGATTATTGAATTTATTTTAACAAGTATGATTTCTTTAGGTTGGCACTCTTCAAGTCAGAGGGAAAAGATGTGGTAGATAATACAAGACGAATATTGGCGAAGATTATTAGTCACCCCTTATCTTTAGGATGCAATTGGTTTGGCCGAAATGGCAGAAAACCATTTTCTTAATATTCTTCATTAAATTAATAAATTAAATAAACTAATTCCTGTTATTCCTGAAATTATATTTATTTAATATTTATAAGTAAATTAATAAATTATAACTGTTAATACAATTTACAATCGGCCAGTTTCACCATCGTTGAATAAATTTATTTAACAACTTAAGTTAACAATATCGCATCATTCTATTGACAGCAATGTTAATTTCTTCATTAATAGTTTAAAACCGATGCGATATTGTCAACTTTATTTGTAAAATAAATTTATTCAACGATGGTGAAAATGGCCAAATGAGTATTTATTTTGCACCTAACCATTAATTTATTTTAATACTGGGTAAGTACACATATGTTACATTTGAAATACTAGAGAGTGGGTATAATATAAGCACTGGTCCGTCAGAAATAAATCTTGCAACTAATGCGATTATTTTGCACTTTACCGCTGCTGGGCCAGCAATTGATACATCAATGGGCCAGCTAACGGCCACGGGGACACCGGGGTACTGGCCCAGTGCGAAATGACAGCACTGGCCCATTACTTTCAATGCCGGGGAGGCCTCCTTTGGACCCTCCAAATTTTACTGCAAAATTTCCTGGCCCCCTATATTTTAAGAGCTAGCGCCGCCACTGGTGAGAACCTAAAAGAACGAAATTCCCATTTTGTTTCGCCTAAACGTTTGGAATAGCCTGTACTATTATATACAGTAAGCGACAGAATAGGAAAGAAAAGTATATAGGTAATTAGATTAATAATTTATTTAACCATTAACTAAAATGCATTATTTAAACTAAATGATCTCAAATGCAGCTACATACAGATACATATATATAGCTGTAATTCAAAACATTGTTTGCGATACGGTCCAAATACTGTTTCTAATCTCTACTACTAAATATCAATAACACAGTTTTATTTTCACTACACTACTAATCACCACACCTCCAATATCGGTTTAGTCTGACTTTTTCAATGAATATGAAGTTCCCTGAAACGGTTTAAATTCTTCACTTTTTTCCTCAGTTTCTTTGGGCAATTTAACATTTCTCATGAACTTCAGGGTTCCAATTTTATAATCATAATCAGGCATACCTCTCACGTAAGCTACAGATGGGCCTGGATTATTAGAACTGACATCTTTTCGCTCTTTGCCATCCAGACGGTTTCCTCTGCCAGAAAATGGCTGAAATCCAACAGGCGGAACAAAGATATCTTCAGTATCTTCCGTAGATTTCTTTGGGACTTCAGGTTCTTTGTAATCAAGTGGTGCAGCAAATTCAACATTCATATCACATTCAATAATGCTAACTGCTTCCCCAGGACGAGTTTCTAACACACACAGCTCGTAATTTTTTTGATTATACAAAATGGCGATCATATCACCTGTGGTTAAACAAGCGAAGTTTCTTAAACCATTTTCCAAAACTGCTTTAGGATTCGATATGTCCAGAAAGTCAGAAGTTTGTGGTTGGAATTTTGAGAAAGTAGCAACGGGTAATGTAACACTTTCTACTTGAACAATATCACCTTCTTCTAACAACAAATTATGCATCATCCAAAATGGAATATAAATAACACCTTCATCAGCCACGAATTCAAGGACACCACAATGTGTTATTCTTGAAGTTTGTGTATTACTTAATTTAAATAACATCGGATAATTCACGTTTAATCTTGTTAAACTTTCTAAAGCACTAGAAGGCATTATAATCTTCCCGCCTCTTTCAATTTCTTGTCTTTCTTGTCCTGGTAACATCGACACTGAATAACAACGGTACTCTTTATTAAACTGACGATTGAGATCCGGTAGCATGTTTAACGCAAAATGAAACATTTTTAACGTTTCACAAAGATTTTAATATACTGTCAAATTGTAATTTAATAGCACAACTCACGAAAACAAAACGTCAAGTCATTTTAGATACAATGCCGCGATGTGTTGAAGTTACAAACTAATTTATAAACGCGGACACTTTTGGTTGGTTGTTATGTTGAACAGCTATGGTTACTGTGACGTAGTCGAAATTACGAAATTATGTGCTAAAATATAATAATTTCGTAATCTCTTAACTCCCTGTAACCTCTTGGTAATTTCATGTTAGTTAGTATTGCCAACCTTTTGTTCAAAAACTATATATAAGTGTAATAACCTGGTGTAATACGATACAAAATTTAAATACTAACGCCACTTTTAGCGCTAAAAAAGAGTAGATTTTACGAACCGAGTATAATTTACACAGCACAAATACAGTATAGCGGGAAATTTAAAATAAGTTACAACTAGTGCATGGGCGTACAGTCTGTTTCAAACGGTTAGGCGGAACTAGATTTTGCAATCTAGTTACTTTCATCGTTTAAATCGTGCTTTTCGGCCGTTTTGTTTAAGCTTTGTAAATCATACTTGCAACAAACATTTTTTGGTTAAGGTTAATATCATTTTAAAATGTCATTTTCTTTATATTTTGATTTTTTGTGTCATTCTTAATACAAATATCCCATTTATTTATTTTTTTTGTCATTAAAATTTGTAAGAAAAATAATTTAATTTAGACATTTGTCATTCGTTTCCATGGTTTCATTGTTGTAATTTTAAATTTTGACATTGCAACGTGAAAAATGAAATAACCCAAGCAAGGTTCCTTGTCGTGACAACCTAAAAGAACGAAATTCCCATTTAGTTCCGCCTAAGCGTTTGAAACAGACTGTATTATCTGTTTCACAAAATATTTGACAATTCATAATTGACATTAAATTGTATGTAAACTTACTAACACAAAATGTATAAAACACTAATTGACAAGTATTTGAAATATATTTTAGGCAACCAGAACAGAAAATATGAATAAGCGAAATAAGATGAAATAAATATTTGTATATAATTCAAAATATTAGACATGTCACTCACAATTTTGACATGTCAATTTCGTATCTGACATGTAATTTTTCAGTGAATATAACCTCAGTATAATGAAACTTCACAAAAAATGTAAAAGCCAGATTTACAAGTTTACATGGTTTCAAAAAAGTCTATTTACACTACAACAGTCACCAAAGTAACCAGATTTAGTTTCGTATTACAAATTGAGACAGATTATACAGTCTGTTCCAAACGGTTAAGCGGAACTAAATGGGAATTTAGTTCTTTTAGGTTGTCACGAGAAGGGACCTTGCTTGGGTTATTTCATTTTTCATGATGGGATGACAAAATTTAAAATCCCAACAATGAAACCATGGAAACGAATGACATATGTCAAAATTAAATATTTTTTTTAGATATTTTAATGACAAAAAAATAAATAAATGGGAAATTTGTATTAAGAATGACACAAAAAATCAAAATATAACCTTATATATAACAACCAAAAAATGTTTATTGTAAGTATGATTTACAAAGCTTAAACAAAACGGCCGAAAAGTACGATTTAAACGATGAAAGTAACTAGATTGCAAAATCTAGTTCCGCTTAACCGTTTGGAACAGACTGTATATATAAAAAGAAAGATTTGGCTAAAAGAGTTTAAATGAAGCAATAAAACAAATAATATATCTTCAGAACTAAAGTTTCTTATTTAAATATTTATTGTAAATAAAAATTAAATGTATATAAGCCGTTCACTTTTGTAAGAACAAACTAAGAAGGAATTTTTTTCTCAACAGTTTGCACCTTTGAAGCTGTATGTCATGTTGGTATTAAAAAATGTCACTTTTTTAAAATGTCGATCCATTTGACATTTGTCATAATGAAAAATGATATCTTAATTATAATGATCTTAACCTTATCAACCTAAAGTCGGTTTTACAGCGTAAGAAATATTTTTAGTTGACATTTAAAGTCAGTAACACACTATAAAAGTAACCAAAATAACCAGATCTAGTGTGTTCTTACAAAAGTGAACAGATTATATATGAAGGTCTAAAAATTATATCAATAACTTCTTCTTTGGGCACTATCACTGTTTTTTTGGCCTCACATTAGTCCTCTATCTTGATCTGTTAATTATCAGGTGTCAAAATATATTTATATGCCAGATAACCTAAAAAATATATAATTGCGTAAAAATAAATTACATAAATTCTCCATAAAATTTACGCCAAGAATATAAATAAAAGTCTAAATATGTAAATACAGGCTATTCCAAACGATTAGGCGGAACTAACTGGAATTTTCATTTGTAAGGTGTCATTAGCTATTTTTTTAAATATTAAAGTTGGCTTTTCCTGAACAAAATGAGCAAAAACTTCAATCAATCGGTAAAAGAACTAGAATTGAAAATCTACTTCCGCATAATCGTTTGGAACAGACTTCTGTGCTCAAAGAACGACATGAACATCTGTCAGTTTGGACTAAAAACAATATTTTAACATTGTAATAGGGATGGTGTTCAAAACCAATCCGAAGTACGGACAAACAGCTCATATCTTCTTACACACATTTTTCTAAGCTGACATAGAGCATAGAATAAGTTACGGGAATAGAACCCCTGATAGATAAAATATTGGAACTAACAAATCCAGCAAAGGTCCGTACTAAAACTTAATCTGTAACAATTTTAAAATCTTTATGTAAATTTAACTCATTTATCTGTATATATAAAAATCAATTTCTGTTTGTTTATATGTCCTTTATGCAAAGCCAAACAGATGGACCGATTTTCACCAAATTTAGTACATGGGGGTAAAATAATCTAAGGAAGGTTTTAGTGAGGATGCCATAATGTCCCCCTAGGGCAGTGATGGCGAACCTTTTGAGCTCGGTGTGTCAAAATTGGGTAAAAATCTAGCTTAACTCGGGTACCGTGTCACGTCTAGAAATAACCATAATTTTGTGATATTCGAGCCCTAGTAAAATAGTTATATTTTTGATGTATTTATTTGTTAAAAAAAAATTAAAATAAATAATTATTTACATTAGTGACTTTTTTGTTGCTGATTTGCATTTGCTAAATTCAATTGAAGGTTGGTATTCAGTGATGGGCGTTTACACGTAAACTTTAATTGTTTACGTTTACGTGTAAACTTATGTAAACAATTGGTAAACTTGTCAACAATGTAAACAATGTAAACTTTTTAACTGTCAAATAATGAGGTTAGTTTTAGTTATTTAATACGTATAATAGAGAAGTCAAGAGATTTGAGCAAGTATATTCAGTTCAAAACAATAAATTTATTTAAAAAATGGTGGGAAGAAACTGAAGGAATAGTTCTGAAGAACTAGGTTTTGTTTTAATTAATGAAAATGAAAGAAAAATATAGGGCGTAATGCAAAATTTGCAATTAATCTTTTCGTTATTAAAAAATATAGGCTGATTTTCTAAAGGGAAAATTTAATGTATTTTTTTATTAAAAAAAATAGACCGAATTTTTTAAAGAAACAAGTTTTTCATTTTTCATATTCATATTTACTAATTTGTATGTAACACATGTATAATGATGCAAATTCGATTTTTATTAATATGTATATTAGCTTGTCCTAATTTTATGTACTTACTTTTTCATTTAAAATCGTTTCATTAAAAATTTATTATTTATAAAAAATGTATTGAAAATGAGGTTCTGTAATTCAAAACAAGTGCGCATGTCTAAATCATTGTTTACATTGTTTACGTTGTTTACATTGTTTACAAGAGTTTTTGTGTTTACTTTACATCAATTGTTTACGCGTCAACAATGAGGTAACTTACATCATGTAACTTACGCGCCCATCACTGTTGGTATTTCGTGCACTTCAAGCCCAAGCAAGCGCTACTAACTTCATCTATCAGTCGGTTTCTTTTATTGGTTTTAATATTATTTAACGCCGAGAATAAGATCTCACAAGCCATCGCTAGATTTTTCAGTGCTAAAGTGTCCGGTAATCTGTTCCAAGCGCTCCAAATTCCCTGTTCGTAGTGGCACTCTTTTTTATTCTCCAAACGATTTCTCTCCAGATTCTCAAGCTTGGACCTCAAGTCGACAAACACTTGAGGCCAGATGCGTTCAGTGTTCTTGGCCGAAGACCGTCCGTAAACGATGCGTGTCACCTAAAATGTCTTGGCGTGTCACCCGTGTCATAGGTTCGCCTTCACTGCCCTAGGGGGCGTTATGGGGGGAAACCATCATTTTTCACTCTCCGCGCAGTTTAAATTGATTACGTAGGCTAAACCTTAAGAAATATATCGATATAATGTAGAAAAAAATTGATGTGAAGTGTGAATATTCACACATTTCAGGGTTTCGCAGGTATATAATAAGTGAAGGCGGTATGCTGAGTGTGTAGGACAAATTTTACTTTGTAGTAATCACGGCAAAATGAACGATATTTTTCAAATAATTTATCGTCTGTTAATCATATAATAAGATAATTATTAAATTTACGCTCTTAAAAATTAAATACAACATTTGTCAAAATATAACTAGAATTTTGACAAAATAATTTCAACATAATAAAAATGCAAAAAAAAAAACAGAAAAAATTAAATTCACTCAGTACTCGAACTCGAAACCCTTCGTTTACCAACGAGTTTTAGCTTACGACACCAGTGCTCTAACCAATAACGCCATCGTACGCCTTGCATGTGAGTGTCTTACATTGGTATAACTTTTGTACTTTGTAAACCAAAAACCACAAAAAATGCGTTATTTTCCGAAAACATAATCTGATCAAAAATTCCTGTTGTACTATTTCGGTTCACACCAATATACATTACTTAGAATTTTTTTAGATTTTTAGTTTAAACCATCTGGGCTACAGGGTGTGGGACAAAATTTTTTTTGCACAATTTTGGCAAAAATCGCATCAAAATAATTTATTTTTCAAAAATAAAAATTTGATCGTTAATCCACGTACTAAGGGCTTTCATTTGATACCCTACTCATAATTTAAAAAAAATATTTTTGTTTTCGATGAGCACATATTTGTTTATATTTTTAGGGGGGTATGTTTTTTAGATGTTTTAGTATTTTTCCTATGTGCGGGTCAAAGAGTTGTATAAGCATGCCAAATTTCAACTCTCTAGGTTTAGCCGTTTGGCTACAATTTTTACCGAACAGACAGACAGACAGACAGACAGAAAGACAGACGACAAAATGACGGTATAAGGGTTTTTTGGTCATACCTACAAAACCCTAAAAAGAAGATTTAAACTAGATCAAAAAAAAAAAAAAAAAACAGCGAGAGCATATAACTATCATGCACCGATATCATGTATTGGGCAATTTTCTGTTTTTAAACGTAATAATTTTTGTATTATAAAGTTTGTGGGTGCATAACATCCAAGGCTAATAGATTCTAGAGGTTGTCTCATAGTGCAGCTTATAGAGAGCGCGGGGAGGTATGCGGCCAGGGTAAGCTATGACGTCAGTGCCAGTCCTTGTACTGCAATAAACGTGTTGTTAGTATTATAATAGTTAACTTTTTTCTTCAGTTTTGAGTATTTTCGAAGACTTTTAATAATATTTGAGGATTTATTGTATTGTTCAACTAATTTTAACGAAATCCAGGAAAGTTTTATTGGAAGTATTAACAAAATCAGATAGAGAATAGTATTTATTTAACTGTCTAACGTAAACGGTTATCTCAGTGATGTGATACAACAAAGATTATTTATAAGGATTAAATATTTAAATGTAAAACAAAGAGAAGCCAAGGAAAATAAAAAGAGTAAGTGCGAAACAGAAAAAGATCGTTCAAAAACTTCTAAAAAAATGAAAAAATTATTTATAAAAATAATTTTTATCCAATCTTTTGTTTATATGTTTAATGTACCTGATTATTGATAATAATAATAATAAAATTCTGAATATTAAAATTATTTTTATTTTTACTGTATGAAAATGTAGATGCTTATATAATCTACATTTTCAGTGTGTTACGGGTTCTTTGCAAGGTTACTTAAAAAAGTTATTGGCATACGTGTAAATGACAAAAAGACTTGTGCAAGTACTGGCACAAGTACTTGTGCCAGTAACATTTGGACCAAGAACAAGATAACGCCCAGTAAAACAGATGCATAACATCCAAAAAGTTTTAGAGACAAAGTCATGCTATTAGGCGTTTAAGTTTTTCAGTCCACAAGATTGCACAAATTGATCTGATGACGTCACAAGATTAGTCGAATTTCTCGGATTTTGTTAACATTTTCGTAAGCAATATATGTCTGAAGTTAAGTAGTGACGCCTGGTGACAATGGCGCTAAATGCAACTGTCAAATTTCTGTCGTTAATTACAACTACTACCGCGTTTTGTTTTATAAATGAGTTTATTACCAATAATAGAATTCTATCACAAACGGCACTTCCGTCTAATTTGTTAAGTTATGTTTTAAATACATTCCAATTGGCTGGAAGATTCAATTTACCCGCGCTAACCCCCACCACCAGCAATCCTGCCAGATTATCGGATTGCTTGGAAACGCTCTGGCGGATCAATCGGATTGATTAAAAATAAGCTAATGTGTACACTCCGACTGACTTTACGAACGGATCAGGAGCACTTGGATCGCTTGGATTGATCCGACTGATTAAACGTAAACGTCTAATTATTCTCTCTATTATACTATGACCAGCGACAGAGGGGAAAGGGTGGGAGGATTAAAGGAGCCCGGGGTGGAATAAATAAGGCAAGTATTATAGCTTCAAACATTTCTCTGGGGAAAATGTCATTTAAATCTCAAGTGAAACTACTAAATAAATAATTAACAAATCACTGGGCGAAGACAACTTCAGTTTTGTACTGTGCGAAAACTTATTTCTCGCCACCTTAAAGCATGCAGATAGTATTTTTAAATAATGTTTTATTTTATTATGTTAATTACCTTATTTTTATTTTTTTGAGAGGATGCGCATAATTTCATACGAATATATAAAACTACGAATATATTTGAACAGTACTCTGGATAGTTTTATTATAATAAAACAAATTTCATTAGCAATTCCTATTGTAACATATTTACAGTCTAATTATAAATGTGGTATTTACAAATAATTTTTTGTGTGTTACCCTTTAGCTCTGACGTAATTCATTATTTTTTAAAATAAAACCATAAATTTTAAGGTTATGACAACAAGATAAAAATAGCGCGAATAAATTGTGGAGTTGCGGCAAAAAACTGCGCAGAAACCAAATTTTATACGACGACGCAGAGTACACACACCCCTATTTTTAAATAAAACTGGCGCTGCAAATGAAATTTTTATATTTATTACTGAAACTTTGATTGAAATACTCAAAAAGTGTTGTAAATGAATAGAAACATTAGTTTTGAAAAGTTTTCCATGACATTTACAAGAAAGAATTGGTGATATTTAATTTAAACACGCTGCATTATGCTGACAAATGTCTTCTCACTCTTACAATCAATAAATGAGAATCAAGTCTCAAAATGGCTTGACATAAGTTGTCAAAATACTTCAAACACATCTTTCTAACTTAAATTCAAGTTTATTTTCCTTAATTTTACAAAAATAAACACATAAATACTCTACAACAGATTATAACCTAACATTATCTTTAAAAACAATGTATATACAATTATATTTTTATATATAACAATAAATAATAACAATGATATTAAAGTGATAGAATAATAAGTGTTAAAAATGGCTCAAACTGATGAAGAAATTGACTATACAAGTCTATCGAAACATGGAATTAAATTGTTTATTAATAACCATCCGAGAGAAGCACGGGAACTTTTCGAACAATATCCTGATAGCGTTCAGATGGCTGCTGGATTATCTATGGTGACATTTATGGTTAATAACTTTTGAAGTAATTAGTTTTATTTGAAAAATGGTTATTTTTTTACTTTATTAATTGAATACAGCTTTCGGCCAAGTGACTTTATACAGAAATCGCTTAGCGGGGTTAGCCACAAAAGGTATGAAAAGTATCTTATTTTAATATTAATATCAAAATGTGTTTCTGTATAAATTCACAGGACTTACAAAGTCTTTTCTAAGTTATAACAAATATATTTTAGTTTAATTTCTTACTCAAAGCAACCCTTGGAGAATTATAGTTCACCGTTATGCCATTTCTTTATTTTATCTCTCGTACTGCATTTTCCAACTCCATTACATTACGAAACTGTCATAGATCTCTAATTACTTTATCCTCCACTGTACTGATTGTCCAAACTGCCAATATCCTGAAAGTTGTATTTCGAACAATCTTTTAAAATCCCTAATTTCACTATCCAATATTCTCTTATCTCCAACAGATGTGAACAAAGTTAATAAACAAAATATCAGCATATAAAAAAATGCGAAATCTTCACAGTTGCAGTTGAATAAAATTTGTAATCATAAAATGTGATTTCTAGAAGATTTGCTTTTTCTACATCAGTTTATAAATTCTACCTATAATAAATAGTAATGTAACATGTTAAAACCTGCAAAAAAAAGTATTCAAAAATCATTCATTATTATATATAGAGTAGCAATTTGGCACCCCCACCCCCCTTATATTAACAATGCTTTTGTAACCTGCTTTTAATTTTGGCAAACCCTGTCACTCTATATGATGACAACCTTTTTTTTTGCTTCTGTTAATCTACTTATCCAGATTTTATTTTAAGCCGTAATCAAAATTTTAATAAAACAATTATTTTTTTCGGAAATAATGTATTTAGTTTATAAAAAATATATTTATGCAGGTTGTTATTGGGAACTGTTTAAGCATTGTTAACTTCTTTATACTAAGAGATAGAAAATAGTTTAAATAAGGAAACATTAAGTATTTTACTCTACGAATAAAATTATTAAATCGGAAGAACAATTGACCGTCAACTAAACGAGTAATCTCAAAAAAATTATATTTTTTAATGGTATTTTTTTAGTTTATCACAGAAAAAGTATTTTTATCTATGATCATCAAATAATAAATGCATTATGTGTCCAACATTAAATAAAGTCTGTTCCAAACGGTTAGGTGGAACTAGATTTTGCAATCTAGTTACTTTCATCGTTTAAATCGTGCTTTTCGGCCGTTTTGTTTAAGCTTTGTAAATCATACTTACAATAAACATTTTTTGGTTAAGGTTAATATAATTTTAAAATTTCATTTTCTTTATATTTTGATTTTTTATGTCATTCTTGATACAAATTTCCCATTTACTTATTTTTTGTCATTGAAATAAGTAAAAAAAATAATTTAATTTTGACATATGTCATTCCTTTCCATGGTTTCATTGCCGCGGTGTTGAATTTTGGAACGTAGGTAAAGGGATGATAACCTGATGTTATTGTTACATAGCCGTGAAAGTGAAATTATAGGAATAAATATGTTTTACAATATTTTATGAACCTGTTTTACTATTTTATCCACAAGTAAATTAAGAAAAATGTTTATAAAGCCATATTTTTGCATGACACGTCTCTAAAAATAATTAAAAACTATGAATAAATATATTTTAAACATTGTTGCATAGTCGGTTTCTTTGGTTTAAGCGGAACTAGATTTTCAAAACTAGTCACGGCTGAATGAAACTTTTGATAATTTTCTTTAGCACAAGCCCACTTCAATCGTTAAAAAGTGAGCTAGTGACAACTTAAGAAAATTTAAATTCCATTTAGTTCCATTTAATCGTTTGGAATAGCCTATTGAGAACTGAAAATAACTAAAGTGACGCCTAGCGGAATATTTTGAAACTAGTAGGGATAGGATAGTACTGGGTGTGATCATTCGTTTCCATTTTTCCATGTATTTAAGTGAAGGGAAGTGTCTAAAAATGTAATAAAATGTCTCTAAAAATGTCGTAAAAATATGATTGTAATGCAAATTCCGGACGGGACGGAGATGGTAGTTTCCATCACTTACCTAAACAAAATAAATCCACAGTAACTGTGAAATTACGTTCTGGGAATGAAGTTAAAATGGACCAGCGCCTCTATAGGTAATATTCATTCTCAATAGGTGTACAATCAGCTGATGGTACGGTAGCCATTTTGATGACGTAATTTATAAAGTTTTATAGTTGACGTTAAGAATTTGTTTTTAAATATTGACTGTTTTTACCGACCGCCAACATACTGGGTGAATTATTTAAGGAGCAACATGCATGTTTCACATATAATGTTAATGAAGTGAGTTATTTCAAAAGCAACATAGCAAATTATGAAAGCAAGCTCATATCCATGGCAACAAATATGCAATGGTGATTAGATATAATAGTTATTTGACATGATAAAGTTCCTAGACGGCTAAAAAATAGTAAATTAGAAATAATAAATGAATTTTTATTACTTTGTTTATATTTACATACAAACAAAAATAATAATGTCCTTAGTAGCTAAGTCCAAAAAATATTTTAAAAATGATATTTTGTCTTTTCTATGGATACGATAAGCATTTGTTTTATGGCTATGTTGCTTTTGAAATAACTCACTTCATTAATATTATATGTGAAACATGTATGTTGCTCCTTAAATAATTCACCCGGTATATAAGGGAGGTATTGTGATCATATCGATTTTTCGAGACATTTCGAGATTTCGATGGATCTCCACGAATTGAGGTCCCTACATAACGTTTTGACTAATTTTAGCATGATGTCTGTCGGTCTGTCTGTCTGTCCGTCCGTCCGTCCGTCCGTCCGTCCGTCCGTCCATCCGTCTGTCTGTGTACGCGTGCAGAGCAAATTTGGCTAAAAGGATTTTTATGAAACTTCATATTTAAGCTTTTGACATCAATGGCACGAGTTGATTAACTTTTGGTAAAAATCGGTTGACTATAAATGGGCGTTTTCTCTTGTCGATTTTAAGATTTTTGCGAATATTTAGCAACAGAAAAATTGATAAAACGAAAAAAAAATTTCGAAAGCACGTAGTTTTGTAAAATTTTTCGAAAGTCTCAATTTTTCATACTTATATGTAACGTTTCCATGGTCATGATAGAAGAATTAGGCCAAATTATTTCTACTCTGCTGCTAGAATGTATTTTATACAAGTACTTTATGATAGCGGTCGGTCCTGTGGTGGCCACAGCCGATTTTTTTGTTATATTATAATATAGTAACTTCAACGTATGTCCTTTTGTATACATGCGCGCGCATTCAGCTCTGGGCTCAGTTTTTGATGACAGGCTTGTTAAGTGAAACAAATTGTATCTCTTTCTCTATTTCTAGCTCTGTCTATGGACAAATGATATGTCTCTATTCAAAAATGGAAATTTTATTGCTATAGTTCTCTCCCATTGAACCATATGCTTTAATTAACCGTCATCTGTCAACTAAAGTCTCCTTTACTATAGCTACATTACAAAACTGACTAAACCCATAGACGTACGTTGTGCATACAGGCGGTTTCTTTACTGTAAGCGGAACTAGATTTTCAAATCTAGTAACTTTTACTGATTGATTGAAGCTTTTGATCATTTTGTTTAGGAAAAGCCAACTTCAATATATAAAATATTAGTGCCTACTTAATAAAATTCATTTAGTTCCGCTTAAAGGTTTAGAATTGCCTATACCAGGGGCGCTCAAACAGTCGATCGCGATTGACTGGTCGATCGCAAGAGGTTTTTAAGTCGATCGCGTACATATTTATAAAAAGTATTTTAAATATTTTTTTACAGTTATTGTAATTTAATAGTTATTAATTTAGTAACGAACATTAAATGTTAAACTATCTGATAGAATAATAGATGATAATTTAAGATTTAACATTTAATAGATATTATTTGGAATGAGGTAGATCTCATTCCAGTCTTGAAAATTATGTCAGATATACATCTCAAAGCCAGAGCAACAGATAAGTTTTGGGCTTGTTTATCTGAAGAAAAATATCCATGTTTGAAACAAATAGCCCTTCAGTTAACAACATTATTTGGGTCAACTTATTAGTGCGAGTCTGCGTTTTCCGAAATGAGAATAATTAAATCTAAATAACGTAATCGGCTCAGTGACGAACATCTTAATTCATGCTTGCGTTTGGCACTTTGTAATTATGTGCCGTTTTATGAAAAGTATGCAGATAACATGCAATGCGATTCATCAACATCAAAATAACATTAGTTGTTGTATCTTTGCAATTAATAAATATAACCATTTATGAACTTTGTATTTTATTTTTACCTAGTCGATCGCTTGCCGCCTAATGCTTTTATGGTCGATCGCCGATGGTTTAAGTCTGGGCGCCCCTGGCCTATACATATGTTGATTTTGACATTTTATTTTAAAATTATTCAATATACACATCTGATGACGAACTCGGGTGCACAGCTTTTAATATAATTGTTGATAAATAGAGATGCAGAAAACTAAATATTAATATTAAACTAAATGTATGTTAAACAACAGGTTATAAAAGAAATCGACGGTACGCTGCTCATGGAAACACATATTAATTGCAAATGTGAGAAAGTGACATTCCACACAAAATTCAGTTTCTGGAACATAATAATAGATATATTATTATCATAATAGAATAAAAATAGTATATTTTACGGTCAATCAATATTGATCATCTGGTATATGCATGCCAAGTATCAGTTGTCTGTGTGCAGCCGTTCGGTTACAATTTCTATGATAGAGGCAGGCAGTCATTCATACACATAAGTGACAGTATAAGGGTTTTTTGATTATAGGGGAAACTTTTTAAGATCGCAGCGCCATATGCGGCAAAGCTGGAACACTCGAAAGTGACATTAAACCGTTACTCGTGTATTTGTTTACATGGTGAAAATGAACACGAGTTGTATTTTTCCTGTTTCCAAGCTTTTTTTTAATTTAAAGGTAATCTACGATTTACAAGATATGTAATAATATATTATTCTAAAGAAATTTCAAGGAAATTTTTAGTTTTTCATTGTATTTTTAATTCTTTTTGACTGTCTGTCAATATAACAACAACAAAAATATGGTAAATATATTAGTAAAAAGTAATATCTCTGCCTGAAAAAGTAGAAGGGCCTTTTAATATATCAACTGATGATTTAGGCAAATTTTGGGTGGGATAAATGCTTTTTTTCAGTCTTTTCTTGGACGTAAAAAATCACTTTCCATAAAATGCAACGAGCAAACATGCATGTACTGGTTTGGATTTTTGCCCATTTTTAGTTTTTAAGTCCATAAAAACCTACAATCCACTTTCTCTCTGCCTCCAAACGTCGTTTCAATTGATATTTTTTTGGATTTAGGTAAATTATGGAATGTTTATGAAGGATTCTTACTTATTCACGATTTACATTGCGGCACACAACAAAATTGATTGTTTTTTTTTAAGATTCACAAAAATAAAACTCAAACAACAAAAAAACATGTGAATTTCTCCATTGAACAAAACAAAACAATGTCACTTTCGTATATTCCGCAAATTGCCACCAGATGTCAGGGCGCTTAGGAAGTTTCCCCTAAACCTACAAAATCATAAAAACTATAACATTATTAAATTATTCTGAAGTTGCAGAAAACATATTTACATGTTTTCTTTCTCGATACTTGTATTTTTTCTAAAAATTCAAAACCAGGACAAAAAAATTATCACTCAGAATGGCAGAAGAAAAAATGTCTTCAAAATTCTTACTCCAAATAAGTCATACAAATCTGGTCACCACATTTTAACTAATATTATCATAAGTAATTATTATTTTAATACTAATTTTTAGGATGCTCTTATGTCACTTGAAGAAGAAAAAATGGCTGAAACGAAAGTAATACTCCAAGATACGCAAAAAAAATGTCAAAATGATACCGGTTGGTTCCGAAGTTTAAAGAGAAGTGTAAACAGACAAGCCGATGTGATTGAAATGACTCTAGAAAAAAATATTATTATGGCTGATGCAGAGGTATGTCAGGCAATTATAATATTTCTTCAACAAGATTTTACTGGATATCTCAAAGGTGGTTGGGTGTTACGGAAAGCATGGCAAATTTATAAAAGTACATATACACAAATTAGGGAGCTCTATATAAGGAATATTGGCCCTTTCGACTTTCCAGGTAAGCTCAATTTTCCATTTAATAGTTTGTTTTTTTAAACTTTGTCAAGTAACAGTAAGTGTATATTATGCAAATGAATAATAACTGTAAAAATTTACGAAGTATTGTATCAAACACTACTTATTTATGTTTTCATTGTCGAAAACAAGTAGGTTAATATTTTAAAAATAGTCAGGCAAATATATGAAATACCCACACAAAATTACCTATTTTCTTCTGTAGTTATTGAAATATTCACATTTAATATTAAATAAACACGAAATGTAATGAACAAAATATATGTGTTTTAAAAAAGTTAACCAATTGTCAAATATAAATTCTACCAACTTAAAGATTCCAATACTAAATTTTTCACACTGCTGCCACTATGATTAAAAATTAAGTATTATATAGCCTATTTCTTTTTACTGTGCGGAATTAGATTTTGAAATCTCTATTGAGAAGTGACATTACCGTTGGCGGCGTTGTACTCCAAGGCAATATGGCTGTCGTGTCTAGTATTCAGCGAGTAAATATTTGCGAGTTTTTTTAATTTTTACGCGCTACACATGTATTGAGGTGTATAACAGAAGGTGGGCATCAAATTACAGTATTTAAAGTTTAATTTTAGTAGATTTATTGAAGTGTAATTTGTAGTTGAGCAGGTGTTAAATGCCAGGCATTTAATTTTATGTGGTACATCTGAGTGTCGGTCATCTGAATTTACAATATATGGATTATGTTTGTAAACAAGTGGATTATGTTCATTGCCTCATGAAATAAAATTAGTTTTAGTTGGACAGAAGCAGCTAATATTATTAGCTATTATTATTAATATATTAGCGCAGTTTAGTTTTTTTGCGACAAATGTAATGAACAAACTCGCATAGTATCAGTTACTTTTTAACTTAAAATATATTCCCATGCCTATCTTTGTCCTGTCTTGAATGACAGCCAAAAACACTACAATATGTTCTACTTTTACAGTTTTTCACAACTTCCATCGACATTCTAACAAAAAATCAACACTAGAACATATGTAATAAGTTCAAACAGTACTACAGGCGCCTAGTACAATATTTGACCACCAGACTGCGAATTCGAGTGTGTCAGTTCTCAATAGGTATTCTATTCCAAATCTTTAAGCGGAACTAAATGGAATTTAAATTTTCTTAAGTTGTCATTAGCTATTTTTTATATTCGCGACTATAATTACCGAAACGGCGCCACTATCGCCTTCTGAACTTTTGACACGAAAAAGGATAGTCATCTGTCAACGTATGTAAACAGTATTGGTTTATAAACAATTTTTGGTCTAATTTACGTTTTCTTGCTGTATACGGTGTATTTGAATTATAACCGACTATTAAAAAAGTGTATAAATACATGTGAATCCATGATATGATAAAATTGTCTGTTTGTAAATGAAAAATTTCAGAGGTTATAATATTGGTGCCGGGTTATTCTCACATAGAAAATAAAATGTTATACTTTGAACTTAAAACATTTATTTGAATACTTAATATCTACACATTTCTCAAGAAATTTTATAGAAGGAGAACTTGTAATTTATTCTACACAAGAAAACTGTCAAATATTTGCAAACTAACCCAGTTACACCCACATGAAATAACAAGGGGTTTAAATTATATTAACAATAATTTACACATCAAACGATTTTCTTGCACATGTGAGACAGGGAAAATGAAAAATTCAACGTTAAAAGCTTGCTTAAAATCATCTGAACAATAGTAATCTTTCTTCTTCACTTGTAGCAAAACATAAGTATAAATGGTTCATTTATTCACTTTTAACGCGTTTTTCTCATTGATATTAAAAATAAATTGCAGAACTAATAAAAGACACTTTGTCATATAAGCTGTTCACTTTTGTAAGAACACACTAGATCTGGTTATTTTGGTTACTTTTATAGTGTGTTACCGACTTTAAATGTCAATTAAAAATATTCCTTACGCTGTAAAACCGACTTTAGGTTGATAAGGTTATGATCATTATAATTAAGATATCATTTTTCATTATGATATATGTCAAATGGATCGACATTTTAAAAAAGTGACATTTTTAATACCAACATGACATACAGCTTCAAAGGTGCAAACTGTTGAAAACAAAATTCCCTCTTAGTTTGTTCTTACAAAAGTGAACGGCTTTTACATTACAATTTTTCTAATAAAATTCATCTAATATTCGAAGATGTTCTTCCTGTGATTGACAACCATCAGTGATGGGCGTTTACACGTTTTTTTTACATTTTTTTGTCATTAAAATATGTAAAAAAAAATATATAATTTTGACATATATTATTCGTTTCCATGGTTTCATTGTTGGAATTTTTAATTTTGACATTCCAATATGAAAAATTAAACAACCCAAGCAAGGTTTCTTCTCGTGACAACCCAAAAGAACGAAATTCCCATTTAATTTCGCCTAATAAATATATTTAACGTCTGTTCCAAACGGTTAGGCGGAACTAGATTTTGCAATCTAGTTACTTTCATCGTTTAAATCATGCTTTTCAGCCGTTTTGCTTAAGCTTTGTAAATCATACTTACAACAAACATTTTTTGGTTAAGGTTAATATCATTTTAAAATGTAATTTTCTTTATATTTTGATTTTTTGTGTCATTCTTAATACAAATATCCCATTTATTTATTTTTTTGTCATTAAAATATGTAAGAAAAATAATTTAATTTTGACATATGTCATTCGTTTCCATGGTTTCATTGTTGGAATTTTAAATTTTGACATTCCAACGCGAAAAATGAAATAACCCAAGCAAGGTCCCTTTTCGTCACAACCTAAAAGAACGAAATTACCATTTAGTTCCGCCTAACCGTTTGAAACAGACTGTAGTTTTGTGGATGAGATAAATAAGTATAAAAGCATAGGAAAATGCTATAAATACGGAAAAAAGAGTGAGAGTGTGAAAAGCATTTAAAATCTACAGATTACATGAATATTGTTAACTTATTAATATTTAACGAATTAGTATTTATTAAAAATATTCAACAAATAAGAAATACTCAATTATAAAAATCCTTCTCGAGTATAAATAAATATCTACCTGTGTAACTTTAATACAGGATTGGGGCATGTGGTCTCAAATATTGTAAGTAGATATTCTGATACAGCTTCACTGAAGTGTTTGCTTTCGTTTTTGATTAATTTTTTTAGGCAGCGAGTTTCTAACAAAGGTTACAGTTTACAGGTGCAGGTTAACTTGCAGTTTTAATTTTCCAGTGACTTTGTGAGGTGGTGATTTTAGACTGCTTGTTTGTAAACATAACCCACATATGTCGACATGCTTATCATTTTTTCCCGAAATTCGGTATAATATAACACGATCAGCGTTTAACAACTGCTCTCCTTCAACTACATACTTAGAAGAAGGTGTTGCACTTAAAAAATTTAAATGATTTAGTAAGGATAGCTGTTAATTATTCATTGTAAATCCAAGATTTAACATGTAAACAAATGAGGACAACTTTCACATTACTCGTTTCGATCAGCTGTTTCACATACAGTGACTGTATAAAGACAGTGTGGCCATACGATGGTCTCATTTTCTATTGGTTGAGCTGAAGTTCGCCATATTACTTCCAACTTTGTTACCGATTACATATGGTTTACATATGTTTAGCTTGTGTTTCAGCAGATTTAAGTGATATTTTCCAATAATATACGTATATTTATTAATAAAATACGTATATTTATTAATAAAATACGTATATTTATTGAATAAATGCATAATTGTCAATATATACATCAGTTTTCTTTATTGATATATCTTTTATCTATAACATGTTCTGCTTATTCTTTTTTAATATGAAAATATCCTATTTTTTTTTTAATTGAAAATATTAATATTATCAATTAAAAAACTATCGTAAGTCAAAATCACGATCGTTTCATCAACTTTAAATCTTGAAGTACTACAAATTTGGTCCGAAGGGCCCTTTATGTAATCACTTATAAAGTAACGTTAGTAATTTGCTCCAATGTTATGTAAATGAGTACTTTCAAAGTTGAGAAAAGAAAAGGTCCTCAAATAAAATTATAAAATAATAAAAACATACCTCTTTTATTTCCTTTCATGTCCGTTTTTATGTTTTTTTTTCATTTGTTTTCTTATTATGTTTCAAATATTTCAAAAAAATATCTTCATCGGTAGGTAATTTTAATATTTATCTAAATAAATGTTGAATCATATACATTTTTTTTAACAACAAATTGATATTCACATATATATATATATAAACATAAATAGGTAAAACTATTAAAAATTTAAGAAATATTATAATATATTAGGATATATTAACATTTATTCCATATAACCCAGTACAAATCTGGAATAAAAATGGTGGCTACAGTTCATATGGCCACACTGTCTTTATACAGTCACTGTATTTCACACCGATCACAGCGCCGCCATCGGCCATTGTTGTGTCCAATATGAGGGATGAAGGGAGATATTTGTCTCGATCAGAAAAAACACAAGAAACCATACTAATTCTGTTTTTTGTGAAAAAAAAAAACAAAAAAAAATGTATAATAATAAAATAAATTACTATTATTCTTTTTCAGAGGAAACTGATTTTGAGTGGAACGACTCTTTACCAGGCACATCTTCACAAAATCCTTTGTCCTCTAATTCCCGTCATTCTTCAAGGGGCCTTATGTCAAGTACCCAACTGTCACCTGGCGCAGGATCTTCAACTACCGCAAATCCTAAACGTCCTGCATCCCAACCTATCAAAAAGAATGGGTATAAAACTAACCTCAATAATACATCAATACTTCCACATTCCCACTCTTCCTATACGGTTCAAAACTGTCATAATAATAAACTACCACGATCAATGTCAACGTTATCCGGTGAGGAAAGGACAATCAATCAATCCAGATCAGCCTTTTCTATTTTTACACCGTTGTCCACACATCTGTCGTACTTAACATCATCGTTAAGTAGCCTCGCATTATCGGACACCATGTAACTATCCACCATCTTATTTTTTTAAGTTCGGCAGAGGTTTTTCTGATGCAATGACGCATGTTTTACATAAAAAAAATCATAAATTTTAAGCGGCTTTCGTTCCGGCCTATCTGCGGCCGTCGCACCAAACCAGAATAGTCTAAAGGCGCCTAAAGATGGCATGGCAAGTCACGGCCAATGTTTACATTTGTCTAGCTCCGCGGATTGTGTGTGGGCAACACGTCACAGCCAACGTACGCTGGGCTTGGCGCTGGCCGACGTTCGCTTTCGATGCGGTATTCTTATCACAAGTCAAAGAAGTTTTATCAACATCGGTGCAAACTTGTATGTGCATGTTAGTACCGTACACACGACGCGCACACACTTGTCATCACATCAGTTGAGACTGTTGTTCTCAAAAGGAAGGTTATAACCATTTTTGCTTAATTATGAAGTCTACTTAAAGTAAAAAGTATTTTTTTATACTTTTAATCTAATTTAAATATTAAAAACAAGGTAGAAGCTACGATCATAACCTCACTTTCACTGTCAGACGCCATTTTATAGTATTTCCAAAATGAAATGGCCACTCTTGTTAAGAAGTTTAAAAAATGCAGTAATGGATTTATGGCAGTAATCCCAAGACCCCTAGCTGTAAAAAGAATATAAGAGGTATTAAGGGAATTTTAAATTTAAATCGAATAGATGAAACACTAGTTCAATTGAAGTTTCTTAAAAACCATTAAGGATATTTTCCAAATTTATAATTCTATTGTTTCTAAATTTTAGGGGTTGTTATACTTGTTTGTTAGATAATTTTTAACGTTCATACCGTACATACATTAACAACATGGCTCTTTTACGACCATTTGATTTTGAAGTAATTCCTAATTTCTGTAGTGAAAATAGTGAATCTGTGCAAGGTGATTTGGAGTGCGAAAATGTGGACGTTGACTTGGAATGCGAAAATAGGGACGTGGCTACTAAAGAAAAATTTCATTTGTCAGAAGATTGCAAAGTTCTGATACTGAACGTTTATAAAAAGTTAGTTTCGAGAGGTAATAACCACAGAACACAATATATTAAGAGCGGACACTGGCAGCAAAAAAAATTAGTACGTTCCCTCTAGGAATGTACCAATCAACTAAACCACAAAAACCGCCAAATTTAAATTTTACTATCTGATTTACGTTCAAAATTACCATTATTATTGTATTAAATATATTTTATTATTTATATTATCAAAAGTTTTACAATTAACAAAGAAATACATATATGTATTATTGGATTATTAAATATATATATATATATATATATATTTAATAATCCATATACATTAATATAATATATAAATAAGGAATTTAAATAAATAAATCTAAATAAAAGGTGTATAATAAGTTATTTATTTTTGAAACAAAATTATACACAATAAATATTATTTTAAACACAACATTATAATTACTAATTACAAAAACTGTATTAATAAAATTGGAGGCTCTACCTGTTTTTTATTTTTTCGGCCTCATATTTGGTTTCTACACATTTCAGATCATTATAAGACAATATCCGCAAAAAATAAATTTTTGTCCGTCTTCCCGAGATGTACAATGTATGTATCAAATACAATATAAGATGACCAAAATTGGAAATAAAACTCTATTATTTGAACCACGTATTTGAAAATTAACAAGCTTAAATGCGTATTAATTCAAAACCAACTGTCATGTGTTTGACAGCTAATGGCGGGTGATCTACAGCTAGAACACGAAGTTTCTGATCGTTTGAAGTCGGGTGTATTCGTAATTTATTTTGCAATCTTCTGCCATCTACCAGAAAACCAAAACTCGAGCCAAAGTCATTACATGCCAGTGTCACCCGGGTGGTAATAACAAACTTATACTCAAAACTGCGGAATTAACTAGTGGCAAAAACCAGCAGCGAAAACGACCCGATTTACAAGTTTTCAAGAAAATATATAGTTTATGACTAAAACAATAATAAATAAAATATACGACGTTTATTCGAAAAATATAGTGCCGACTGTACATCTTTTAATAAAAAAGGAAAAAGACGGAATAGAATTTCCATACAAAGTTAGCCATATGTATAATTATTTGAAGTTGCTAGGATTTATTTTTGTTGCAAAAAAAGAATGATTTTTATTTGTGCAAATTTGAAGTTTTTAATATAGACTACAAAGATTTTAAAACAAAACGATTTCTAAGTCTAAGCCTGATAAAAATGTGAAGGATTGTCATGTGAGTATATACAGTTCATTCTAAATAGCATATAAGAAAACACGTTTATTTTAATCAATTATTACGGTCCTGGCAACTATTTTTAACAGAACCATAAACTCGACAAGTATAATGGTTATACTATCAGTCATTATTGGAATCAGAAAGGGAGAGTGGCCATTTAATTTTGGAAATACATCGTATAGTATTTCCAATTTTTTGCTTCATCGCACATCGTCTGTATGGTACGCATATATCGCCAGCAGTGGCGTACGCAAAACATATTTCAGGGGGAGATTTTTCATAACATCGGAATTTATACGTATTGAAAAGGCGCACAATTTTGAAATGCGGTTATTATAATTTTAGTTCTTTTCGAATTTTCGGGAGGGGATTTATCCCCTAACCTTTCCCTCCCTTGCGTACGCCACTGCTTACCAGTGCTACATGTTACGACCAGCGTCAGTACCAGCGTTGGCGAACGTTGGCACAGTGTCTGTAGGCGCCTTTACACAAAAAGGATGCGATGAAAAGATATATGATTATACGGCGTGCCCATTGTTCACGCGGAATCTACCGCTAGAAATGGCACAAAAGGGCCCAAAATACTGATAACTGAAAACAGCTCCATACATAAACAAAGTGTACACTCAAATTGAGTCTGGGGCCCAAACCTATAGACACTTATTTCAATTATTATTACGTGTTACAATTAACGACAATTTAATCAAAAAAAATTCACAAATAATAAAATTAGGGTTAATGTTCCGTATAAGTCCACCACAAACAACAGAGAAAAAGCGTCAGCTAGTCCATCTTTTCCAATATTTTTATTCAAAACTGAAATCTAAATAAGTAGATAGTTATTCGTTCTGAAATCCAAGCAATTATTTAATAAGTGTTTGTTAACATTTAGCTCGTATTAACGTTTTTAAAGAAAAACTTGAATAGTGAAATTTCAGTATTTATACGCTTAAAGTCACATTTAAATGGTTTAAATGAGATTTATAGTACACATTAGAGATGGGAATTTCGGCTCAGTTTGCGGAACCGGATCAGTGGAGGTCGTTCAGTTTGTTGAGCCGGTTCATTGATCCGGCTCAGTGATCCGGTTAAGTAAACATGTTTTCGAGGCACAGGTCGGTCGTTAGTTCGTAGGTAGAACGTCGCTTAGAGCCGGTTCTTGCAATATATGAACTGTAAACATGATCCCTAGACACAGGTCGGTCAGTCGTTCGGTCGTAGGTAGAATGTCGCTTAGAGCCGGCTCTTGCTTAGACCCGGTCAGTTGTCGGTCGTTCGCTCGTAGGTAGACGTCGCTTAGAACCGGCTCTTGCTTAGATCCGGTCAGTTTTCGGTCGTTCGCTCGTAGGTAGACGTCGCTTAGAGCCGGCTCTTGCTTAGACCCGGTCAGTTGTCGGTCGTTCGCTTGTAGGTAGACGTCGCTTAGAGCCGGCTCTTTTTTAGACCCGGTCAGTTGTCGGTCGTTCGCTCGTAGGTAGAACGTCGTTTAACCCGGTCAGTTGTCGGTCGTTCGCTCGTAGGTAGAACGTCGCTTAGCCCTGGTTCTTATCTAACATTTTTGAAACAAACAATTCACTTTATGTAGCTACTGTATTTTAAACCAGATGTGTTAAGTTTATGGCGATGCTTATTGCCCTTATAAATCGGACATCTGGGATTTGGGCAATATTTTTAATATTTTTATATAGTATGGTTGTAAGAAAATACAGACTAAGCCTATTAGTTTCAAATAAACTGCCCTACAAATTGATGACAATAAATAATACACTTTATGATAATACATTACACGCCGAGTTCTCGCGAAGTTCAACATGACATCGATCCAGATCCGGATCACTCCGGTCACTACTCACAATCGCCCGACCAATCTTATCCTTGAAACTTGAAACTATACAGTGAGCCGTGAGCCGGCTCATTTCAATTTGGTGAACCGTGTCACTTCGGTCAGTGTACTGAGTCGGCTCAGTAAGCCGGTTCGTTCATGAACAACCCATCTCTAGTACACATATTTTGAAAACGTTAGCTTTATTAAACGAGAGAATCCTCAAAAATAACAATATATTCCGATCAACCAATTTTATGTCTGAAATAGAACATTCCGTTTTTCGTCGCATTCATAGATGCTAAATTATGTAAATGTATTAAAACTGTATAAAGCATTTATATATCTTCACTAGATGCAAACAATCAATGGTAAAACTAAATTTTTACCTCTTTTTAATGAGATTTATAGTATATATATTTTGGAAAACATTAACTTCATAAAGAGTTTCAAAAATATCAGTTATATTCCAACGTATCGTCATGTTAGAATCGCGTATTTCTCTGCCAACTACAGATGCATAAATAATTACTATTGGCTCCCCACTCTTACTACCGTGCCTTCTCGTTTCTAACGTTACAATATACTTCATTCTAAACTCACAGCTTAGTTCTGGTGGACTCATACGGAACATTATATTCGACTCTGTTATAACGACATTCGTTTGCGTCAGATTAACTTCTCGCCGACCATATTTGGTATTAATTACAATATTTCTAGTGATCTCAACCAACCGGTTGAACCAGAAAAGGTTTTGAGACTGATGGGTGCTGTTTCTTTTGGTTTTGGCTTACTACAGTTGGGCATTTCACTACTACCATCTTCTCTAATAAAACTGAGCAGTTTTTTTGGATTCAGTGGAACCAGATCAGCGGGGATAAAACATTTGATGTATGCTAGACAAGGAACAGATATGAGAGCACCTTTAGCAACGTAGGTATACTTTTTTTCACATCTTTTAATTCATTATTCTCAAATTACCTTGAAATTTCACCCTCCCCAATAGCTATTTGCTTGGGGCCCTTTCTTTATCCGTTAATATTATACTGCGCCCTATACATACAGTGAATTTATTTAAATAGCTCTGTTCGTTTCGCTACTTTGCGTCTACGGTTTACGGCTGCAACTAAATTTTCTGTTCGCTTGAATTGGAAGTTAACTGAAGAGCCACTAGATTTTTGGTGCAATTCTGTGGCAAATCTGCAAGCTTACTGACAAAATCTATAAGAAACTGTCCATAACAACACATAAAACAACTCCTTAGATACGATCATCTGTAGCTTACAGATTTGCCACAGAATTGCACCATTTGTTCGTTTCGTTAATACAACTGGTGGCAGTAAAACGTCCCATCAAGAAATCTTACAGCTACTTCTGAGCCAGTTGAATGGGAACAAACCGATTTGTTCCCAAATCGGTAGTAAATTGAAAATAATTGAAAGTGCGTATTTTATTTATTATGGACACTGTATAGTTCGATTATCTAAAGTAGTCCAGTCAAGGTCATATTCGAGTGTTTCGAAATTTTTTAGCCACGCCTATCAAAATCGGGCCATTGGCATAGCATACATTTTTATCTTGGGGGCTTTTTAATACAGATTCATTTAACATTCTTTATTTCAATTATTGATGTGATTAATTCTTTGTTGGCGATTTAGTTCGTTAAATAATTTTAATTGCAGAAAATATGAAACAACCACACAAGATATTTACATTTAGAAAGTTATTGACAAGCTTATGACAAGATTGAAATTATAACAGGTCCTGTAAATATGTAATCAGGTATTTGGTTGTGGTTAATAATGATTTTTGTTGGTAGCTGATTACACCGGTCAACAAAAAAAATATTTTGTTTTGAGTCTTTATTTTAATAACTATTTTCTGATTCTTTATACCGAAAAATATCTAAAACCTTCGTTTATTTTTGAAAAACTTTGCTTTTGTACCTTTTACAACGATCAATATATATTTATTTATTTTTATGACCAAATAAGGAGAAGCGCGTTATATTAAGTAAGGGTGGGGACAAGCGGGTGGAAAGTAAGTGGCATTTCACTTACGTGGTTCATAGTCGGTATGCGCATGCGCATTGCAGCGATACAACGCATTTCGTGTGACGGCAGATCCAAAAATGGAGTCAAAAAGTTGTAAACACGAGGTAGACTCATTCTGCTATATTTGCGGCGAATTTATCAAAACAAGAGAATGATTGGATTATTGATGGGATGCATTCCCAATCGTCTGAAAATACCCTATCACTGGTCAGGTGTACTCATCATACTTTAACTCTCAAGCACCATTTTCACACTTTCGTAATTTTCTTTGAGCATTATGGAATGGGCCAAAGGAGGAGATGGAAATTTATTTCCATTGTGAAGAAGGACAGCTTTTAAACTTTTTGTAAAACTGTCTATAAAAAGACGCCAGTCAGAAGGAATGCATGAGATTCCGACTGCCTTCCATAGGCGGTTATACTAATATCCTTGCTACCTTTATTTTTGTCGGACCACAAATAAAGCAAATAATGGCCAGTGCCGAATTTTCACAGATACTCAATACTCATAAAAGGAAAGTCTGGAACAGCCTGAAAGCAGTGGTCCAAGGTTTTCTCCGAAACAACCGAGCAGACAATTACAAAGAGCTTATTGCAACTATGGTTGATAACTTTAAACTCATGGGTTGCAGAATGTCCCTAAAAGTGCATATGTTACATGCTCACTTGGACCAACTTAAAGATAATACGGGAGCCTATTCGGAAGAACAAGGTGAATGTTTTCATCAAGACTTGATGGACTTTGAACATCGTTATCAGGGGCAATATAATAAGAGTATGATGGAGGACTATATTTGGGGGCTAATACGGGAAAGTCCATACAATCACAGAAGAAATACGAAAACTAATCATTTCTAACCTTTATTATACATTCTGTTACAGTAGTTGTTTGCTTCGAATGGTTTTCTTGTAAATAATACTGATTCAAATTCATAGCAAAAGTTTATATTATATTTGCATACAATAAAGTTTTGAAAAAAGAGAAATTTTCTTAAAATCCGTAATTTCATTCTGATAGCTACAAAAGCAAACTTTTTCGGGTAAAACTATTTTTTCTTTAATTAATAATGTGGAAGAAATAAAAATCAGATATGCAGAACCCAGACTCAAAATTCCTGTTGACCGGTGTAATTCGTTAATATTCATTAACAAAATAAACAAAATCATATAAATACAAAAATAAAGTTTTATAAAATTGCATACATAACACATTGCATAGTTATAAAATGGTAAGATGTTAAATTTAAAAAAAAATCTGAAGAATAATTTACATTACTTTATTTTCTGGCATGTTTTATTGCTATGTCATTAATACTGTCGTCATATTTTTTTTGTTTTGCCAGTTCATATTAAATTGATAAAATTGTCAATGAAGAAAATATTTCTTTACTTATTAGTATTATTGTTATTAATAGCAATAATACCTAGTTTTTATAGCTTTTATAGTTTTTCACAACTTCTATTGACATTCTAACAAAAATTCAACACTAGAACAAATGTAATAAGTTCAAACAGTACTAGAGCGCCTAGTACAATATTTGACCACCAGACTGCGAATTCGAGAGTGTCAGTTCTTAATGGTTTTTAAAAGTTCAGTAGTTCAACTTTGCGTCAACAGATGGAATTAGTAAATGTTGCTTGAAACATGATATTTGCAAGGCGACACAGTAAAATTTCTGACGTCACGCTTCATTTTATAATCACCCTGTATAATTTCTAGTTCTTAAATATTATTCATTTTTAGATTATCCCTCCTGTGGTATCATACAATAGTTAGGCCGTTTTATGCATTGGATGACAACAACATAAGAGCAGGAACAAATGCTGCCAATCTTCTGATGGTTGAATCTCAGAATGAATACTCAGAATCTGTCCTATTTTTATATTTCAAGGGTCGAATACAGCGATTAGACGTAAGAATTTTAATGAATCACCATTTGGTAGAGTTAAGGTACGATTACATTGAGCGAGTTTGCAGCTACTCCCTAGCGAGTAAAGCCGCTCACGAGTGATTACACACAGTAAACTCGCTTAGTAGTTTTGCGTTGTTTTCCAATTGTTGTTTTGCTTATATTATTTTTATTTAACCATTTGCACTCCGATTGTCGCCGATAATGCGACATTCAAAATATGAACTTTAAATCCACTGTCACTGCTACGGCGACACACTTGTTTTGCTTATTTGAGCGCTTTTGTATAAACTGATGCGTGGGTTTATCTTAACACTTAAACGTTCGGCGATAATTTGCGAATTTTAAGAATTTGCTTCTTTAAGGAAGAATCAGTGTAATTTCAGCAAAAACTTAAATTACAAAAATTGTTATCTAAATGCATTTTTTTGATTGGATAAATATTTGGAGAGTAATGGCGGGAAAATTCCAAAAATTTAAATTTTTAAAAATCTCCCTTATTAATGACTTAACAGCAAAAACTTACTAATGTACGAAAGTAACTAATATAGGGTGCGTTTTGTTGGTGGCTGGTTAGAAGTACTAGAATTGATGCGCAAGAAAACGACAATTTTGATCGTGAAGTAAACATGGAAAAGATATTTACATGGAGGTTAAGTCAAATGGTTGTAGAACAAATAACGAACATATTTCACCTAAATGGATAATCTAAATAATAAATTCAGAATAAGAAAACTTTATATGTATTTGAAGCAAATATTCTAGAACGAATAATTGAATTGTAAATACATTTTAAGTTTAGATTTAACAATACTATATTAAAATCATATAGGTATATATTTATTTTAGGACACAAAATGAGAAAATAGCTAAAAGTAAAAATAGTTTTGAAGCAGTAATACCAAGATCTAATTCTAAAACATTTAAAAACCAAATGAAAACAACTGCATTCAAATACATATTACTTTTCATCCCCACCACCCTTATTCATTCCAGTCGTTCGACCTCGAGTCATCGAATGAGTAGAATGAATAGAACGAGAATATTGTCGCAAGAAAACGCGTATTCTGATTAAACCGAAACCAGAATTGGCACAACAAAACGCACCCATAGTGCCGCAGTTGTTGGTATACTTCAGTGATTCTCAAAGTGGGCGATACCGCCCCCTGGGGGGTACTGGAACGGTCCAGGGGGGTGATAGTAGCCTGGGGTGTATTTGGGGGGCATTGAAAATGATGAAGACTTGCTTACCTATTGTCTGCACTTGGATGCTCTCCATTCTGACTTGAACCAACGATTTGAAGATATTTTAAAAATGAACATACCCAATTGGCTTTTGGATCCTTTTTCAACTGCAAACACTCCAAAATTACAAGAAGAACTGATGGAAGTAACAACAAATTACGAATTGAAATTTAAATTCAAAGACGGCTACAAACAGTTCTGGCTACAAAAGCAGATTCTTACAACTTGTCCTGGGTTATGGGCTTATACTACAAAAGTTGTTAATTGCATTTTCTTCGTCATATTTAGTGGAACGTGGGTTCAGTGCGGTCACAAATTTATTAACAAAAAAAAAGAAACCGACTGCAAATAGCTAATCGCGGTGAATTAAGAATGCTGCTGACAAAAATAAAGCCGACGATTGATACACTGATAGCAGCGCACCAGGTTCATCCTTCTCATTAGATGAGAATATGATTTTAATAAATAATTTTTAATTTCAAGATTCAAGGTGTCTTATTTACAACATCTTTACTATATTTTAGAACGTAGGTAGAAATATAGATACATATATCTTTCTCTTTGTTCGTTTAAAGAATGTAGATTTCCAGGGGGCGCTGAGTATTTTTTTTTTTTTCTGAAAAGGGGGCGGTAGGCCAAATAAGTTTGAGAACCACTGGTATACTGTATGATGCACTAGGCTGGCGTGCAAAGGGTTAATATGAAGTGGTGCAGTAACAATATTGTTATTCATGAATATTGTTATTATACAAATCATTCCATGATTTATAATTTTTCGCTTAATGAAGAAATGTTAAATCTAGAAGATAAATATTTGGAAGAAGTAGCTGAATGTAATGTTTTTGTTTTTTTAACGTGATTCATAATTTACTAAGAAAACAAAAATCTGTTAATATAAAAAGGTATTTAAACGTAATTTCTAGACTTCTTTTCATTTTGCAAAAATGAAATGACGTCACAGTTGTGAAATGTGCTTTGTTTCCAGTTATTATTTGTTAACAAATGTGAAACAAGTTAAGTTCTATTCAGCCACTTTTAAAAAGTGGTTGAAAACCAATATTTCTTAGATAGTAATGGGCCTTATGTGAATTTTGATGTAGAGCAGTGCTTTCCAATCGGTGTTTCGCAACTCAGTAGAAAACTTTATATTTTTTCGAACTATGGATCGTTTTGAGTAGGTATTTTTTACTATAAAGCATTTTATAAAAATCCGCACAGTTTTCTTTATAATTTACCTTAATCAGTAATATTGCTTTTAATGTGTCTACAGCATAAGTTGAGTCTTGTCACTTGTCCAAAACCTGTTCATCAAGGAAAATACTCTTTCGGTAGAAGTGTTAGTGCCAGACAGGCAGAAAAAGAACTCTGCTAATTTTCGTATACCGTAAAGTGGGGTGACTTGACAAGAATTTACACGAATTTCAAGTTGCACCGCACAGACAAGATTAATTTTGCCCGAACCAAATATGTTTTGGATTACTTTGGCCTACGGGAAACACAACCAACTATAGCAAAAAAATGTGCGTCCTCAAAACTAAGACAAAAAAATATAATATAGTTAGATTGCTGATAAATGACTGTTACATGTATGTATCAAGTAGTGCATTCATATAATAATCTAGTTACCATTTTTCAGCGATTTTAAAAATGTTTTTTTGTTATTTGTCTTAGCTGTCAGTGTCTGGTAATAAATATTAATTAATAGAGATTGCGGCCAATTATTAAATTCACAAACATTAATTTTAAATCTGCTGGAATATTTTAGTTCCGAAAAAGAAAACAATTGGCCACTTATTTCTCTATCTTGTGTCCATCAAAGAGTAGCAGCTGCCTTAAAGATTTCGGAATCAACAATTCGTAGAATTATAAAATGTAATAAATCTAAACTTCTCACTAACAAAATCACGAGAAAACGAAGAAAATTAAAATCTGAACCAGTTTATTTTATTGATACATTGGCACAAACGTATGGTCATGAAGTACTAAGATTACCTCCTTATCACTGCAAGTTTAACCCCATTGAACTAATTTGGGGTATAACAAAAAATTATTATGATAGACATATTGGTTAAAACGGATATAGTGATAACGAAGTTTTTAAAAAGGGGCAAGTAGCCTGTGATCAAATTAGTTGTGAAACTTGGGCAAAATCTGTTAAAAAAATCGAAAAATTAATAAATGAATGGTGGGAAAGGGAAAGGATTGTTGATGATATTAATCCAATAATAATAAATACAAGAAATGACAGCGATAGTTCAGATGACGACGTTCATGCATTACAGTGACCAATTTTTTTAAAATAAAAATAAACATTTATATACAACTTGTAGCAATATATTATATGAATAAATATATTTTTACTTAATTTTTTATTACTTTGTACTTAGGTAAAACATAAAAATTTAATTTAACTAAACAACAAATTATAATTCAAAATTTGCGTATGAGTATAAGTTTTTCCTTATTTATAAATATTTAAATATATTTTTACTTAATATTTTATTACTTTGTACTTAGGGGAAACAAAAATTTAATTTAAATATACAACAAATTATAATCCAAAATTTACGTATAAGTTTTTCCTTATTTATAATTATTACCTTAAAATTAATAATTTTGTTTGTTTGAGTACTGCTGTGAATTTATTTTCGTGCTCCAATTAGCAAAGATATCTACGAATTATTCCGTTTCTTTCTAATGCTTTGTTTTTTATTAAAATAATTTGGAAGGTTGGTTGTCAACTTGCGTCACTGTACGTTACTATGGGTATGCAAATAATTATAATGATATAGACAGAGAAAGTATACAGTATTGTATATCGATACTTGTAGCAACGAACAGTCACCTATCAGCAATCCGACTATAGGATTGGTTTCATCTCGCCCCACGATGGAGTTACTTGAAAACACCATGAATTTGTACACAATTTTTAATTACAGTCTCAATGGAGGCGACTTGAAACAGAGATAATCTAAAATATAGTTATTTTGCAGCTGAAAGGGGCACAGTTGGCTAGCTTGATTAAAAATCAATATATGAAGATATAAAATTTATTTAAAGTAAAATTATCAAACATTTGAAACTAATTATAAAAAGATCTTGAAATCTTAAAAAATTGAGTAAACCAAAGTATGACTCAAAATAGGAACAAATCTACCATAAAATCAAGATTTAATTAATTCACTAAACTTAATCTGTCCCCGTCTTAACAATTCCATTTTTGAAAGCTTTCTACAAATTTCTTTTTTTTGTAATTCCGGGTAGTAACTGACCTTCTGCATCACAGGAAAATCCCTAATCAGCAGCAATAGAAATTGCTCACTCGAGATCCTTTTCTTCTTGATCTGTAAAGACTGGCTGAACCCCAGGTGTTTTCTTATGCAAGCTTTTTATTTTCCTATACAAGGTCACATAAGGAATACCATATTCCTCACTCAGAGTTCGTAAATTTCATCTTTGGTACCGAGCCACAGCCTCATCAAGTTTTTCTTCGTCATAATCTCGATATTTGTGACTACCGGGTTTGCTTTTATAATTACGCATCATTTTCAAGTCGCCCCTAAAAAAACACGAAAAAGAAAATCGATAGCCCACTGGCGTAAGGTGCTTTGATATTTAAATTTGTGGTTATGTATCTTTAGCCGAATAACTAAGGATCCAGAAAAAATACTACATTGTTTTATTAGTAACTAAGCTACGTATTATAAAGAACATAGACGAAAAAAATTAAGCCAGATTTACAGTAAATTTCAATATTTTGCCACTGCTCCCTACTGCGTTTAAGCGCGTAACCATTCATCATACTGCACAAAGTAAACACTACTAGACTACCTGTGGCATTTGAAGGCCTAAAATTTCACCCGCCAGATGGTAGTATCAACATTTCAGATGCCGCGTCCGAATGTTTCAACACGCCCCGTATTTTCAAGTCACCCCACTTTACGGTATTTGAAAAAGGAAGTTCACGATTATTAAAGTGAGAGACCATGGGTGCGTTGTGTTGTGCCAATTCTGGTTTCGGTTTAATCAGAATACGCGTTTTGTTGCGACAGTATTATTATTATTATTATTATTATTATTATTATTATTATTTATTAGCATAGAAAGCTGAAGCCGTAGGCTTGTGTTGCTCTCATAGAAAACAAAATATACAAACAAATTTTGTACAATATAAATGACAAAAATAAAACAAAAATAAAAAAAAACAAAAAATTTACAAGATTACAAAATATTATCAATATTGTTCTTAAAATTATTAACATTTGTTGAAATGACTATAGCGGCTGGTAGGCTATTCCAAGCATGAAATACCCGGTTTGAAATAAAGCACTCACGCACTTTCTTCTTAAAACGTTCACGGCAAAGTTTGAGATTATGTCCTCGCAGTCTTTCATCCACACTTCGATCAAATAAGCCGGACAGGTCACACATATATTTGTCAGTCAGTATACGGTAGGTGGTAATAAGATCGCCACGTTGACGACGAGCAGTGAGGGTGGTTAGGTTAAGGACGCGCATACGTGCTTCATAAGGTAAACATTTAAGTTCGGGGGAGAGCCTGGTTGCACGGCGTTGCACTCGTTCCATTAAGTTTATATCTTTTTGCAACGAAGGACACCACACTGATTCTCATTCTATTCTTTCTACTCAAGCGATAACTCGAGGCCGGACGACTGGAATGAATAAGTGTGGTGGGGATGAAAAGTAATATTTGAATGCAGTTGTCTTCATTTGGTTTTTAAATGTATTAGAATTAAATTTTGGTATTACTGCTTCAAAATAATTTTAACTTTTACGTATTTTCTTATTTTGTGTCCTAAAATAAATATATACCTATGATTTTAATATAGTATTATTAAATCTAAACTTAAAATGTATGTACAATTCAATTACTTGTTTTAAAACATTACGTTCTAGAATATTTGCTTCAAATATAAAGTATTCTTATTCTGCATTTATTATTTAGATTGTTCTACTACCATAAGACTTAACCTCCATGCAAATGTCATTCCATGTTTACTTCACGATCAAAATTGTCATTTTCTTGCGCATCAATTCTAGTACTTCTAACCAGCCACCAACAAAACGCACCCCATTTCAGTCCCCCTTTGGATTGATGTAGGTTTGTTATTTCTCCATTCGGCAATTTTCTCTTTCATAAAATACTGTTTCATATAAGCATACTTTTCGTATATATCATTTTCAGATATTTGATGGGTTGGTGTAATTTTATTAATCAGTAAGAAAGACGATTCAATTTCGGACCATAATGGTGTTTTATTTAAAGTCAGCCAGCTAGAAGATCCGGAAATCTCTGAAGAAAATAAGTAGATTATAGATAGTAAACCAATTCTTTCAAAGCTGAAAGGCACGAAATACATTTATTATTATATTATTATATTATTATTATTATTGAAAATTAGTACTTTTCTAAAATTAGGGACAAAATAGCCGAATTTGGGAAGTATTGCCCCCAAAATCGGGACGCAAGGCGGAAATTTGGGACTATCCCAGCCAATTCGGGACGTATGGGCACCTTACTACTAATAGATTTCGGCATTTTTATTCCGAGGGAAATTCGGAAAGTAACCTTCGTTTGGCTATAAAAATAAAACCAGCATAGATACAAATATTTTATTATATGCATCTTAAAACTACATATTTTCTTAATTTTCCCACATAGTCGCCATTTAAATTTAAGTACTTGTCATACCATATAACCAACTTTGAAATTCCATTCATAGAACTATGTCGCCTGGGAATGTAGTCAACCTGTCCAGTGGCGGCGCTACCGGGGGTGGAGCAAATAGCTCTGGCCACTAGTTGCTCTCCCCCAGAATTGCTTGGAGAAAAATGTATTTTAGAAGTGAGGACTTTTTTTTAGGTCATCAATGATTTCAAATATTTCCTGGCCCCCCTAATTTTTACTCAAAAATTTCTGCCCCCCCAGATTTTAAGAGCTAACGCCGCCACTGAACCTCTCACAGCGTTTTAAAAATCTTTATCATCAGCAAAGTGCTGGAACCCAAGCCAGTTCTTCATATGGTTGAACAGATGGAAATCTCTTGGAGCCAAGTCCGGGCTATTGTCAACTGACAATAACTGAAGCGCCTCTAGTGAGATTTTGAGAAACTAAAGGTTGTAGGATAGTCGAGTTTGTGACAAGCATGGGAATATGTTCTTAGAAGTGGAAAGACAGTTAAAGAGCATTTTAGAGTGTGTTCCCGTGTGTTTTAATAAATATCACATGAAGATACCATTGAACCTGTCAAAAATATCCTACCAAATTCAGCCATGATGTGAATGCAGTAGCGCCTCTATCGGTAGTGTCAGATGCCAATAAGGCGGATGGTCAAAAATGTCCCATCGAAACTTGCTCAAAAGGTCTTGCGTTCGCCGAGCACTTTGAGGTCGAGCATTGTCATGCAAAATCACGACACCAGATGTCAGAAGACCACGGCGTTTGTTTTGGATGGCTCTTCTTCGCTTTTTCAAAGGCTCACAGTATTTGGCGGGATATTCTATTTCGGCACTCATGTTTTGAGGTTATAACAAGCGAACACTCGGCAGTACGACGCTACCCACTGCACAGCTGGAAGCTTACTATAGGTGTATTCGTTTGTGTTGCCCAACCTATATTGAACTACACCACAATGACGCTATGCCGTTCGTTTGTGTTCCGCCTTTCCGACACCTGTATGTAAAGTGTTCGTTTGTATATATGAACTTGTTCAGGACAGGCAAAGTCTACACTTACTCGGGAGTGAGTGTAGCTTCAGGCAACCTATAAAAAGGCGGCAAACTTAATCTAATTTGGTTATAATCTGTATTCGGTCTAGCGGAAATTTTTATTTTACATGTATTTATCTATCATATATCGATCATAAATTGAGTAATATGAATAGAAGGAATGTACTTTTCCTACAATGCTGGTAACTAATATAAATAAATTCAGAAGTTTTATAAAATCTGTCAAAACTTGAATCTTTATTATTTATTTTTATAAAATTTATTTCAGCATTTAAACTGTTCATATTATTTTATTTATTTACTATTACTTTAACACAAATTTGTTTTAAAAAGTGAGGTTATCAACTTTGTCTGGAAATGTCATTCGCCTGCCTGGAAAACCGTTCGTTTGTATTCCTGTTTCGAGCCGTTCGGAAGAAGTTTTTAGTTGCACTGTGACGTCAGCTGCTCTTATCCTGGACAAGTTTGGTTCAACACAAACGAACAAACCTTGAATCACTGCACGCGCCGATGTAACAATGGCGGCGCTTCACCGCCTACTACTCACGCTACGCAATAATGGAGGTTACTTTCCGAATAGTCCTCGTATACCTAATATAGTCGGATTGCTGACAAGTGACTGTTCGTTGCTACAAGTATCGATATTCAATACTTTATGCTTTCTCTGTCTATATCATTATAATTATTTGCATACCCATAGTAACGTATAGTGACTCAAGTTGACAACTAACCTTCAAAATAATTTGAATAAAAAACAAAGCATTAGAAAGAAACAGCATGATTCGTAGATATCTTTACTAATTAGAGCGCGAAAATAAATTTACAGCATTACTCAAACAAACAAAATTATTAATTTTAAGGTTATAATTATAAATAAGGAAAAATTTATACTCATACGTAAATTTTGGATTATAATTTGTTGTTTATTCCAGCAGATTTAAAATTAAAGTTTGTGAATTTAATAATTGGCCGCAAGCCATATTTTATTTAATATTTATTAACAGCAGTGATGGGCGCGTAAGTTACATGATGTAAGTTACCTCATTGTTGACGCGTAAACAATTGATGTAAAGTAAACACAAAAACTCTTGTAAACAATGTAAACAACGTAAACAATGTAAACATTGATTTAGACATGCGCACTTGTTTTGAATTACAGAACCTCATTTTCAATACATTTTTATAATTAATAAAATTTTAATGAAACGATTTTAAATGATTATATAAAATTAGGACAAGCCAATATACATATTAATAAAATTAATAAAAATGGAATTTGCATCATTATACAGGTGTTACATACAAATTAGTAAATATGAATATGAAATTAAAAAATTTTTTTCTTTAAAAAATTCGGTCTAATTTTTTTAATAATATACATTAAATTTCACCTTTAAGAAAATCAGCCTATATTTTTTAATAACGAAAAGATTCATTGCAAATTTTGCATAACGCCCTATATTTCTTTCATTTTCTTTAATTAAAACAAAACCTAGTTCTTCAGAACTATTCCTTCGGTTTCTTCCCACCATTTTTTTAATAAATTTATTGTTTTGAAATGAATACACTTGTTCATTGACTCTCTATTATTCGTATTCAGTGATGGGCGCGTAAGTTACATGATGTAAGTTACCTCATTGTTGACGCGTAAACAATTGATGTAAAGTAAACATAAAAACTCTTGTAAACAATGTAAACAACGTAAACAATGATTTAGACATGCGCATTTGGTTTGAATTACAGAACCTCATTATCAATACATTTTTATAAATAATAAAATTTTAATGAAACGATTTTAAATGAAAAAGTAAGTATATAAAATTAAGACAAGCTAATATATATATTCATAAAAATTAAATTTGCATTATTATACAGGTGTTACAAACAAATTAGTAAATATGATTTTCTTTAAAAAATTCAGTCTAATTTTTTTAATAACAAAATACATTAAATTTCACCTTTAAGAAAATCAGCCTATATTTTTTAATTACGAAAAGATTCGTTGCAAATTTTGCATAACGCCCTATATTTTCTTTCATTTCCTTTAATTAAAACAAAACCTAGTTCTTCAGAACTATTCCTTTGGTTTCTTCCCACAATGTTTTAATAAATTTATTGTTTTGAACTGAATATACTTGTTCATTAACTCTCTATTATTCGTATTAAATAACTAAAACTAACCTCATTATTTGACAGTTTACAAAGTTTACATTGTTTACATTGTTGACAAGTTTACCAATTGTTTACATAAGTTTACATGTAAACGTAAACAATAAAAGTTTACGTGTAAACGCCCATCACTGTTCGTATTAAATAACTAAAACTAACCTCATTATTTGACAGTTTACAAAGTTTACATTGTTTACATTGTTGACAAGTTTACCAATTGTTTACATAAGTTTACACGTAAACGTAAACAATTAAAGTTTACGTGTAAACGCCCATCACTGATTACCAGACACTTACAGTTAAGACAAATAACAAAAAACATTTTTAAAATCGCTGAAAAATGGTAACTAGATTATTATATGAATGCATTACTTGATACATACATGTAACAGTCACCTATCAGCAATCCGACTATAGTATTTTACACAATACAAAATAAAACGTAAGCTTAACCTCACTCCACGTGTTTAACTAAAATATGGCGGGGAATTGCTGTTATTAAGAAGATGTTGCAACGTAGGAAAGATTTTCCAACTTGTAGAAGCTAAATGTAACAACTGAGTAATGCTTGCATGTTAGTTACATTAAATTCTAACATTATCAACTAAATTAACCAAGTGTGACGTCATTTCATAGTTATCTTGAATAGACTTCAATTAAATTACTATGTTGAAATGAAAATGAAATAGAGTTATTAACATTTTTATTTGGAACACTATTAATTTTTGTTTGTTTTAGGGAGATATATCGAAAGCCTTAGCATCTTTTCAAAAAGCAGTGGAGAATTCCCAACAACGTGAAATCAAACTGTTAACCTTACATGAAGTGGGTTGGTGTTATTTAATCCAACTAGAATATGAAAATGGGCGCTCAACATTCGGCCAACTTAAGGTGGGAAGTCGATGGTCACGTCATTTTTACGTTTACTGCGAATTAATAACAGCTGGTTCAGCAGGCAGTATGACTGATAACACTTTAATTGGTCAGTTTACGGATTTACTGGGTAAAAGTAAACAGAAAAATAGTCAGTTGGATATTTTTTTAACAAGGAGAATGAAAACGTTTCCTCCGCTAAATGCAATACATGAGACACCACAGTCATTCTGGAGGTTGTTAATATATGAGCTTATGTTCTTGTGGAATGCTCTGCCAAGCTGTAATAAGAAAAATAACAAAAAAATTATTGCAGGTTAGTTTAGTATAAGCGCTAGCGCACACGACAGACTGTCGGTGACCGACATAAAAGATGGACCGACAGAAAAGATGGGACATGTTTCATTTTCTCTTCAGACTTTTTGTCGGTGGGGAGAATGAAAAACATGCGTGTAAGTATGTCTCAACACACGATCGTCTTTTCAGTCGGTTGTAGGTGGTTGTATGCTTAGATATTTATCAAATTAATTGTGAAAAGTTGATAAATTTAGTTCAAAAACGTACTCCTTTGTATTCTTGTCCAGCATCTATATATCTAAAAGGCAATGTCCTGACTGACTGACTGACTCACTCACTCATCACCGCCCAGCCCGAACCCCAGGGCCTAGAAACTTGAAATTCGGAGAGTATATTCCCTCCATGACGTAAACACCCATTAAGAAGGGATTTTTCGAAATTACACTCCTAAGGAATGAAAAGGGGTGAAATGTGATATCACGAATTCCTTAATATCTCTTAGGGCCGATGGGATATCGACTTAGTTTTTGCTTACAAGTATTTCCCATACAAATGCCGAAAAACTTTTTTCAGGAGGTTCCAAACATTTTTGATAGGATTGACATCCGGCGAGTTACCTGTCCAGGACAAAATCGGTACTTTTTGTTCTTGCAAATCAGTGTTAGAATAAAAATACAGAGTTGAAGATGTTTATAATAGCTTATCTTTTAATAAATACACGATATGTTAAAGGAATAAATAAAGTAGCATATGATTATATGTCAGCATTTTTAATAAACAGTGGTTTTTGTAAGTGGTTATAATATTTTGTGTAGGTACTGTATATTTGAATGAATTTTACAAAAATAATATTTTTTTTCAACGATACGAACCCCAACTACATCAACCTCTGGGAGATAGGATGGGGGACAAAGTTTTTTGGCATATATTTAGCGAAAATAAAAAAATATTTATTTTTTCATTAAATACAAATTCATTAAAATTATTTCTTGATGTGGTTTTTGAAGTCTTAGTATTTTTCCTATATGCGGGTCAAAGAGTTATATAAGCATGCCAGACAGACACATGAGTGAATTTATAAGGATTTTTTGAAAACCGTAAAAATAAACACAGGTGCATTATGGAATACGCATACTTTTAAGTCCTACTACTTTAACCGAGAACAAAATAGTCACAGATAAATAAATACTCAAAGTACCTCACACAATTACCCGTTAATTATCCGCTACCAGTTAGTTAACGGGTAATGGGTAGATAACGGGTAGCGGGTATTCAAATTCGGAACCGGGTACAACCTTAACGGTACGGGTAGCGGGTACCCGGATACCCGTCGTCATTTCTAGTATGGTTAAAGTGACCACATTTTCATAGCGACAAAGCGGGACAAAATGGGAGGAAATGGGAATTAGTAATGAAATGTATATATTATATTTTTTGTATAAGTAAAATTACAGCTGACCAATAATTCAAAAAAAAAAAAAAATTATTGTATAAACGCGTCTATATATAAATAAAAATGTATTTATTATTATTATTATTATTATTATTTATTTTAAGGTTACTACAAAAATATATTTGAAAAACAATAATTTGAACAATAAACAAAAATTAATACATTAAACAAAATTATGATTTTGTTTCTCGGACATATTTTTGATCTGATTGAATACTTTTTAGTAGGTTAGGACAGCGATTCCCAAACTGTACACCGCGGCGCCCTGGGGCGCTGCAGATGGGTTACAGGGCGCTGCGAAAATATTACAATATTTCTCCACCTGCGTTAGGTAGACCAGTTTTTACTTGGGGCACCGAGGAAAAAATCTGATACATTAAGGGCGCCGGGAACCGAAAAAGTTTGATAATGATTTGTTCAGCGTATTTTAAAATTATGACAAATTTTAATATGGCGTGATTTATAGAAATTTTCATTTTCTCATGGACGTATCTGAAAAATGATATGCGATAAAGCCCTTGGTTGAATTTTTTAAAATCTTGAAGTCCTAATTGATTTTTAACCATATTTTGAAACAAACAAAATTTTTGAATATTTTTGAAATTTTTTATATATCTTAACCATAAAATGGTTAGGGATAGAATGCTGCGGTTTGTATTTTTAAAATCCACCTAGCTTGTTTAGTCTAAAAAGAGCTTTAATAAACCGATTATTAAGTTTTGTATGGGCAGTAATCCGAAACCCTTTAAAATGGCCAAAAATCGTAAGGGGTAGACCTTTTTTAATTTCCATCGTAAGGGGTAGAAAATTTTAATCTCCGGTTTAATTGAAAATTGGTATAAAAATACATTTTTGGTCATAGGTCAACAAAATTTGGTCCATTTTGAAGTTTGGACAAAAATTTTGGAATTATTGACGAAAATCTGACCCAAATCGGCTCTAACTCAAAAACATGGCATGCATTTTTTAAATATTGTTTTCATAATCCTCACCCCAAAATTAGCTTAAAACAATATTTTGGTTAAAATTGGAGTCAAAAAAATTTTCATTTTAAAAATTTTAGTTGATTTTTTTTTAAAATTTGTTACTAAATTGATATACTTATATATTATTAGCCTTAGATCATAAATATATAGTCACTTTTGAGTTAAGGTCTAAAATTTAGACATTTGCAGCAAAAAATTTAAAAAAATAAAACAGTCCACAATAAGGTTCACAGCCGATGAAATGTTAGCCTGCCCCCTTTTTTTTAACTATCTTTATAAACTAATACTTACTTCTTATCTATATCAGCAATTCCCAAACTGTGCGCCGTGGAAATATTCCAATATTCCTCCATTTGCGTTAGTTAGACCAATGTTTTGACTTGGGGCGCCGCAGAAAAATTCTGAAACATTATGGGCGCTGTGAACCGAAAAGTTTGGGAATCACTCGGTTAGGATCATTTATCAAAAAATATCGTGAAATTTCTCACATGAATTTGTTAAATTATACTTTACGCTCAATTTGGATTATATATTTTTTATAGTGCGTTTAAACTGAGAAACGCAGATATTTTCTCAAAAGCGGGACTTTTAAAACTCCGCGGGACGCGGGACAATCCTTCAAAAAGCGGGACTGTCCCGCCAAAATCGGGACGTGTGGTCACTTTAAGTATGGTTCAACCTAGAAGGTCATAAAAATTAAGCGATGCTATTGGTTCGGATGGTGAAATACGCGGGTCACGTCGTGACTATTTCTCCGGCGGGTTACGTGGTGATTATATTAAAGTCGAAATGTGAAACCTAAAAAGTCAACGAAACCTGAAAACACGGATTACTTACAAATTAACATGTAACAAATTGCTTCTAATGAATAATAGACTACTATATTAAAAAAATTGAAGTGAAGTGTGAATTTTCACACATTTCAGGGTGTTGTAGGTATTTAATAAGTGTAAGACGCCAATATAATACTAGATGTCTAGGTATATTTATCACATCAAAATCAACAGTTCTTTTGATAATCACTTTTATTGGTTATTTGAGAACTAAGAGCTACAATTTAATTTTTTTATACAAAATTTAAATAATTCTTCATTAGATTAATAAGAAATATTTACAGTGTTGAGTGTAGTGTGGTGTGGTGTTAGTAACTCAGTTCGCAACTATTAAAAAAATATATTATTTTATTAATATTTTTAATTCCAAAAAAATACACGTACTCTCTTAGGTATAAATACAAAAAATCCATAACATTATTAGCCATAATTTAACCATGAATTAAAAAAATTATTAATTTTGTCAAAAACTGCCATATTTTTCAAAAACACAATCTGATCAAAAATTCCTCTCGTACGTTTCCGGCTCAGATCAATATACATTACCTATAATTTTTTCAGATTTTTAGCTTAATCCCTTCGGGTAAAAGGATGCGGGACAAGAACTTTTGCACATTTTTGGCTAAATTCGTGCTAAAAGAAAACAAGTTTCAAAAAACTAACTATCGTTCCTTAGTTAAGTCTTAAGAGCTGTCTTTTGATACCACACAATAAATTTAAAAAAAATATTTTTTTGATCAACTACACAAAAAATCGACATTTTCGAAAAATTCGAATAATTCCTGATGAACTATTCCGGTTCCCATCAATGTTCATTATGGAGATTTTTTTCAGATTTTTAGATCAATCTCTTTGGGAGATAGGGTGGGAGACAAAAAAAAATTGACAAATTTTGGCAAAAATCCAATAAAAAAATTGATTTTTCAAAAATAAAAATTTGTTTATTGATCAAGAGGATGATTAAGAGGTTACATTTGTTATGCTACTCAAAATTAAAAAAAATATATTTATTTTTTTATTAAATTTATTTCGAGATGTGTTTTTCCTATATTTGGGTCAAAAAGTTGTATAAGCATGCCCAATTTCAACTTTCTATGTTAAACCGTTTGGCTACAATTTCTACCGTACAGACAGACAGACAGACAGGCAGACAGACTGACAGACAGACACATGAGTGACTTATAAGGGTTTTTTTTATTGTGGTCATACCTACAAAACCCTAAAAAGCATAAATATAATGAACAAATTATTTAAAAGCTGACAAGTTCTTGGGGCAATATATATAAACTGTACTTTTGACACTTAACCCGTTTTTCCTCTAAAAAAAAAAATTACTTTGTAATCGTGAGTTTATACATGTTTTTTTTTTATTCTTACCTGCATAAGAATGAATTATAATTTCGTACTCAGGCTCATGCCGGCTCACGGCCACGTGGTTCACGGTTTTCTTCACGCGGGTCCCATCGTGACCAATCGTTACTTTCTAAAATTCATGGTCCGCGCCCATCTCTATTCTGCCCCCCTTAAGAAAATATTTATCCTGATTTGGCTTGTTAACGTATCTCTCCAGATGACAATTTTATTTACAGCTGACTATAAATCGTCTCGATACATGGGCAACCGAAAATGGCTTTAAATTCTCGACCAGCAAAACTGTATGTGCCCATTTTAGTAGGAAAAGGGGTGTACAGATGTCTAGCTTATGGGTCAGCTAAACACCAAGAGATAAGAATTCTTGACACTGTACATCACACTGGGGTTAGATTGGCCACAGGTGCATTTCGCACCAGCCCAATACTAAGCCTGCTGTGTGAAGCAGGCGAACCGTCACTCTACAATCGTCGTAAAATTCTATCCCTGCGGTATATGGCTGCACTCAGTGCCAAGCCAGATCATCCTGCGTATGACCCTATTCTACAAAATAGGCATACAGAGATTTATGATAGAAAACCAAGAGCCAATAGGCCTTTTGGTCTGAGGACTTTCGACATTTTGGGTGATATTGATTTTAATATGCCCGAAATGGCAAGTTTCGTTTTGTGTGCTGTCCCACCATGGACGCTGCCACGTCCGCTTGTAACATTAACTAGGTTTGATAAAGATACTACGTGGCCTATCGAATACCAACATGAGTTACATAAAACACTGGTCCCTAGGTTCGAGGATACTGTCATTTTTACTGATTTTTACAAAATCGGGAACCAGGGTTGGGTGTACGTTTGTTGTTTTGAATCCACGCCAACAGTTTCAGTACCGTCTGCACTCCATAACGAGTGTGTACAGTGCTGAGCTGAACGCTATTTTCAAGGCCCTGTGTTTTGTTTCGTCAGAGCAAAGTCGGTCAACCGCAGGGAGGAAATCGCCATAACACGCCTCCGTATAGGCCACTGTCGATGGACCCATGGACACCTCCTTCGAGGTGAAGAGTCCCCTATCTGTGAGACGTGTGAGACAGATTTGTCTGTGTTACACATTTTTACTGAATGTGTACAGTTCGAGGATGTCGGGGAGAGGTTAGGCCTGTCCTATGACCTGGCAGTTGCTTTAGGTGACGACAGAGCACTCATGGACAGGCTGATACTCTTCCTGAGAGAATCGAACTTACTGTTTTATGTGTGAAGTCTTGCACCTTATTTTAATGTGTTCTATTTCTAAACTGTGATATCCGATGGTAATTGGCTCCTTTATAGCCTCTTACCATCACCCTGAGTCCGTTCAAATTTTCGAACAGACTTTTTATCTTATTTATTTGTGTTTGTCTGTGCAAGATTTCTTTAATTGAGTATGCGTAATTTTATTGATTTTATCGTTTTATTGATTGTTTAATTTATTGTTTTTAATATGTAGTGTAGTCATTTAAATGGGCTGCGTTAGGCGCAAATAGCCTTTGTTGCTGTGCGCCAAAAATTTGAACTAACTAACTAACTTATTTACAGATTGTGATACAGAAACTATGGAACCAATGCCAGGTGTAGCGATGTTAATTCAAGGAGAATGTTATTCCATCCAAGGCCTTCGAGATGAAGCAATTAATAGTTTCAGAAAATGTGTACATATTAGAAAAAATTATGTTGGAAAAGATGACGTGCACATAAGTGCATTTGCAGAATATTCACTAGGGATGTTATTAGTTTTATCAGAAGCGGTAAGTTTACAGACTTGTTAAGAGAGGTAATAGAGCAAACTTAATTTTAATACAGTATGATGCTTATATGGGCGCCCGCAGGAAAGGGCAGCGCCCCAGAGTCAAAACTTTTACATATTTTATCCCAAACCCTTATGCTTTTTGTTCTCAAAATTTATGTATCTTTATATTTGTATATTTTATTACGATGGCTATTTACTTTCAAGTACGGTTGTGTTAACAAAAACAAATAAGGGTAATAAGAAAAGTTTTAATGTATTTTTGTCTTGGGGAGGGCCGAATCAAATTGAGAGGGCACGCGGGTCGCATACGGCCCCCAACCTAATATTTTGTGGCCCCTGAAGCATTAATGAAAAACACTTGTGCTTATTTAGGGTAAAAATATATTTAAAAATGTAAAATATACTTTCTTCCCCTTTTCTGTTCATAAAAAAAATTCAAGAAACCCTGCGGGATATTCAAAGTTCCGTCACTACTTATCATTTTGTATGAAAAATAGACCGCGACCCAAATCAGTTCAATGCCCCTGCTGTTGGCTATTGATGTTTATATCAAATAATAATTCCATTATTTATTGATAAAAAAAAAGTAATTGTTAACCCAAGTATCAAAAACTTTCCTTTGATATCCCTCAAAATTTTACAAACTTTTTTTCTTTGATAAATACATATTTGTTTATATTTTTCGCGGGATATATTTTTGAAGTCTCAGTATTTCTCGTACTTAAGTTCAGTTCTCTAAATCAGCCGCTTGGTCATAATTTCTACCGTACGAACACACTCATGTGACGGAATAAGGATTTCACGAAAACCTAAAAATAACATATAAATATGCATTTTCTGTTAATTTCAACCCTAATCATAATAAAATATAACTTATATATTGTAAACTGCATAAGTTATTTTGCTGTACGATTATGTTAAGTTTGTTAAATTTTCATTTAATTGGACCTTGGGGGGGGGGCATGTGCCCCCAGTGCCCCCCCTTGCGTACTTCACTATTGTTTAATACAACTTATATAATCTGTCTCAATTTGTAATACGAAACTAGATCGGGTTACTTTGGTGACTGTTGTGGTGTAAATAGACTTTTATGGAAACATGTGAACTTGTAAACCTGGCTTTTAAATATATGGTTAAGTTTTATTATATCGAGGTTATATTCACTCAAAAACTATGTATGTCAGATAACAAATTGACATGTCAAAATTGTGATAGACATATCAAATATTTTGAAAGTTGCCACTTCAGAATTACCACCCTAAGATGATATTTTAAATATAAAACATAAAAAATTAAATTTCCCTCTTAGTTTCGTATTACAAAATGAGACAGATAATATCAGTCCTTTGTGTGTGTAAAACATAATTTCAAAAATACCTAAGAAGATGTTGATATTCATATTTATCTACAAAATAAAACCAAATACCGCATTTTAGAGCGCGATCGTCTCCAAAACTACTCTTTTTATTATATTTTTACTATTTCTACTCTATTTCACGTTTGAGGTGTCATTTTAAAATTACATTCTGAAGATTATAACGAAGCCAGATTTCCACTTTAACTTATCTGAATCGAGTAATTAGTTTTATCATTTGACTGGGCGAATGTTTTAGTCGATGTGTCAGAGGGGAAAAAGGATCAACGCTCCCCTTCATATAATTCGTTGGAGCATATTTGGAAGGTGATGTATTTTCACTTGAACAGTAATTATGTCGCTTTAACAAAAGTAGGCAATCTTAAAAAAAACTGTATTTATACGAAAAAAAAAAAAAATGCCAATATTGTTTACAATGAAGTAATTTAAAAATTAATTACTGTGGTTGATAAATTTTATCTTCAACTCTCCGAGCAACGCGTTATCTGCTAGTATTGTATAAAAATTGTGCCAATTCTGCTGGCCCTGCGGAGGGGACGAGGCCCGTCACCCCCCTTGGCTGCGCCACTGCTCATACATCTAAATTATTTCTCAACGTAGACGCCACCAACATCATTTGTCGTAACGGGGAACCAGTTTTTGTATACCCTCCTCATATCCAAGATTATTAAAGTTTAAGGTTGTCTCGTAACTTGTAGTGGTGGAGGCAAATAGAGAGGCTACGCGTCATTCGTATGCTAACGGGACGTCAGTCTTTGTTTATCTTATATGTTGTTTACTCGTGACATTTGGTTTTTGGCCATATATTATAACCATTGAATTTAATTTTTTTCTGTATAATCAACGAGGAAGCAGAAATAGCATTTATTTGTTTTTACATGTTAAATCTTTATATTTAGGTGGTCAATTCAATGATGTTACGACCGGTAAAAATATATTTTTGAAGTTATGTATGGTTTACACGTTGCCAGTCAGCGTGCCAGTAGAGCTTGCCAGTGACTGGCAAGTAGTTACTTGCAAGGTGTAAACACCACCTTGCCTTGGCAAGTCACTGCTTGCACTGTGTAAACAGCTCCATGCCAGTTTATAACCCATGCCAGCGCAAGTAAACAAAGCGCGTATTCTGACTTCTGTTTTCGTTGGTGTGCTATAGTTGTGTTTAATTTAATTAATTAATTAAATTTTAATTCATTTAAATCATGGCGGAATACAGCTCTCTTAGAATTGTTTCTGATGACCCCATCCTTTTGTTATTCAACCAATCTCGTACCCGCTTCCTTCTCCCTTTTCTTTCCTTCTCTTGAAGCATAAGTTCTTCACACACAACAAATCAAATGAGCCGATCTTTGAAGAACTGATCTATAAACACAAACACACGCCATTTTTTGCCACCGTTTGCAAAGTGTCAACGAATGCTGCCAATACATTGGCAGCAACTGGCATTAGTCGGAAAACAACCTCAACTTGCATGCTAGTTGTTGGCAACGTGAAAACAGCTACTGCCAGTCCTGAACAATGTCAGCTGGCATGCCAGTAACTGGCAACGCGTAAACCAGCCATAACTTGTTTATGTCTTGTTCAATTGTTTTTCAAATTTAATATTCTTATTTGTAGAGTAAAATACTTAATCGTTCCTAATTTAACTTTCTTCGTATCTCTTATAATAAAGAAGTTAGCAATGCTTATACCCCGCTAATAACCTGTATATATCATCAAACTTTTCAAATGTCCCGCGTAATAATGTCTGCTAAATTGAGCACAATATTGAATGATGAAAATCCCCGAGTTTTTTTAATGTTATTATTTATTTTTCAGACAAAAAACGAAGGAATAACACTAATACACCATAGTTATACTTACAAAGATTACGATTTTGATAACAAGCTGCATGTTCGTATAGAGTCTGCTCTGAAGCGTCTTTCCAAGTCAAGTCCGTAGACCAAATAAGACAATATATTGAGAATATAGAAGCTAAAGCATTAAGAAAGTAACGCCAAAGCTTTATTTATGACGACAATGATATTTAAAATGTTATTTTATGCACTTTGTTGTTTTTACTTGTAATATATTATATTCACCATTTATGAATTTAAACACAGAAAAATAAAATTCCGTCCCAAAAACAAACCAGTCTTAATATTGTTTAAAATTAGTCACGTTCCCGTACATCACATCCGACCAGAATACGTGTACACAGCATATTATTAGCAGCTATGCAATATCAAAATATTGAAGTGTAAAAGCCAGTGAATAAATTTAGTTTTATATTCATTTCGAGATAAATTTACCCACATTGTTCAAAAATATTTTTTTATAGGTCTGTTCGTTTCGCTACTTGGCGTCTACGGTTTACGGCGGCGTTAAAATTTTCTGTTCATTTGAATTGGCAATTTATTGAAAAGTCGTTAGATTTTGTTTGTTTCGTTAAAACAACTGATGGCTGTAAGACGCCGCTTCAAGAAATCTTACAGCTACTTCTGAGCCAGTTGAATGGAAACAAATCGGCAGTAAATTGAAAATAATTAAGTGCGTATTGCATTTGGACAATGTACATATGAATGACTATAGCAAAACAATGTATCTCCAGATTATATTCGTCATTTTTAGCTGTATTTGAAAATTCACTCTAAAGCCGCATTCAGAGCTCTTTAAATCAATACACTATAGACCAGCGTTTCTCAACCTGGGGACCGCGGCCCCCTAGGGGGCCGTGAAGGATTCATCGGGGGGCCGCGAAGTCATACAAGATCGAAACATGAAAATATAATAAAAATGCAAGTTATAAATCTTGCAAGATATAAATTTCATCCATATTTATAAATATCTTACATTTATATTCATAAAAATATACCTTTCATAACATAAATAAAATAATATTCTATTTATTTTTATACATAATTTACTTATTTTGACAGCTAATTTAAACTACAGGCTATTTCAAACGTTTAAGTTGTCACTAGCTAACTTTATAATGAGTAAATGGGCTTTTACTAAACAAAATGATCAAAAGTTTCATTCAGTTGATAAAAATTACTAGATTTGAAAATATAGTTCCGCTTTAACCAAATAAACAGACCATAAGTAGACTATATCAAGGTAAAATAAATTTTTTAGTGTTTAAATTAAAATGGAAGGCACTTTGAACACTTGTAAATAAAAATACTTTACTATCAAATCGTTATAGGGAATATAATCGTCATTTAAAAATATCACAGTTTTTTGTCAGCCGTAAAAGATATTAAAAAAAGGTTTAAGTAAAAGTTGTTGAAAAGCTCTATCCAAAGATATCCAATATGACATACGTTCCCATTTAAAAATTCGAAATTGTCCTTGATATCCTGTACTTCCGTTTTTTTTTTTTTTTTCAGGAAATTTCTATACTACCATTCAATTTTGTGGATAAATTTTAGTTCAAAAATTTTCCCAACTTGCTCACACGTCGCTTTTTCGAAAAAAATCGTTTTCTTATTATCTTGATACACCATAGTATAGGGGGGCCGCAGACAATATTTACATAATTTCGGGGGGTCCAGACCAGAAAAGGTTGAGAAACACTGCTATAGACTATAGTCTACGTCGTTGTGCATATGTTAATACATTGTTTTAACGTTCTACGTAGCGTTTACAGCTCTTTGAAATTAGTTAATGAGTTACGAATACTAGTTCGACATCTGTGTATCTTTAAACCAACTACGATGGCTTCGTAAAATGTTTATTATTTATTATCGTTTTTATAATTCTGCTGTCCTAGATTTAACTTTCTAAACCTAACCTAATTACCAAATTGATCATATTTACTGTCCGTCTTTTTAATTTTGAGCAAGATTTGTTAATGATGACATTTTGTTAGGTTATGTAAAGGCATACAGTATCTACGGTCTCTCCGATAGACTGAGATAGCCAATGTGTTTATATGTCTGTCTCATTAAAACAACTCACTAGCTATAGGGAAATAAATTTTACAGTGACTGTATAAAGACAGTGTGGCCATATGAACTGTAACCGCCATTTTTATTCCAGATTTGTATTGGGTTATATGGAATAAATGTTAATATATCCTAATATATTATAATATTTCTTAAATTTTCAATAGTTTTACGTATTTATGTTTATATACAGAGTGATTATTTAATGGCGAGACGACGTCACCGAATTTTACTTGCCTCCTAGCAGAATACTATGACTATAATAACCTTGAAGAAAATTTGATTATGAAGAAAAAAAGATTATGCTCATGCGCGCATAATCGCCTGCTACGATGTGTATGAAACGGCAAATAATTAAAACTTCCAGTGACGTCGTCTCGCCATTAAATAATCACTCCGTATATATGAATATCAATTTATTGTTAAGAAAAAAAAAAATGTATATGATTCAAAATTTATTTAGATAAATATTAAAATTACCTACCAACGAAGGTATTTTTTTGAAATGGTTGCAATAAAAAGAAAGCAAATGAAAACAAATCTTAAAAAATGACATGAAAGGAAATAAAAGAGGTATGTTTTTAATATTTTATAATTTTATTTGAGGACCAATATAAACGAAAAAATTTTTTTTTTTATAAAAACGGGGTTTACAGTCATAAATTAAAATTATACTTATTTATTTTAATTTGAATATTTTAGATTTAAGAAAACAAGTTCAAACAGGGCATTAGAATTAGAATAAAAATATAGGAAAAAAATAATAATAAGTTTTTATAAAAAGTGATGTTGGGTTCTCTAATTTTTGGGAAAACGCACGATTTTATAATCACCTTTCAATTTTACTTTTCTCAACTTTAAAAGTACATAACATACTCATTTACATAACATTGGAACAAATTACGTTCGTTACTTTAAAAGTGATTACAAAAAGGGCCCTACGGGCCAATTTTGTAGTACCTCAAGATTTAAAGTTGATGAAACTTTCTCTTATAATATACCTTTGAATAGCACACAACACAACAATATTCACTATTAAACGTCTAAAATGGCTAAATATACGTATATTCTTGGAAAATATCACTTAAATCTGCTGAAAGACAAGCTAAACACCTCTAAACAATATGTAATCTATAACAAAGTTGGAAGAAAAATGGCTTCAGCTCGACCAATAGAAAATGAGACCATCGTATGGCCACATTGTCTTTATACAGTCACTGTAATAAACTTAAGATCGGAACGCCGCTATGTTAATGTTATTGTTACATAGCTGTGAAAGTAAAATTATAGGAATAAATATATTTTACAATATTTTGTGACTCTGTGTACTATTTTATCAACAAGTAAGTATATACAAATGTTTATAAAGCCATTATTGTGTATGACACTTCTCAAAAAAAAAATAATAATAATAATAATAACTATATTTTGTGATTGATGTAGATTATGGCGATAACATTTTCGTACTGGATTATTTAAAATATCGGCATTTGCAGATAAGAGAGATTCTAAGTGGTGAACTTTTAATGACTTACTTCAAAGTAGAAGTCGTTGGTATTAGTCATACTGTTTAAGTTTGTTTATGTCGATTTATTTTTGCAAAGTCCAATAAAGTAGATGTATCTTATTGTTGTGTACCTCTGTACAAGTCAAGGAAAAAGAGGAACCCTGAATTATCATTCCACAGATTTCCACTATGGCATCTTAAACGTTCCCGTTTTCCCAGGATCCCGTATGAAAAAATACATCCCGGGATTTCAACCCGGGAATCCCGCTTTTTTCGGAGAAGGAATATTTAGGAATTAACGACGTGGTAACGGCATTACCTTGCCATTAAAAATTGGTATTGAGAGACATGGCCGTTGAAGCAGAGGGTGCATTGGTGTTTTTTTTTTTTTTTTTGATGACTTACGCAAAAACAATAATAGTTTTTCGTCTAAAATGCTGGAATCTGTCCAACAGAGAATTGTCGACCGAAGGAATAATAATTTAGTTGGCTTACTAAAATACCTAAACAACTCATCAAATTATAATACTACATACGAATCGGAAGTAAATTCCATATTACTACTGCCGTCTAAATCAGTATTGCAAGCTATAGCTAAAAAGTTATTTGCTAAACTTTTTGTTGCAAATGCGGATGCTTGTAGTATGGAAGATTTAGATAGTAGTGGTGATGAGGCTAAAAATTCAGAGATGGCAAAGCGAGAAATCATGTCTGAATTATCACGTCATCAGAAGTTGGATGTTACTATTTCGAATGTGACACGAGTTGAGAATGCCGAAGGTTTTCTATATGACGTCAAAAACATCGCAAAAGAAATGAATATCTATGAAGCAACGGGAAAACGCACCATTAACTTCGAAAAATTATATGATGCACTAATGACCATACCACCGACATGGATTGAATCTGAAAGAGCCTTTTCTGCGGCAGGTCTTTTCGTCACTAAAATTCGGTCATCATTAGGTGATAGCTCCATTGACACCTTATTATAAAATATTATATAATATTAAATTATTATAAAACTTAATATTTTCTAACGAAATTTATTTTTCGGTTCTAACAATTATTTTGAATTATATTGAAGTTTAATTATTTTTGTATTATTATTTAAGTTTTTCTAAATAAAAATAATCTCTTTTTTGTAAATTAGTAGTAATATTTTTTCGAATTTTGAATCTGAATTAAAGATATTTCTGCACACGCAAAATGCTTATAGACTAATTAGTTGTATTCATGCAGTTTTAAAAACCCCGAGAAATCCCGGGATCCCGGGAATAGATCTAATTTCATCCCGGAATTTAAAAATTGCGGGAAATGAGAAGCCCTAGTAGGTACATAAGGTTTTTAAACAATTTTTGTGGATATTAAACAAACAAAATCGTGTATTTCAAATACATTTTTACTCATTTTAGTACATGGTATACCTCGAAACGTACGAGAAATAAATAATAACCGGAATAAACAAACAACATCGCACAATACGCGTAGTCAAATACAAATCAAAGTAAGTGACGCCACTGAAATGTGTTAAACTAACTGTTGATAACGTAATGACAAAATATGGTTTCTGCATATAAGAGCCGCTAACATCCGCCTGTGTTTTTCTTATGTTGAACGAAGTCTTGTTACAAAACCTTAAAAATTGATGTATATTTCCATTAGATTTTATATACGTATAGATAAATAAAATTTATAATTATGATGAAATTACCGCGAATTCCGAAATATTAGTAGTAATTATTCAACTGCGCAATTGCTAAACCGCACAATAAGAAACCGTGCAAATCGAGGGATTACTGTATATTCTATTGTTTCTGTTCTCGCTTGGCAATAAGATATTTTTTCTGTATATACATATTTAGAGTAAACGTTACATAATTAACTTGTTTTTATCTTTCAACAAATGTTACGGCAAATAATTTTTTTATCACAAAGAAAATTGATAAATAGCGATAAGAAGTACATATATTTTTAAAAATGTTTGATTAAAAAATGTAATTTCCCAATTTTATTTCTAAAATGAATTTCCCATATATACATTATACTAAATTAACCAAATCAAAAACAGTAAGTTTATATTTGACATATTTTGATAAATATATTTTATAAATATTTGCTATGTAAACGTGGTAAGCGGCATGTAAACGAACTGCAGTGAAATGTCATCACATGTCAAATTTTTGCCAGCTACTAAACTTGAAACAAGTTAGGTTAAGTTTAATTTATTAACAAATTTATTAAATATTCGTAACATATGTGATATAAAATGTGGTTTAAATTATCTTAAATAATATTTTAAATTATTTAAATGTGAAGTTATATATATATAAAGTATATAAATATTAATAAAAAAATTTAAATTATGGTTCTATAGAGTGATCGAATGATTTCGGAAAGAGAAGAAAGAATGGGTACGATAAGAGATTGGAGAAATGCACTTCGGACACCTCCAGCTTATCGAGTTGTAAATAGGACTCTACGTAGTCAAACTAAATTTGTTACTGTTATCGCAGTAACAGGACTTTTAGTGTTATTAATATTGTACATCTTTCCGAAGCATAGTACAGCAGAATATTATGTTAAAGAATTTTATAGAAATTATAATCATTCCTATCCATTAAGTAGTCCAATTATTACCAACAGTATGCACACATTTAGAATAGGTAAGTGTACTCTAAATACTTTTTGTAAACATTAAGATATGTTAAGTTAATATGTATGTTTTAAATTTTTAACGTATTTTTCACTTTCGATTTAATGTAGAATCTACATTTTGAGCTTTGTCAGTCTCAATTACACATAACTAGCGACCCTGTATTGTTTACAGAAGCTCTCATATCGGCCAGGGCATGGATGTGTGTATTTATCAATATCAGATCATGTTAATTAAATGGTAACATATGTCGAGTTGTAAGAGCTTATAGAAAGAAACAACTATTACTTAAACATTTTTTTATTATTTTTTTTGGTTTACGAAAAATAAAAATAATGATTATATTCTTTAGAAACAACTTGAAAGTAAAGTATAGGCCAGCGTTTCCCAAAGTGTGGGTCGCGACCCGGCACCGGGTCGCAGAAAAATTTTGCCGGGTCGTGAGAAAAATTGTAAAAACAAAAAAGATTTTTTTTGTACATATTTTTTTTTTACGTCAGTTAATCACTAGAATAGTGTGTATTTGTGCTTTATTACTATACTATATTCTTTATTACTATACTATACTCTTTATTACTATTTATTACTCTTTATTACTATAAAGCTACTGCTTTAAAATAAAATTTGTTTTGTACATAAATGTTTTTTTTTCTAAAGGTGGGTCGCGACAAATTTTAAAACCTCGTACCGGGTCGCGGTCAAAAAAGTTTGGGAACCAATGGTATAGGCCATACCAAACGTTTAGGCGGAACTAACTGGAATTTTAATTTTTGTAAGTTGTCATGGGCTCTGCTTTTCTAGTTTGAAGTAGGCTTTTGCTAAACAAAATTATCAAAAGCCTCACTTAATCTGTAAAGGTAACTAGAATTGAAAATCTAGTTCCGCCTAAACCAGGGGTCGGGGAACATTTTTACCCATTACCCAAAGATATATTTCTTTACACCGACATTACCTCATGGGCTTGTAAAAAAAAAAAATTAAGTGACAAGCAAAAAAAAAAACAAAAGGTCCTCACCTCTCAAAATCCAAATGACGAGCAAAAAAAAAGGTCCTCACCTCACAAAATCCAAATGACGAGCAAAAAAAAAGGTCCTCACCTCCCAAAATCTAAATGATGAGCAAAAAAAAGGTCCTCACCTTCGCAATGGCACCCCTTAGTCAAGCCCCTCAGCGCCCTTTTCCTTAGTGCGTTTATAAAATAGTAAATTGGAAAAATTTCCTTATTACCCTCAAAAATTTCATTTTTACCACATTTGGGGTAATTTACCCCGGTTCCCTGACCGCTGGCCTAAACCAAAGAAACAGACTTTATATTTACTTATAAATGTTTAAAGTGCCTCCCATTTTGATTTAAATAAATTTACATCCCTACTTTAAAGCTGTCTGTAGCTCAGAGCATAGTAAAAATAAATAATAAAAAATGTTTCAGCTATAGGGGAAAAATTTTAAGATCGTAGCGCCACGCGGATTTTTTTGAAACCATTCTAAATCAGATACCACTTGACATTTACAAGTAAATAATAGCGAAAAGTGTATCAAAAAACGACAAAAAATAAATAATTGTTTGGGATTTTCTGATTTTGTGAAGTGACATTACTTGTAAACATCTAAAATACTACATTTTGTGATCTGGTTTTAAGTTATGGCGGTTTTCCATTGTCGATTATTTTAACTATATTGGGGGAAATAATAATTCCCGTGTTGTTTACCAAGGGGTAGAAATCTACAATGCTGGGCATATAATATTGTGTGGAGTCACTGAAAAAAACAGAGAGTTCATAAAGATTTATGCATTATGCCTACAAACTTGTGCATTACAAACCCACACACAATAACAGGAATTTTCAAGATATGCGATAATAAATACAAAATTGAAAATATTTTTTGTAGTCACTATCATTAAAATGTAATGAGCAAACTTTGATATAAGGGCTCACTTTTTTTCCAATTTTTAAATTGTTTATCTAAGCGTCGATTCCTAACCTCTTGCTTTCCCAATTTTGTTTCGAACCGTACGGTGTCTGATATTAGTGGAAACACAAATGTCACGATATTTCCGGGTTTCTTCTTTGCAATGAATTGCACATAGGCACACAACAATATGTATTATACATTTTTCAATGATTATAATAAAACTTTAAATACAAACTTCATACAAAACCAATACACAAAACGAAATGTTATCTGATGTACACAAGTTCATGAAACGCTCACCAGATGGTAGGGTGCTTAGCTGCAAATCCCTATAAATTTTACAGAATGATTGTAATTTAGAAGTGACATTACCGCTGGCGGCGCTGTGTTCGAAGTTAGTTAGTTAGTTAAAATTTTTGGCGTACAGCAACAAAGGCTATTTGCGCCTAACGCAGCTACACTACATATTAAAAAAATAAATTGAACAATAAATAAATAAAATCAATAAAAATATGCATAGTCAAAAAAAGAAACTTACACAAACACGAATAAATGATAAAAAGTCTGTTTGAAAAATTGAATAGGCGCAGGGTGAATGGTAAGAGGCTGTAAAGGGGCCAATTACCATCGAATATGAACAGTATAGAAATAGAACACATTAAAATAAGGTGCATGACTTCACAAATAAAACAGTAAGTTCGATTCTCTCAGGAAAAGAGTCAGCCTATGTCATCACCGAAAGCAACTGACAGGTCATAGCACAGCCTAACCCAGCGGTCGGCACCCCAAATGTGCTCCCGTGCCACTTTTTGCATATAATTCTATTTGACATTGAGCGCGTGCCACCTCTAAAAAAAAAGGTCGACCTAACGTATGGGTCCGATATGTTTTTTTTTTCAGCTCATCACATACGCCCGTCCTTGGCGTATACTCTTCTTACAGTTTATGTATCTTCTGATTTTACGATTACAGCACTGGGTCAAAATTACAAAAGCGTGTTTTATTTTTGATTTTACAAAATAATCACAGAATTTTATTTTATAGAACATTAAAAGTTACTATATTTTTCTGAAGATAATAATTTTTGTAGGAAGTTGTCATTATTTTCAATGTGTTTATAAAATTCAGTGCAGTTAAAATTCACGTTTGGTTTAACAAACAATAACGAACCATCAATTCTTTCAAGCAAACTTTCCCCTCTCTGCGGTGTGCATGACATTTGCCTATAATAAATCGAATCTTTCTAGTATTGAACCTATTATAAAAAAAATATTACAAGATAATTTTTATTATTTCATTTCTAATAATTATAAAACTAAGTACTAATACTCAAAAACCGGGAGATATTTCAAGGAAAATTGGGAATTAATTCCCAAATTTCGGCGTGCCACCCAAAAATGCTTCGCGTGTCACTAAGTGGCACGCGTGCCATAGGTTGCCGACCGATGGCCTAACCTTTCCCTGTCATGCTCGAAATGTACACACTGAGTTAAAATGTGTAACACAGACAAATCTGTCTCACACATAGGAGACTCTTCACCTCGAAGGAGGTGTCCATGGGTCCACCTATACGGAGGCGTGTGATGGCGGTTTCCTTCTCGCTGATAATCCTGCAGGAAGAACCTCGTGGTTTAATGTCTCCGTTAATCTGTCTTAACTTAACATCCTGCTGCTCCACTCATGCTACCACCTGGCTAAAACCAGATATTTCAGATGACGATTTGCGTCATCTGGAAATATGAAATTCACATCAATCATAGGTCTGTGTGAGGCGACTTTTGCAGCGATATCAGCTGCTTCATTACCTTTAATATCAACAAATCCCGGTATCCAAAACAACTCTACCCTCAGATTTTGAGCATTCAGATTGTAGAGTAGCAATCGGATCTTTAGCACAAGAGGATGCACTGGATCTGGATCTTGGACATTGTTCAGAGCGCTCAACGAGTCTGTCAAGATAACACTTGACTGAGTTTGCTCTGACGAAACAAAACACAGGGCCTTGAAAATAGCGTACAGCTCAGCAGTATATACACTCGTAAACGATACTGAAACTGCTGGCGTGGATTCAAGACAACGAACGTACACCTGTTCCTAGTTCCGGTTATTCATCTTCCAGTAAAAACGCTGTGATCGTAGGAAATATGATTGGCAACAGTAGTACTAGTAGTAGCCATCAATTTGCACAAATTGATTGAAAAAAATTATTTTATTAAAATGCGAGTAAACATTTGCTATATTTTTGAATTTTTAAGGACTACACATGTATCGAGTTGTAAAACAGAAGATGGGCATCAAATTACTGTATTAAAAGTTTTATTATAGTACATTGACTGTAGTGTAATTTGCAGGTGAGCAATGTCGGGCACGTAATTTTATGTGGTACACTAGAAGCTGAGTGTCAATCATCTAAATTTGTAATATATGCATTCTGTTTGCAAACAAGTGCATTATCTTCAGGCCTCATGAAATAAAATTAGTTTTAGTTGGGCAGGAGCAACTAAAAATTAAATTAACAACTTGCACCTTTAAAGCAGTTGTTAAAAATAAGTGCAAGGATTTTAGTGCAGTTTTGTTTTTCTGCAATCATCGCATAATAATAATAATTAATAAACATAAAAATAAAAGTATAAAAGAATATTAAAATAAATGAACATAATAAAGAATATAAAATTAACAGATATTAACAGATATAATAATTTGAAGGTTACACAGTGAGTATAAAAGGTTGACAAAATTTTAAAAGTATATTAACAAATATTTGAATTTGTTTTTTAATAATTTTTTTGATAGATTTTATGTTGTGACAGAAAATGTCTACTTTAGCATCTATACATAATTTGTTTAGGGTTGATGACATTCTGATAACTGGAGCATTTTGGTTGGATTGCGTTCTGGCAAAGGATTGGTGAACGAGGTGTTTGTTCCTAAGATCGCGACTTGGAACATTCAGATTAAACATTGGCAGCAAGGGTGGACAATCGACTGAACCATTAAAAAAATGTCTTGATAAAATAACATCTGACGATGTTTTTTTCTCCATTAATGTACTGATATTAAAATAAATACAGACCTCGGTATATTTAGAACATATTATTGGAGCCTTTCTAGAGAGGTAATCTTTTGTATGCGCTCCAATGTATTGATGTGTACGTGGAATTGAGGGTTCTATTGTCAACTGACAATAACTGAAGCGCCTCTAGTGACATTTTGAGAAACTGACGGTTGTAGGATAGTCGAGTTTGTTTACTGTTGTTTTCATAGCAAGATTTTAAAAAAATGTCTTTAAAATTGCAAGAAGAAATTAAATGCAACGTGAATTGTTGTGTTTATCTTTGCAATATAAAAGTAGGTCGTGATAGAGACCTAAGTTTTCATCGTGTTCCGAAACGTGGCAAAAAAAACGTGTTTCTGAATTTACGTGGTGGTGCACGTGTAGTTATGGATAGAAGACAAGCATGGGAATATGTTCTTAGAAGTGGAAAGACAGTTAAAGACCATTTTAGAGTGTGTTCCCGTGTGTTTCAATAAATATCACATGAAGATGCCATTGAACCTGTCAAAAATATCCTACCAAAGTCAGCCATGATGTAAAATGTAGTAGCGCCTCTATCGGTAGTGTCAGATGTCAATACTGTACTACAGTAGCTTAGCTGTGAGTACACATACGCGTTATTTTATTATACCTTAATGTAACACATGTTTCAAGACACCCATTTGCACTTGATAGTCGTGGAATATTAAACCTAGCTTGAGTTCCATATAATAAGTAGTTTATATGGAACTTATTTAGCTGTATTTAAAATTTTACGCCTAGCAAGTGCAAATGGTCATCATATTTTTAATATAGTAATCAAATAGGAATATTCAAAAACCCCGCTACTCGAGACTACTGCGTTGCCGTGTATGTAGTCGGAATTAAAGTAAGTGGTGAGGAAAAAAAAAGAAATATGCGCGAATGAGACATCTATATAAGTCCTTAATCTATGACTAAAAACCCACTGACTACATAAAAAACCTACATACTACTCGTTACCAAGTAGACTAGGTTCCATTATTATAATGTTCCATGTTTTTCTAAAGACTTCTAGGTTGTTCCATGGTTTCCATGGATATGACTTACTAGATTCTTGGGCCACTCCTATTCATTATATTTATTAATGATTTCCCGAACTATATCAAAGAAAATTGTGTTCTATATGCTGACGACACTACCATAACAACAAATTCCTCTACATTTGCTGACTTGATTGATAATGGCAATGGCTAGCTTGAGTTGCCCATGACTTGGTTTTCAGCAAACAAGTTTACGCTCAACAATACAAAAACTGAAAACCTAATAATTTCACTTAAAATTTTAACTTTGAAAACCCAGCCGCAGTGAAATTTCTGGGTATATACATTGACCCTAAACTCAACTGGGAGCAACATATCAATTGCATTGCTCAAAAGTTGTGTAAAACAGTTTTTCTGCTTAGGAACCTTGTGAACTGTGTCGCTGAGGATATAGTTATGACAGTTTACTACTCACTGTTTCATAGTCACATCTCATATGGTTTGCTGGCATGGGGACATTCGACTGCAGGCGAAAGACTCTTTGCACTACAGAGACGGGCAGTCAGAATTATAAACCATGTTTCATACAGAGCCGACTGTAGAGAGTCTTTCAAAACATTGAAAATAATGAAGTTACCCTGTATTTACATATTTGTATGCCTAGTATATATGCATACCAATAAAGTCAAGTTCGCAACTTTTGAGCAAAGGCATCACTATCAGACAAGAAATAGAAATAAGATCATTCCAATCCATCACAGGATTGATAAAGCCAGATGTGGCGTGAACTACTATGGAATACAATTTTACAACTTATTGCCAGCAAGTATCACGTCAATATCCACTAGTAAATACAAATTATATATAAAAATCTATTAACACACAATCCACTGTACTCCATTGATGAGTTTCCACCGCTCATCAGTGGAATTATCGAGGCCTGTGGCCGATTTAATATAAATATCTTGTATCATTAGCTATATTATGTTCTTTTACTTTAATTATGCATGTATGTATTCTCTATAATATATTTGTGTTAAATATGTATTTCAATTTGTTGTAAATGACTGATTTAAACAAAATTTTTGTAACGTGGTCAATAAATGAATATGAAAAGAAGTTTCCAGATTTTACCACGAAATTCCACTATATGAGTTCCATGAGGGAAATCAAAACATTTACGTCACAATGTAACATAACATAATAGGCAGTTATTTGTGACGCCATTGTCTTAATGATATAATCACTTTATGAAATAAAATCCGACAATTAGACCATTTAACGTTACTTTCATTTGCTTAAAATAAGGTGTAGATAAAACTGTTATCATTATTTGAATGTTTAAAATACTCTTGGAATGTTTTATTTAGCATGCTTACGTGTTATCTTTGTATATTATCAATACTTTTTTAGAACGTTAATGAAATTTAAAAAAGGCAGGCCTTGGATAATACAATTTCAAATAATAAGAAATACGATTTACTACGAATTATAAATTAATACAAGTTTTTATTAAAACTAGTCAAAATTTCGATTTTTTATAAATTTATTATAAAATTTTTCATCCTCCACCCTATTATCCAGTGTAGTTGACCTAAAAATTTGAAAAAAATTGCATTACTGCACATTGGTGTAAATCAAAATAGTAGAAACATAATTTTTAATACGATATATTCTTCAAAAGATTTTTGTATTTCTTGAAAAAATATTTGTGTGCCACCATTGCTATCTCGAGAACTATAAGAGCTACGAGGTTGGTTAAATTAGCAAAGAAGTTTCTTCTACTTCCTGGTTTGTCCTTTGTAGCCATATCTCGTCCACCATTTTTCCTTCGAAAATCTTACGTAATACTTTTCTTTCCCATATTTTAACACTGTTTTGTTCTGATATGTTTAGAGTCCACGCCTCGCTTCCATATGTCACTATTAGTCGTATCACTGTCTTATAGATTCTCACCTTTGTTTTTCTTGAAATATTTTTGTTTCTTAGTAGTTTCTTAGTAGTGCGTGGATACATTTATTTTCTGCCATTAATCTTGTCTATATCTCAGTCCTTATCTCTGGACTACGTGTAAATACTGTTCCTAGGTACGTGAAACTTTCTACTTCTTCAAAATTATATATCTTTCCTCTTTCCGTGTATATGTTTAAGTATTGCCCTTTTCTTAGTTCCTGATTTGTCCATGACATAAACCTCGTCTTTGTCTCGTTTATCTGTAGTCCCATTTTTTTTGCTTCTTCTTCTAGTCTCGTTACTACTTCTTTTATTTCTCGTTTACTTCGGGCTATGACTACTAGATCGTCAGCATAGGCCAAGCATTGGTGTCTCATTTGGTATAGTAGTCCCGTTCTATTAATTTTCGCATTTCTTATTATTTTTTCCAGAATGAAGTTGAATAGTACTGATGACATTTGGTCACCCTGTCTGACTCCCTCTTTAACCTCGAATTTTCCAGATGTATTATTTTTTATTCGTACTCTATTCGCCTTTTTTTTGCAATGTTAATAGGGGATAGGCATGATTTTTTTATTTTTTTTTATTATATTCCTCTTGTTGCATATAACATATAAAACAGTTTTGCATTTTTTTTTTTTAATTTGAAGGCGCTAAAACTACGTGTGACGTCATACCCTACATAAGTGTACAGCGTACAGCCTACCCAGTGTACAGCGTACAGCCTACACAGTCTGTCGTGAACTTATTTGCTTGTATAACTTTTATAGTTTGTGTAAAGTTAGAGTGATTTTAATTAAAATAAAGTTTAATTCTATAAAAACAATTTATACATGTTTACCGAATTAAATTTTATATTAAAATATATAACCTATATTGCAGATTTCAATTATGCCTCTAACGTTTTGTAACTTCATGTAAACAATGTAGTAAAATTCTGACATCCAAATTACATAAATATTAACATTTTACAGAGTTGCAGCGTTTATTGTTTACATAAAGTTATAGAATACATAAATGGTTTACTTACAAGTCTGTTTTGACACCACGTATTTCTTCAGCACTGTAGCATTCATTATTTTTCATATATTCCATGAGCATAAAAGCATTAATGTTGGGTAAATTATCACTCTGAGCCCAAACAAAATCTTTATCTGCCATTTTAATAATAAATGCGTGAAAAATTGTTTAAAAACAAATACAAAACTCTCGGACAATACAATATACACACGTAAAGATTATGTTGTAGTCTGGGCTGTCTGGGGTTTGACGTCATGCTCAGTCGTATTTACTCGGCAACCTTCGCGCTGTGGTCGGCTTATTTCAAATTTACAATATTATAATTAAAAAATCTGGCTGTAATATTAATTAAAATGTGATTTTTGTTTTGTTAGTTGACATAACTAACATTAACGTATCAAAAAATGTAGTTTTAAGGAAATATAAATTTTATGCGTATCCTCTATTGCAGTGCTTCTTAAACTTTTTGATGTCGCGGCTCAAATCAATAACCCACGGCCCCCCTAATTTTTTTTTTTGGAACCAAGATTAGTTAAAATATATACATACATATAGTTTTTTACCCTCATATCATTCAATAATCTATGTATAATGAAGAATAATATTTATGTAGCATTAAAGTTAAAGCGACATATCATTTTTAAATAATAAAATAATTAAGTGTTATATTTGCGGTTCTTCGCGGCCCCCTTGAGGGAACACCACGGCCCCCTAGGGGGCCGCGGCCCATCACTTTAGGAAGCACTGCTCTATTGTACCATATTTATTAGTTTCTGGATAATTCCCAATTCTCTTAGGGCTTTATACAGCTCCTTCCTTTTGACTCTGTCATAAGCCTGCTTGAAGTCGATGAAGAGGACATATTTCTTTCTCAAATTCGTAACTTTCGGCTTGAATTTTTCGTAACAAGTATATCTGGTCTGTTGTGCTTTTTCCTTGTCTAAAGCCGTTTTGCTATCCGCTGATGATGTTGTCCATGTTTTTATACAAAAAAGAAACAAAAAAATTTATGTGAAGTGTGAATCTTCACACATTTCTGGGTTTTGCAGGTATTTAGTAACTAAATGATGATTATTTGGGATGCCAAAACAAATTTTATGTCAAAATATTTTTTTATGAATTTTAATTCGAATGCCTAGTACCATTATTTAAGTTTCTAAATATGTACAGTATTTTATTTATACAGCAAGGTTCAGTAAGATTTTTAAAATAGCGCCTATGGCTTCCATTGGTTGCTTATATCATAAGTCCCGCCCTCTGATTTCGTCAAACAGAATTAAATTATAATTTCAACACTTCCCACTGGTTATTAAATTTACGCTTTTAATAAATAAATGCAACATTTACCAAAATATAACTAGAATTTTGACAAAATAATTTAAACAAAATAGAAATGCAAAAAAAAAAACAGAAAAAAATAAAATTAACAGGATTCGAACTCTGCAACGTTCGCACTGCAATTTACAAAGTGCGTTACGAAACCATCTGAGCTACCAGAGCTTCTTATCTGAAGTGTTACATAGCGAATTAAATATTTAACATATTTTAGTTAAAAACACAAAAAATGCGTTATTTTCCGAAAACATAATCTGATCAAAAATTCCTGTTGTACTATTCCGGTTCACACCAATGTACATTACTTAGAATTTTTTCAGATTTTTAGTTTAAGCCATCTGGGCTACAGGGTGTGGGACAAAATTTTTTTTGCACAATTTTGGCAAAAATCGCTTCAAAATAATTTATTTTGCAAAAATAAAATTTTGATCGTTAATCCACGTACTAAGGGCTTTCATTTGATACCCTACTCAGAATTTAAAAAAAATATTTTTTTTTTCGATGAGCACATATTTGTTTATATTTTTAGAGGGATATGTTTTTTAGATGTTTTAGTATTTTTCCTATGTGCGGGTCAACGAGTTGTATAAGCATGCCAAATTTCAACTCTCTAGGTTTAGCCGTTTGGCTACAATTTTGACCGAACAGACAGACAGACAGACAGACAGACAGACAGACAGACAGACAGACAGACGACAAAATGACGGTATAAGGGTTTTTTGGTCATACCTACAAAACCCTAAAAAATCAGTAATATATTGAAATATTAGAAAATTCACATTTCATATCCTTTTTTTTTTTTCTTAATCACATATCTGACCCATTTTATGTCTTCCCAATTATACATGAAAATTCTGTTACACTTGGCACTTTATTTGTTAATACTAATACAACATTTCTTTTTTAGGTATTATAGCAGATTTAGATACAAATTCAAAAGCGCACAACGAAAAATTTACGTGGTATTCATTCTTACAAAAAGGTTACCTCAGTTACAGTCCGACGAGAAAGACTGTAGTAGTTAGTTGGGACAGACAAGAGCCCACACGTCTGATTTCAAACTATGCGTTGAAAGACCGGGGGATGGAGCTGTCAGAACTAGTCGTTTTCGATGGTAAGTTATAATTAATAATAGGCGCTTTCCTTTTAGCACTTAAGAAATCTAAGCTAAGCTAAGTTAATCTAAGTTGTAAGAGCGTTCCATTTATAAGACACTGGCTAATGCCGGGTTTACATTGGTAGAGTAGCAGAGCTAGTAACTAGCGCAAGTAACTAGCTACTAGTCACTATCCCTGTGTAAACAGTTGACTTGTGGCTAGTAGAGTACTATCTGCCAGTAGTTGGGCTAGGATAGCAGCTAGCTCGTCGACGTATTTACTAGCTACTATCTTTGCCACTAGCACACAAAATTGATACATATGAAATTGGCGCCAAGTGTTAACCTGTCATAACAAATAGAAAACAACAGATATCAAATAAGTTATTATTTGTTTGCATAAATTTTGTAACATTGATGTATTATTTGATGATTTCTTTTCAATTTAACAATACCATGTGATATATGAAAACTTTTCAAACTCTTTTAAAAATATTTATTTTTATTAAATTTTTTTATTTAATATACATTTATTTTTCTTAGAAGGGTTTTTCGGTGATCATACTTACAAAACCCTAAAAAACCTTAATAATTGAAAACCTAAAATGTGTATAAATTTATTCTTCACATTTGTTAATAATTTTATGCAAAACACAATATGGACAGGAAATTTGTTGTAAAATTTTATGGTCATATTCAAAAGGGATTAAACCATAAATAGGTCTAATGCTTTAATCTTTGCCGAAAATACATTTTAAACTTGTTTTAATTTTGGAACAAGGGCTCGGAGGTGGGGTTAACCAAAATTTTTAGAACACATGGAAATATGGGACATTTTACGAATTGTGTAATTATTCAGTCATTGCAAATATTTCTTTTGAAGTGTTCGCATCTCCAATCCAACATTTTTGGTGTGCCAAAGTTTTCACTTATTTTTTTCACTATTTTTTCTTTTTTGTATTGTGCTATTGCTGTAACACCGTCTATAAGAGTTTTGAAAACGTAAGTAATATTTATATTTGACACGTACATAATTGTTATCAATCTATTCTTAATATTATAGCCGTAGCTTAGCTAAAGACGTTATAACTAGTTTTACATAATTTTTAGAGTAATATAATTTGAAATGATGTAATACAAAATACCATTTTTTTAATGGCATCAAGTCGGCGACGATGTATATTCATATTTATAAACTATTTTTTGCAAAAAGATATTTTCACAACAAAATTACAGTGAAGATGTCAAATGTGTTTTGACACTTACTATCCAGAAAATAAGATAAGTATGTCAATTGTGTATGAACATCTACTATCCTGAAAATAAGATAGTAGAGTAAATCGCCTAGTACTTGCGCTAGTTACTAGCTCTGTTACTCTACCAATGTAAACCCGGCATAAGATAAACTAATTTTTTTCCTCCCCCCTTTCCCTTGCTAAGACATTTGACTAACTTCTTAGCTTATCCAAGCATTTTAACTTGTAAAAGGAAAGCAGCTAATGTAAAATGATTTATTTGCCAAAGCATTTACAGTAAAATTTTAAAAACAAAAGACAATTTCTTATTTATATATACCTGTAAAACAATATGCATACTTAAAATTATAATTTAATATTGTATTTACATCTGTACAATTTAGTTAAGACTAACAAATTTTGATTGCTAGGGGAAAAAGGCAAAAACCTAGCACTTAGTTATAATTTACCAACCGGTTAAACCAATATAGTTTAGACCAAGGGTTCTTAATCAGTGGGGTATTGTTCTGCAGGGGACGTAGGAAAGGCGACCCAGAAATTTTACCATACAAAAATAGTTAAAATAATATATGTAGTATTTTTAGTAGGATATATGAATCTTGAACAATATGAAAAATAAAGTTTTAATTTTAGGAGCTGTATTAAATTTTACACTTTTTTAAATAAGACTCACTGCTACCGATATCCGATAATTACCCGTTACCCGTTAATATATAAAAATGAAAAGTAAATATAGCAAAATTGATGTGAAGTGTGAATTTTTACAGATTTCAGGGTATTGTAGGTACTTAATATGTGTAAGAAGCCAACAAAACGCTGGATAGCCACAAAAAATGATAAACATTTTTTGAACATTTTTAATTGTTATTTGAGTACTAATTTGAGTCTTCTTATTGATACCACACAATAAATTTTAAGAAAATAATAATCTGTTTCAACAACACATTCCAACAACATCAACCCCTCTGGGAGATAGGATAGGGGACAAAAGTTTTTTGGCATATATTTAGCGAAAATCTCATAATATATATATATATTTCATTAAATACATATTTGTTTATATTTATTTTGTGATGTGGTTTTTGAACTCTTAGTATTTTAACTTTCCTTTATGTGGGTCAAAGAGTTAAGTACAACACGTTTAAGGAGAACACACATATGCCAAATTTCAACTTAAGCCGTTTGGCTACAATTTCTACCGTACAGACAGACAGACACATGAGTGACTTTATAAGGGTTTTTTAGTGGTTATACCTACAAAACCCTAAAAATAAGCACATGTGCATTATGTAATATGCATACTTAATCCTTACTACTGAAACCGAGAACAAAATAGTGACAGATAAATAAATACTCAAAATACCTCACACAATTACCCGTTAATTACCCGGCAAATACCCGATACCCGTTAGTTAATGGGTAGATAACGGGTAGCGGGTATTCAAATTCGAAACCAGGCACAACCTTAACGGGTCGGGTAGCGGGTTCCCGGTACCCGTCGTCATTCCTATTCAGTAGTTCAACTTTTCAGGAACAGATGACCCAAAAAAATTTGTATTAGTTAGTTTTATAAAATAATATTTACAAGGCAGCACAGTATGGTAAAATCGTTAACGTTATGGATCCATTTTATAAACACCATGTATTCTGCCGTACTGACACATTAGTGACGGCATAAGGGTTTCTTGATTTTGCCTACAAAAACCCTAAAAAAGCTTACTCGTAAGCTGCATTCACAGATCTTAAATTAGTCGACTAAGACTATATGTAGTGTATAAAATTAGTAAAGAGTTTTAACGTTTAACAAAAGCATTTATAGCTCTGAAAATTAATACGTAACGAATGTTGTGACATCTATGTTTTTTCAAACCAACTACGATGGAATAAAAGCATTTGTGATTTTACGAACCCGCCATCAGCGAGATCGTGATTTCTTACTAAATTTTAACAACAAAATTACAACCGCAACAACAGCAATTTATTTTTCGTTTCACGATTTCCAAAATTTGTTGAAATATGTGTGACGGTATTTTTTAGGTTATGTAAAGTGAGATAGTTAATGTGTGTTTACATGTCTACCTCATTAAAATAACGCACTAACTACAATTGACAAAACATAATGCATTAAAATGAAAAAAGTTGTAGCGAGCCCGATACGTTTCTTTACAACGTACCATTTATTGTCCACTATGTAGCGAGCCTGTGATATTATATAAAGTCTAATCTCAAACTGGAATGAGATTTCTGACTAAAGGAGTTCGGGTACTAGGCGTGAGTGTTATCCATGATGAACCCTGGTTCATCATTATGATATGTGAATTAAATGATATGTATCACAGCTAGTTTTACAATCGGTAGTTAAGCCTCTGGCTAGTGGTTACCGTGGAAACTTATGGTAATTATTATATTGCAAACCTTAGGGCCGGTTTTATAATTCATGGTTACCTGTTGGTTAGCTCAAATCGATGGCTAACGACATATTTGCAATATAATAACTGCCATAAGTTTCCGCGGTAACCACTAGCCAGAGACTTAACTGCCGATTATAAAACTAGCCGTTAGTGTACTTACTAACCGACTGATCAAGCAACTTGTTGTTTACTGTTTGCTTACTGTTAATATTCTGGATCTTAGCTGTTCACTTCAGTTCTTAAAGGTGAAGGTTTACACACCAAAGTAAGACGGTTTAAAATTAATGAATTTGATTTATTAAAAGTAATATTTACAATAGATTAAAATATAGGTATTACATTAATTAAAAAGATTAAAACAAATAGAATCGCATAGACCACCAGAATGCCGACACAGTGCCTCTAAGCATTTAGCAAATTAGAAGTTAATGCTAACTGGACCAAATACTGTCTGATCTTATCTTCAGAGGGACGTGTCTTTTTATAAGTCATTTCTAGTCGCATTTCTAAGAAAAAGGGTTTAAGCATTGTTCAAGAAGATGCTAGGGTTTAAAGTTATTAAGCAATAACTCTGAACAAATGTCTTCTTGAACAATGAACAATTTAAAAAATATATTTCTAAAGATACGTGCTGTAACGTAAGATTTCTAATTTTTATTTTATTATCTGAATTCTTAAAAAATGTTATTTTAAAACACCCCTTGTAAAATCATGAAAAAAACCGAAGGCAACCCCTTTCAAAGAAATTTTCGCGACGGGTAATTTGTGGAACTTTGGTCAGAGTTGAGTTAAATTTAAACTTGCTACAATCAACAATGCACAAGTCATAACGCATAGTCGACTAATTTAAGAGCTGTGAACGCAGCGTTAAGCTTTTCTAATAATTTAAATTTTGTTTTAGGTCGTTTATTAACGTTCGACGACCGTACGGGTATGATATTTGAAATCGTGGATGAAAGAATGATTCCATGGGTGCTATTAATGGATGGCGATGGTAGAAATACCAAAGGATTTAAAAGTGAGTGGGCTACTGTAAAGGGAGAGATGTTGCACGTCGGTTCAATGGGCAAGGAATGGACTACACCTAGCGGAGAATTCTCAAACTACGATCCAATGTACATAAAAACAGTTACACACATGGGACAAGTAGGTGATATTATGTTTAGCAATTTCTCTCGACGGCTCTGATTGTAGCTAATCAGAGTCGTCAAGAGAAAATTTTCGGGACCACAAAGTCTGTGGTTCGAAAAGTTCCATCCTCCTCCCTAAAAAAAAATCACCTCTAACAGTTAAAAAAAGACGATATTTTATACCAACCCCTCTTGTAGTTAGGATGGGGGACAAAAGTTTTTTTATAATTTATTTGCAAAAATCCTATTTTCAAAAATAAAAAATTAATGGTTTATCCACGCATTAAAAGATTATATTTGATACCCCACTTAAAATAAAATAAAAACATTTATTTTTCCATTAAATACATATATGTTTATATTTTTATGTGTTTTTTTAACTCTCTAGTTTTTCTATATGTGGGTTCAACAGTTATACAAGCATGCCAAATTTCTAGGTCCCGACTTTGGTCACATTGTCTACCGTACAGACAGACGGACAGACACATGAGTGACGTTATAAGGGTTTTTATATAGTCTCAAATTTTATTTATATAGATTTATACTAGCGAAAATAATACTAAAACTTTGCATTCACCAAATAAATTTTAATTATGATGCAGTGCACAAAATTATTGTAGAATATTTGAGCATGAGAAATTTGCAAAAAATCCAGTTCATTAAGGCCCAGTTGCACAGTAACTGCTTAAGTTTTTATTTAGGTTTAAGTTTTAGCTTAAGGTTTAGTTGTTACACAGTTTCAGTTTTTGGTTTAAACTTAAGCCTTAACAGGAAAATACTTAAGCGGTAGATTTGTTTGATTTAAGCCAAAATAAACTGTCCAATAGGGCAGGTTATGTGTCATATTAAAATTGATTGATCAGATTCATTTGATTGAAAGAAAATGTTATATATTAATATATTTATACCCGTCTATTCGCGACTCCAATTAATAGTGAGACATCTGGTGGCGGCTTGGTAAATTAAACAAGCGTATATTTGTATAATATTTGTAGTGTGTTGTGCTGCAGTTTATGTGAATTAAGACGTATTTTTAAATATAGTGACTTAAATACAGTGCTTTTTTGCCGAAATATTGTTTGAACAGATAAATATTAAGAAAAAACTTCTGACATCTACGCTTCTCGTCAGCCATCAACTGTACAGTGACTGTATAAAGACAGTGTGGCCATACAATGGTCTCATTTTCTATTGGTCGAGCTGAAGTCCGCCATATTTCTTCCAACTTTGTTACAGATTACATATGGTTTACATGTGTTTATCTTGTGTTTCAACAGATTTAAGTGATGTTTTCAAATAATATACGTATATTTAGACGTTTAATAGTGAATATTGTTGTGTTTGTGATGAGTAATGAGTAATGTAGATAATGTAAACTGTGCACATATTTTAAACTGTCACAAATTAAAATTAAAAATAATGAAACATTTTGTTATGTTTAGCTTTAAAATTGCTGGGAAAAAAGGCTAAATGAACATAAAAAAACATTATGCCAGTAAATCAATGGATGACTTCACAATTATAAGAAGTATTTACATTCATTAATTTTAATGTTATTTCATGCTGATATCCTTTTATTTTTCACCTGACCATAATTTTAGATGAATAAATGCATAATTGATAATATATACATCAGTTTTCTTTATTAATATACCATTTATACCATTAGTTCAAAAAGAAATTGCATAAAGGTTGGCTATGGAAAATAAAAATAATGTCAACAGAAAGCTTTAGAATTCATTTACTGTCTGAATTTATTAAATCACTCTTGTTGTCAAGTTATTTATTGTTACATAAAGCTTGTATTATACATTATTTTATTTTTCCATAGCCAACTCTTATGTAATTTCTTTTTGAACTCAGGGTATATAAAATGTTCTGCTTATTCTTTTTTAATATGAAAATATCCTATTTTTTTTTTTATATAAACATGCGGTTTCCTAAAAATTAGAGAAATGTTGGGTTTTCTAATTTTTATAGAACCTTATCATTATTTTTTCTCTATCTTTTTATTCTAATTCTAATGACCTGTTTGAAATTGTTTTCTTAAATTTAAAAGATTCAAATTAAAATGTAACTCCCGTATTTATAAAAAAAATGTTTTAGTTTTTATAGGTCCTCAAATAAAATTATAAAATAATAAAAATATATCTCTTTTATTTCCTTTCATGTCCTTTTTTAAGAATTTTTTTCATTTGTTTTCTTTTTATGTTGCAAACATTTCAAAAAAATACCTTCATCGGTAGGCAATTTTAATATTTATCTTAATAAATGATGAATCATATACATGTTTTTTCTTAACAATAAATTGATATTCACATATATATAAACATAAATACGTAAAACTATTAAAACTTTAAGAAATATTATAATATATTAGGATATATTAACATTTATTCCATATAACCCAATACAAATCTGGAATAAACATGGCGGCTACAGTTCATTTGGCCACACTGTCTTTATACAGTCACTGTAATCAACTGTCGTACGCAGCGCCGCCAACGTTAGTTTGAGTCGCGAATAGGCACCCGTATGATTATATTAATGAATGGGATGAAAACAAATTTTACTATAGATTTCGAGTAAGTAGTAATATTAAGTAAATAAAGTTGTAATTTAATATTATATCATATTAAACATTTAATTAACCATCCTACTAATAGGTAAATTATTGCCTTGGTACACAAATACCTAATATTTTATAAAATCATATTTACAGGAACCACGCATTCACTTCAATACAAATCCTTTATTTTTTATTTATTTTTTATTTAATAGCACAGTGGCCAATCAAAATACAAAATATAAATTAAAATAGCATTTAAACTAAAATAAACTACTTCTAATAAGTATTAAAAATCAACAAAACAACTTTTTCAAAAGATGTTCACGTACTTTACTCTCAAATAATTTATATCTTTCAATATCTTTAATTTCCTTAGGAAGTTGGTTATATAAAGACAAACCTTTACAAAAAACACTGCTCTTAGTTGCTTCCTTTCTAACACAAGTTATTGAAAAATCTTCCTTATTTCTTGTGTTGTACACATGTACATCTTTATTTTGTTTTATTCTAATTCTTAGATAATCAGGTACCATATTTTTTAGTATTTTATAAATAAATGTTAATACTTTAAATTCAAGATAACTACTGATATCTAGCCAATTCATCGCCTTTAACATAGACATAATACTTGTATACTTGTCACATTTTAATATTACTCTTAGGGCCTTATTTTTACATTTCTGTAACTTATCTATATCTGTTTTATTGCACATAAAAGTGACAGTTGCACAGTATGTAAAGTGTGGCAGTATAATTGTATTATATATTAATAATCTAGTGTATCTACTTAAACTATACCTATAAGAAACTCTGCTGAAAAAGCCTATTTTTTTTGCCACTTTCTTGATTACGTATTGCACGTGCTCTTTAAATTTCAACTTCCTATCTAGTACAACTCCTAAGTATTTATATTTATCAACCAATTCTAACACACAATTATTAACTTCTACTCTTTCTACCCTATTGTCTTTTATATCTAAATCGTACTCACTATTTTTACATAATATCATATATTTACATTTATCTAAGTTAAGTTTCAGTCTGTTCATTTCAAAATACTCATTCATTATTTTTAGTTCATCTTTTAAACCACTAACTACCTCTTTATAACTATCTCCTTCAACATATATTAAAGTATCATCCGCGAACATATTTATTTTACACTTTTTTAATATTTTTGTGATGTCATTAATGTATACAATAAATAGCAGTGGTCCCAACACACTTCCCTGTGGCACTCCTATACAGTTTTCTAATTTCTCACCAAGCACACCATTCCATTTCACCTTTTGTTCTCTGTTCAGCATGTAACTGTTGAACCATTTCAATACTGTGCCCCTTATACCATAGTAGTAAAGTTTCTGCAGAAGTATTGATCTATCAATAGTTTCGAAAGCTCTTCTTAGATCTAAGAAAACTAGTCCTACATGTTTTTGCTTATCTAAAGAGGCTTTCCATTCATTTATAACATGCTGCAACGCAGTTTCACATGAATGTTTACTTCTGAATCCCGACTGGAACTTTGATAAAGTATTATTTTTATCCAAATGTTGAATAATTTGTTGATATACAACTTTTTCCAGTATTTTTTCACAAGCAGGTAGCATGTTCAGTGGCCTGAACTCATTTGCCTTTTTGGTTTTTTCAATTTTTGGTATCGGCACAACTACTGACAGTTTTAAAACTGCAGGAACCTCTCCCTTTTCCAACGAGATGTTCAGCCAGTTCAGCAAAGGGTAACAAACAACATCAAATAAGTCTTTGATCAGTTTAATATTTATATTATCTGTACTTGACTTATTTGCCATAGTGAAAATATATTTTTGTAACTCCTGTAAACTAATGAGTTCAAAATTGTTAATTAATGTATAATTTTGGTCTTTCTGATCATCTTTCTGCATATATCTTCTTGATGGTATTGAATTATTAATTTCTTTAATACTGTTAATAAAATAGCTGTTAAAGGCATTTGATATTTCTAAATCATTTTTTATTAACTTTCCATCGAAAAATATTTCTGTTTCTTTTTGATTTTGTTTTTGACCTAAAATGTCTTTTAATGCTCGCCACATTAAGATAGGCTGTGATTTGCAGTTATCAATCTTTCTTTCATAAAATTTTTGTTTTGCTTCTCTCACTACATATTTGCATTCGTTCCTACTTCTTTTATAACCATCCCAGTCTTCATCTGCTTTTGTAATCACATATTTTTTATAATTATTATCCCTGAGCTTTCTAGCATTTTTAATATTTTCATTATACCATGGTTCACTTAAAAAATTACCGCATTGAAATTTCGTTTGCTCAGTAGATTCTATAACAGCGTTATTTATATTATTATAAAATTGTCCATAAGTCCTATTTACACAGCCACTAGCATATAGCCAATCACAACTGATTAAAATGTCTATAACACTATCTATATTAACAGTTTTTCGAGATTTCAATTTAATCTCATTTATTTTTATACCTTCACCTTCTATTTTAATTTCAATGATACTATGGTCACTTATTTTAGGTTGATGCAACACTTTGCAGTTCAGCTGGAAGTTGTTTGTTATCACTAGATCTATAGCGCTTTTTGAATTGTTAGTTATTCTAGTGTAGTCAGTTACCATTTGTTTACACCCACTAGAATTAATTATTTCTTTTAATTTGCACAAATAAAAGTCGTTCTGATCACCTTTAACATTTATATTAAAATCGCCCATTATTAAAATTTCATCTTCCGGTCTTGTTAATAGTTCATCTAAACAAATTGTTAAAAAGTCGAGAAAACTTCTTTTATTACTACTTGGTGAATGATACACTGTCCCAACAACATATTTCCTGTTTTTAATTTTGATTTGAATTATAAGACACCAGTAATTTAACACTTCAGATACTTTTTTTATAATTTTATATTCAATGTCTTTATGTATGTAAATTAACACTCCCCCTGTACGGCGACTTGTTGAATCAACTCTTTCTATCTTATAGTCCAAGATCATTACTTCGGTATTATCAATGTCTTCTGTTAATCGTGTTTCTGTGGTACACACTAATATTGGGTTTTTATGCGCTACAAAGTTTTTGACTTCCTCTATATTTGCATACAAACTTTGCACATTCATACAAAATATTTTATTATTTATCTTTTTGGTCTGCTGTGATTGTTATAAATCATATTCTGTCCTTCTCCTAACTAGCTCATATATTCTTTTGTAACAATGACATTCTCTATCTGTAGCTCTGTGTTTAGTATCTAAATGCAGATTATATTTTCTATTTGCAATAATACAATTGTTACATTGTATCTTGTCAGAATTACATTTTACAGCACTGTGATTACCTCCACACTGCAAGCATACCACATCTAACTTGCACTCATCTCCTACGATATTATATTATTGGAAGTATGTTAATGGTAAGAGATTTATCTGGTTGCCATAAATCTACAACTTCAAAGCATATAAGAAAAATATCGCAATTTGTACCTTGCGTCATTTATATATTAAAATGCCTAATATTCAAATGGAACAGTGTAATGTACGCCAAGACTTTTGCTATATTGCACGGTTTTCTCGAGTTCTAGGAGCAATAGATTGAGCAATCTTAATCTAGATCGAGAAACAGATGTTAATTTTATAAACGATGTACCTAACACAGTAATATATCAAGACAGAAGATATAATGACAACATTCGAGTTAAAAACAATAATAGATGTTTATTTTTCTAATTTATAATTCATAAATAATAAAATTGTTTATAAACGTAAATATCTTGTCTATGACCTGCCCGTAATTTAAAATTATTAATTCTAACGCTTTCTCTGAGCATTATGCCACTGAACCACCTCCAGTCACTTTCAGTGAATACTTATTGTCGGCATTTTTTTTTTTTTTTTTTTTCTTGTACATTTTAAAGTTTTCTTTTACATATATGTTATTTATTTATTTATTTATTTATTTTACATTTTAAGAACACAAACAGGACGAACCCACAGCAATGTTAATAATAATAATGCTAATAATAATAATTCAAGATTTTTTTAACAATTACGTGCGTAAAATTTACATATTACACTATACTACAAGACTGCAACGATTTTATTTTTGATTTGAAAATTTTTAACGTTTATTTATAGCTATTATATATTGAATTGAAAAAATCGCGACAGTCATGTACGAACAAGAGTATTACAATAAGCAAGTTACATAATACAACATTTTAAACAGAACCAACTTGAGTTAGACTGAGCTTGAATCCAAATGTTGTAATATAATTTTACAATGTGATTTAAATTTATTTAATGTCAAATTTGAAATATCAACATTATTAAAAACTTTGTTGAATGTGGAAGATAGTCTTTCAATGGGTGAATTGGAAAATATATTATTGTTAGTTTTGGAAACGAAAAATGAATGTTGGTTGCGGACATTATAAGACGGAATTAAAAAAGTGAACAACATTAACAGAACATTGCAGTCTATAATACTATTGCAAATTTTATATAATGTAACCATATCCGACAGTGTGAGACGATTCCTTAGTGACAACATACGGAGTGATCATTTAATGGCGAGACGACGTCACTGGAAGTTTTAATAATTTGCCGTTTCATACACATCGTAGCAGGCGATTATGCGCGCATGCGCATCAAGGTTATTATATCTCTTCAAGGTTATTATAGTCATAGTATTCACCAGTATTTCTGCTAGGAGGCACGTAAAATTCGGTGACGTCGTCTCGCCATTAAATAATCACTCTGTATTTAGTTCAAGTAGAGCTGAACTGTAGTCAGTAAGGCGAGTTTTTTCTTTAAATAGAATGTATTTCATGGCTTTAATTTGTACTTTTTCTAATTTATTAATGTATTTATCATGCATAGGATTCCATATGATGGAGCAGTAATTGAGAATGCTAGAAACATAGGCGTAATATAAGGTCTTGATAGGCTGCGCAGATCGGAAGTCTTTAGTTGTGCGGTTAATAAATCCAAGCATTCGCAATGATTTCTTATAAATATACTCGAAGTGCGGTTCATATATATTTTAATATTCTGCATCTCTGTAAGAGTGGCCGCTTTCATTGTTAAATTCATCATGTATTCGTCCAACAAGATGGTTTCTTTCGTCTACAACATTTATATTTTTTAAATAAATTTTATAGAAGACCAACTCTTCTGATAAGTTCGTCGTACAATTATTTATACGTTTCGTTTACCGTATTTTCCATTGCTTTGCAAAAATTTGTATTATTTGTATAATAAGCTACTTGACAAGTGACATTTGCAAATAACATTGAGAGTTATATTTATATTGAATTTCAAAATTTCCCTGCCAAATATTCATTTTCCATGTAACCAACTTTGTCAATTTATCACATCAGTTGGCTTAGCTAAAGGCCTTATCACACTAGAACGCAATCCAAGTCTTATTTTTGTAGGTTTTTTTCAGGATCCAAGTCTTCAGGTCTTGACATATCACACGGTATTTGAATATTAGTTAAGACTTGGAAATTGTTTGTTTACCCATGCGCACATCGTGAAATTTATGACAGTTGACAGTTATATTTTGACATAAACAAAAGACAAAGACGCGTCAGCTGTAAGACCTGGGTAAAAAGACCGGGAAATTGTATCCTGTTTAAGGCGTATCACACTAGAACGCTATCCAAGTCTTATTTTTGTAGTTTTTTTTTCAGGATCCAAGTCTTCAGGTCTTGACATATCACACGGTATTTGAATATTAGTTACTTGGAAATTGTTTGTTTACACATGCGCACATCATGAAATTATGACAGTTGACAATTATATTTTGAAAGGTTATTTTAAAACAAAGACGCGTCAGCTGTAAGACCTGGGTAAAGAGACCGAGAAATTGTATCCTGTTTCATTTGTCTGGTCTTCAAAACCTAGGTTTTTTCTTAATACTATCACACGCACAAGACTTCGATTCGAATGCAAAGACTTTAATTTTCCAAGTTTAGACTTGAATAATAACTCTAGTGTGATAAGGCCTTTACATTTGCCTGGTCTTCAAAACCTAAGTTTTTTCTTCATACTATAAGCCGTATCACACTAGAACGCTATCCAAGTCTTATTTTTGTAGGTTTTTTTTCAGGATCCAAGTCTTCAGGTCTTGACATATCACACGGTATTTGAATATTAGTTAAGACTTGGAAATTGTTTTTTTACCCATGCGCACATCGTGAAATTATGACAGTTGACAGTTATATTTTGAAAGGTTATTTTAAAACAAAGACGCGTCAGCTGTAAGACCTGGGTAAAGAGATCGAGAAATTGTATCCTGTTTCATTTGTCTGGTCTTCAAAACCTAGGTTTTTTCTTAATACTATCACACGCACAAGACTTCGATTCGAATGCAAAGACTTTAATTTTCCAAGTTTAGACTTGAATAATAACTCTAGTGTGATAAGGCCTTAACACACGCACAAGACTTCGATTCGAATGCAAAGATTTTAATTTTCCAAGTTTAGACTTGAATAATAACTCTAGTGTGATAAGGCTTTAAGTATTTTTTTAACTGTGCAACATCTGGCGCTTAAATAATTGGTTTAAACTGAAGTTTAAGGTTTAGTTAAACTCCTTAAACTCCTCCAGTCTGTTATACTTAAGTGGTAACTGTGCAACTGGGCCTTAGTCTAGTAACTTTTATACATAAATATTTTTCTAATTCTAGAAATATTTCTATCTTTTAGATCAGTCACATAAATTGGGTGGAGCAGTATAAGAGGATAAGAGGTGCTATTGGCATACAGTGGCCCGGGTATATGATCCACGAATCAGGAGTGTGGTCCGATGTTCATCAGAGGTGGTTTTTCCTTCCTCGCAGATGTTCCATGCATAGGTACAATGAGACAACTGATGAGCATATGGGTTGCGCTGTCATAATCTCGGGTGATGAAGAGTTAAATGATATTAAAGTCACGCAGGTAAGAAGTGTTTTGAGGCAGCATTACTGTAATAATTATTATTAATATTATTAGCCTACAACCAGCGATTTCCCAATTTATTTTGCTGCAGAACCCTTGTATGTTTTTCCAAAGAACACGAAACCCTAACAATATTATTATTCTAAGTTTAGCAGAATAAAATTTCCATGACGCTTACACATAAAAAAAAAATTGATTTGAAGTGTGAATTTTCACACATTGCAGGGTTTCGCAGGTATATAATAAATAAACGCGGCATGCTGAGTGTGTAGGACAAATTTTGCTTTGTAGTAATCACGGAAAAATGAACGATATTTTTAAAATAATTTATCGTCTGTTAATCTAAGGGCTTTAAAAATTAATTTTATGTTAAAATATTTTTTTGATAATTTTAATTCGAATATTTAATACCATTATTTAGGTTTCTAAATATGTGCAGTATTTTTTTTATATAGCAAGGTTCATTAAGATTTTGAAAATTGCGCCTATGGCTTCCATTGGTTGTTTTAAGCCATATGCTCTGCCCATCTGGTTTCGTATACATGCCACATAGAATGAAAATATAATTCCAACAATTCCAACTGGTTATTAAATTTATGCTCTTAAAAAGTCAATGCAACATTTGCCAAAATATAACTAGAATTTTGACAAAATAATTTAAACAAAATAAAAACGGAAAAAACCAAAAAATAAAATTGTTTCCTCTGCTCGGGAGCGAACCCTAGTTTGCTGCGTAGCAGGCGAGCAACTAACCATTAGACCAGGATACGCCTTCTAGTATAGTGTGTTACATAACTATAACTTTTGTACATCGTCAACCAAAAAACAAAAAATGCGTTATTTTCCGAAAACATAATCTGATCAAAAATTCCTGTTGTACTATTCCGGTTCACACCAATGTACATTACTTTATTTTTAGTTTTACAACGTACATTTTTCAGATTTTTAGTTTAAACCATCTGGGCTTCAGGGTGTGGGACAATTTATTAACAATTTTGGCAAAAATCACATCAAAATAATTTATTTTGCAATAATAAAATTTAGATCGTTAATCCACGTATTAAGGGCTTTCATTTGATACCCTACTCAGAATTTAAAAAAATGAGGAAAATGCTGAGCACATATTTGTTTATATTTTTAGGGGGATATAGGTTAGTTTTTTAGAAGTTTTAGTATTTTTTCTATGTGCGGGTCAAAGAGTTGTATAAGCATGCCAAATTTCAACTCTCTAGGTTTAGCCGTTTGGCTACAATTTTTACCGAACAAACAGACAGACAGACAGACGACAAAATGACGGTATAAGGTTTTTTTGATCATACCTAAAACACCCTAAAAATCGCAAAAAGTATATAAAAGTATATTCCATTTGACACATGTCATAATGAAACATGGTAGAGTACGTTCAAGTTAACTTCATCTCAGGCGAATATTACTAGTCCCTTGCGCAGAAACCAAATTTCGTCCATTACATTACCAACAGTTAGCTTAACACATTTCAGTGGCGTCACTTACTTTGATTTGCGTTTGACTACGCGTATTGTGCGATGTTGTTTGTTCCGTTATTATTATTTATTTCTCGTATGTTTCAAGGCATACTGTGTACTAAAATGAGTAAAAATGTATTTGAAATACATGATTTTGTGTGTTTGGTTTCCACAACAATTATTTAAAACCCTAATGTACGTCAATGTGATCAGCTGTTTTCTCGCGCAGAATTGGTGACGTAATTTATGATACCCTGTGATGAAGTTAAAATGAACGTACTCTATCTTAATTATGAAGTCTGTTTTACAGTGTAAGCAATTTTTTTAACATGACATTTAAAGTCAGTAATACACTATGAAAATAACCAAAATAACCAGATCTGGTTTGCCATTACAAAACTTAACGCAATATATGATATTTATAGTTCAAATCTAATTACGTAATTTGTAATTTGTCGTACTGATATGTACTCAGTACATTTGTCATGGCGCTATATTTTCTTCGTGGAATAACCTATAGTTATTATAATCCGTCTCAATTTGTAATACGAAACTAGATCTGGTTACTTTGGTGACTGTTGTGGTGTAAACAGACTTTGGCGTATCCATATGAACCAATACTATGACAATATTATAAATGTATTGTCAATATACAACATAAAAAATGAACTTTTACTGTTAGTTCCGTATTACAAAATGAGACAGATAATACAAGGTGTCTCAAAAGAAATTTTATATTTAGTGGATCGATTAAAAAAAAAGTAAGCCGTATATAGAAAAAATGTTTATTAATTATTAAAATACACTTTTTGGGGAGTTATTTCTTAAAAATAATATCGTCTAAATGTAGACCCTCGCGTTCTCGGCACTCATTTAATCGAACAGTAAAATTACTTATGACGTCTCGGCAGGTGGACTCAGGGATGGCTGCCATTTCGTGACGGATATTTTCTTTCAAATGCGCCAGTGAAGTCGGTTTATTGGCGTAAACTTTAGATTTAAGATAACCCCATAGGAAAAAGTCCATAGGGGTTAAATCTGGACTGCGTGGAGGCCAATTTATGTCACCTCTCCGGGAGATCAATTTGCCTGAGAAAATTTCACGAACACGTGGCAGAGACATATTGGACGTGTGTGAAGCTGCTCCGTCCTGTTGGAACCATGTTCTTTGGTTATAGCCAGGAAAGTTTTGCAGTTCAGGTACCAAGAAGTTGTCTAACATCTCCACATAACGCTCTGAATTCACTGTAACTACACGCCCCCTTTCGTCTTCAAAAAAGTAAGGGCCGATAAATCCTCGCGCCGACATCGCAGCCCATACGGTCACTTTAGGCGAATGTAGGGGTTTCTGATGTTTGCGTTTCGGATTCGTTGCACTCCAGTAGCAGCAGCAGTAGCTCCGTTGCACGGCAGTTCTGCTTATTTACGTGGCCATTAAGATGAAAATGAGCTTCATTCGAAAACAAAATGTTGGTAAACGTTGAAAATCGCTCAATCACCTGATTTACGAAATTAAGCCTCTGACTGGCATCTTGGGGCTTTAATTCTTGCACCAATTGAATTTTGTAGGGGTGTAGCTTTAGGTCTTTGTGCATAATGCGATGTAATGATGATCTATGCACATTTAAAGCACTTGCGCGCTTCCGAATTGAAAGGTTCGGGTCGTCACGAACAGACTGATTAACATTCTCCACGTTTTCTACCGTTCTTGATGACCTAGATCGCCCGGATTTTGATTTATCCAGCGTTGTACCAGTCTCTTCAAACTTTTTAACCCAATGTCGAATGAGAGGAATGCTTGGCGCATCATTTAAGTGGCGAAAACCTCGAATACTGCGGAATTTTCTACGCGCTGCAGTCGCCGAATCACCGTTTTTGTAAAACTCTCGCACGCATAACGCGCGGTCTGCTCCCGAGAAACGCTCCATAGCGACTAAATTCGCAAGAGCCAGGCTACCGATTGACATAACCCCCACGCCCCTCGGATACGTTGCGTTCACGCAGTAAGCTAAATAAATATAAAATTTCTTTTGAGACACCTTGTATTATTTTTTTAATAAGAAAAAGATTTTTTTTTCTTTTATTTATTTCTTCCATAAGATGAATATTTGGAGTGTTATGGGGCGTGGCAGCTAAAATCTTAAAATATATACATATTTTGTCGTACCTTTTTATTTTCTCCATTTTTGAAAACAGCGACACAGCCGAGTTTGACCATACAATATTTCTGGTATATTCTATAAAAAACTTATTTTCCATGAGTCGCTGACGCATTGAGAATCTATTATTTATCAGTATATACAGTGTGTTCCAAACCGTTAGGCGGAACTAAATGGGAATTTCATTTCATTTTTCATGTTGGAATGTCAAAATTTAAAATTCCAACAATGAAACCATGGAAACGAATGACATATGTTAAAATTTAATAATTTTTTTTTACTTATTTTATTGACTAAAAAATAAATAAATGGGAAATTTGTATTAAGAATGACACAAAAAATCAAAATATAAAGAAAATGACATTTTAAAATGATATTAACCTTAACCAAAAATTTTTTATTGTAAGTATGATTTACAAAGCTTAAACAAAACGGTTGAAAAGCACGATTTAAACGATGAAAGTAACTAGATCAGTGATGGGCGTTTACGTGTAAACATCAGTTGTTTACATATACATGTAAACAATGTCAACAACATGTAAACAGCGTCAACATGTCAACATACGTAAAAATTTTAAATAGTGAGGTTAAGGCGTTCATTTGTCGTGTTTGTCCTGTCAATTTAGGGACGCTAATAACAAAATGTTATACATAACATGTAACAAAATGAGTGGTGGGCCTATAAGAAATACTCATGAAAACAAATTAATAATTTTAATTATATGCAAACTTTTTAAAATATACGTTAAAGAACGTTCATTTTAATACCTTATTAAGTAATTAAATACATTGTTTTATTAAAAAAGTAAGATTGCACGAATGACAGAAGGTAATACGCATGCGCAGTAAGTGTTTACATGTTTACCTTGTTTACGTCGAAAAAAATATTTTTGTTTACACGTAAACAGTGGTGTAAATTTACGTGATGTAGTCTACGCGCCCATCACTGAACTAGATTGCAAAATCTAGTTCCGCCTAACCGTTTGGAACAGACTGTATATCCTATTTTTTAAGGTTGAACAAATGTTTTTGTTTCAGTTGAAGCATCACTTGCCAACGCGTGGTTTCTCAAGTTTCAAGTTTATACCTGGCACAGAAGACAGTGTGATAGTAGCTTTACGTACGGAGGAGCTGGATGGTAAAACTGCCACATTCATAACGGCCTTCACAGTGGATGGAGAGTATGTGCTTGAGGATACACACGTAGCGAACCTTAAATACGAGGGACTCGAGTTCATATAGCATTCCTAATGTACATATTCATTCACACTGTAATTAAACGCGACTAAATATTTAATAAATTATACTTTAATTTTAATAAACTGTTTTATTCATATTCCTCGTGAATTGTAATTTCATTTAGAAAGGAGATAGCTGATATACTGCTGTAATAAGTTGAATTTAACCTAAAAAGCAATGCACTACATACAATGGGCCGTATGAATAAAAATAAACATAACCTTTTACTTGCAAATTATGAAGCAAATCCTCGACACAATATGAATAAAAAAGCAAGCAAAACCTTCTACTTATGAGTAAGAAGCAAATGCTTTTTTGTTGATCTTTTGCTCAAGACAGAAGTAAATGGTTATGAATAAAACAGACCTTTTACTTTAAATTATTAGCAAATAATTAAAAAATTAGCTTCGAAAAAAATGCATCTATATATTCATATACTCACTTGTGAAAAAGTGTTGTAGTGAACTAATTGCCATGGCGGATATTGTGCATTTAAGAAATATGAAACATTATAGGCATCGTTCTTCATCACGTCGTACTGATATAAAAGTTAGTGTCGTTTTGAACAGGATAACATGGAGTGTTTAGCTAATAATTTTTAGGTAACTTTTTTTTGTTGAGATATCTAGCTAATCTTGGATTTCAAAGAAGTATCGGTGAAGAACTTGGGATGGAGCAATCCACAGTATCACTGACTGTCAACAGTGTTGTTGATCAAATAATTGCACAAGCTGGCAACTGGATTAAATTTCTTACTTCCCAAAATTTATTAGTGGAGGCGAAAAAATTTTGGCAAAGAAAATACCGTTTTCCAACCGTAGTTGGTGTCATTGACTGTACACATATAGGGATAGAAAAACCGAAGATCCATGAGGATGAATATGTCAATCGTAAAGGAAAACCTATGCTAAATGTATAGGCAATTTGTGCTGCCAGTGAAATGTTCACAAGTGTAGGTGAAAAGTGCCCTGAATCTGTACATGACTTTACACCAATAAAAATAAACTGAAATGTCAAACATGGACCTCAGTACAGCACTAGTACAGTTTTAATAGTGTTTATAGCCTAATTTCAAGTTGACAGCAATCAAAAAGAAGTAGTACGATTTTGATAAATACTGATTTTCAGGTTTCAACCTAAACACATCCTCTTGACCTTTTACTCACCGGTAGAAGTATTGACTTGTAAGTAAAAGGTAATCATTAATCATATAAAAAGAAGCAAATGCTTTTACTTCTACCTTCTACTTATGAGTATTTACTTCAACTTTATTCATACGGCTGATTGTCTAAAATAGAAATAATTTGCTTCATATTCAAAACTTCATTAGATTAATAAGAAATATATTGATAAATGGCTTAATTTTTTTTTCAATTTCAGAAACATATTTCTCACTATTAACAATGCGATATTTTATTTACAAGTATTTCACTACTGTAAATGATTTATTCCTCTTTTATACCTTAAAAACAAAAAACTAAAGTAATTCAAACAAGAAGTTGAATCACGACGTATGAGGGCTGAGCCTACTGAACATCTAAACAACTCGGTTCTCAGCTATTAATTTTTTTTTTATTATGTTATTAATATCAATAAAAGACTACCTTAGCTATAAATATAAAAAATCCATAAAATTATTGGCATTATTATTGACATTAACCCTTTAACGCTAATTTTTTTTACACAAAACCGGCAAAAAAGAATTATTTTTTTTATTTTAGAAAATAAAAGTTGAATAAATAAATTTTCCAATTTTAGGGATAAAAAATGCAAACTTTAATTTAAAAATAAATTATTTATATTGATATAATATTTATTTTGAAATTTTCAAGTAAACAGGAAAACAATGTAAGTTCAATAAAAAACTTTTACAATATTATAATAATAAAAATATATAATTAATAAAAAATTAATTACTTTTTCAACGCAATAAAGACTTTTGATATAATTTATTTGAGTAAAGTCGTTTAAACTTAAATCTATGTTCGGAAAAAAATGTAATAAAACACCCTTTACAATTTTGAGTATAATAATAATAATAATACTTTATTTAGTATAGGGGAAAAATTTTAAGATCGTAGCGCCACGCGGATTTTTTTGAAACCATTCTAAATCAGATACCACTTGACATTTACTAGGAAATAATAGCGAAAAGTGTATCAAAAAACGACAAAAAATAAATAATTGTATGGGATTTTCTGATTTTGTTTTAAAATTTTATAATCAAGTAAGTATACACACGTATTGTGAGGACATTTTTTTAAAGTGACATTACTTGTAAACATCTTAAATACTACATTTTGTAATCTGGTTTTAAGTTATGGCGGCACAGTTTTCCATTGTCGATTATTTTAATTATATTGGGGGAAATAATAATTCCCGCGTTGTTTACGAAGGGGTAGATCTATAATGCTGAGCATATAATATTGTGTGGAGTCACTGAAAAAAAACAGAGAGTTCATAAAGATTTATGCATTATGCCTACAGACTTGTGCATTACAAACCCACACACAATAACAGGAATTTTCAAGATATGCGATACTAAATACAAAATTGAAAATATTTTTTGTAGTCACTATCATTAAAATGTAATGAGCAAACTTTGATATAAGGGCTCACTTTTTTTTCCAATTTTTAAATTGTTTATCTAAACATCGCGTCGATTCCTAACCTCTTGCTTTCCCAATTTTGTTTCGAACCGTACGGTGTCTGATATTGGTGGAAACAAATGAAACGATATTTCCGGGTTTCTTCTTTTCAATGAATTGCACATAGGCACACAACAATATGTATTATATATTTTTCAATGATTATAATAAAACTTTAAAAACAAACTTCATACAAAACCAATACACAAAACGAAATGTTATCTGTAGTACACAAGTTCATGAAACGCTCACCAGATGGTAGGGTGCTTAGCTGCAAATCCCTATACCAAAGGTTTCACTTCGTCATTACAATATACACATATGTACTATAAAGATGTTAAAATATAAAACTATATAATTAAAGTAAGGTAGGTTTACATACAAAAAAAAAAAAAATAATAAATAACATGTGTAAAAATAACAATAATAATAATAATAGTAATAATGACTAAGGTGGCCTCGTTACGGACGTGAGTATAAATGTGTTGTAATTAAAAACAATAATGATAATAATAATAATAAATTAGGAAAAAAATAAATAAATAAATAAATTTTTCCTATCGAAGGGAAATCGAGTCCATTCCCGTCTGCAGATCTTCTGCCAACTCTTTGATCTGCAGGATGCAGAAAGTAGTGCTGCTCGGGTCACTCCGCATTGTGCGGGCACTGGATCTAGCGTAATTTCCGCGGCTCAAAAGGTTGCTGAAGTTTGAGATTAGTGGACGCTTGTCAAGAATTTTAAAAAATCATAAAATAATTTAAAAAGTCAAAGTAAAATTATAAAATATGTTACTGGTTAAAATAATTAAAAAAATAAATAATAAATAAATAAAATAAAAAATAAATAAATATGTAGTTAAAAACAAGTTTAAATGTATGATTTGCTAATCTTATTGTCACTCAAATTTAAATTTCAGAAATTCGTCAATTGTATAAAAAATATTTTTACTGAGAACTTTTTTTACGTTATTCTTAAAACCTGTCTTATTCATCTGTTTTATATTTGGTGGCAGGTAGTATCACCGAAGATAAAAGTACAATAAATCATAAATAAATAATGAACAATCAAATATAAGTCATTATAATGGATTTTATGCTTTTATTTCTTTTTCCCGAGTTAACACGGGTGTGATCAAAAGAGTTATGTTAAATATTGTAAAACCCGTAATATTACGGGTTTGCACAAATTTGCCAGTAATGCATACCCGTAATATTTCGGGTTTACGCAGTAAGAGGTTAAAAAAGTAATTAATTTTGTCGAAAACACAAAAACTGCAATATTTTCCTAAAATGAAATCTGAACAAAAATTCACACGTTTCCAGTTTAGATCAATGTACATTACTTTTATTTATTTTTTTTTCAGATTTTAGGTTTGACCCTTTTGCTTGAAATGGTGCGGGATTGATTTATTAGTAAATTTTTAAAAAATATTTAATTAAAAAAAAAACGAATTACTTTTTGTTCCTTAACCTTCGTCTTAGCAGCTTTCTTTTGATACCACACAATACATATAAAAAATACATGTATAGGGGAAACATTTTAAGATTGTAGCGCCACGCGGATTTATTTGAAACCATTCTAAATCAGATACCACTTGACATTTACTAGTAAATAATAGCGAAAAGTGTATCAAAAACGACAAAAAATAAATAATTGTTTGGGATTTTCTGATTTTGTGAAGTGACATTACTTGTAAACATCTAAAATACTACATTTTGTGATCTGGTTTTAAGTTATGGCAGTTTTCCATTGTCGATTATTTTAACTATATTGGGGGAAATAATAATTCCCGTGTTGTTTACCAAGGGGTAGAAATCTACAATGCTGGGCATATAATATTGTGTGGAGTCACTGAAAAAAGCAGAGAGTTCATAAAGATTTATGCATTATGCCTACAAACTTGTGCATTACAAACTCACACACAATAACAGGAATTTTCAAGATATGCGATAATAAATACAAAATTGAAAATATTTTTTATAGTCACTATCATTAAAATGTAATGAGCAAACTTTGATATAAGGGCTCACTTTTTTTCCAATTTTTAAATTGTTTATCTAAACATCGCGTCGATTCCTAACCTCTTGCTTTTCCAATTTTGTTTCGAACCGTACGGTGTCTGATATTAGTGGAAACAAATGAAACGATATTTCCGGGTTTCTTCTTTTCAATGAATTGCACATAGGCACACAACAATATGTATCATACATTTTTCAATGATTATAATAAAACTTTAAAAACAAACTTCATACAAAACCAATACACAAAACGAAATGTTATCTGATGTACACAAGTTCATGAAACGCTCACCAGATGGTAGGGTGTTTAGCTGCAAATCCCTATAATTTTATAACGACACAAATAATCGATATTTTGATGATTAAGAACTAATCTGATCAAAATTTCCTGTTGAACTATTCCGGTTCTCATCAATGTACATTACGGAATTTTTTTCAGATTTTTAGATCAACCCCTGTGGGAGATAGGGTGGATGACAAAACATTTTTTTGACATATTTTACGCGAAAATCCCTTGGAAAAATAATTTTTTAAAATAAATATTTGCTTGTTTATCCACGCATTAAGAGGTTTCATTAATACCGTACTCAAACCTAAAAAAAAAGAAAAAAAAAACATTAATTTTTCCATAAAATACATGTTTGTTTATATTTTTCCCGTGCTGTATTTTTTTGACCTCTATATTTTTCGTATATGTGGATAAAGAGTTTTTCAAGCATGCCAAATTTCAACTTTCTATGTTCAGCCGTTTGGCTACAATTTTTACCGTACAGACAGACACATGAGTGACGTTATAAGGGTTTTTTTGTTGGTCATACCTACAAAACCTTAAAAAGAATATTCTGATTGTACTAGTTTAGATTAATTTTTCCAGGGGATATATACTGTTTTGTAACTTCTTCTCTTGACTTATGTTGACTAACATTAGCGATTATTACGGAAATCCATCCTTGTTAGTTGCCTTCTTTAGGTAACCAAGCCAGGATATTCGTGGTCTTTCAAAGCTTCTTCCCCGTCAACTTTTTCCTGTATAATATTCTTTAGGCTACGATCTTAATGCTCGCACATCACATGGTCAAGGTATTCTAGCTTCCTTTTCTTTATCATCTTCATTATATCAGGAACTCTTTCTCCAGGTGATTTCGAGGCGATCGACCCAGGGGAGTCTGAGTATACAACTCCGCATTCCAAAGGCTTGAACTTTCTTTGGAGTAGTTTCTAACATACAGAGTGGGACGCAAACACTTCCTTTTTTTTGAAGACCAATGAAAGAAAAGTTGTTGCTGAAGAACAAAATTTATTTTTTGGTAATGAAAGAACATAATTTCAAATTTTAAATCATGCTGTTTTAACCAAAATATCTTGAAGGTGGTGGCCGCCATTTACTATGCACTGATGCCACCGATTTCTGGCGTTTCGTTAAAGACAATTGACCATTTACTGTCAATAGGGGATAGGCATGATTTTTTTAATTTTTAATTTTTTTAACAGTTTTGCATTTTTATTTTTTTAATTTGAAGGTTTAAAAAAATCATAAATGTATGTAGCACGCGAAAACGACGTGTGACGTCATACCCCTTCTAAGTGACGCAGTACACTGCTAGCCTACCCAGTGTACTGCGTACAGCCTACCCAGTGTACAGCGTGCAGCCTACACAGTCGTGATCTTATTTGCTTGCATAACTTTTATAGGTTATGTAAAGTTACACGTTACACGTTCGCGGACAGTTTTATACAATGAGATGTACCCAAAATGTCACTTTTTTAGATTTTTGTTTATAATAGGACATTTACTGTGTTTGGTATGTTCCTGATAGGACAGTTTATACTAGAATTCATATACTTAAATGGAATTAAAACCTGCCTCATCCGTCATTTGTATATTTGAATAAAAAAGTAGGACGGTTTAGACCGTCATGACCTGAGCTAGGAAAAATATTCGACGGCTATAGCCGTACTGTCCGCGAACGTGTTAAACAAGCGCTTTTCTGGCTGCAGTATTATAGTACGTAACCGTCTTTTCAATGCTTTATGTGCTTGTTTATGCATCGCCCCTATGGATGAATGCCATCGAATTTATTGGACCCAGATTTAGAACGTGCTATAACAATGCATTCAGAATTTTAAATAGCCTTCCGGAGTACTGTGCTACATACATAAATGTATGTAGCACGCGAAAACGACGTGTGACGTCATACCCCTTCTAAGTGACGCAGTACACTGCTAGCCTACCCAGTGTACTGCGTACAGCCTACCCAGTGTACAGCGTGCAGCCTACACAGTCGTGATCTTATTTGCTTGTATAACTTTTATAGGTTATGTAAAGTTAGAGTGATTTTAATTAAAATAAAGTTTAATTCTATAAAAATAATTTATACATGTTCACCGAATTAAATTTTATATTAAAATATATAAAATATGGAAGATCCAGGCCCCAGTACTTCGAAACATAGTCGAAAATATTGTTTAGTACCGTTGTGCACAAATAGTTCAAATAGAAATCCAAAAAATCAATTTATATCATTACCTGATGGCGAAAAACAACAGAAAAGGCGAAATTTGTGGCTGGAAGCTATGAGGCGAAATAAGACCGATATTTCAGAAAAAAGTAAACTTTATGTTTGTATATGTTTTTTCATATATTCCATAAGCATAAATGCATCAATGTTGGGTAAATTATCACTCTGAGCCCTAACAAAATCTTTATCTGCAATTTTTATAATAAATGCGTGAAAAATTGTTTAAAAACAAATACAAAACACTCGAACAATACAATATACACACGTAAAGATTATGTTGTAACTGTATCTGTGACGTCAAACCCCAGTCGTTTGACGTCATACTCAGTCGTATTTACTCGGCAACCTTCGCGCCGTGGTCGGTTTATTTCAAATTTACAATATTTTAATTAAAAAATTTGGCTATAATATTAATTAAAATGTGATTTTTGTTTTGTTAGGTGACATAACTAACATTAACATATCAAAAAAATGTAGTTTTAAGGAAATTAAAATTTTATGCGTATCCCCTATTCACAGCGGTATGTGGACAGGATTGAACCTAGGAAATGTCTGGTCCAACCAGATGGTCTCACGGACCACACAGTCCGAGCTTCCTTGACAGTTATGAGGGCAATGGACGGCTTATCGCGATTCGAGGCAACGTCCCGTGGGAGGCGCGCTCGGCGATTTAACGCCCTTTGATTTTTTTATGGGGATACCTCAAGGCGGAGGTTTTTAAACATCCCTCCACAAACTTGAAGAATGTTATTTGGCAGAAAATCGCCAGAATTCCAGCGGAAAGTGTAGAGAAAAACGTCAGAAATCGGTGCATAATAAACGGTGGTCAAGATATTTGGTTTAAAACAGCATGATTTGAAATTATATTCTTTCATTATCAAAAAATAAACTTTGTTTGTCAGCAACATTATTATTTCATTCGCCTTCAAAAAAAAAAAAAAAAAATGAAGTTTTTGCGCCCCACCCTATAGTTGAGGATTCCGCACACATAGGAGAATGGAGAAGATGAAAACTTTTATTCGTAACTAATAATATAAACATGAAAACTCAAATTGATGAACAAAAATATATTTAAAATAAATTACACAACAATATTTAAAATAAATTATAAATGCTTTAAAATAAGATCATTTGGCTTATGAATAAATACAATTTAAATACGTAATATCATAAATATGTGAGATTAAGTACAAAAATGCCTCAATTAAACTGATATAAATTCACACAATGCATCTGATAAATGATGAAACAACTATTCAATTTAGTATCTAGGTTGCCGTATGTTTTTGCGTAAGACTCATAAATTTCGGTTCTCGAACACGCTCCTGGAACGAATTAAGTTCGAAAACCGAGGGTTCACTATAATTATTTTGACTATTTTTCGATTAACTACCAAAATTTTGGTAACTCAAAGTCAATTTCAATTAATTTTAATAAAAATATATTGGGAAAAAGTATGATTAACTAATTTTATTATTGTTTTGACCTTATTTTCAGTTTTTATATATCGACCCATCTTACGAAGATCGTCATAACTCAATATTTAATTTTTTTTATTATGTATATTAAATATTAGAATATCGTGTAATCTTTCCGTGAAAAAATAAATGTATCTCACAAAACTGTATGTTATAGGGAAGTAAATTTCAAATCCCAGCGCTACGGTGCTCAATTTTTAACTTGGCTAGAGGATATTCAAAATTTGGTTGTGTTGTGTTTACACTGCTGTCAAGCTAAAATTGTAGGAATAAATATTTTTTACAATATTTTATGAATCGATTTTGCTGTTTTATCAATAACTAGGTGTCCAAAAATGTTTAAATAGCAAATCTAATTAAAAAATATATATATATCCTCTAGCCTAGTTAAAAATTGACCACCGTAGCGCTGGAATCTTAAATTTATTTCCCTATGCTACCAAAATAATAATTTTGTGCGAAACGATATTTTTCATGGAAAGATTACACGAGCTAGTCACCTTGGTGTAATGGTTAATATACTGGCGTGTTGACTGTTAAACCAGGATGGCTCGGGTTCGAATCCCAGTGATGGCATGGATGTTGCATTTGTAGTTTTAAGATTTAAAATTGTATAATTTAATAAAAATGTAAAATGTAAAGATTACACGATATTTTAATATTTTACATACATAATTATAAAAATGAAAATATTGAGTTACGACGTAATTCGTAGGATGAGTCGATATATTATTATTAGCCTATAAAAAGTCCTTCGGTAGTTACACTGAGACGTAGAGTGCTGTTCTCAGGAGTTCTGCGCGGTGACGCAGAAACCAGAATTCGTAGTCACTCTGTTGCTTAGCAACTAGTTTATTAACCGTCATTCCATGGGCGTCGTTCGATATATTCGTTTGGCTACACATATCTTTCTGCGTTCGAGTGTGTTTTTGCTATTTTGTTAGTTATTGTTTTTGTTTAAATTTCCTTAATTATAGTAAACCCTCGTTTATAATAGATATGCTATGAATACATTACATAAGCATACAAATTACACTAGGTACTCTCTTTGTTCTGTTTATTACAAACAGATGTTTTGAAGGGTCAAACCATTTGTTCTACACTTATGCGTTACTTATGGATTGATTATAAACCAGGCTTAATAGTTTTGTAAAAATGTCTCAAAAAAAATTAGGTGTGCGAGGAATGGTTGTAAGGCCGAGAAATAATAAATAATGTCAGACTATATATGGAGGAAGAAGCTGACAGTAAATATATAATTTTATACAAATAACATTACCCGTACCTATAACCTGGAAATTTTCCAAGAATTATATAAAATGCAAAAGATAGGTCAAATCCTTAAATTTCGTTTTTGGAATTAAAGCAAGTACCTATAGCGAAAATAATAAATAACGAAGATTTAATGGACAAATACTTGTCCATTAACAAGTATTGTTTTATTAACTAAATTAATAAAATCTAACATAAACAATATACTTTTCATAATTTTTTTATAGGTATTAGATTATATAACGTTGAATTAAACAGTATTACAGATAGTTTTTTATTTTTCGCTAAAAGTTGTTTTTATTCTCTTTCTATTAGATTAGTATGATATTAAAATCAACAAGTAAACAACAACGCTCTGACAATCAATTAGGCTTTAAGAAGAACCGCACTGAAGTGGCTATTTACTCGATGAAGTCAACTATTGCAAGATATTTGTCACGAGAAACGCCAGTGAATGCCTGCTTTTTAGATTTAAGTAAGTTATTTGATAAAGTGTACACAAGAAAACTAAGTAATAGAAAGTATTCTAAAAACAAGGAAGATGCGTGCGCGAATAGTGGATATACTGCGCAAATGGTTTGATGGAGAAGCTAAACGTGTGGGGTGAAGAAAGATCTTCTGCATTCCAACAGCACGTAGGAGTTAGGCAAGGTAGTTTATTTTCACCTTACCTATTCAACGTGTACACTGACGACCAAGTGTGCAGTTAAATAGCATGAAAATTAAATGTGACATGGGATCCTGTATTGTCAACCACATATGCTATACTGATGTGTTCATTTCCCCTTCTCTAGCTGGCTTAAAAGAATCAATGAAGGTGTGTGAGCACAGATCACGGGCTACTATATAACGTGAAAAAGACAGAATTTATGATTTTTAAGCCAAAGTGTAAAAAGTACGCCATACCCGATCTTCATTTATGTGGACAGATAGTACCTCGCGTGTCGTTAGTCACGTATTTCGGCCACATAATATGTGATGATCTCTTAGACAATGCGGATATTAGCAAACAGTGTAGAATGTTGTGTGTGCATGCCAATATGTTAACACGTTCGCGGACAGTTTTATACAATGAGATGTACCCAAAATGTCACTTTTTTAGATTTTTGTTTATAATAGGACATTTACTGTGTTTGGTATGTTCCTGATAGGACAGTTTATACTAGAATTCATATACTTAAATGGAATTAAAACCTGCCCCAGCCGTCATTTGTATATTTGAATAAAAAAGTAGGACGGTTTAGACCGTCATGACCTGAGCTAGGAAAAATATTCGACGGCTATAGCCGTACTGTCCGCGAACCTGTTAAACAAGCGCTTTTCTGGCTGCAGTATTATAGTACGTAACCGTCTTTTCAATGCTTTATGTGCTTGTTTATGCATCGCCCCTATGGATGAATGCCATCGAATTTATTGGACCCAGATTTAGAACGTGCTATAACAATGCATTCAGAATTTTAAATAGCCTTCCGGAGTACTGTAGCGTCAGTCAAATGTTTGTAGATAATAGAATGATAGATAGTTGGGGTATGTTGCGTAAACGAATTTATTTCTTACACAGCAGACTGTGGCTGTCCACCAACAAAGTTGTAATAAATTGTGTAGATAATGATGCTGTCTTCAACAACTACTGGTACAGACTATTGGTGCTGACTATATAAATCTTTGTTTTTAGTAGCCAGTAAATAAATGAAAACAAAAAAATGAAGTTTTTTTTTCAGTTTAGCACTTTTAACAATTAATATGCATGCCAGTGGTTTGACGTCACTAGTCTGCGCATCAACAATGACATCACTGGTCAGAACTCCTCAGAACAGCACTCTAGTGTTGGTCTCTACCATATTACTGTAAAGGTCCAAGACTAAAATTATTTTCCGATTTACAGAAATATGAAATACCGTATAAGCCCGAATATAACGCGATAATTTCTGACAAATTATTTTCTGTGAAAAATTGACGCACTAAATTCGAGGTCTAGGTAATGGAATGTAATATAAATAACCCTTCTTATTAGTACGCCTATGCCTCCACACCACCATAAGAAAGGTGAAAAAGCGATCTTATCGAAGTCAACTGGTTACGATAAGTCCTGAATTACTGTCATGCTTGCCGTTACTGTTGATGGACAGAAGCTTCAACAAAGCCCAAAGAAAAGCTGCACCCAGGAATAATTTTTCGGGCTCAAGAAAAAGGTTGGATAACAAAGGAATTGGTATTAGACTGGTTAAATGTGAGATGCGGAAAAGAGCCAGGTTCTCTGAGAAAACCTCGCTCCTTGATGCATTTCGAGGCCACCTTACATCAGGTTTTAAGGAAAATATTCAGGCATTTAATTCCGATAATACCAGGTGGTATGACACCTCAGTTGCAAGTCTTGGATTTGGTGGTTAATAAACCATTTAAAGACAACTTACGAAAAAAATACAACAATTGGGTATTAGCGGAAAATCACCCATTGACACCTTCAGGAAAAACAAAGAAATCCTCCGTCTCACTTTTAGGAGAATGGATTGCGACCGCCTGGCACAAGATCGAACCTGAATCGATAGTGACGGTTTTAAGAAATCCTGCATTTCAAAAAATTTAAATGGGTCTGAAGATGAAATTTTGTGGGAGACTGAAGCGAGCATACTAACGATAACGATGCGATTGTCGGATAACTTTTTTTTTTTAAATATCTTCATGAAAAATTTTGGTATCGCGTTAAATTCAGGGTCGTGTTATATTCGGGCTAATACAGTAATCCAAATTATAAGATTGCAATAACTATAGTTGTGCTAAATTCCATTAACCATATTTTTCATAGCTAATGATTTGAGGAGTTACATTAATTATCAGATACACTGTATTATTTATTGTATATTTGGTATGTTTAGCTTTACGAACCCTGTATATATTTGGTTACTCAGAATGCATTTTATTTAGAATTACTGTAGCAGGGCTCGATAACGATATTTTAATCGATGCTGGACTTTGTTGCCAGGGTTCGCCATCTATTTGCAAAGCTGATATTCCCAACAGTCGAATCTAAAACACAAAGCAAACATTTGAAGTCAGTTGCAATATTTTTATTGTAAAAAGGTAAAGTTTAATATATTTATACGTGTTTGGACGAAGAGTTGCTTAAAACTCGATGTTTTTAAGATGTTCAATTGGAAAAGAAAAGGAATCTATATCAATAGTGAATATTCGTTCAGGTACCCTGGAGGGGGGAGCTTCTCTGGCTTGAGCCCCCCCCCCTCCAGCTCAATAAACACGTGGCTTTAGTGTTATTAAAGAATATATTTGAATTTTAGAGCTGAGAAGCTTTTTTTTAATCATTTCTGGTATTTTGGGTGTGAAGAGTTTTTTAAATTGTCACTTACTCCCTCCGTTCCAAAATAAGTGTCCGATTCTAGTTTTTTTAATGGATTATTGAAATAATGAAATTAAATGTATCAGTAGTTATTTATTTAAATTAGTCCTCGATTTGGGTTTCTTTAATGCCATTACAACACAAAGAGTCCCCGTCCAGTATTGATAAACTCATTGTGGTCGTGCATAAAACATGGGATGAAATAACCGCGGAAAAATTAGGCAATTGTTTCATTACACTGCAGAAGTGTATGGTATTGACCATGCTTCATAGAGGAGGCAACGATTACAAGCTTCCTCACATTTAGTTTAGTTGTGGAAATATACGTTATATATTCCTTTGAATATTTTTTTATGAAATTGGACACTTATTTTGGAACAAATAAAATTCCTAAATCGGACACTTATTTTGGAACGGCAGTTTATTTTAAAAGCGAGGACCTTTTTTGTTTTAGGTCGTTACTCGTATTTTGGAAATGGGGACTTTTTTAAGTCAACACTTGCATTTTGGAAGTGAGGACTTTTTTAGGTCAGCACTTGCATTTTGGAAAATAAATTGCTTTTAGGCAGCACTTGTTGTCGATTAATTTCCCGATTCCTACCCTTTAAAAACAATTTTGTCTTTTGCCCCCCCCCCCCGTAAAAAACATGGGTACGCATCTGCATCCGTCTAATACAGTGCTTCCAAACCCAAAGCCTGGCACCAGAAAATGGTAAAAAGGCTTTAGGATTAAGGGAGAGTTGGGGAATGGTGCGCACTTAAGCGGAAATTGTATTTGTGGCAAGACTATGATAGATAAATTAATATCAAGAACGCTATGAGATACACCACTTATTCTACTTTATATATGTAAAACAATATTTAAAGAAAATATTACTATACAGGCATGACATTTAAAAAAGTAAAAAATTGCATTTGCGCACAATTACCCGCCCCGGCGGGCAATGATGCGCACGGGTTAGGTAATGGTGCGCAATAAATCTTTGTTATTAAAAATATTTATTGTTGAACATTAACATCAAAACTAGTTACAACTATAATATACTTAAGTTTAATGTAAGCAGAAGTCGCATTTATAATTTTCTGGAGTGTCTGCACCTGTGCAGTCTGCATGGTTCCAAGAAGAACATAAAACACAGCGGTACCATAATTCTCCATTCTTGCCAATTTCTCCACATATAAAACATATTTCGTTAGGTTTGGAGGGTGTTTTTGGAGAAGGTGCTATGAAACTTAAATCTATATCGTCCAACTCGTCATCGTCGCATATGTCAGACAAATCCTCCTGCAATGAATCGTCAGATGTCTCAGGTGTTGCCTCTCTCTTCATTTTTTGTTTGCCTTTATGTTTTGTTCTGTCTTCTGTTTCTTCGCCCAAACATCTTCTTACAGTTTTCTTTTGGAGTGTTTTTTCTTTTTCCTTCTTCTTTAGGTTTTCTTCTCTTAATCTTTTCTTTTCTTGCGCTATTTCTAATTCTTCCTTGACAGGTGTGCTTGTAAGGATTTTCGAACATTGTTTCTTTTGACTATTTCTTTTAACTCCTTTGGTAACTTTTTTTGTCGGTATAGGAGCCATGGTAAGAAAAGAGTTCTCTTTGGATGTACTTGGCTGTGGATTTTCGAAATCAATCAAAGAATTTGGTCTATTATCAGGCAATGAAACGTTAGCTTCTGATCCAGTATTATCAGGCAATGAAATGTTAGCTTTTGGTATGGATAAGGTAGGATCATCTTCGTCAGGATCTTCTATAGTGTAATTTGTTACCAGATTGGAAGGCGCAAAATCATGCTCATTAAATTTATCTGGATCTAATGGATAAATTCCTGAAGTACGGAACCCTGAAGCGGCTTTCTCCATTGTGGCGACTTTCATAAATGCCCTGTTTAATAATTCAGCGACGTCATATTCTGTTATTTTTTGATGACCAGAAGAGGATAAGTAAAGATCGTATTCTCTATAGAGAGCGTTTTTAAGTGGACTAAAAAATGTTAAATCTAATGGCTGAAGATGGTCTGAGGTGTGGGGTGGAAGAGACACCATATGGATATTATTTTCCTTACAAAAATTATAAGCCGGAATCGAAATATGACTTGAATGGTTATCTAGAATCAAAAGAATGGGGTCAGATGCAGTAGGCTTTGCATGTTTTGCAAAATGAGACAACCACTCAAAAAACAACTCAGAATTAATCCAACCATTTTTGGAACATTTGTAGAAAGCACCCAAGGGTCCGTTTTTTTGAAGTGTTGTTGGCATTCTTTTTCGGGGATAAATAAGCATAGGGGGGATGTAATTCCCTGAAGCACTCATACAAAAAACGCCAGTTATAGTCCTTCCCCTTTCAGCGGATATAGCGGAGCCCACTTTTTTTGCTCCCTTGGCACCGTAAACCTTTGGACATTTGGCTTGAACGGTTGTAATACCCGTTTCGTCCATGTTGAAAATTCTGTTTGGTTCAAATTTAAACTTCTGCATGAGAATTTCAAGATTAGAATAAAATAATTTGACAGCTTCTTTATTAAAGGATGAAATCCGATTTAAACTAGTACCCTCAGGCTGTCTTAGTTTTACCTCAGGAACTCTTTTTAAAAATCCATAAAGCCATGCCTTTCCAGCTAATCCCTTTTCACGATTAAAATTATGAACAATATTATGTTGTTCTGCATACCTAAATGCTAGTCTTCTTAGCCCACCAGGTGTCAGCCCAAAAAATAATTTTGAAAGTAGCAAAACATATTCTTTTAACTCACACTCTATTTCTTTTGAGAAAACAGGCTTGCGGCCCAATCGAGGTGGTTTAGAATCATTTTCTAACAGCTTTTTTCTGAGGGTAGATTCTGGTATATTAAAAGATCTTCCTACTTCTCTAATTTTTCTTCCATCATTCCTTATGGCATCTAGCGCGTTTTGCAGGCTTTCGGCCGTGTAAGACAGAATGGCAGTCTTACGTGTGTAATTTCTAGGCATCTGGAAACAATAAACTTACTACTACTACTTACTATTTAATTACATTAAATAATTGGGTAATCGTGCGCATTAATGCGCACGATTACCCCTTTGTGTTTGTGTTTTATAAATTTATGATATGACAAAAACTATTTATTTATTTATCATTCAAATGTGCCAAAACATTCACCAAATACTAGATTTTAAGAAGACATCTCATTTCAAACGATTGGATAAAAATTGTGGACTTACCGCCTTATTTTCTGATGCCTAAAATTATAAAAATCTCTTAAAAAATCGATAAGTCGATCTCACGGCGGTCGTATGCAAACTAACCTCACTAATGCTCGCGCCAACAATTTTCCTATCGTGCAGCACAGAGTAGCACTGGTCGAGCACTACAGATAACCCGCGAAATTAGAAATAACTTGGTGCGCACGATTACCCGCTGCGCACCATTCCCCAACTCTCCCTTAAATAAGTATCATTTTCAAAAATTCCTAATTATTATCCTGCCACATACTCTAAATGAGCGGAATTTACTTACCTCAACTTTGGAAGCTTGTCCTATACAGTAAGGTTGAGACAACCCCATTTGTAATTGGGCCATTTGGAATGAAGACGAAATCCCTAATACTTCCAATTTTCCATCGTTGTAAGACTGCAAAGAGGTGTTACTGCACTGTAAATCTTAAAATAAAAATTATTTAGTAAAATCATAACTTTCTGTAGAAAGTACAGGGTGGACGAAAGATAGATGAATAAAGTGTTGCGGCTGCCATTTTGTTCTGGCGCTTTTCTATCAATTGCCATATAACAACATAACATACCAATGGGTGCGCCGTAAGTATTGTCTGCCTCTAGCGCCAAAAATCTTTGGCACGCAGTAGCGCTCGCGGGCGCGAGGTTGGCCACCCCTGATGTACATTAATAAAAAAATTCCGGATTTTAACAAAAATAAATAAATAAATTTAAGAAAATGCTTTTATGCTAAAAAAAATAATTTTAAGTTTCCCAATAACATTATTTTGTTTAAAAAACCCGCGATTTCTTGAAATAATAGTTAGCCAGGCCCCACTGGAAGCAGCACGTATGCTGCCAAATTGACGGCTTTATGATGCGCTCCTTTTTCTACTAGTTGTTCCATGGTGTGCTATGTACTGTAGATTGTTATTAACGTGGAAAGGTTGTACGGGTATCGGACATAAATAAAAACAACTATCTACAGCTGACCAGTTTCGGAATAGTTTATTCCTTCATCAGTGCTGCTACATAAAGGAAAATCAGAATACAGTATAAGTGTACATTGTATATGAATAAATGAATATAATATAAGTATAAGTATAACATTGTAAACCATACCTGAGATAATAGTGATTAAGTGTAATGGTGAGATAGATAAAAACGGGTCATGATATAAAAAACAATGTGTTGAAATATAAATAAATAAATAAATAATGTAAAACGAAGTCAGAGATTAAAATAAACGATACAACACATTTTCTGTGTCTGTGCGAAAGTTGACGGTGTTATGCTTTTGTATATGCAGCATTTCACTGAGCATTTCAAAACTCAACAAAATGTACACTGTTTTCTGCAAGTATATGTAACATCTCAAGGACGTACCCCCTAGTTTGCTGTCCATGTTTGTATTTACTCTGACTTCGGAACCTGGTTTTGTCATGCTGTCACATACACAAGACTTGGTTTCTCGTATGCAGAACCATAACTCAGTCAAAGTATACTTATAATTTGGCTTATTTAGCAAACACCAAGACGCCATTTCCATTAGCGTCTGTATACTAACATGGCTAGCTCTAGCGGGTCTACAACGCATCCCACTACCCAGTGGGATGCAAACCCTTCCCAACAGATGACGCCACATACCCCTTCCTCTTTTCACCCAACCACACTCTCTCTCAATAGATGGCACTTTTTCTACACATTATTCCTTCTAAAATATCCGCGGTTTCAGGTCATCGACGCCATGCTTACCCCTATATCAAGATCTTACAGGATTCTTACAAATCTGTGATTTTTTCAACTAATCATCATTATCAATCTTACAATATCACGACACACCTGTGCTCATATATTTTATCTATTTATTATTTTTAAAAAAAAATTAATTTGTTGTATCGTTTATTTTAATCTCTGACTTCGTTTTACATTATTTATTTATTTATTTATTTATATTTCAACACATTGTTTTTTATATCATGACCCGTTTTTATCTATCTCACCATTACACTTAATCACTATTATCTCAGGTATGGTTTACAATGTTATACTTATACTTATATTATATTCATTTATTCATATACAATGTACACTTATACTGTATTCTGATTTTCCTTTATGTAGCAGCACTGATGAAGGAATAAACTATTCCGAAACTGGTCAGCTGTAGATAGTTGTTTTTATTTATGTCCGATACCCGTACAACCTTTCCACTTCTATTCATTACGGACACGACCATCTCCACATTGTTATTAACTAGTCAACTACTTTGTCAAATGGCTTTTTAAGCGACCGTACACAGCTATAAATTTAGTGCACTATGCCTTGTGCGCAGAGGTTAACTTCTACGAAAAAAAGGCCCTATACACTCCAATTTAAGGGGGAACTACTTAGAAAAGTGGTGACGAAAAATAATATTTTTCATCAAATAAACATTAAAAAAATCAAATATTTCATTACCATTTTAAAAATAATAAATAGTCATACATATAAAATTTAAAAAATTATTTTCGTTTGGGCGAAAATATTTATGAAAAAGTGAACATAATTTTAGATGAATTGCTCACATGACTATTTTCTATTATGATGTTTAGAAAATAGTTCCGATACGCGTTCCGTCTCTAAAAAAAGTACCGGTATGTTGTACAGCTGAGTTACACAGATTGTCTCATTTTGGATTTTGTCTTAGAATTCAATCGTTATTCTAACTGAACCAGTGTCGTGAAATACAAGCCAACACCTAGATGGGCGTATGAAGACAGAAGACAAGTTCTCCGTTTCTACACTACCGGCCATAGATATGAAAACTACGTGGAGAGCGTGACGTTTCGACCAGTCCTATTATTCCTATATAAACAGGTACTCATTTTAAATATTAAATATTTGAAGCTGAGTCGATCCCAGAGCTGATTGCACAATATCGGAAGATAAAAATTCGAAGGAGGTGGGGGGAATCGAGCCGCGTCCCTGTACTCCGTAGGCAACCGTCTTACCACGGAGCAACGGCGACTCTAATAGGCGTGGCTAAAATCTTAGTTCATACAATTATAGCGTAACCTATTCCACATTTTTGTAATTTTAAGTTATTGCAAGACAATGAATTAAAAATCAATATTAATAAACTTACTCCATAAGTTAACTCCTGCCCCCCAACTCGGTATATTAACCACCACTAGCGCCTCTACCGGTGGTACCTCTATCCTTTTATCATCTAGAAACAACTCGAGCCTCTGTTCCAAATTTCTGTGTTCTGCTGCAACGATTTGTTGAGTACCATAACAAAGGTACAAAAGCTTGTTGAAGATTCGATTTTTGAAGACATAAAATTTGCTCTCGCGTGTCCGGTGGAAATCTAGAGCAACTTGAGCGTCAACTCCTATACTGAAGTAGTTGTACATGTATATCATCTTCGCCGAACGGCGGAGTCCAAGTTTACGTGTGTATGGTGTTATATCCACCTTCCACCTGCGAATACACAATAGCAAAAAATAAATAAATAAACATCAAGATAGATATGGTGAATTTATTTATAAAATAGATCAGAGCCGTTGTGGGAAAATATATGGTGTGCTAACAACAGGACCAGTTTTTGAACATTCTGCGCAATACGTCATGTTGGGAGCACCATTCGGTAAAGCCAGGTAAAAACAAATATTTTCTGTGTTATTAGTTGGTATTTTTAAGAATTTATAAGTGATTTAAAAACTTAAATTGCAAAAGTCCTGCCTATGCGGTCCACGGATGCACTTAATATTCTTGTAAAACTAAGACTAAGTTAAATTAGTTTTCCTAAAATTGAAGCACTATCAAAACGATGGGTCAGTGCTTGAAAACAGTATATAGTTTTGAATTTGTTTCGATATTTTACTTTTGATATGTAATTTATTACTTTATTGCCCGGTTTGATATTGTCTAGCAATCGCGTTGCTAGGTATTTTTGTTTTATACATCGAATTTTAGCTTACATCTAGTTTTAAGACTTTTATGCAACCAGGAATAAGTGTTTTAACTCTGAAAATATAAAATAATCAGAGACGTAAATGCTAGTTTTGGCGCTTATGGCGAGTAAAGGATACTGTGTCGTAATTGAAATAAGTCACCACTTTTAAAATGTAGGAGATCTTTGACTCATTTAGAAATATAAACAATTTAAAATAAATTAATTAAATTTTAATTACAATTAATATATTTATAATCATTTATATTTTATTAATAATTTTTTAATTTATATCGATTAATAATTTATACTCTAAGGATTTACGAATATAAAATTATATATAGAAATGTCTAGGGTTTCGTAGGCATAAAAAAGAAACTTTAGACACTGTTATATCCTTTGACCGATATAAACAATATTTTGCAGATTTATTCTCTAAGAATCTACGAATATAATTACATACAGAAATGTCTAGGGTTTCGTAGGCATAAATTAAAGTCTCAAATTATTTTTAGTTTTAACAATATAAATGTAATGTAATAAGTAAAAATGAATCGTTTTCCCATCTTAAAAAGTTTATGAATAAATAATCGTACATATATAATTAGCAAGTGTCTGTATGTAGTGTCGGTAAAATTGTGACGTCAATTTTTCCTAAGGTTCTCGTGATTGGTTAACTGGGGACACCATGTCTCTTGACTGACTGACAGGTGACATACCCTCCCGTGATTGGCAAAAAATAAAACCAAATACTTACACATGCAAACAATTGAAATTTATATATTATAAATCCGTCATTGTTGACGGGTAATAACCTAGTAATTAAAATAAAATAAAACGCTCTGTATTACCTGTCTAATTTTGTAATTTCTGCTTTCTGTATTTGCTTAAGAACTTCACTTGAGTCGAAATCCGTCGAATGTTCACTTCCCCATCCAAGAACTCTAGACAGGTCATTACCAGTGCCTAATGGTATAATACCAACTGCAGGAACTGGCTAAAAATGTGCAATATGGTGAATTTTTGTAAGATATTAAATTTACATGAGGGTCTAATATTCAAAACGTGATGATACAATAATTCAGTTTTGAGATAATTGCAAAAAACATTATAAATCTGATTGCAACAACCTAAATTTTCGGCCAGCTTATTTTTAAAGACCCAAACATTCAATTCAAGCATGTCATTAAAATTTTAATGAGCAAAATTACTAAAAATCGATTATTTATATTTGGAGAAATCATGTTTTGCATGAACTCTCTTATTGAGGAACTTCTATAGACGGAAGATCTTAGATCAATTCTTTGTACCATTTTATAAGAACCAAGTATTATATGTCACATTTTGTAATACATAACTAACAGGGAAAGTTCATTTTTAGGGTTTTGTAGGTATGACTACCAAAAAACCCTTATAACGTCATTCATGTATCTGTCTGTCTGTACGGTAGAAATTGTAGCAAAACGGAGAGTTCAAAAAAAAAAAAAAAATACAGCGTGGGATGAATACCATGAGTTCAAAAAGAAATTACAAAAGGGTTGGCTATGAAAAAATAAAATAATGTCTACTGCAAGCTTTATATAACAATAAATATCTTATGACAACAACAACATTGATGGCAATTAATTCTAAAGCTTGCAGTAGACATTATTTTATGTTTCCATAGCCAACCCTTATGTAATTTCTTTTTGAATTCATGGTATAAACAAACATGTATTTAATGGAAAAATATATTCTTTTAAATTTTGTGTGGGGTATCAAATGAAACCTCTTAATGCGTGGATGAACAAACAAATTTTTATTTTTGAAATATCTTTTTTTGGGCTTTTGGTCAATATAATGGCAAAAAACTTTTGTCCCCCACCCTATCTCCCAGAGGGGTTGAACTAAAAATCTGAAAAAATCTCAATAATGTACATTGATGGGAACCGGAATAGTTCAACAGGATATTTTGATCAAATTGGTTTTTCGCAAAATATTGATTTTTCTGTGTCGACGAAAAAAAATATATTTTTTAAAAATTTATTGGGTGGTATCAGAAGAAAGCTTTTAAGGCGTAGATAAAGCAACGGGAAGTAGTTTCTTATTTTTTTAAAATTTTAATACGATTTTTTCCAAAAAATGTGTGTCCCGCACCTTTTAACCCTGACGGGTTAAATTAAAAATCTGAAAAATTCTGAGCAATATACAGGGTATTTGTTTGAAACGCGGCACCCCGAAAATCTCCTTTATTTGTAAAGATACAAAAAATCTTCAGAACAAAAGTTAAACTAGACAAAAAGGCCCATCTAAAGGTTACTATAAGAATTCTGAGGCACAAAAAAAAAAAAAATACAAATGTTCGATCAAACCACCATTATTGTCCACACATTTTCTCATTCTTAATAAAATAAGGACGATGGAAGAGTTTTTATTAAGAATGAGAAAATGTGTGGACAATAATGGTGGTTTGATCGAACATTTGTATTTTTTTTTTTTTTTTGTAAAATACCAATATTTTAAAAGTAATAGTTTTTTTTCTAAATAGTCAAATAGTTTATTTTAGAGATATTTTGTTTCTTTTTTTATTGATTTCAAAGCTTGCTACATTCAACTTTGTAAAACTTATGTTGATTATTATTTTGTAAATAAATGGTCGCCATTTTGAAATGGTTAACATAAAAATATGACTTTTTAGTGTCATTGTAAAGCTAATTTAATGTACTTTTAGGAAAAAAATATAATATTATCGATTCCCTATGCTAGATAAAAAGTTGACATCATTTCCGGTGAAACCGGAAGTGCCTCAGAATTCTTATAGTAACCTTTAGATGGGTTTTTGTCTAGTTTAACTTTTGTTCTGAAGATTTTTTGTATCTTTACAAATAAATGAGATTTTCGGGGTGCCCCGTTTCAAACAAACACCCTGTATATTGCTATGAACCGGAAACGTAAGACAGGAATTTTTTATCCAATTTCGTTTTTGTAAAATATTACAGTTTTTGTGTTATTGAAAATAATAATAATAATAATAATAATAATATAAATGTTATTGTGGGGATATGAAATGGAAGCTCTTTAAGAGCAGATTAAGGAAAGGTAATTGATTTTTGAAATATTTTTCATTTTGACTAAATTTTGCCAAGTATTAAAAATATCTCAATTTTGAATTTTCGCGTTTTGAATGTTACCTCCCCACTACAGGAGTGTTCATCTCCTGTAGTTGATGCACACCTGCGAATTTAGTCCAGTAGTATTTGTAATTTGATAAGTAAATTTACATACCTCCAGTTGCATTTTGTGAATAGTATTATTCATCCAAGCAACAGTTCCGTCGCCACCTGCAGCTAAAACTTTGCACTGCCTAGGCGCCACCAGAAGGCACCACTGTAATGCCGCCTCTGGAGTCCTTTCTGCCAGATCAAGAACTTGCGCAGGATGTAATCTTCGCCGAAACTCGGATAAAATTAAATCGCCATCACCATTTCCAGATTTAGTGTTGCCTAGGAAAAATACGTTAAAATTGACAGCACTTTTGAGATTTTCTTACAGCTAACTGAAATAAAGGGTACGCGCACAATCGAAGCAAGTTCCTGCTTACTGGTTTCCAGCAGTGACAGCACTTGTTACTGACGCTGGTTCACGTCACTAAAGTGCATACAGTGCACGCTGGGTACCTTCTAGTTACAGTTAGGGATGGGAACGATATATCGATATTTCGAAAATATCGATATTTTTATATCGATATTTGAAATGTGATATCGCGCAAAATATCGATATTCGCACAAAATATCGGTATTCTTGTATATTTTTTACATTTAAATATATGCTGTTCACTTTTGTAAAAACAAACTGTAGGATATTCCAAACGTTTAGGCGGCACTAGATTTTGTAATCTAGTAATTTTTATCTATTAATTCGGACTTTTGGTCATTTTGTTTAAGCTTTGTAAATCATGGTCACATTTAAATTCTAGATTAAATTAATTGTCATTATAAAATGTCCTTTTCATTGCATTTTAATTTTTTGTCATTCTTAATAAAAATTTTCCATTTATTTATGTTTTGTCTTCAAAATATGCAAAAGTGTATTAAAATATTTGACATATGTCATTCGTTTCCGTGGTTTCACTGCTGGAATTTTAAATTATCACATACCAAAACTGAAACATGGAATAACCCAAGCAAGGTCCGTTTTCGTGACAACCTAAAATAACGAAATTGGAACGCTTAGAATAGCCTGTAAGACGAAATTTTAATTTTATAATTTGCACCTTTAAATTTATATTAAAGTCATGTTGGAATTAAAAAATTTTAAAAAATTTAACTTTCCTAATAATGATCATAACCAATAAACCTAAAGTCGGTTTTACAGCGTAAGGTAGGGTGACCATTCGTCCCGCATTTTAACATTTTGTCCCGCAAAAGTCCCCCATTTTAACATTTTGTCCCGCATTTTGGATTTGGGAGGTGAGGACCTTTTTTTTGCTCTTCACTTGGATTTGGGAGGTGAAGACCTTTTTTTTGCTGTTCACTTGGATTTTGGGAGGTGAGGACCTTTTTTTTGCCCTTCACTTGGATTTTGGGAGATGAGGACCTTTTTTTGTTTTGCTCTTCACTTGGATTTGGGAGGTGAAGACCTTTTTTTTGCTGTTCACTTGGATTTTGGGAGGTGAGGACCTTTTTTTTTGCCCTTCACTTGGATTTTGGGAGATGAGGACCTTTTTTTGTTTTGCTCTTCACTTGGATTTGGGAGGTGAAGACCTTTTTTTTGCTCTTCACTTGGATTTGGGAGGTGAGGACCTTTTTTTTTTGCTCCGTCCCGCATTGCTTTCTTAAGAAAATGGTCACCCTAGCGTAAGGAATATTTTTGATTGACATTTAAAGTCCATAATACACTATAAAAGTAACCAAAAAGATCTGGTTTGTCCTTACAAAAGTGGACAGCATATATATATTTAATTAAGAGAGCAGTTAACTAGGAAAATATTAGAAAGTTGGTTGGTAGCTGGGTGAGTACCAACTGTAAAGTGATTGTCTGTCAAGTGGCGACTTCTTTTCCCGCCAAACCAACAAAAAAAAACTGTAATTTATAAATCTTACATGTTACGTGTTGTTATACCGAACAAACAGCGTTTTCATGATATCAGGAAATTTAGAAAAGCTCATGGCGAATGTGGCCACCTGCTCAATGATCTTAAGAAAACCAATGATAGGTTTTAAAATATGAATCTGCAAACGTTTAGTCCTATATTAAGCAGAGTAGATCATCGTCTTCAAAAACAGTTCTGTAACCTACATCAACAACCGGTTTTACCCGAAGGGAGTCGTCTCCTTCAAGACCTTTTGTCTTTTGTCCCACAACGCGGGTCTATCATAAACTAAAGATATTACCGTATTTGCCCGAATATAACGCGACCTCGAATTTAACGGAACAAAAAGGAAAAAGTTATCTGAAAATCGCATTGGTATCGTTAGTATGCTGCTTTCAGTCTCCCACAAAATGTCATCTTCAGAACCATTTAAATTATTTGAAATGCAGCATTTCTTAAAACCATCACTATCGATCAAGGACGGACTTTGGCCTAGGCAGATTAGGCAACTGCCAAGCGGGTGTATTCTGTAAGAAATGCGTTAAAATTAGCGTCAGGTTAATATTTTTATTTTGACTCCATGTCTAACGTCATTATCCAAAAATGCTATTCTGTAAGAGCATTTGTTAAGGTTAGCGTTAATACAATATTTGTTAACGCGAGGCGCTAACTCACCTTGTAGAGAGGTTAATATGTACCGCACGCGCATGCGCTGTTACGTTGATTTTTAACAGGAGTATTTATTTATGTCAAATGCCAATAGAATATTAACCTAATATTTCGGTGTTGAATTAAATATTCAGTGGGGAAAATTATTTTAAAAATGGAACAGAAATGTTTGGTCCTGTGATACTCATTATAACTGGTTTCTACAGTGTTTTAAATAAAAATATTGCTTTATTCAACTTTTATTTAGTCAATTTATATACTACATTGTATTATAACAGTTCATCTAATTTTTGAATAAAATATGAATTATATGTTCATTTTATTTTTAAAAAGGTGTTCGGTGATATTAATTATTACGGAGTGATTATTTAATGGCGAGACGACGTCACTGGAAGTTTTAATAATTTGCCGTTTCATACACATCGTAGCAGGCGATTATGCGCGCATTCGCATAATCTTTTTTTCTTCATAATCAAATTTTCTTCAAGGTTAGTATAGTCATAGTATTCTGCTAGGAGGCACGTAAAATTCGGTGACGTCGTCTCGCCATTAAATAATCACTCTGTAAATAATTAATTGATTTATTACGCTATTTCTACCCTGGAATAACTGTTGTGATCGTCATTATCAATCTCATCAATTGTTTCTTCAAATAATACACCATTAAAATGTACTGCGATATTTTGAAACACGGCGGAGGTATAAGTGAAGTTTTGTAGCTTTCAGATGATTATAATTTTAAGTTCTGTGTCTCAACAAAAACCAAAACTGCTCTTCAATACTCCATTTACTTCCTTTCTATACAATTACTTGAACTTGCGTCTCGGTTACTTGTATAACAAAAATTATGAAGCGTCATTGTTATCTCTACTGTATAGAATTCACTTTAAAAAGTAATAGAAAGTTGATTAATATTCCTACCGTCTCGTGTTTTGTTCATTTTTTTAAAAATAACATGACATATACTTAAATAGGATCAGCCATTTTTGCAAACTAAACACCAGCGTTAACTTTTAAAGCCACCGTTATAGTAGCCGCTTATTGTAGAACGTTAACTGGCTATTTTAACGCCGCCGCGCTATAATTTTAACACATATATGTTTAGCGAATAGCATTTACGTTAAAAATGGAGTTAAAAAAATTAACGTCAGTTTCTGATGCTAAGATTTTAACATCATGCTTAGAGAATAGACCCGATTGGCCCTTATTTTTTTAGGCCCGTAAGACGGTTTTATTATGGATTTTTTCCATTCTTTTATGATTTTTTGGACTAGTAGGGCCCGCAATGAGAACCTTACCTAGGGCCTCGATTTTCCTTAGTCCGCCGCTGCTATCGATTCAGGTTCGACCTTGTGCCAGGCGGTCGCAAAACAGTCTCCTGAAAGTGAGACTGAAGATTTCTTTGTTCTTCCTGAAGGTATCAATAGGTGATTTCCCGCTAATACCCAATTGTTGTATTATTTTCGTAAGTTGTCTTTAAATGGTTTTTTGACCACCACATCCAAGACTTGAAACTGAGGTATCATAATACCTGGTATTATCGGAAATAAATACCTGAATTTTATCCTTAACACCTGACGTAACATGGTCTCGAATACATCAAGGAGCGAGGTTTTCTCAGAGAACTGGCCGTTTTCCGCATATCACATTTAACCAGTTCCTCTGTCATCCAACCTTTTTCTTGGGCCCGAAAAATTATTCCTGGATACAGCTTTTCTTTGGACTTTGCTTTAGGTTTCAATATATCGTTAGGTTGAAGCTTCTGTCCATCAGCAATGGCAGTAATGGCAAGCATAACAGTAATTCTGGACTTATCGGAACCAGTTGTCTTCAATAACTTTCAAAGACCGTTTTTCCACCTTTCTTATGGTGGTGTGGAGGCATAAGCGTACTAATAAGAAGGGTTGTTTATATTACATTCCATTACCTCGACCTCGAATTTAGCATGACGTTTTTCCACAGAAAATAATTGATCAAAAAATATCACGTTATATTCGGGCTAATACGGTAGTTTAACTGTATCAACAATATTTTCTCCCACCTTTCTTTCCAAAACTTTTAATACTACCAGGTCTACAAGTATGAAATGCGGTTTTTATTTTTAAATAAAACACATTAAACTCAAAAGAACAGTAAAAGTTTATTTATTCAAAGTATGCTCCATTAGAAGTTATACATTTTTCCCATCTTTCAGGCAATTTGTGAATCCTCGCCAGTAGAACTCTTCCCCTTTCCCCGCAAACCATTCATCTAGCTGTTGCAATTGTAGTTCATTGTACCTTTTCAGCTTGCTTTAGCACATTCCTTATGTGACAATGAGCTCTATATTGCGACATTTCCTCAATAAATGCACACTACGCATTCTCAATTGTCAATTACAAATAATGCAACTCATACAATTGTAAATATGTATAAATATTGTAAAATAATAGAAATAAATCAGTCTTAGTTGAATCTCGGTCTTCTCACTATCCTTCGGGATACATTTTCACATTTTCATATGAACAAAAGTGCTGCTCGGCAAGTGCGTGACCCATCGATGCGAACAAGTGGTAATCTGAAGGGGCCAAGTCTGGTGAGTAAGCGGCATGGGGTAGCACTTCCCACTTGAGTGCCTCCAATGTTTTGCAAACTGCTTTTGCCTTATTTGATGGAGCGTTATCGTGAAGAAAGATTACCTTGTGCTGTCTTCTTTCGTATTCTGGTCGTTTTATGAGCAGCGAATGGTTCAGTTCGATCAGTTGTTGTTGGTAGAGTTGGGTATTAACTGTTTCACCAGGTTTTAACAATTCATAATAGACCACAACCTTTTGGTCCCACCAAGTACAGAGAATTGTCTTTTTGCCAAAGCGACTCGGTCTTGCAGTTGATGTGGATGGTGAGTCTGGGTTCACCCATGATTTTTTGCGTTTGGGATTTTCAAAATAAATCCAAATTTCATCGCCAGTAATGATACGATGCAAAAAAGACTTTCTTTTGTATCGTGCAACCAAAATTTCACAAGTGTTTTTGCGTTTTTCCATCTGCCTCTCATTCAATGCATGTGGAACCCATCTGCCGACTTTCTGGATCTTACCCATCTCTCGTAGGCGATTGGAAACAGCTTGTTGACTAACGCCTAACTGCTCTGCTAGTTGTTTTTGTGATTGACTATCGTCTTCCTGTAGCAATGTTTCTAATTTTGTATCTTCATATTTTTTTGGAGGTTTTCCATGTTCTTTGTCTGTAAGATCAAAGTCACCACTTATGAAACGCCGAAACCATCGTTCACACGTATCTTGCGATGGAGCATATTCACCAAAAGCTTCTTGAAGCAGTCGGTATGATTCAGCAGCAGTTTTTTTCAAATGAAAACAAAACAGTGTACTGTCCGCGAATGCTCTTTATTTGGCACAAAATTTGACATTTTTAACACAGTAAAACAAAACTATATGATCACTTTTCAAATTATAACCTATACGCATTTGACACTTAATGATAACTTAACAAAACGCCATATGTGTTGAAACTTTGAACAATACACTCTGTTTGCGCGGCAAGTTTGAAAAAAATCCGCATTTCATACTTGTAGACCTGGTAAATAAAAAGTTCAACGTAACTACTATAGATAGCAAGCACCAGAGATTGGTGCCAGCGCTCTGAAATACTGAAATCAATTCTGGTACCATATTCGTGCTGGCAGCAAGCGTTGGGAACCCAGCGCCAATCTCTACTATGCGTAGTTCAAATGATAACACATAACATTGAAGTGAAGTTTTAACAGTTGAAGTTTGATGGCGCTCGTAAATAGGAAGTAATAACGTGCTTCCATGATGACTGTAATTAAGAATACTAAAAAAATAACGCCAAACAAGTTGATGGCACGTTAAATACTCTTGATTGAGAACTATTTAAACTCTTAGATCACTTTAAGATAATCCATTACAAACTGTGACCTACAGCTCAATGGATTAACAAGACTTTACGGAAAGCAGTTGATTCAATATTATTTAAAGTAAGGTCGGGGCCGAAGTATACCTGATGCAACTTGATGATATCGAAGCTCAAAAAATCAAACTCAATATCAGTAATGAAATAAGTAAATCTAATTGTTAGTAGATACAATCATGAAAATAAGATCAATTTGTAAACAGCACGTAAAACCTTTGAGAGAGTACCTTCAAAATATCTGGATATCCAGAAAAATAAGGTAAGTAGGATTAGATAAGAAATCAGAAATATATAGCATGTACCGTAAATACCAGAACGCAACCAAGAATGCAATTTTTCGTTCCGATAATACAAAATTTCTGAAAAAAAAAAAAAATCGGCACACGGTTGCTGAATTTTTAAGCTAAGTTTCCATTACTGCGTTGTGTGTTTTACGTCACCGCGTAACGAATTTCTATTGGTTGACTTATATCTAGTTTTGGCACAAATATAACTGTAGCACTGCTGAACTTTCGGCAGCAGTTAAAAAAGGAAATTGTATTTTAGAAAGAAACAGACTGACTTTTGGTTAGCGTCGCATAGGCAACAATGTTTTGGAAAGCTACTGGGCAAACTATTTGATGTTCGACGTTTTTAAGTATGCAGACACTGCTAATACATCCATATAAATATAAAAGGATATAAAATGTTTATATGGTTGAATCAGAAAAAAAAAAAAAAACGTTATCGAATGGATCTAAAAATTATTGATAATCTATTTTTTTAATGTAACTGTGCTCTATCTTGAGAACCACTGATTTCAAAAAATATTTTCTTCTCTAAGCTTATGTTCCCATTGGTTTCCTACAACTTTGTTATTTAGAAATTTTTTAGTATTCGAATCTAATATTAAAAAAATTATAGCTAGTGATCACCTTCGCTGTTACACCCCGTATACGAGACTTAGTTTTGCAATAGACTTACCTACAACAATAAGTGGGGTCCAATCGTCCCACCCAGGATCTTTTACAGAAGTTACCAAGAGATGCCGCCGTACACTGCTTTTTCGACGAGTCACTTGCACACACCACGGAGGCACAATTAGATTTCTAAATGGTCCCAAGTCACAAAACTATAAAAGGAAATACGTTATAAAGACAAAAAGTATCCTAAACATAAATGAGCAGAAAATAACATTAACATAACAACTACTTCTTACAGTAGTCGAAACCGCCGGATATACGTTGATATAGGGAAATAAATTTAAGATCCCAGTGCTACGATGGTCAATTTTTAACTAGGTTAGAGGATATTTTTTTGGAATTAGATATGCTATTTAAACATTTCTGGACACCTATTTGTTGATAAGACGGCAAAACAGATTCATAAAATATTGTAAAAAATATGTATTCTTACAATTTTAGTTTGACAGCTGTGTAAACAGCCCCTCGGAATTAAACATAGCGAAAATCTTTCTGATATACAAAACGGGGATCATGACGAGGTAAACAATTACCGCCCTATTTCTCTCTTACCGATAATCTAAAATTATTGAAAGCATCGGTAAGGCTCGTCTAGTTAATTATTTAAATAAATTTAAAATTTTAAGAGTCGCAATATGGTTTTCGTAGTGATCGTGCTACTACTGAAGCATTGGCACAAATGCAAAGTTATATTTTAAATGCGCTGGATAATAATAACATTGTAGATATAAAATGTGAGGACTTATCTAAAGCCTTCGATTGTGTTGCTCCAATAACCATGTTAGACAAACTAGACCACTATGCTGTTAAAGGTATTGCCTTAAAATTTTTCAAATCCTTTTTAACGGGACGGCAACAAATAGTATATATCAACGAAACATGATCGGAGATGGAAAACGTTAATCTGGGTCTTCCTCAGGGTTCGCCTTTATCTCCGATATTATTCCTATTATATATTAACGACTTGCCGCCAAATATTGAAGACTCCGACACAATATTATTTGCAGACGACACTTCATTTCTGACATCAGTATCCGATATATTATCATTAAATGTCAACTCCACTTAAACTAGAAAACAGTCGGAAGAATGGTTTAGGTGTAATAAATTAAAACTAAACAGCGACAAAACAGAAAATATGATAATATCAAATAAAAAAATCACATGCGAAAAAAAGGACCTAAAATTGCTAGGAGTAATATTACGTTGAATTACCATGTATCCAAGCTATGTAAAAAGCTGTCATCTACTTTATATACACTACGTCGGGTCAGTACAATTATAGATGATGAAACGGCAAGACTGGCTTACTTTTCAAATTTTCAAAGTCACTTAAGCTATGGCATCTTGTTATGGGGAACAAGCAGTAACAGAAATAAAATACGTATTCTGTCTAATGCAAACTACTTAGCTCACTGCCGACCACTATTTCAAAAACTTAAAATTCTACCCCTACCTTGTATCTTCATTTATTTTACAGTAATTTATTTTAAAAAGCATATAGAAAAATATACAACTCATTCAAACATTCATTCACACCATACAAGAAATAAAAACAAATATAAAACTTTAAAAATTAGACTTAATAAATCAAAACAAGGTCCAGAATACTAGGGTCAAATATTTTTTAATAAACTGCCAGAACAATTTAAAATACTACAAAATATACAATTTAAAACGTCTGTTAGGAATATGTTACTGAAACATTGTTTTTATACAATCGAAGAATATCTCTGTACACCATTAGAATAAGTATTTACTAAAAATTTATATTATATATAAGTGTGAAATTATGCTATAAAATTGTATTATGTATGTATGAAAATGTATATAGGCATGTACGATACGTATGTGTGTTCTGTATTTGCATGTATGTACGGTTGTGTGTGCGTACATGTGTATATGTATTTGCAAGAATATATGTATATGTGTGTGTGCATCTGTGTATTTGTATGTACAGGTACATGCATAACCCCTGACACCAGGCATGCAATTACTTTGTAAATAACCTGCAATAAAATTGTTATTATTATTATTATTAAACACAACACAACCAAATTTTGAATATCCTCTAGCAAAGTTAAAAAATTGACCACCGTAGCGCTGGGATCTTAAATTTATTTCCCTATAGATATTACAAGTAATTTAAAAGTAGTAAACGAATTTGATTCTTACTTTATCTTCTTGTTTCAAACAAGCTGTATGCACATAACGATGACACCAGCAACATTGATAATCCACCAAACCTCTATCCATCGAGCAATCGTCACCACAAATGTCACATAGTGCACCTAACGGAAGATTCCCTATAACATAAGCCAACACTTACAAATATGTGAGACAGTTTTATAAACATAAGAGATTTAAGCGATGGTGTGTAACAAATAATCGGGTCTATGCTGTATATTTTGTGGTTAAAAAGATTTGGTTAAAAATGATGGTTAAAAAGTAACATTTTACCTAGGCGTTAAAATTTTAACCTTGTTTCTTATTCTGTAACTTAGGTTATAACCCAAGCGTTAAGTTTTAACTTTTTAACCTTATGGTTAAAAGTATGTTGTGAAATTATTTACAAGGGACGTATTTTGCTATTGTAAGTGTGGATTTAATGTAAACAAGTGTTTATGGTTGAATCGTGAATGAACAACGTTTAAATATAATAAATCTATATTGCGGAAATGTACAATATTTATATATAAATAATTAAGCGTGCAGAGAGTAAATAATTTAATATCACCGTACCATGCAAATTTATTAATATTTTTTCTGTCTTTTCTTTCTTTTATATTAATATACTTTTATTTTCATGTTATATTTTCATAAGAGCGAAACCTTTAGTGTGTGAAAGCGCATTAGACGGAAAGTTACGCGCATTGGTCGAACAACTAATCAATGCAAACTTGTGCCAAGAAAAATTACATAGAGAAACATTATATGGAAATAAATACTACTAGAACTTACCTTTGACCCAATGATGTTCCATGTTTTCTGAAAATATCTCATTGGTTTTACATGGCAGTCTCTTGTCCGCTTTCTTAATACAATCCTGATCTGCGCATACGCCGCAACAATCGCAGTACCAGCCAAAACCATTGAGAAGCATACACTCGCATATTGAACAGTGGAGAGTCTGAAAAAAACATAAAGATAACAGAGACAATCAACATAGCATGACCTCGTATTAAAAACACTTTGGATTTCTCTCCTCTGTTTCACTTGGCTATCGCAAAATAGAACACAGCACTAGCCGCAGTTTTCTGATATTTGAACGCTTGTATATGTGTGATCTTACCGTATTAAATACGTTGCTTTAGACCACTACTGTGACCGCCACCGTGACCAGGGCCGGCTCAAGGGTACCTGGCGCCCCGATGCAATATTAGATTAGCCCCGCCGCACACATATATTTTTATAAATAATTTTTTTGATAACTATTATAAAATAAAATAAAATAAAATCATATTTAATTACCATTTTTAGGGTTTTGTAAGTATGATAAAAAAACCCTTATACCGTCATTTTGTCGTCTGTCTGTCTGTTCGGTAAAAATTGTAGTCAAACGGCTAAACCTAGAGAGTTGAAATTTGGCATGCTTATACAACTCTTTGACCCGCACATAGGAAAAATACTAAAACATCTAAAAAACATACCCCCTAAAAATATAAACAAATATGTGCTCATCGAAAAAAAAAATTTTTTTTTATAATTCTGAGTAGAGTATCAAATGAAAGCCCTTGGTACGTGGATTAACGATCAAATTTTTATTTTTGCAAAATGAATTATTTTGAAACGATTTTTGCATAATTGTGCAAAAAAATTTTTTGTCCCACTCCCTGTAGCCCAGATGGTTTAAACTAAAAATCTGAAAAAATTTTAAGTAATGTACATTTGTATGAACCGGAATAGTACAACAGGAATTTTTGATCAGATTATGTTTTTGGAAAAAAATGCATTTTTTGTGATTTTTGGCTAATAATGTACACAAGTTATAGCTTTGTAACACACTACACTAGAACGTGTATGCTGGTGTAGTGGTTTTGACGCAGGCTTTTCACCCAAGTAACTCGATCTGAAAGGGATTGAACCCTGCGAGAAGAGACAATATTATTTTTTGTTTTTTAATTTTTATATTGTTTAAATTATTTTTTCAAAATTCTAGTTATGATTTGGCAAATGTTGCATTTAATTTTTAAAAGCTTAAATTTAATAAGCAGAGGAAATTGTTTAAATTATAAATTATTTCTGTTTCAATGTAGGTACACGAAATCAGAGGGGCGGAACTTATAACAACCAATGGAAGCCATAGGCGCAATTTTTAAAATTCTTAATGAACCTTGCTATTTATAAAAAAAAAAAAATATTACACAAATTTAGAAACCTAAATAATGGTATTAGGCGTTGGAATTAAAATTAACAAAAAAAATATTTTAATATATAATTTGTTTTGGCATACCAAATAATCATCATTCACTTACTAAATACCTGCAAAACCCTGAAATGTGTGAAAATTCACACTTCACATCAATTTTTAATATAATACTAAATATTTTCCGAGTCTTGTAAATAAAAGAATTAACATCTTTGGTATAGTAACAAAAATATTGTTATAAAAAAATAACTTATCGAAACCTAGGATTAGATCAAAATATACTTGTTACTATATAGTAAGAATCAAATAATCTCAAAAACAGCTCTAATGATTTTGATTAAAATTTGTAAGTGGATGAATTAATAGAAGAACTTGGCAATAATGTGGCGAAAGGATGTATGAGAAAATTAAATTTTTGTAAATATGCGTGATATTCAAAATAAATTGGTGGTAATTTTTAAACTAATAAAACTTTTAATGCAATGACATTGGGGCATGATTGCTATAAAATTTAAATAATTTGTCCAATTTTGATTTTTTTTTTTGTTCGTGAGTTTCTCATATAATATATGTATGATAAAAATTATTGACTAAAAGTCTTAAGGTCAATGAATTTTATTTAAAGATCAACACATAAAAATGGCATTTTTCTCAAAATGTGATTTAACGGCTTAAAAGGTTGTGACCATCTTTTAATTCTCCTCTTTTAACCCAGCAACGTGCATACGCGCAAACCCGAAATATTACGGGCATATCTCATAGCGTTACGAAGACAGAATGAAACTTTTTTTTTACTATATTTTTGTAGCTAAAACAAACAGGTATTATCGACTTTATTTTGATTTCTAATATCGTAGTAAGTTTAATTTTCCATTTGTTTACTAATATCTCATTTTAGAAGCATTTTAGATTTTAATTTTTTCGCTAAATTTCCTTGCATGGTGCCCCCTTTTACTAAAAGCCTGAAGTGCCACCCAGTAAAAAAAAAGGTAGTTTTTGCTAAATATCCTTGCATGGCGCCCCTTTTAACTAGAAGCCTGAAGTGCCGCCCAGTAAATAAAAATAGTTTTTGCTAGATTTAATTAAAGGTCACAATACTTATTACAAAAATTAATATTATTTGAGTTAAAGCTATTTTGATATTGTAATAGGCTATAATTTTTTCATCGACTCGGCGCCCCTTGACCGTTGCGCCCCGATGCGGCGCATCGCCTACATACCGTCTTGAGCCGCCCCTAACCACGACCGCCACCGTAGCGGCGTTGGTTTGTGTAGCAGAGTGCGGCGTAGAAAACAGGCAGCTGCCATATTTAATTTGGTCAAAACAATAGCATATATTCAAAACAAAAAAAAAATTAACAACACTTTTATACCTATTAACACATATATAATTTATGTGTATACTGTAAATATACTTTTTTGTATATTTTAGAAAACATATTAGATTATTGAGAAGTGATATTACCGTTGGACTACAACAGCGCGTAGTCCAAGGCAATATGGCTGTCGTGTCTAGTATTCAGCTGTCAATATGCTAACAGCGAACAGGTTAATTTAAGCACAGTACATTTTTATTTTATGAAAATGCCAGTAAATATTTGCGAAATTTTTTAATTTTTACGCGCTACACATGTATTGAGGTGTATAACAGAATGTGGGCATCAAATTACAGTATTTAAAGTTTAATTTCAGTAGATGAAATCAAAACGTATCAAAACTGTAATTTGTAGTTGAGCAGGTGTTAAATGCCAGGCATTTAATTTTATGTGGTACATCTGAGTGTCGGTCATCTGAATTTACAATATATGGATTATGTTTTAAGTGCATTATGTTCATTGCCTCATGAAATAAAATTAGTTTTAGTTGGACAGAAGCAGCTAATATTATTAATATATTAGTGCAGTTTAGTTTTTCTGCGACAAATGTAATGAACAAACTCGCATAGTATCAGTTACTTTTTAACTCAAAATATATTCCTATGCCTTCCTCCTGTCCATAACCAAATCTTTCCAAGCTGGACTTAATATTAACTTTCCCTCCATTTTTCTTAAGAAAAGAAAAAAACTAAGATGCCTATTTTTGTCCTGTCTTGAATGACAGCCAAAAACACTACAATTTGTTCTACTTTTACAGTTTTTCACAACTTCTATCGACATTCTAACAAAAAATCAACACTAGAACATATGTAATAAGTTCAAACAGTACTACAGGCGTCTAGTACAATATTTGACCACCAGACTGCGTATCCGAGCGTGTCAGTTCTCAATAACACAAATAATAATAAGCTTTTCAACAGGTAAAAGTCTTAAGAAACTTGATTAAAATACAAATGCAATAAAATATTTACGCATGAAATGATACAGGCCAATTACTTTCTTCTGCTGCAAGCTGATTCTGGCTTTTAGCAGGGCCGCCCCTAGGCGTGGGCAAGTGGGGCAACTGCCTGTAAGGGCCCCGCGCTTCCTCCGTCAAGTAATAAAATAATAAAATACATTAAAAATATTATTCCAAGTTTTGTAAATAGTTGGAAAAAAATTATATTTTTATTGAATAGAAGTATGTGTACTTTGTCAATAGTTAATAATATTAAAGAAAATATCGTTCTTCAATATACATATATGTATAGATGGGGCCCCGCAACTCCAGTTTTGGGGCCCCCAACTCCAGTTTTACCTCAGGCCCCGCTAATGCCTAGAGGCAGCCCTGGCTTTTAGCATAGCTATTTGTACACCCATTGGTGTACAACAAGTAACTGTAATATAGATTAATTAATTATTTCTATAATTGATTTTTGTACAGAATTCTGATTTTACTATTACAACATCCAAGTAATTACATCTGTCCATCCATACATTGCCCATTAGAGAAAAATGTGCTTTATGTGCAGATATGAAGTGTATTTTTCCAACTATTTTCGGTAATTCAGAAAAATTGGATGTTTAATGTCAAGTTGCACCAGCATTCCTTAAATCGCAAAAATATGTAGCAATTATGTTGCTACATATTTTTGTGTTTTAAGATATGTTTCAAATTTAAACCAAAGATTTAGAACTTAATCCAGACTACGGAGATAGATATCAACAGACAAACAGATATGACAGTCCTACAGTTACCCTTTAATCCGTGAGTACGTTTAAAAGTAAAAACATTTGCATTTATCACTATTTTTACGTTGACTGGGTCACTGCAAAGAATTGTAGAAAACAGAAATAGTACAATAAAGATCACTACGACTCGGTAAAACTGTAGTGGGTCTATTATAGACTAATAATACATAAAACATACCTTCGCTAAGATCTTAGCACTCTTCCAGTTATGATGTTTTGACAGATCCTTGACTGGTACATCGATATCCCCAACCAAATATTTAGCCAAGGAAAATGTAACGAACAACCCAGTGACAGCTGCTACCACCGGTAGAAAAAAACCATAAGAACCCCCATAAATAAGGGTGATTGGCCACATTTCACCAACTGTAAATAAACCATATTTCCATTTTTCATACATTCTCACTTAAAATTTAGGTTACTACACAAAAATAATTACATACTGATTTTAATTATCAAGGTTGATAACAATAATTACTTCACATATACAGTACATTATGTGATATTTAAATGTTAAAAAAATATTATCATACGTATATTAGACACAATTTTTAAAATATATAGTATGATACGCAATACTCCTATTGTTTAAAATAATAAACATCATTTAAATTTCAAAATGAAATGTCAAAATTTAGTAACAATATAGTAAAAACATATTTCCCTAAGTTAAAATACTATAAAATTCATTATGCTTGATATTCTCATTAACAATAGCAGATTCAAATGTATCATAACGTGAAAAAAAAAATGTCAAATGGTATACACATTTAAAGAACAGTTAAAACTGAAAAATGTTTTTTAATTATTCGTCATAGGGAATTTTTGTTATAAAATCTATCGTATGGATTCCTATTGAGGTATAAATCTATAGAGACTGAATTAAAAGCTAACACGCACAAGCACTTTAGGTTTATGAGTTACCTTGACTGATATTATAAAATATCCTTTTCATTACATTAAAATTAATTGTGCCATTCTTAATAAAAATTTCCCATTTATTTATTTTTTTTTTGTCTTCAAAATATGTAAAATTGTATTATATTTTAAAACAAATGTCATTCGTTTCCATGGTTTAACTGTTGGAATTTTAAATTTTCACATACCAACTTGAAACATGAAATAACCCAAGCAAGGTCCCTTCTAGTGATAACCTAAGAGAAGAGAATTGTGAAATGTATTTCAAATACTTGGTATTTTAAATACTAAAAAAAAGTATTTGTATTCAGTAGACTTCGTTCAACATAAGAAACATACAGGCGGATTTCTATGCGCAGAAACCAAATTTCTTTCATTACGTTATCAACAGTTAGTTTAATACATTTCACTGACGTCACTTACTTTAATTTGTTTTTGACTACGCCTATTGGGTTTAACACAGTAGCGGCTGGTGAGTAAAATATTTGGGGGGACACTTTTTTCCCATATATATCTATTAAAATATAGTTATACGAGAAAAAAGTAAATAAATAAAAAATACCTGAAAATATGTTTTGCAACTAGAAAAACTGACAAATATGGCACTTTTATTAAGATTGATGGTCAATATTATTATCATTTTTGTAGTTATTACTTCTATTATTATTATTATTATTATTATTAAAATTGCAATATTATTAAAACAATGCTTTGTGGTCAGAAACATAACATATTTGGTTATTAATTAAGCAGATACCTACACATATTCACATGTATTTAAATATTAGATTTAACCTTTTAGTTATGTTCTTTAATTGAAAGTTTATACGCAGTATCAAGTTGAAATCGTATATTTACCGATCCCAGCATGGCAAATTTGACCGAATAATGCATATGTTTATGAGACACATTATGTTTAAGAACTTTATCTTTGCAATGTTTAATATCTTTAACACTATTTACTGTCTTTATTTAATATGCGTCTGATGAACAAATCAAACACAGGAAACAAAAAAAAAAACATTTTATTTATCACAGCCACACAACCAACTTGTATTTAAATATTGTTTTTCACTAAACTTTCTATTAAATGTTCTATTTCCATTTTTATCCTGTTGGGAAATATTCAATTTTGGCCGATGAGGACCCATATTTTTACCGACCGCCAACATATATAAGGGAGGTATTTTGATCATACCGATTTCGAGATTTCGATGGATCTCCACGAATTGAGGTCCCTACATAACGTTTTGACTATTTTTAGCACGATGTCTGTCGGTCTGTCTGTCTGTCCATCTGTCTGTCCGTCCGCTTGTCTGTCTGTGTACACGTGTAGAGCAAATTCGGCTAAAAGGATTTTTATGAAACTTCATATTTAAACTTCTGCCATCAATTGTATGTAAAAATATTTATCCAATAAATTCAAATTCAAATTCAAATTCAAATGGCACGAGTTGATCAACTTTTGGTAAAAATCGGTTGACTAAAAATGGGAGTTTACTCGTGTCGATTTTAAGATTTTTGCGAATATTTAGCAACAGAAAAATATTTCGATAAAATGTATTTAACAAAAGTTGCTATAAATGCAATAACTAATAACTTTTATTTGAGATGTTTTTTGATGAAACGAAAAATTTCGAAAAATCTGTCGTAAATTTTTGTAAAATTTTTTCAGTCTCTTATTTTCATACTTATATGTAATGTTTCCATGATCATGATAAATAATATCTCTGTTAGAAAATATTAGGCTAAGTTATTTCTACTCTGCTGTTAGAATATATTTTATACAAGTACTTTATAATGGCGGTCGGTCCTGTGGTGGCCACAGCTGATTTTTTATTAATAATTTTGTTTCATAGTTAAGCACGTTAGTTGTATTAAAATATACAGTATATTTTAATAAAACTAACGTGCTTCATTCGACTCATTTTCACGTTTAAGTACTTGTCACAAATCACAACGACCGAACTAAGCTACGGGACACCGGCCGTAATTCACTAATACATGCAACACTAACCTTCGCCGCTGTTGCCGTTACTAGGATATTTTTGCTACATATGTAGATAAGAACATTAGATATTGCATGTGGCAACGCTGTATCTTTGGACACTCCGTGGAGTGTCCAACAACGCTCGGAAGAGTTGTCTTGATTTAAATTTTTTAAATCTAACATTTATATGAAAAATCTTTGAATAAGAAATAATAAAAATAAAAATATGCAGATATATCTAGCTATTTTAATGCAATTTTAAAGAAGTATAAATAAAGTATTAAATTTAGCTTTTTTACTAAAAATTTTTAGGAGGTCACTGTCCCAGCGCCTCCCTGTCTCAGCCGCCACTGGTTTAACAGCGCTATGAAGTGATCCCAAGCGGACAGAATTTGAACTAGTGGAACGAGTAACTGTTTATTGTTTACTAGTTGCTACCTCGTATTGTTCGTATCGCGTTTAAACTTTAATGTTGCAGTTTGTTTGTAACATTAACTTTTGATAGCAACTATTATTCTTTTTTATATTATTTTATGTTATAATTAGTTGTCTTAACACAAACTGCTGTATATTTGATTGTCACTCTAGGAAAAGAAGTGAAAAAAACATTCACTTCTTTTTTTTCCAAATGAAAAACAATTTGTGAAAATAAAAAATATATTTGGCGTTGTGGAAGAGATAAATAGGTAAAATAGCAAGGGAAAATGCTATAAATACGGGAAAAAGAGTGAGAGTGCGCTAAAAGCATTTAAAAGCTACAGATTACATCAATATTGTTAACTTATTAATATTTAACAAACTAGTATTTATTAAAAATATTCAACAAATAAGAAATACTCAATTATAAAAATCTTTCTCGAGCATAAACAAATATCTACCTGTGTAACTTTAATACAGGATTAGGGCATGCGGTCTCAAATATTGTATGTAGATATTCTGATACAACTTCACTGAAGTGTTTGCTTTTGTTTTTGATTAATTTTTTTAGGCAGCTAGTTTCTAACAAAGGTTGCGGTTTACAGGTGCAGGTTATCTTGCAGTTTTAATTTTCCAATGACTTTGTGCGGTGGTGATTTTAGACTACTTGTTTGTAAATATAACCCACAAATGTCGACATGCTCATCATTTTTTTCCGAAATTCCGTATAATATAACACGACCGGCGTTTAACAACTCCTCTCCTTCAACTACACACTTAGAAGAAGGTGTTGCACTTAAAAAAATAAAATGTTTTAGTAAGGATACCCGTTAATTATTCATTGTAAATCGAAGATTTAACATGTAAACAAGTGAGGACAACTTTCACACATTACTCGTTTCGTCAGCTGTTTTACAGCGATCACAACGCCGCCATCGGCCATTGTTGAGTCCAATTGTGCGATGTTTGTTTATTTCCGTTATTATTATTTATTCTCATGCGTTTCAAGGTATACCGTGTACTAAAAGGAGTAAAAATGTATTTGAAATACATGATTTTGTTTGTTTGGTATCCACAACAAACTGAGCCGCAGTAAGGAAAACTTGCGCTAGGGGCAGGTAAATAAAAACAAGGTTCTTACCTCTGAAAATTTAAGTGATGAGCAAAAAAGAGGTCCTCATCTTCGCAATGGCGCCCCTTATCAAGCCCGTCAGCGCCCTTTTCCTTAGTGCGCTAGGGGCCATCGCCCCCTCCACCCCCAACCCTTACTGCCGCTCTGACAACAAACAACAATTGCTTAAAACCCTTATGTACTAGATAGACATGGAATCAATTAATTTTTAAATTAACAGACTTGTCCACTTAATATTTAAATGGACAAAAAATAACAAATTAAATTCAAGGTGTACTAGACGCTTTTTTTTAATCATATTATATTTTAAATCAATAGGCTATTCCAAACATTTAAGCGGAACCAAATGGAATTTTAATTTTGGAAGTTGGCTTTTGCTGAACAAAATGATCAAAAGCTTCAATAAAACGTTAACAGTTTCAATTAGAATTCAAAATATATTTATTTTTTTATAGTTCCGCTTAAATCAAAGAAACAGAATATATGTAATTTAAACACTTACTAATTATCTTAAAAATATATCAATAAATTAAGGTTAATTTAGTATTACTGAATTTATTTACCTAATTAAAATTTGCAGTTTAGTGTTAAAAAAATTTATTTTTCCTTGCAATTCTAATCGGAAAAACATGATGTAAGCAACCCACACAACTCCTAGGGGGAACCCCCATCAGAGTCGTTCAGTCTCTATGTTATATAACTTCATTGTTGTTATCACACCATCCTACTGTTTGGAGATAACCTCGAATTCTTAAAGTCAACGGCACGGACTGCTACATACTGACAAATGATATAAATTTAAAAAATTGAGAAAAATATTGGCAGTAATTTGCAATATTATGTATTTTACAACAGATATTTGTTTTATCTGCCTGAATCGTGAAACACATCTACGAAGACTTTTTAACAGTAGTGAAAATTTAAACTATTATTCCAAGCTAATATTATTATTTCCGGAATTGGTAAGAACCTATTTATTTTTATTGTTAACGATTATTTATAAGACGATTTATTTAATAGTAGTTAATGCGTAACAGATCTTTAAATAGACATGTAATTCCAATTCTATTAATTTGCGTTACAGTTGCTCTGTTGACCAACATCCGTAAGTAAGCTAAAGGTGTTTCGGGTACCCAGAACTAGGAAAATATAAAGTAAAAGTACATAACTTCTAACTACTTTCCAGAAAAGTAACTAAATTACGTAGTAGTAAAGCAACTGTCTATAAAAATAGTTAGAATACTAACTTTCTCTAAGATCATTGAAATTTGCATTAAACTTAAAAAGACTGATATCATTCTTAACAAATACGATGTGCTTACAAATAAGCAGTTCATATAGTGGTTTTCGTTTGAATTCTTCCAGAAATCTAGCCATCGAAGAAGTCCTGAAAGCAATTCACAAAGCCTTGCAACATGATCAGTATGCATCAGCATTGATAGGTGACCTAAGCAAAGCTTTTGATTGTGTTACACTATATCCTTGCAAGCAAACTAGATTCGGGCAGAATCAGAGGAATCAAGAGTGATCTAATTATTTTCTATCTTGACAACTGTAGTCAGTATGCTTACTACAATAACGCGGTATTTGATCTCCAAGTCCTGAAACACGGCGTTCCACAGGGAAGTGTTTTAGGACCTCTACCGTTTCTGATTTATAGTAACGATCTCCCAAGAATATATTACAAAAGATTTCAACTGCTCTTACGGAATCTGAAGTGTGGTTTAACACTAAAGAATTGTTTTACAGAAGGATATAACATAAATAATTATATTTGGTACCAGACAAGATAGATTGTTAGCAGTTTTTTTAGATCCAGATTTAAACTGGAAGCATCAAATTGAATCCACCAATAAAAAAATAAATAAATTCGGTGTTTATTAAGGCAGTTAAATTGTGTCAATTGTAAATTTCTAAGAATTACATATTTTGCTTTTTTTCATTCCATCCTTTAATTCGCTATATTATCTCTTATATTAGGTCTTCTGATGATTCACCTATATTTACACAAAAAAGGCCATTTCAATTTTAGCTTCAATTAAATACAGGGACCACTGTAAACCATATTTTTTTAAATTAAAGATTCTTACCTTAGCAGTGTACACTTTTGAATGTCTACTCTCACAAAGATCTGCACGAATATTTTACTCGACACAGGAACAATTTAGTTGCCCGTTTACCCAAAGTGCCGCCTACTACGAACCCAATCAAACCATATTTATATAGGTCTTAAAATGTTTAATTCCCTCAACGAAGAAGTGCGTGGCTTACCCACTCTTCTTTACTCTACGCCCTCTTACATCCTAAAAATAAACTTTTGAAATAACTCCCTTATTATTGTTTGACAGCAAAAACGTTTATAAAAAATATTCTTTATAATAAGAAAACAATACTTTTTTGTTTTATACATTTTGTCTATTCGATAGGGGGCTAAGGAGAGTTACTTATAAAGTTAAATATCTAATTTCTCATTTACTTAATATCAATCAATCAATCAATTAATCAATCAATTGGCTTTTACAACCCTTAGAGGGTTATTGCCGCCTCCACAAACTTCTTCCATCTTCCGCGGTCACGCGCTAATCTTCTCCAATTATGGGCATCGCTTCTTTGCAGGTGTTTGTGCACATTGTCTACCCATCTCATTTGGGGTCTTCCTCTTGGTCTGTTTGTGCCTGGAACGCTATCGAATATTCTTCTCACTGGCATGTTGTTGGACATTCCGATGACGTGTCCGATCCAACGTATTCTGGAACTTTTTGCACATTCGGTTCATTATAACGGTCGACCAGTTCATCATTTCTTCGGATTCTCCATATTCCATCCTCTTGGACAGGACCGAAAATTTTCCGTAGAATTTTGCGTTCAAAGATTTTCAGCCGGCGTTCTTGTTTTTATATAAGTTTCCAAGGTTCACTTCCATATTTGAGTATGGGTCGAAGAAGGGTCTTGTATAATCTTATTTTTGTGTGCCGGGATAGCAAGCGTGATCTGAGCAGACTGTTAAGGGCATAGTAGGCTTTGTTCGCAGAAAGGATTCTTAAAGTTATTTCTTCCGTGATGTTGCTGTTGCTGTTCACAGTGCTTCTGATGTATTTAAAGCGTGTTACGGATTCTATTTGCAGTTCTGCGATTGTTGGTGGGCATCTGTTTTGAGGTGTTCTCGTTGACCTGAGGTACTTAATCTTTTCTGTGTTTATCACAAGCCCTTCTGCTTCTGCCGTTTCCTTTAGTGAGCTATATGATTCGACAATATTTCTTTCGGATGTGCTTATTATGAGGAGGTCATCTGCATAGCCCAGCACTTGGCTTCGGTTTCTGAATAGGTAGTGGTTGTGTTGGATCTGTTGGATTTTTCCTCATGATGGTGTCTAGCACCATGTTGAAGAGTGTGGGTGAAAGTGCGTCTCCTTGTCTTAGTCATTTACTTAATAGCAAAAATTAATAAGTATAAGAAAAGTTAAGAATGAAGAAACGATTCTTCTCTGTTCAATGCAAAGTACGGGTGCGCCAGTTAGTAATGCATAAGAAAATTCTATTCCTGTGCGGCTGCTATGGGCACTCCACCACTCTACCGACTGGAGTGGTGTGCCTTAATCATCTTCTTAGGTCCTTTTCAGATAACAAAAAAAGTACATTGTCGCCTCTGTAATCAACTCCGATAATAATAATTTGGTCAACATTCTGAAAAGGGTAATCTACACTTTCATCAGGCTGAGAACTTCTATATCTTATCGCGTATGTTTCATTATGTTGCTTTTAGTTGCGATTAACGTACGGCATCATTCATTGGTATATAATTTCTTCAGTGGACTACTTTTTTACTCCAAAAGCTTACTGTAAGAATTTTAAACAATGTTCCTTACAGGTACCATTGTCGAGACCTCTTCAGGAATTGTAACATAATGACAATCTATAGTTTATTCATATATATGTGTCTGGTATATGTTATAGAATATTCAACACTTAATAAAATAACTCACAACAAAAACTCTTTCTTTCTAACACCGACTAATGAATGTGAAATAAGTGACATTATTAATAGCCTATCCAATAATAAATCTGCTGGGGAAGATAAAATTGATTTAAAAACAATTAAAGCCACTGCACAATATATTTTACCTTCAATTAGCAATATATTTAATAAATGTTTCAATGCTGGCTACTTTCCGTTAAAACTTAAAAAATCTATAGTACACCCGATTCACAAAGGTAGTGATAAAGAGGATATAAAAAATTATCGACCTATTTCTCTAATTAGCAATTTTAGCAAAATATTTGAGAAACTAATATACAAACGTTTATATTCTTTTCTAACTATAAATAATGTGTTATCAGAAAATCAATTTGGGTTTCGCCCAAAAAAATCCACGAATGATGCAATTATTAGCCTGACAAACCATATCTACAATGCACTGGATAAAAATCGTCCATCTATGGCTATCTTCCTTGATTTGGCTAAAGCCTTTGACACAGTAGTCCACAAAATCTTACTTGATAAAATGGAAATATATGGAATAAGGGGTATAGCACTAAAATTAATGGAAAGTTATTTAAGTAATAGAAAACAAACAACCAGTATAAATTGTATTCAAAGCTCGGCAAAAACAATTTCGTCTGGGGTTCCTCAGGGCACTGTGCTAGGGCCCTTATTATTCATAATGTAAGTTAATGACATGTTGACACTTAAACTAGGCTCTAAAATAATGTCCTACGCCGATGATACTGTCATTTATATAGAAGCCGAGTCTTGGAACCAACTCAAGGAAATAGCTATGGAGGACTTAAAAAAAGTAAAACTTTGGCTGGATATAAATAAGCTATCATTAAATGCGAATAAATCGCATTTCCTAACATTCTCCTGTAGTATAAGTACTCAACCCCATATTGAATCTATCGTATTTCACGAATTTAACTGCACTAATCCAAGCAATTGTGACTGTACATCTATAATAACAGAACTAAACCACATAAAATATTTAGGTGTTATAATAGATAATCACCTCAGATGGAATTTCCACATTGAGCAAGTGTGTAATAAAATTCGCAAAAATATATATATTTTTAAAAAGGTACGTGATATTCTTCCTGTGGAAAAATTAAAAACAATTTATTATGGCTTAGTACAGTCAATTTTACAATATGCAATACTAGCTTGGGGTGGAACATCTAACGTTCGCAACGTTGCAAAAAACTATCATTAAAATAATGACATTTAAACCAAATAGATTTCCATCGGAGTGGGTTTCACTGAAACTGGCATTTTCTCCATAAACCAATTATATGTGGAAGCAATTGCCAAGCAGATTACAAAAGAAAGCACTGTTATTGAAGTACACGACCACAGTTACTCTACTCGAGCTGTCACTAATAAATTATCAGTACCTCTTAAACACCAAAAACAAAAGCTAACATGTGCATTTTTTTATCATATCTCCAAAATCTACAATCATTTAAGAAAATATTGTATCGTTAACAATATCAACATACATCCTAAAAATTGTAAAAAAATTATTAAGAAATGGATTATCTCACTTAGTAAGTCAGAAATTCTCAACATATTAAGTAAATCTTCATAACCTTTGCCTGTACTATTTTGTAAACTTTATATCGAAAATTATTATTGTTATTAATTTTATCTATTTATTTATATACTTATTCTATTTATTTAAATTTATATACATGTACCTGTATTTATATCTGTGTGTTCATAGTATTACGTTCTAATATAAATGAGCACACCTTTAGACCGGCACAAGCGTACACAAGAACAAATTATGTATTAAGATACCGCCATGCACTGAGCTTTGCTCATAATGGTGTAACAATTTGTATGTTCTCATGTAAACTGTGTAATTTATTTTTATTTGAAAATAAATTATTATTATTATTATTATTATCTCCTCGAGGCATGATAACAATGTTCGCTCTAGTGGCAACATCAGACTGCCTAGTCTTAGGTTATCTGAATCTAGAAACGGTATTTATTTGGCAGCTAATTTCCTTAGCCATTTACCAGGTCCACTCAAAAATTTATTATATAGGATATTTAAGAACAAGATGAAAGTAATATTAACAGAGAATTGTCTTTACAATATTGATGATTTTTTTAATATTAATTTTAGCAATTATGTTTAATATTAATTTTTAAATTCCCCCAGTTTCTCTGTTACATTTCCTCTGTTAACTATGTTAAATCTAATGAGGCATTACTTTATTTTATGTTTTATTTTTTTATTTTTGTTTACATATTTTGCTTATCTTTATATGTATATGTAATGACAAATGTAAACGTCGTTAGATGTCAAACATAAAATAAAGACTATTAATATATAACCGATAATACTGTTATTAATAATAACTCCTTTTTGAACAAATTTCTGAAGTAAAATAAAAAAATTAAAAAAATGCAATAAACAATTTTTTTTACACAACCAATTTTTTAAATTGATTTATTAAGGGGAGAAGAGCCCCAGAAACTGTTTGCGCCTAGGACCTCGATGTATATAAATATGGCCCTGTTAATAATCATTTATTGGTTATACCCCTCATAACGTCGACCAGGCTATGTCAAATTTGTTTGATATACGAGTTCCTTGAGATAATAAGAGATATATGTACTGTTTTAAGTATCACTACTCTGTAGTTACATTTTGTATTAACAAGTTACATTTTCAACTACTGTGAGTAAAATATGAATCATAAATGATTTTGACTAAAAAGAGAGTGCGTGCGTCCGTTTGTGTAAACAATGGTAATATTTGTTAAAACAGTAGGACTGTGCCTATAAATAATACGTGAATCTGAATCTCCAGCAGATACGAACGATTCTTAACATTAATGGTGAACTCAGGTTCAACCAATTGCCTTTAGGTACCCGGAAAGCCTATAAATTGCTTGCGCAATGCTTTACAGTTTGCACATAATTGACCCATCTTTTATATAATCTTATCCTTTTTTTCTAAAGGTGGCCGTTTTACAAAAAATTTCCAGTGCCGGTTTAATTTGCCAGTCCGCCACAGCACCTTTTATATAACTACGGCACCCTGGTGGAGAACTACTGGTCTAAAGTAATACCTAATACAGTTTTTAATTTTAATTTGTTACTCAAAGCTGGAGTTGAACTGAATTTATTAAAATAATTGGTCTGTTTGTGGATTAATTTCTAATGGTTTATTACCATCAGCTGTAAGAACGGAGTAATTTTAACACAGTCCTATGAGCTCTGAACTTGTGACTGACAGCAATACAGGTGTATTCTGTAAGAAATGCTTTAAAATTAGCGTCAGGTTTATTTAACTCCATGACTAACGCCTTTATCGCAAAATTCTATTTTGTAAGAGCATTTGCTAAGGTAAGCGTTATTATCATATTTGTTAACGCGAGGTGTTAAATACCTTGTTAACAGGCTATTGAGAAGTGACATTACCGTTGGCGGCGCTGTAATTCATGGCAAAATGGCTGAATTGTCTAGTATTCAGCTGTCAATATGCCAACAGGGAACCGGTAAATTTAAGCACAGTACATTTTTATTTCATGAAATTGTATCTATCGACGTTCTAACAAAAAATCAACACTAGACTACAGTCGCGTATTATAATATTTGACCACCAGACTGCATATCCGAGCGTGTCAGTTCTCAATATTTATGCACGCGCATGCGCTACTACCTTGAGATTTTGTCAAGTGTCAAAACCAACAAAATCTTAACCCAATATTTCGATGTAAATTTAAAAATTTACCGTTGCAAAATTAATTTTAAAAATGGTACAGAAATGTTTGGTCCTGTGATAGTCATTATAACTGATTTCCACAGTATAGGTATATTAAATAAAACTTAATATAGCTATATTCAACTTTTATTTAGTCAATTTATATACTACATACATTGTAAAAGTTTATCTCGTTTATGAAGATGTTTTGTAATAGTAATTATTAAATATTACCATTAACCATTACAAAATAATTACAAAAAATAAAATAACGTACACTATGGATGATTTAAAATACTATCTTTAATCTAACTTCTTTGTTCTTCCTCTAGTGCAGCGGTTCCCAAACTTTTTTAATCGCAACCTGGTACGAGGTTTTAAAATTTTTCGCGACCCACCTTATGAAAAAAAAAACATTTATTTACAAAACAAATTTTATTTTAAAGCAGTAGTTTTATAGTAATAAAGAGTAATAAATAGTAATAAAGAGTATAGTATGGTAATAAAAAATATAGTATAATAATAAAGAGCACAAATACAACTATTCTAGTGATTAACTGACGTAAAAAAAATAATATGTACAAAAAAATTTTTTTTGTGTTTTTACAATTTTTTTCGCGACCCGGCAAAATTTTTCTGCGGCCCGGTGCCGGGTCGCGACCCACGCTTTGGGGAACGCTGCTCTAGTGCTCCCCTATTTCTTCCTATTTTCATTCCGGCTTCCCTTTCCGATCTCCTTCCTTCTTGCCTCCAGTTTTCTCGCTCATCTTTCTTCCTTACATTCCTCCCTCATCATTTCTTTGTTCTTCCAGTGTCCCTCTCTTTCCTCCTGTTCTCATTCCGGCTTCCCTCTTCTTTCTTCTTGCCTCCAGTTCTCGGAGGCAAGGATTTATGACGATAGATTTATTACCCCAATACATTCATTACGATATTTCTAATTCGCATCTCTTCTTGAAATCTAACCATTTGTGTGAATGCCTTAAAGAAAACATATTTATTATTGAAGGAATTCAAAACATAAATGAATTGTTACAACCTGGATTATTTGTAATAACATTGTTGTGATCTTCATTATCATTGCCATAAATTATTTCTTCAAATAATACACTATTAAAATGTACTGCGACATTGTGAAGCTCGGCAGAGGCATAAGTGATTTTTGTAGCTTTCAAACGAATATAATTTTTAGTACTGTGTCTCAGCAAAAATCAAAACTGCCAGTCAATACCCCATTCACTTTCTTTCTATACAATTTGTTAAACTTACGTCTGGTAACTCAAAAGACTTATTTGTATCACAAAGATGACGAAGGACCATCTTAGCTCTACTTTAATTAATTCACTTTAAAGAGTAATATAAAGTTAGAATTTTGTCTTATAATAATTAACATTCTTACCATCTTGTATTTTATTTAATTACTATTAATAACATGACTTTTATTAAAATAGGATCAGCCATTTTTACAAACTATACACCAGCGTTAAATTTTAAAACCACCGTTTTGGTAGGCGCTATTGTACAACGGTATAGTATTTCCAAAATGAAATGGCCACTCTCCCTTTCTGATTTCAATAATGACTCATAGTTTAACCATTATACCTGTTGAGTTTATGGTTCTGTTTAAAATAGTTGCCAGGACCGTAATAGTTATTTAAAATAAACGTGTTTTCTTATATGCTATTTAGAATGAACTGTATATACTCACATGACATTCCTTCACATTTTTATCAGGCTTAGGCTGGCTATATTTGAATTATAAATACAGGCATGTTTAAAAATCGTTTTGTTTAAAGTCTTTATAATCTATATTAAATACTTCAAATTTGCACAAACAAAAATCATTCTTTTTTTGCAACAAAAATAAATCCTAGCAACTTCAAATAGTTACACATATGGTTAACTTTATATGAAAATTCTATTCCGTTCTCATCCAACTTTTTTATTAAAAGATGTACAGTCGGTACTATATTTTTCGAATAAAAGTCGTATATTTTATTTATTATTGTTTTAGACATAAAACTATCTATTTTCTTGAAAACTTGTAAATCGGGTCGTTTTCGCTGCTGATTTTTGCCACAAACATTGATACGTTGAATTGTTCTGTATGGAACACTAGTTAATTCCGCAGTTCTAAGTACAGGTTTGTCATTACCTTTCGAAACTAACTTTTTATAAACGTTCAGTATCAGAACTTTGCAATCTTCTGACAAATGACATTTTTCTTTAGAAGCCACGTCCACATTTTCACATTCCACGTCAACGACCACATTTTTGCACTCCAAACCACCTTGCAAAGATTCACTATTTTCACTACAGAAATTAGGAATTTCTTCAAAATCAAATGGTCGCCAAAGAGCCATGTTGTTAATGTATGCACGCTATGCACGTTGAAAATTATGTAACAAACAAGTATAAGAACCCCTAAAATTTAGAAACAATAGGATTATAAATTTGAAAAATATCCTTAATGGCTTTTAAGAAACTTCAATTGAACTAGTGTTACATCTATTCGATTTAAATTTAAAATTCCCTTAATACCTCTTATATTCTTTTTACAGCTATGAGTCTTGGGATTACTGCCGTAAACTAGGGTGACCATTTTCTTAAGAAGGAAATGCGGGACGGAGCAAAAAAAAAAAGGTCCTCATCTCCCAAATCCAAGTGAAGAGCAAAAAAAAAAGAGGTCCTCACCTCCCAAATCCAAGTGAAGAGCAAAAAAAAAGGTCCTCACCTCCCAAATCCAAGTGAAGAGCAAAAAAAGGTCCTCACCTCCCAAATCCCAAATGCGGGACAATGCGGGACTTTTGCGGGACAAAATGTTAAAATGCGGGACGAATGGTCACCCTACCGTAAACCCATTACTGCATTGTTAAGCTTCTTAACAAGAGTGGCTATTTCAATTTGGAAATATTATAATTGTCTACTTTATTGCGTTCAAATTTTTCACACAAATATGCTTGTCGAATTGCATTTACGTTTATAATAAAGTTAAAAAAATTAAATTCAATTTTTGACGTTAAGATTTTAACATCTTTCTTAGAGATTGGACTCGATTAACTGTTGAAAATTACTACGAACAGACCTAATGTATAACTTGCTAATTGTAATTATCTATCTCAGTTACACTAGGCAAGTTTGAACAAGGATAACAATTATTTTCAGATCTCCACAATGTTGTGCAATCAAGGACTAATATGTGCTGGATGCTGCAGTAAGGTGGATGAGTTTTATAAATTTCGAGAGCAATGCTTGCGAAACAGTCAAATGTATATAAATTACACATCGCAATTGAGTTCTGTGTTTAAAACTAGCGATGAGTTGCATACACAATCCATCGCTAATCTGGCTGATTTTAATGAAGATCGAAAAAAGTTGTTGAAGAATTGTGAGCAGTCTGAAGATCAGTCCAGTAGTACAGACATATTAACTGCACGTGATGAGACTCATTGTGTTATAAATGAAGCATCGGAAGAGTACTGCAATGACAGTTACACAGTGAAAGAAGAACAGGAAGAAGATGGTGATTATACAGATATTATACCACTTTGCTTGTATGTTTGTTTTCAAGATATAAGTAATGTCTTATCTACTTTTCACGACTTAATCCGTAAGGTCCGTACACCCGCCAGGAACAAATCTGATTAAGGTTTCAGGGATTGTTGGGACCTCTTTGCAATAAACAGCAGGTCAGATTGGTCTGGATTAAATATATTTTGCCTATATAATACTTGTTAACATGTCAAACGGTTCTGTTATCTTTTAAGTGTCACACTAAATAAGATAAAATATACGTCAATAGGGGATACGCATCAAATTTATATTTCCTTAAAACTACATTTTTTTGATTTGTTAATGTTAGTTATGTCACCTAACACAACAAAAATCATATTTTAATTAATATTATAGCCAAATTTTTTAATTAAAATATTGTAAATTTGAAATAAGCCGACCACGCCGCGAAGGTTGACGAGTAAATACGACTGAGACTGCTGCGGTTTGACGTCACAAATACAGACTATACATAATCTTTACGTGTGTATATTGTATTGTTCGAGAGTTTTGTATTTGTTTTTAAAAAAATTTTCACGCATTTATTATTAAAATAATTTATAAAATATATGTAGTCACATTAAAATGGTCTTCACAAACATAAAGTTTACTTTATTCTGAAATATCGGTTTTATTTCGCCTCATAGCTTTCAGCCACAAATTTCGCCTTTTCTGTTGTTTTTCGCCATCGGGTAATGATAAAAATTGTTTTTTTGGATTTCTAATTGAACTATTTGTGCACATCGGTACTAAACAATATTTTCGACTATGTTTTGAAGTACTGGAGCCTGGATCTTCCATATTTTATATATTTTAATATAAAATTTAATTCGGTAAACATGTATATATTGTTTTTATAGAATTTAACTTTGTTTTAATTAAAATCACTCTAACTATACATAACCCAGGCTGTACGCAGTACACTGGGTAGGCTGTACTTAGTTGCGGTATGACGTCACACGTCGTTTTCGCTTGCTACATACATTTATAATTTATTTAAGCATTCAAATTAAAAAAAAAAAAAAATGCAAAACTGTTTTTTATGTTTATATGCAACAAAAGGGATATAATAAAAAAAATTTAAAAAAATCATGCCTATCCCCTATTATGGAATTAATAAGTCAATATACGTAAATATTAAAGTAAAAAAATGGATGTTGATATGGAAGGGAGACATGTAGAACACCTGTTGTAAAAATTCTAAAATAAAACAAATTAACTTGAGATCACACACTGTATTGAGAACTGACACGCTCGGATACGCAGTCTGGTGGTCAAATTTTGTACTACGCGACTGTAGTACTGTTTGAAATTATTACATATTATCTACTCTTGATTTTTTGTTAGAATGTCGATAGATACATTTTCATAAAATAAAAATGTACTGTGCTTAAATTAACCTGTTCCCTGTTAGCATATTCACAGGTGAATACTAGACAATTCAGCCATTTTGCCTTGAAAAACAGCGCCACCAACGGTAATGTCACTTCTCAATTGTTTCATAGGGGAAACTTCCTAAGCGCCCTGACATCTGGTGCCGATTTGCGGAAGATACGAGAATGACATATTTTGTTTTGTTCAATGGAATATTTTTTTGTTGTTTGTGTTTTATTTTTGTGAATCATAACAAAAAAAAAATCAATACATTTTGTTGTGTGCCGTTATGTACGAAAATCGTGGATAAAGAAAAATCCCACTTTAACATTCCATAATTTTCCTAAATCGGAAACAATATCAATTTCAAACGACATTTGGAGATAGAGAGTAAGTGGATCGTAGGTCTCTATGGATTTAAATACTAAAAATGGGCAAATTCCAAGACCATGTATTATATATTTTAAGGTTACAGTTGACATATATGTTGTCATGTTGACGTCTTAAACGTCAATATATATATTTCATAGAAACAGGGAAAAACAAATATAATACAAATGTTAGTTAAATGATTGTCTTTTGTAATTAGTAAATAAAATAATAAATAAGATACAAAAATAAGGAATTACATTATTATAAAAAATACAGTAAAATTACCAAAGATTACGACACCATGCATGCGCGTTTGCTCGTTGCATTTTATAGAAAGTGATTTTTTACGTCCAAGAAAAGACTAAAAAAGACACTTACCCCACCCAAAATTTGCCTAAATCATCAGTTGCTATATTTTTTTACTATTTTTTTTACCATATTTTTGTTTATATTGACAGTGAAAAAGAATTACAGTCTGTTCCAAACGGTTAAGCGGAACTAGATTTTGCAATCTAGTTACTTTCATCGTTTAAATCGTGCCTTTCGGCCGTTTTGTTTAAGCTTTGTAAATCATACTTACAATAAACATTTTTTGGTTAAGGTTAATATCGTTTTAAAATGTAATTTTCTTTATATTTTGATTTTTTGTGTCATTCTTAATACAAATTTCCCATTTATTTATTTTTTTGTCATTAAAATACGTAAAAAAAATATTTAATTTTGACATGTGTCATTCGTTTCCATGGTTTCATTGTTGGAATTTTAAATTTTGACATCCTAACGTGAAAAATGAAATAACCCAAGCAAGGTCCCTTCTCGTGACAACCTAAAAGAACTAAATTCCCATTTAGTTCCGCTTAACCGTTTGGAACAGACTGTATATAATGAAAAATTAAAAAATTCCTTGAAATTTCTTTAGAATAGTACATTATTACATATCTTGTAAATCGTAGATTACCTTTAAATAAATAAATGAACAATAAAGCTCGGAAAATATGAAAATACAACTTGTGTTCATTTTCACCATGTAAACAAATACACTCTCGAGTGTTCTAGCTTTTGGCGCTGCGATCTTATAAAGTTTCCCCTATAGAGTTTGTAATGCTGCCAATAGCTAATATATTTGAATCAGTTGGTGCCCGGACCCATTTTGATTAAGCTTTGTTCACTCATTTTGGTCTGCTCTTATAATATCTGACCATCTTGTGTATGTTGATTGAGTGAATGAAAATTTTATGGTACTGCCCATATCATTTGCCTTATTTATTTATATTTTTAAAATTTGTGACAATAATAAAATAAGTAGAACAAAAAGCTAAATATAAAAATAACTATAGTCTGTTTCTTTGATTTAAGCGGAACTAGATTTTGACAACTAGTAATTTTTATCGGTTAAATGAAGCTTCTGATCATTTTGTTTAGCAAAAGCCACCTTCAAACTTAAAAAAAATAGTTCGTGACAACTTAAGAAAATTAAAATTCCATTTGGTGTTGCTTAAAGGTTTGGAATAGCCTATATTTGCTAATATAATAATAATAATAAACATTTATTTGTTTTGAGGCGTACATCATACAAAGAAAAAAATAGAGAGAGTATTCTTTACATAATTCTATCTTAATCTATTTACAAATTACATATTAATTATTCCTTGTGTATACATATTTATATAATATATATTAAATAAAATAAATAAATAAATAAATAAAATAAAATAAAATAATCTATTATAAAGCATAGTAAATCTTTATTATCTCTGACTGTAGTTGTTGGTTCTACTCATTTAACCCATAGTTGACCAAAATATACACATCCAACCAAGTGGGGTGTAGTATACCCTAGGCTTTTCTCATTTAATATCAATTAAAATAAGGTAAAATTTAAATAGTTAGATGCTGTCAAGCCTATAGAACAATATTACAAAAAAAACATTTTTTTCAAAGTAATTATTTAATGCTTTTTTAATAATTTTTTCAATAAAAGTCAAAATCACGCCAATTTCTTTCCTAAATTGCATCATACTTCAAGTTGCGTCTCGTGTTGACTGACAACATTGCATCTCTCGTTCACATCAACTCTCACACATACTAATTTAGCTAGCTCTCTGAGTGGTCTATGTATTTTGTTGGGGGAGACAATTTCTTTCTCATTTCTCAAGCAAAGCTTGAATTTTGAATTAGTTGCTATTAGATACTAACAACGTTTATTTATTTATAATTCGTTCGAAATGCGCTGTTGCCAAATATAATTTAGACATATTTTTTTGTAAATGGTGTTTTTGATTTTTTTGTAGATTAAAAATTAAATTATTGTTAAATATTAACTAATTCATAAATACTGTCAATAGATACTTCATTTCCACTATTAATATACTGGGGTGTGACACACCCCATTTGGTCAAGCTTGGGTTAAACAAAAGCCTCTCAGTTGCAGGGCTGATACAACATAATGAAAAATATAATTCAGCTTTGCTATATTATTAATCTGTAGGAAAAGATAAAAATTACATACATGTAGTTCATTAAAGTATTTTAATATGTATTTTGCTATAAAGCTACTGTAATTGTTAATATGACGAATGACATACTTGAATGTCATGCTGATTAAATCTTTCAATATATTAATTATTTCTTTTTCCATGACTTATAGAGACTGATTAGTTCTACATAGTTCTTTTATATGATAGTATATTTTCAGTTTCAGGAATATATATGAATGATGGGACATGCTGTGACTCGCATCCAGATGATACCATAGACAGAGATATTATTAAAACAGAAATTGACATTAAGACAGAATTAGAAGTTACTGATAAACATGAAGAACAAAATGGAATAAAGCACACGGCGGAATTGGAGAATGGTCAGTAACGAACATATTTACCACTAACCCTCTCTGCTGACACTCGGTAACTACCCGTCACCGGCTCACCAGTCTCTTAGTCACTTGTTTCATTTCTTCGTCTGACTTCATGCTTGCCTTGTCTGTATCTGTATGTACAGTCAGCTCCCGCTTAACGTACACAATGCGTACACAGATTCCCGTACGTTAATCGAACGTACGTTAAGCGAACGGTATGTTTCCGTATAAATGCATGTAAATACGTCTATTTGGTACATACTTTCGGTCCCTATGTTCATACGAACACACATTTGTTCGTACCAACGTACATTTTTTCGTACGAACGTACATTTGTTCGCACGAACGTACATTTTTTTTTGTATAAATGACCAATATTCATTGATTGTTTTGAAGTTATATTTAGGCAAGATATGCGTATGAAGCTTGAAATACAGTGTTACCAACTTCTATCTTTCAATTTTCCCCCTTCACTCACACTTACAGAGAAGAATCAGTAAATACCTCGAACGCAGCCGAATATGTACACGTATTTACGAGTGCTTTTCTGTGTGTGAATACACAGCAGTGTATTAAAATGTATTTAAAAAAAAATGGAACTGAATATGGACACTGAAGTTGTTAACGATATGTTAGAATCACACGCGGACGAACCGACAACTAATGAGTTATTAGAACTACAAGAGCAAATGAGAACTGAAAAAGAAGACCTAAAAACCGAGTACGAAACAACCGAAATGCAACTAAAAACAGTAAGTGGAATATTAGGCAAAGTGGAAGAACTCATTGACACTATCGAGAATTCGGACCCGGATATTGATAGAAGTTTCAGTGTTGTTAATAATGTACGTAATATCACCGCTTGTTATAAACTTTTATCAAGACAAAAAGAAAACTGCGGTACAACAAATAATAATTATTTAAGTACTTATTTATTTTTCGAAATATATTTATTTTATATAATGTATGGTTTATTTTTATTTTTTTAACATGTATTTATATGTTAGTACTACGTGTTGACTGTTCTATTCTGATTTACGAAAATATTAGGGCCATTAAATTAATAAACTTCAATATCTTGCAAATGATCATTCATGAAAAAAAAAGTGTAAGAATCTTTTTTTGTAGAAAATTGTAAAATCTGCAAGTTTTATTCAAACAAATTTTACGTAAAGTTTACTCTTTCAAAATTAAATGCGGTTCCGTCATTTAATAATCGGACATTTTTCGTGAATCCGATTATACATTATACATTGTGTGCTATTTCTTTTTCCTTTTTTTAACCATAAAGTTGCCATATCAAATACGAAAACGACGTTTTAGTGTGACGCGATGTACGTTCGCGCGGACATTGTGTACGTTCGTACAAAAACGACATTTTCATGTTACACGATGTACGTTCGTACGAACATAGGATCCGTAATTAATCATGTACGTATCATCGAAAGTACGTTAAGCGGATGTATGTTAAGCGAGCGCTGACTGTACTGTTTTCATGAAATATTCCACTGAAAATTTTTCTCTATGCTCTTTGGAGGATCTATCAGGGGAATTCCACATTCCTATCATCTCCAGTTTCCATAGTTCTGCTATTATTGAATCATTCACTTGTAAATTTGGTATCGCAACTGACTCCTCTATTTTGAGTGTTGATAGAGATCAGATCACTGTCCAACCAACAATTACAGGTAGAACTTGACATACGTCGGTTCGATGTACGCCGATTCGCCTTTAGGTCTGCGCTGAATTAATTATCGTACGCCTGGAATTCCTCGATCTGATCGGGAAAGTACCGTGACATCTGGATTGGACGGCGCTCCAGTGTCATCACGTATAAGTATCCTTCTACACGTTTGGCGTATATCTGGTTTAGTTATTCGTAATTAAATTAGTTTATTTGTTTCTATAAAATAGGTGTTTTTTGCATACGCATATACAAAAGGGTACATTGAAATAAATACCATGTCTGAAAAGAGGAGAAAGGAAATGCTAACTCAAGATTGATCTAAAATTTCTATCTCCTTTGTGAAGAAGATGGAAGTTATTGGACGATTGGAAAGTGGAGGAAAATATCCCGATGTCTGCAGGATAATGAATTTACCGCCTTCAATTGTTACTATCATTATGAAAAATGCAGATAAAATCAAACCATCTGCTCAGGAAACTACAGAAGTAAACACTAAGTACAAGTCAACGAGTACTCCTATGGTCCTTTCTGTAGGCAACTTGCTAGCGTCTTTTTTAATTTTTCTTTTTTCAGCCCCTGATGTTTAATTTTTTTTTTTTTCGTGCTACCAACGAAAAAAATATATACAGGTTGTTTATTTGAAACGGGGCACCCCGAAAATCTCCTTTATTTGTAAAGATACAAAAAATCTTCAGAACAAAAGTTTAACTAGACAAAAAGGCCCATCTAAAGGTTACTATAAGAATTCTGAGGCACTTCCGGTTTCACCGGAAACGATGTAAACTTTTAATCTAGCATAGGGAATCGATAATTTTATATTTTTTTCCTAAAAGTACATTAAATTAGCTTTACAATGACACCAAAAAATCATATTTTTATGTTAACCATTTCAAAATGGCGACCATTTATTTACAAACTAATAATCAACATAAGTTTTACAAAGTTGAACGTAGCAAGCTTTGAAAACAATAAAAAAAGAAACAAAATATCTCTAAAATAAACTGTTATAACTAGTTATTATATGAAATACATTATTATGATTACATTTGTTTTTTTTTTTTTTGTAAAATAATAGTAAAAAGTAATAGTTTTTTTCCAAATAGTCAAATAGTGACAAGCACAATTTCAAAGGTGCAAAGGTGCAGTCTACAGGCTATACCAAACGATTAGGGCGAACTAAATGGAAATTGCTTGGGTTATTTCATGTTTAAGGTTTGGTATGTGAAAATTTAAAATTCCAACGGTAAAACCATGGAAACGCATGACATACGTCAAATCTTTTTTTTTTTTCTTTTCTTATTTTGAAGACAAAAAAATAAATAAATGGGAAATTTTTATTAATGACAAAAAAATTAAATGCAATAAAAAGGACATTTTATAATGACAATCAATTTAATCTAGAATTTGCAATGTGAGTATGATTTACAAAGCTTAAACAAAATGACCAAAAGTCGGAATAAAAATTACTAGATTTTTTTTTTTTTTTTTTAATTTTTAATGGCCTTTGCTACTGTGGCAATTAGCCAGGACAATTTTTTGTTTGAGAAAATTTCCATGCCATAACCGGGATTTGAACCCGAGCCCCCATGGTTGGTAGTCAAATGAGCTGACCACTACGCCATAGCGACCGGCATTACTAGATTTCAAAATCTAGTTCCGCCTAAACGTTTGGAATAGCCTATAGTTTGTTTTTACAAAAGGGAACAGTATATATTTAAATGTAAAAAAGATACAAGAATACCGATATTTTGTGCGAATATCGATATTTTGCGCGATATATCGCATTTCAAATATCGATATAAAAATATCGATATATCGTTCCCATCCCTAATTATGTCTCGACCCATCCTACGAAAATCGTCGTAACTCAATATTTAAAATATTTACTTATATAAATTAAATATTAGAATATCGTGTAATCTTTCCATGAAAAAATAAATTTATCTCATAAAACTGTATGTTATGCTACCAAAATTATAGTTTTGTGAGGAACTTTTTTTTTCATCGAAATATTACACGATATTTTAATATTTTACTTACATAATTATAAAAATGAAAATATTGAGTTACAACAATCTTCGTAGGATGGGTCATTGTGTAACCGAAACCATCTCTGGCTAAAATAATTCTCTCTTCGGTCCCGATCTTTGCTAGTCAAAACTCTATTAGGAAGTTAGTCTGCTCTTTGTAAAATCATTTGTACCACCTTTCTTGTTCATATCTTTGTTTGTGAACGAACTCCACTACCATATTCTGAGTCTATTCGATAGAAATTGTGGCCAAATGGCTTTTCCTAGCGAGTTGAAATAAAATTTTTCACTGGAAACATTTTTTTCATTGAAACAGCTCAGTAGATAGAGTGGTAGTAACTGTGAGTATTTATATTTCAGAGAGCCGCGATACTCTAGAGACATATTGTCTGTCATCTACTGACGACATATCCCAGTATAACTACAACACTAATGTCATCATCACTGAGGAGATTGACATCAAGTCTGAGCGTGGAGATGACGGTGAATTTGAGGAAAGTGCAGCTGGGCAAGATGCAGGTCAGTCAATTATTTATTATCATTATTCTTTATTTTCTTTTAGGCTTTGCGGCGTTTAGGGTATTATAGTCGGATTGCTGATAGGTGACTGTTACATGTATGTATCGAGTAGTGCATTGATATAATAATCTAGTTACCATTTTTCAGCGATTTTAAAAATATTTTTTGTTATTTGTCTTAGCTGTCAGTGTCTGTTAATAATACTAATTAATAGACCTTGCGGCGAATTATTAAATTCACAAACTTTAATTTGAAATCTGCTGGAATATTTTAATTCCGAAAAAGAGAACAATGGGCCACTTATTCATCTATCTTGTGTCCATCAAACAATATTTGGGGTATAACAAAAAATTATTATGATAGATATATTGGTCAAAACGGATATAGTGATAACGAAGTTTTGAAAATGTAGCAAGTAGCCTGTGATCAAATTAGTTGTGAAACTTGGGCAAAATCTGTTAAAAAAATCGAAAATTTAATAAATGAATGATGGGAAAGGGAAAGGATTGTTGATGATATTAATCCAATAATAGTAAATACAAGAAATGACAGCGATAGTTCAGATGGCGACGATATCATGCACTACAGTGACTAATTTTTTTAAATAAAAATAAACATTTAAATACAACTTGTAGCGATATCTTATATGAATAAATATGTTTTTAGTTAATATTTTATTACTTTGTACTCAGGGGAAACAAAAATTTAATTTAATTAAACAACAAATTATAATCCAAAATTTACGTACGAGTATAAGTTTTTCCTTATTTATAATTCTTACCTTAAAATTAATAATTTTGTTTGTTTGACTACTGCTGTGAATTTATTTTCGTGGTCTAATTAGTAAAGATATCTCCGAATCATGCCGTTTCTTTCTAATGTTTTGTTTTTTATTAAAATAATTTGGAAGGTTAGTTGTCAACTTGCGTCACTATACGTTACTATGGGTATGCAAATAATTATAATGATATAGACAGAGAAAGCATATAGTATTGTATATCGATACTTGTAGCAACGAACAGTCGCTTACCAGCAATCCGACTATACTACAAAGAAATAAAATAAAATAACATTACTATGAATTTTATTATAATACATTTTTATTTCATTTCTTTGTTCTTCCTCCGGCGTCCCTCTCTTTCTTCCTATTCTCATTCCGGCTTCTCTCTCCGATATCCTTCCTTCTTACCTCTAGTTATCTCGCCCATATTTCTCCCTGGTCTTCCTCACTCATCAGTTCCTTTATCTCTTTTTCCCAGACTGCCATCTCTCTGCATCTCTTCGCTAAATGCTCCAAGGTTTCCACTTCTTTCTTACATATTCTGCAGAGCTTGGCCTCTGGCATTGCCCAGTACCTTTGTTCCTCTCAATTATTTAATATTATTGTGTTAGTTGTAAACATGCAATGCCGGTATTCCCATTTACCATTTACTGAGTACATACACAGGAGTACAATGGCTAATATTTCTGCTAGTTGTAGTAAGTCCTTAATAAATTACACTAGGAAACAAAATTTTACTTACTTGTCACAAACGTAAAACTAGGTAAATCTAATAGTATTTTTCACGCTGAATTCAAGTATATATTTAGAATTGTTCAGCTAAGAGTTTTCAGTGCCACCTACTTTAAATTTTCAATATGTTTGTTTACAATGCGAGGTGTGATCAAAAATTACGGTCAATTTTTAGTTTACAAAACAATATTTATTTATTCATCAATTTTTATATTATCCCCTTCAAAATGAGGACTATTTTGGGCGAATATAATTGTAATGCACTTATGTCTTCAAAGCACTTATGAAACGCAGATTTTGAGAACGCTATACAGCTCCTCCAGCGATTTTGCTTTTATTTCTTCAAATGTCGTAAAACATTGTCCTTACATTGTTTTTTTCATCTTTGGGAAGAGAAAAAAGTCACATGGGGCCATATCTGGTGAATAAGGTAGTTGCAGTATCATTACGGTGTTATTTTGGGACAGGAAATCTCGAACAAGCAGTGAAGTATGAGCTGGTGCGTTAACATGGTGCAATTTCCAAGAATATGGGATACGCATAAAATTTATATTTGCTTAAAACTAAATTTTTTTGATAAGTTAATGTTAGTTATGTCGCCTAACAAAACAAAAATCACATTTTAAATAATATTATATACAAATTTTTTAATTAAAATATTGTAAATTTGAAATAAGCCGATCACGGCGCGAAGGTTGCCGAGTAAATACGACTGAGACTGCTGGGGTTTGACGTCACAGATACTAAAAATAATCTTTACGTGTGTATATTGTATTGTTCGAGAGTTTTGTATTTGTTTTTAAACAATTTGCACGCATTTATTATTAAAATAATTTATAAAATATATGTACTCACATTAAAATGGTCTTCACAAACATAAAGTTTCCTTTTTTCTGAAATATCGGTTTTATTTCGCCTCATAGCTTTCAGCCACAAATTTCGCCTTTTCTGTTGTTTTTCGCCATCAGGTAATGAAATAAATTGTTTTTTTTGATGTCTAATTGAACTATTTGTGCACATCGGTACTAAACAATATTTTTGACTATGTTTCGAAGTACTGGGGCCTGGATCTTCCATATTTTATATATTTTTATATAAAACTTAATTCGGTAAACATGTATAAATTGGTTTTATAGAATTAAACTTTATTTTAATTAAAATCACTCTAACTTTACATAACCTATAAAAGTTATACAAGCAAATAAGTTCACAACAGACTGTGTAGGCTGTACGCTGTACACTGGGTAGGCTGTACGCAGTACACTTAGTTGGGTATGACATCACACGTCGTTTTCGCGCGCTACATACATTTATGATTTTTTTAAGCCTTCAAATTAAAAAAAAAAAATGCAAAACTGTTTTTTATGTTTATATGCAACAAAAGGAATATAATAAAAAAAATTAAAAAAATCATGCCTATCCCCTATTGTCTTTCCATAAATCTTGTTACAGAATTGCTACAGACACCGACGCAACAAGCTTAAATAGTATTCTTTAGTTACTGTAACACCTTGCGGTTAAAATTCATGGTACTCAATACCACGATAATAAAATAAAAAAATAAAAAACAGTGAGAAGAACTTTAACATTCGGTCGAACTTGGCGTACTTTTTTGGGCCGTGGTTCATCTTTGTTTCGATGTCATAAACATACATCCACGTCTCGTCACCCGTTATGATGCACTGGAGCAATGTTGAGCCATTGACAAACATCATCTTTCATTTCCTGAGCGGCTTCTTTACGACACATTTTTTGTGCAAAATTTTACAATTTTGCTGCCACTCGCCTCATGCCCAAAAGATTAGTGAAAATTTCTTCGCGTGAACCATATGATATACCAACTTCTTCAGCAACCTCTCTAATTGTAATTCGACGGTTATCAAGAATTTTTTTTTAAATTCTGCCACGTTTTTTTTTTTTCGGTGATTGAAGTGCTGGGTCTCCCAACTCTATCATCACCGTCAGCTAATTGACGGCCATCTTGAAAGTGTTTATACCATTTGTAAATCGCTCATTCATTTATAATCTTTACTTTACAGCACTTGATTTCATTTTTCACGCAAAATTTAATGCATATTCATTGATTCTTCTTTATGAAAAAAAAAAAAAAATCACCGAATATACAGAGACAAAACTTATTTAATTAGCTGTCAAATCTAAAATACACATCCAATATAGGGGAAACTTCCTAAGCGCCCTGACATCTGGTGGCAATTTGCGGAATATACGAAAGTGACATTGTTTTGTTTTGTTCAATGGAGAAATACGTGTTTTTTTTTGTTGTTAGTGTTTTATTTTTGTGAATCATGAAAAAAAAAAAAACAATCAATTTTGTTGTGTGCTGCAATATAAATCGTGAACAAGGAAGAATCCTTCTTAAACATTCCATAATTTACCTAAATCGAAAAAAATATCAATTGAAACGACGTTTGGAGGCAGAGAGAAAGTGGATCGTAGGTTTTTATGGACCCAAAAACTAAAAATGGACAAAAATCCAAGCCCATGCATGCATATATGCTCGTTGCATTTTATGGAAAGTTATTTTTTACGTCCAAGAAAAGACTGAAAAAAAGCATTTATCCCACCCAAAATTTGCCTAAATCATCAGTTATATATTAAACGGCCCTTCTACTTTTTCAGGCAGAGATATTAATTTTTACTAATATATTTACCATATTTTTGTTATTATATTGACAGACAGTCAAAAAGAATTAAAAATACAATGAAAAACTAAAAATTTCCTTGAAATTTTTTAAGAATAGTATATTATTACATATCTTGTAAATCGTATATTATCTTTGAATTAAAAAAAAAGCTCGGAAAACAGGAAAAATACAACTCGTGTTCATTTTCACCACGTAAACAAATACACGAGTAACGGTTTAATGTCACTTTCGAGTGTTCCAGTTTTGCCGCATATGGCGCTGCGATCTTAAAAAGTTTCCCCTATGGCTGTCAATTGAAACAGTCGTCAAAGGCGTTAATTAAGGGGGGTTTCACACTTATACGACATGTTTTTTTTTTGTTTACTACCTGTTTACGACACATGTCATATGAATAGGGTGACCATTCGTCCCGCATTTCGCGGGACGTTCCGCATTTTGATTTGGTGTCCCCAGGGCCGAATTTTGCTCTGTACTTATATTTGGTAGGTGAAGACCTTTTTTTTGCTCTTTACTTATATTTAGGAGGTGAGGACCTTTTTTTGCTCCGTCCCGCATTGCCTTCTCCAAGAAAATGGTCACCCTACATATGAAGATGTTGTAAACAAAAACCTGCACATTGCACATCAGAACGACACGACATGTCGTCGGTTGAAGATGTGGTAATGTTATCTGTGCTATTGCGAAGAAGAAGAAAAAGAAAGAAAAAAAAACATAAACGGAAATATTGGGTCCATCCGTAAAGTACAGCTAATCTGTATCGAAGTGTTGTCAAAAGTATTTTTCATTTCTCTTGTATTGTCATTTTTTTCTTCTGTTTCCCGACATTATTCCACACTTTCTCCTGAACTTGTCTATTGGAATAATTTTGCATAGTATGATCATACAGCACCTTGTACTTTATTTGCACAAATTTAACACGATGATGTGTACTCGCCGACTGATAAAACGACAGACAGTGTCGTATACAATTTTTTTATGACATATTGCAGGCACGTCTGTGACGTCCGATTTACTCGTAGGAAGTAAAATATGCTTCCTACTTTTAGGTTCTCAAAAAAAAAAAATCCCTTTAAAGGTCTGTGAATTATCTTCAATTATCTTTACAGTATCAGAATATTGTTCTGCTGAGAACGAAGGTCTGTCCACATACAAATAATTTTCACGAATGAAAAGAAAAAGACTGTTACTTGTATATTATTGTGTAATCATTGTTACAGAAATTTATGCGATATTGTCTTATTATATGAAGTAGGCTACTGTACATTAGCGTACAGTTTTAATTTTTTAGGTCTCGGGTTCGAATCCCGTTCAGGCATGGAAATTTACTTAAATAAAAATTGTCCTGGCTAATTGCTACAGCAGCAAATGCCATTAAAAAAAATATATTTTTTTTATAAAATAAAAATTGTCCTTTAAAACGTTACAAATGGTGCTGGGATAACATCGAACACTCTGTATTGACACGCACAGTTTATATAAAAAAATAACTTTATTTCACTGACTTATTTTTTGTCTCATTAATCAGTGTAAGTTTGTTTGCAGCTAGAGGAACATCTGCCAGTAATCCAGATAGGAGTCCAGACGTTTCAGTATCAGTTAACAAGTTTAAACAAGCTAGTACCCTTTTCGAACATAAACAAGTACATTCTGAACAGAATATATTTAAATGCTATCTCTGTAACATAACATGTTCAAACTCATCAAATCTCATTAGACACAAACGAATACATGCTGGAGTAATCCCATACAAATGTGAGCATTGTAATATAGCATTTTCACAGTTATCCACGCTAATTAGACACAAACGAATACATTCTGGAGAGAAACCATTTAAATGTGATCAGTGTAACAACGCATTTACACTGTCATCAAGTCTCATTGTACACAAACGTATACATTCTGGAGAGAAACCATTTATATGTGAACAATGTAATAAAGCATTTTCACAGTCATCAAATCTCAATAGACACAAACGAATACATACTGGAGAAAAACCATTTAAATGTGATCAGTGTGATAAAGCATTTACAGAGTCATCACATCTCATTATACACAAGCGATTACATTCTAGAGGAAAACCATTTAAATGTGATCAGTGTAGTAAAGCATTTACATATTCATCACGTCTCATTTGTCACAAGCGATTACATTCCGGAGAGAAACCATTTAAGTGTGATCTATGTAATAAAGCATTTTCACAGGCATCAGATCTCACTAGGCACAAACGAATACATTCTGGAGAGAAACCATTTAAATGTGAACAGTGTAATAAAGCATTTACACAGTCATCAGATCTCACTAGACACAAACTAATACATTCTGGAGAAAAAACATTTAAATGTGAACAGTGTAATGAAGTATTTTCAGAGTCATCACTTCTCATTACACACAAGCTATTACATTCTAGAAGAAATCCATTTAAATGTGATCATTGTAATAAAACGTTTCCATATTTATCGCGTCTCATTTTTCATATGCGATTACATTCCGGAGAGAAACCATTTAAATGCGATGAATGTAATAAAGCATTTTCACAGTCATCAGATCTCAATAGACACAAACGAATACATTCTGGAGAAAAACAATTTAAATGTGATCAGTGTGATAAAGCATTTACAGAGTCATCACATCTTATTACACACAAGCAATTACATTCTAGAGGAAAACCATTTAAATGCGATCAGTGTAACAAAACATTTACATATTCCTCACGTCTCATTTTTCATAAGCGATTACATACCGGAGAGAAACCATTTAAATGTGATCAGTGTAACAAAGCATTTTCGCAGTCATCAGATCTCAATAGACACAAAAGAATACATTCTGGAGAAAAACCATTTAAATGTGATCAGTGTGATAAAGCATTTACAGACTCATCACATCTTATTACACACAAGCAATTACATTCTAGAGGAAAGCCATTTAAATGTGATCAGTGTAATAAAACATTTACATATTCCTCACGTCTCATTTTTCATAAGCGATTACATACTGGAGAGAAACCATTTAAATGTGATCAGTGTAACAAAGCATTTTCACAGTCATCAGATCTCAATAGACACAAACGAATACATTCTGGAGAAAAACCATTTAAATGTGATCAGTGTAATAAAACATTTACATATTCCTCACGTCTCATTTTTCATAAGCGATTACATACTGGAGAGAAACCATTTCAATGTGATCAGTGTAATAAAGCATTTTCACAATCATCAGATCTCAATAGACACAAACGAATACATTCTAGGGAGAAACCATTTAAGTGTGATTAGATTGATATAGTGCGTCAAAGCAAACAAAACCCTCAGAAGATATTAAACTAATTTGAAAAATTATAGGCTGGTTTTGGTCTGATTAATTAGTGACCATCGTACGAAACCAGTATACTTTAAGATACGATTTGATGTATCATTTCCATTTTAGTATTAATGTTTTATGTGTTGTGTAATACATTAGGTGTCCCATAGGGTTGTACATCGATGTTAACATCGGTGCTTACTATCGATGTTGAAAAAACATCGAAGGAAAAACATCGATGTATCGGAAACATCGATGTTTTATTAATATTAAAAAAAGCTATTTATTTATATTATATAGGTTTTATTTAATAATGTAAAGATAAAATACGAAAAAAGTAACATATAATACACAAAAAGTATTTATTAGATTTTGAAATAGAAATATTCCTTTTTAATAGTAATTAATTTCACATTAACATTATTATACCCAATATAATAATCCTAATTTGTACCTACAGTCTATTCCAAACGATTAGGCGGAACTAACCGCAATTTTCATTTTTGTAATTTGTCATTAAATATTTTTTTATATATTGAAGTTGACTTTTCCTGAACAAACTGATCAAAAGCTTCAATCAATCGGTAAAAGTAACTAGAATTGAAAATCTAGTTCCGCCTAAACCAAAAGAACAGACCTTACTATTTTTACATTTCTAAAATGAAATATTGGGTTTTATTACAATACTAATATAGTAATCTTAATGTTAATTTTATATTATTTAACATAAAAATAACACTGTCATACACAATTATTTTTAAACTTTTTTAAGCTGAAATAAAGTCTGTTCCTTTGGTTTAGGCGGAACTAGATTTTCAATCCTAGTTACTTTTACCGATTAATTGAAGCTTTTGATCATTTTGTTCAGGAAAAGCCAACTTCAATATATAAAAAAATAGCTAATGACAACTTACAAAAATCCAGGGATTGGAGGAATAACAACTGGGAAAGTGTCAACAAGAGTCAAAAAGAAAAAGTGTGTTGGCGTCTTTGGTCGTTCACATTGTTTGCAAAAATTAGAAGTTTCTTCTTATTTTTTCGTATTCTGCTAACTGCTAAGAAGAATAAGAACTAACACTATTAGTAGAGCCCTGCGCGGATAAGCTTTTCTGTATCCACATCCGATCCGCATCCGCATATCCATGATCCGCATCCGATCCGCATCCGCAGCTTTTGTAAATAACAAATCCGCGTCCGATCCGCATCCGCAAAAATATCCGCACTATCCGCGCTACAGGTTTTGCTGTCAGTTTGGAAAGAACTAACATATTTCGCCTGTTTAGGTAATCTCTGCTCTAAAACGCTACTGAAAATTTTTGGATTTACCAGCTTATTTATTACTAACCTAACCTAAGGGACCCCAAAAGTTTTAAGGCCTAGATGCGCTAATAACTTATTTAAATCTAGAGAGAGATAACAATTTTGGGGGGCCTAAGCGTTCTTTTTCGTAGGGAGTAAGTGGCGTGCTGCTTTTTTTAATATGGAATTTAAAAAAAAAATCAGAAAAGTTACTTGTTAGAAGGTGCTTCATATTTTTAGGATCAAGTAATTTTCTTACGCCATTTCGCGCATGAGTTAGGCAACTTTTTCAAATAGCAACATGTGTCAATTTTCAAATTTTTGGGATCTGCAAGACTTTTTACTTCGGGTAGTATAAAAAAATTGGCAGGTTACATAATAAAATTTTCGAGAAAAAATTATGTAGGTAAATTTTGGTATTTAAATAAAACTTACTAATCAGTTTTATGTAAAAAAAAAACCTTTATCAGATTTAAAAGCCAGAATTAGAGCAGAGGTAGGAAGAATTACGTCGAAAGTGTACCAGGAAACTTTTGTCCAAAATATTATTTTCTATAATATATTCAATAATAAAAAGAAAGTTAAGTTGATTGTCTCAACTCAGTCTTGATCATGGACAATTGTCTTAATAAAAATAACATAAAGTGAGATTGAATGCTACAAAATATCATGTATATACAGACAACCGAAAATAACCGAGGACTGCGTAGTCAGAACACAATTGCTTGTTTCTCCGAAAGTAACCGAAGATTTAATGTTCACGCGGATATTGCGGATAAGCGGATATGACATTTAATCCGCATCCGCAGGTTTAAATGATAATTTATCCGCATCCGCAGAAAAGTTGCGGATACCCGCGGATTTGGAGGGCTCTAACTATTAGTATTGTTATATCGGCGCTTATATTTTGTGTACTAATTTTAATAAAAATTAAATTTTTAAGATTCCAGCGCGTCTAGCGGTAGTTTCTGAATTTCAAAGTTTAAACATCGACATTGGTAGTAGACATCGATGTTTTATCGATACTATCGCCAGCTGACCATCGATGGTAAAAACATCGATGTTTTTAAAATAAACATCGATGTTTTCGATACATCGATGTTTTTTTTCCCATCCCTAGTGTCCCATAATGTTTTGTTGTTTTTAAACCTGAATAAAAAAAAAAAAAGTGAATAAAAAATAATTTATTTAGTGCCAAAATGTTAACAATGAATGCGGATTTTTATTTCTTAAAAATAATGTTGTCAAGATGTCTTCCGTCACGTGCCAAGTATTTTCGAAGTCTAGACCTTAAATTTGCAAAAACAGCTGCTAGCATTTCCTCAGGAATAGCGTTTATTTGGGCCTGAGTTCGCAATTTGAAAGCTGTCAAAGTGCGTGGTGCTGTCTCATACATATTGGACTTAAGATAACCACACAAAAAGAAATCGGGAGGAGTCAGGTCAGGGCTCCTTGAGGCCACTGTAAGTCCCCCTGTTTTGAAATAATTTTTCCCCGCAAAAATTCTTGTACCGGCGCCAAAAATTTCCTGGCTGTGTGGGCTGTGGTCCCATCTTAATGAAACCAGGTATTGGTATCAAACCCCTTGATTTCTTGAAGCCTTGGTCGGAAAAAATCGTTTAACATATCAACATAACGGTCGCTGTTCACTGTAACATTTTGGCCCTGGTCGTTCTCAAAAAAGAATGGGCCAATAATTCCGCGCGCAGACATTACTCACCACACCGTGACTTTGGGACTATGTATTGGTTGTTCATGCTTCTTTTTAAGATACTCATAGTTTCGATAGCGGTGGTTTTGTTTATTTACGGCCCCATTTAAATGGAAATGGGCCTCGTCGCTAAAAAAGACATTATCGATCGAGTCGTAATTGAAGAAATCATTGATTATTATTTGTGCAAAATTACGTAGAATTTCGTAGTCCTCCGGCTTTAAAGCGTGCACTATTTTGAGTTCTTTTGACAACATTCGATGCACAGATGATTTTGAGAAACCCAACGCTTGTGCATGTTTCCTTAACTACCTGCGTGGATTTCGCCTCGTTGCAACCCGAACAGCGACGTTCTCAGGTGTGTTTACAGACCGACGGCGGCATGATAGCTTCTTGTTTACACAAGAACATGTTGTTTTGAACTTATTTAACCATAATTGCACTAAACTGCGGTGCATCTGCCACAAGGTGAATATTCAAATGATTGCAAAAAAAGGCGGCGTGCCGCAACGTACGATTCTTGGTTTTTCAAATAAAGCTCAATGAAGAGCGCGCCATGTTCTGCCGTCCACCTCTCCATTCTTACTAAATAATTTGAAACCTTCCTCTAACTGGAGAATACCAAGTCGTGGCGCTGCTATACAACGTTGCCAAACCAGCGCTCTGCAAAAACAGCAAAACATTATGGGACACCCACAATATAGAAGTTTAACTGAGCCGTATATATAATTTTTATAAATTGATAGATATTACACAGGACAGGCGCTAACTCAACAGCTCAAAAAACACTTGGTTTTTGTTAAAATGCAAGTGATGCACGTTTCGTTTTTAGGCCATTACATGTATTTTGGAAATAAGGACTTTTTTGTCGACACTTGCAGTTCAGAAAATAAAATTGCCGAATTTCCCAATTCCCATCCTTTAAAAAAAATGTCTTCAGAGATCCCACCTTCAAGAAAAATTCATGCTTATTATTACTAGGCTTATTCGCTAATTTTTTGGCCGCTGGATGCTAGAGCCATCTATGTGTCATTTTTTAAGTTACATGATCTTCATGGTTACACGGAAACAACTGACAGTCAAACATTTATAATTGTAATAATTGTTCAATAACCATAAATTATCCAATGTAAATAAATAAATTTAATTTTTCTAATAAAAATTACTTTTAGTCACCCAAAAAATATAATGTGCACCTTTCCCAAAAAGATCTTTTTCGTCCTTATCTGTTTGAAATCCTCGGCTGCGCCTAGGCCTTCAAATTCAGATGCGGCCGAAAATATGTACTTTTTGGTCATGGCATACAAATAACTATAATTGATAAATATATGTACATAATATAAGCAGATATACGTGAAATATAATATAACATGTATTATGCACATATTAGACATACCTGCACTTTATATACATATTACATACACCTGTTTCCATTACTATTTTATTGTGTAATTACCTATATCAAAATAAATTCAAAATAATTTAGTAATTGCTTTAATTTAAACTGAAATAAAAAAAATGTATGGTCGATTATTTATAGAAAATTTACATTTATTGTTGAAGAAGGAAATCATGGATACTAATTTTGAAGATTTGTTAGCAGGCGATGATGAAGAAATTAGAACGTCCATAGATGAAGAAATATGAACTATTTAGAACGTCCATACATAGTACGTGTTAGACCAAATCATATGGGCCAGTGGAATGAGCAAGAATTTAAAATAGATTTAGCTTAGTGAAAAATGGATTTAATATTCTGCTCCACCAAATACTCCACCAAATTTTTATTATTATTTTTTTTAACCGTCCTTTTTCTTTTTCCGTGTTTTGCATATTTATTCTGTCTGCAGGATGCATTGAACATAATACATTTTTTTTCCAGGCCTCTTGTTTATCTTTTAGATTTAAAGCGTCAGTAGCTTTATTTTCTATTACATTTTAAAACAAGATTGACAAGTTGCGTGTTTCGGAAATATTGAAATCGGTGCTTCTTGGGCGTTTGTCGCACATCTTTTTGTACAAAATTCAACAAAACTTCGTGTTTTTTTAGGTTATATCTACTTATTTTGACAGTTGTACCTATCTTTCCTTTATTCGTGCGAGTCGCCTGAATGTCTCTCTTTGTTTAACACAACGCTCATTTAGAAACAAAAACTATGTTTTCAAATAGCCCACGTTTGTTTGATGTTCAATTGTTTTTCCAATTTAATATTCTTAGATTTAGATTGAAATATTTGTTCTTTCCTAATTTAACCTCTATCGTATCTCTTATAATAAAGAGTTAACAATGCTTAAACAGTTCCAATATATAACAGTATAACACCTGTATATAATAGTTATTTCATTAATACTATTTACAATACACATTTACGAACATAAATTGAAACCGTTGTAGATCGTATTTATGAAATTGAGTGTACTTGAAAAATAAATAGCGACGTACACATCTGTCTAAGATTTTTTTTTTATGCTCAGAAGTTCTATAATGCATTTTCAGATTCATTCAAGTCTCATTGTTCACAAGGGATTATATTTTGGATAGAAGCCATTTAAATGTGATCAGTGTAATAAAGTATTTACAGAGTCATTATATCTCACTAGATACAAGAGATTATATTCTGGAGAAAAACTATTTAAATGTGATCATTGTAATAAAGCGATTTATAAGATCATATTGCTTACAAACGAATACATTCTGGAGAAAGACCATTGAGATGTGATCAGTGTGGTAAAGCATTTCCATGTTCATCAATTCTCATTGTTCATAAACAAATACATTCTGGAGAAAGACCATTCAGATGTGATTAGTGAAATAAAGCATTTCCACGGACGTCACAGCTCATTACATATTAACGATTACATTCTGGAGAAAAACCATTTAAATGTGATCAGTGTGGTAAAGCATTTGCACGTTCATCAATTCTCATTGTTCATAAACGAATACATTCTGGAGAAAGACCATTCAGATGTGATCAGTGTAATAAAGCATTTCCACGGACGTCACAGCTCATTACACATTAACGATTACATTCTGGAGAAAAACCATTTAAATGTGATCAGTGTGGTAAAGCATTTGCACGTACATCAATTCTCATTGTTCATAAATGAATACATTCTGGAGAAAGACCATTCCGATGTGATCAGTGTAATAAAGCATTTCCTCGGACGTCACAACTCATTACACATTAACGATTATATTCTGGAGAAAACCTATTTAAATGTGATCAGTGTGGTAAAGCATTTTCACGTTCATCAATTCTCATTGTTCATAAACGAATACATTCTGGAGAAAGACCATTCAGATGTGATCAGTGTAATAAAGCATTTCCACGGACGTCACAGCTCATTACATATTAACGATTACATTCTGGAGAAAAACCATTTAAATGTGATCAGTGTGGTAAAGCATTTGCACGTTCATCAATTCTCATTGTTCATAAACGAATACATTCTGGAGAAAGACCATTCAGATGTGATCAGTGTAATAAAGCATTTCCACGGACGTCACAGCTCATTACACATTAACGATTACATTCTGGAGAAAAACCATTTAAATGTGATCAGTGTGGTAAAGCATTTGCACGTACATCAATTCTCATTGTTCATAAACGAATACATTCTGGAGAAAGACCATTCAGATGTGATCAGTGTAATAAAGCATTTCCACGGACGTCACAGCTCATTACACATTAACGATTATATTCTGGAGAAAACCCATTTAAATGTGATCAGTGTGGTAAAGCATTTTCACGTTCATCAATTCTCATCGTTCACAAACGAATACATTCTGTAAAAAGACCATTCAGATGTGATCAGTGTCATAAAGCATTTCCACGAACGTCACAGCTCATTACACATTAACGAGTATATTCTGGAGAAAACCCATTTAAATGTGATCAGTGTGGTAAAGCATTTTCACGTTCATCAATTCTCATCGTTCACAAACGAATACATTCTGGAGAAAGACCATTCAGATGTGATCAATGTAATAAAGCATTTCCATGGACGTCACAGCTCATTACACATTAATAATTATATTCTGGAGAAAACCCATTTAAATGTGATCAGTGTGGTAAAGCATTTTCACGTTCATCAATTCTCATCGTTCACAAACGAATACATTCTGGAGAAAGACCATTCAGATGTGATCAGTGTAATAAAGCATTTCCACGGACGTCACAGCTCATTACACATTAACGATTATATTCTGGAGAAAACCCATTTAAATGTGATCACTGTGGTAAAGCATTTTCACGTTCATCAATTCTCATCGTTCACAAACGAATATATTCTGGAGAAAGACCATTCAGATGTTATCAGTGTAATAAAGCATTTCCACGGACGTCACAGTTCATTACACATTAACGAGTATATTCTGGAGAAAACCTATTTAAATGTGATCAGTGTGGTAAAGCATTTTCACGTTCATCAATTCTCATTGTTCATAAACGAATACATTCTGGAGAAAGACCATTCAGATGTGATCAGTGTAATAAAGCATTTCCACGGACGTCACAGCTCATTACACATTAACGATTATATTCTAGAGAAACCCCATTTAAATGTGAGCTAACCTCGATCAACAATCGTCTTCCAATTACAATCTTAATAACAATAATATCAACAACAACAATAATAACGAAAAAAATAATAATATATCTTAACAAAAACCACTACTTTTTCTCTACACGCCATTGAGTTAACGAACAACATGAAGTTATCAATACAATATCGTTACTGATTGGTTCTTTGTTAAATTGGAATTTTTAGATAAGAGATAGAATACAGTTTTGATATTTTTAAGCTCATTGTTTACTGTTATGTAACTGACAAGAAATTATGATCACACGGTATTAGTCTTAGTTTAGCATTCCTAAGATATAAAGGTAGATGTTATACTCTATCTCAGAAAGATTGATAGTAATAAATCTTTTTGTCAGGCATTTACCAGTGGCGTGCACATTTTAAACACGTTTAAATTGGTTTTGTGTATTTCTATATTACTATTTATCATTTTATTAAACGCACGCCTGTGACCATATTTATCATATCATTAAACGCACCCCTGTGACCATATTTTTCCCCAAAATGTTAGGGTAACATCTATTGTGTTTAACCCTTGTTCGTATTCCCATATAATATGTGCGGCACACTCGGTTGTTTTTAACAATATTTCGTTTCGACCTATTCTATTTTGTGGACCGCTTCTGTGTGAAAAAACAATAACTTTTTACAAATAATAAATTTTATTACTATCAGTCTTTCTGAGATAGAGTATAATAGTCGATGATAACATAAGTTTTTCACATTCAGCTGATCTCTAACAGTTTGCAGCGCATGATTTTTGTATCACTTCTCTCTTTCGTTAACCCTTAAAGTTGTTGAGTGCAAAAAATACATACATACATAAATTCATAGGGGCCCCAAAAATGATAAAGCTTCAGGGCCCCCTCATATACCATACAGATCCGTCCCTGACTGTATTACTATTGAATCAAACGCAGTCGTAACAATATAATCATATACTTTAATAATACAAAATTAATTAAAATTTACACTTGATTACCAAATGTAATTACTCGGCCAAAGACATTACTCATTTTTAATTACAATTATAATTGTAATTAAAATTATTTTATCACTCCGTAAATCTAAAACTGTAAAAATAATTGTTAAATGATATTCTTAAACTTCTTCAATTCAAAAAATGAAGTTAGTTTTACTTTTCTTCATTATAATTATTGAAATTAATTATATACCACAACATACGCTCGCACGAAAATTACAAAATGGTAAGCTAAAATTTAATTTGATATAGACCCTAGGAAGAGTCATACTCTGAATCCATAAAATAATGGAAATCCAGATGGATCCAGAAGGAAAATGTCTTTTGTTAACTGTAACAACAAACGTAATTATGAGGGGGGCTCTAAAAATTTCCGGTCCAACTATGTTTCCAGGGGTGCTAGATATAAAACGAAGATGTCATTTTTCAATATAGTCTCCGTGTAGGGGAGACCGGGGTTGAACGTTAGCTAATGTTTGGGGTATGATATGACTATGAAATTAAAGAAAAACACTCAAAAATTGTGAAATTACCGTTTATTTAGACTCTGTGCAACATTATTATAGTACAAAAAAAAACAATGTGAGGGCCCTGTTTAAATATGGTTGAATAGTTACGGTTGGCTAGTTGAAGTATAAATATTTCATTTTATTTCATGGTACTTAACTTTGAAAAGCGTTTCACATAGTTGTTTTCTGAGACTTGCGAGCGGATCAAGTCTGAAAACCCCTTAAATGTTCGCCAGCTGGTTGATATGATTCTTTATGACAGAAATTAGGGTGTTTTGGATCAATGTCTCCATTTTACTTAATCTACATTTAATCATTAGTTAAAAGATGACATTAAAGATTACGTGATTACACTAACCTTACAATTAATGACGGCTGCGGTTAATTCCATGAGAGACACCAAACAAAATCTCACAATCATCGTTACACCTCCAAAGAGCCTCTTAAACATCTCACAACACGCACAGGGTTTAAGTCCGTTATCGAGGTTTGGTTAACTTCATTTAATACTGTTTACAAAAAATTCCAGACTACTTCTGGTCTATTCAGTACCGCGGTATCGGGTTTCTCAACCAAACGTTTGGGAGGTTCGTCCGACTACCATCGCGTCCAAAAACCAAAACTCTACTCGACTCTCTGAAGATTTGCCAACGACTAGTTATGTCTCTATTTCACAGTACTTTGCTTAAAACTAATAATTAGATCTTTGAACCTGAATTTTTTGTAGTTGTAAAAATAATCAGGTCTTCAATTAACAACAGAAACCTTTTATCTTATCTTTGATCATATTTCTACCCCCATAATTTATAAACCCAAATAATTAATTTTGATGTTAATTACCTACTGAGTTCATGTCACTGAAAATATATGGTGGCATATCAACATCTGTATAAACATTCGACCATGTACTTGAGATAAAGAGTGACAATATTTTAAACAAGTTATGTAATATAAGATCGTAATTATGTAATGTTTAAATAATTTGAATATTTTTAAAAAATTGAAAAGTTTAAATAATACAAACAAAACATAATATATAATAATAATAATACAAGTTATCTCTTATACCCTTTTCACACTAGAATTTTAAGATAAGCAAACTTAAAGTCCATTGATGTTTAAGATCGATTTGCATTCATACTTGATGTTTAAATCACTGGTGCTACCATCTGCTATGATAATTTTGTTCTTAAGTTGGCGTCACAAAGCTACTTCCGTTTTTAATTATTACGTAATGCTAATCTACATATACGTTGGATATCGGGACATGTTGGTGTTAAAGGTAATGAAGCGGCTGCAAAAGCCGCCTCCCTCAGATGAAGCAAAGAGTTATCTGAAACATCTGGTTTTAGCCAAATGGCAACATGATAGGAATAGCATACAAAATGTAAAATTGGCCACTGTTGGTGGGCTCATGGACACCTCTTTCGAGGTTAAGAGCCTCCAATTTGTGAGACGTGTAATACAAATTTGTCTGTGTAATACATTTTAACTCAGTGCTACAACCTGTCAGTTAATTTAACTGACGACAGGGTACTCAATACAGGGTGATAATCTTCCTGAGGGAATCAAATTTATTGTTTTATATGCTTCTATAGTAAAGTTTGAAATTTTTGACGGTATACGTACATAGAACTTTTTGACATACGAGCGCTATTTGTGTTGCTTACAGTAACTTGAAAAAATTCATCTGAGCTAAAAATGGAATTAAATCGTGAACATTTTCGAGCGATTATTTTTACAACTTTCGACGTGGATTAACCCAACAACAGTGCATCGATGAACTTAATTCGACTTTTGGTGATACAACATCATCAAGGACTACTGTTTATCGATGGTTTGCCGACTTTAGTCGTGGCCATAGTTCGCTTAAGGACGAATTTCGTGAAGGTCGTCCAAAATCGGTTGTTGTTCCGGAAAACATTGTTGCAGTGAGTGAACTGATACTGCAAGATCATCATGTGACTTGTCGTGAGATTGAGGTATCCTTGGGCATTAGTGGGACCAGCATATATTCACTATTGTATGAACATTTCGCCGACAATAAGATTTTCGCGCGTTGGATTCCACATAATTTGACAATCGCAGTGGAAAAAGGCTCGATCGGAGCGGAAAAAGTGCTTAGAAAATTGGTTCTAACGCATGTAAAAGTGTATTGATCTTCATGGAGAATATTTTGAAAAACAATAAAGCCACTTTTGTTGATAAATATTTGATTTTGATCTCAAATCCCGAAATATAAAAGGCAACCCTCGTAGTTTTAATAAATTGTCTGTTTTTTAATTCAGATCTTTTTTATGCTACATCCATTTTTCTTCTTTCCCAGTAATAAATAATTGGTGTAATCTCCGATCTTACAGTAACAGTTGGTGGAGGCGCCTATCGTACGGTAACAATATGATAAGGTAAAAATATTTGTGTTTCAGATGAAAATGAGTTTAGTATTTCAAATGAAAATGGAGATTTACTTGATGAAGATACGGATAGAAAAAGTTTGAACGGTATGTAAGGTTCTATACTAATTTAGCGATACCAGGTAGAATTGTACATCGAAAGCAAAACATCGATGTTTAACATCGGCGCTTACTACCGATGTTGAAAAAACATCGAAGGAAAAACATCGATGTTTCAAAAATTATGTGAAGTGTGAATTTTCACACATTTCAGGGTTTCGCAGGTATTTAGTAAGTGAATGATGATTATTTGGAATGGCAAAGCAAATTTTATGTTAAAATATTTTTTTATTAATTTTAATTCGAATGCCTAATACCATTATTTGGGTTTCTAAATATTTGCAGTATTTTTTTTATAAAACATGGTTCATTAATATTTTGAAAATTGCGCCTACGGCTTCCATTGGTTAAGTCATAAACTCCGCCCCTCTGATTTCGTATACATTCAAACATAGAATTGAATTATAATTTCAACACTTCCCACTGGTTATTAAACTTACGCTTTTAAAAATTAAATGCAACATTTGCCAAAATATAACTAGAATTTTGACAAAATAATTTAAACAAAATAAAAATGCAAAAAAAAACAGAAAAAATAAAAATTGACGGGATTCGAACAGTAGTTTCTTAAAGTAGTTTCAACTCACGAAGCGACAACGTTACCACTGTACTTCGCAGGTTCACTCGTTTATTATGTTAAATAGCGGATTAAATATTTTACATATTTTAGTTAAAAATACAAAAAATGCGTTATTTTCCGAAAACATAATCTGATCAAAAATTCCTGTACTATTCCGGTTCACACCAATGTACATTACTTAGAATTTTTTCAGATTTTTAGTTTAAACCATCTGGGCTACAGGGTGTGGGACAAATTTTTTTTTTGCACAATTTTGGCAAAAATCGTCTCACAATAATTTATTTTGCAAAAATAAAATCTTGATCGTTAATCCTCCTACTAAGGGCTTTCATTTGATACCCTACACAGAATTGTAATAAAATATTTTTTTTTTTCAATGAGCATATATTTGTTTATATTTTTAGGGGGATATGTTTTTTAGATGTTTTAGTATTTTTCCTGTGTGCTGGTCAAAAATTTGTATAAGCATGCCAAATTTTAACTCTCTAGGTTTAGCCATTTGGCTACAATTTTTAACGAACAGACAGACAGACAGACAGACGACAAAATGACGGTTTAAGGGTTTTTTGGTCATACCTACAAAACCCTAAAAAGATATTTATTTATATTATATAGGTTTTATTTAATAATGTAAAAATAAAATACGAAAAAAAGTAACATATAATACACAAAAAGCATTTATTAGATTTTTAAATAGAAATATTCTTTTTTAATAGTACCTAATTAATTTCACGTTAACATTACCCAATATAATAATCCTAATTTGTACCTACTATTTTTACATTTCTAAAATGAAATATTGCATTTTATTATAATACTAATATAGTAATCTTAATATTAATTTTATAATATTTAACATAAAAATAACATACTGCCCTACACAATTTTTTTTAACTTTTTTAAAGTGAAACACATACCTCATTTTCTACACTAATATAGCAATCCTAATATTAATTTTACATTAACATTACAATATAATAATCCTAATAATAGGTTTATTAATAAATGAATTATAATTATATTTCCCAATACGGTAATTCCAGGGATTGGAGGAATAACAACTGGGAAAGTGTCAACAAGTCTCAAAAAGCAACAAGTCTATTGGCGTCGTTGGTCGTTGGCATTGTTTGCAAAAATTCGAAGTTTCTTCTATTTTTTTTCTTATTCTACTAAGAAGAATAAGAACTAACACTATTAGTATTGTTATATCACAATATAGTAACAATATACGGGAGCTTATATTTTGTGTACTGATTTTAATAAAAATAAAAAAATTTAAATTCCAGCGCCTCTAGCGGTAGTTTCTGAATTTCAAATTTTAAACATCAATCTCGGTAGTAGACTTCGATGTTTTATCGATACTATCGCAATCTGAACATCGATGGTAAAAACATCGATGTTTTCGATACATCGATGTTTTTTCACCATTCTAAATACCATGTGCTAGCCAACAATTTGTAAATAAAAAGTCAGTGTTATTTTCCATCTAACAGCATGATCATAATCATTATAATTATCTATTAGTCGAATTTGTCCACTGTTGAACATAAGACTTCCCCATTACCTGGGGATAAGGTGACCAGATTTTGAAAATAATAAACCGGCATAAATAAAAAAAAAAAAAAAAAAATCGTTTTATCAAATTATTTATTTATTAGCCACAGATAAAAAATTAATAATTACAAACAATAGTACAAGGAAGAAATTTTACTTATACGAATACTTTTTGAATTTGTGAATTTTTTCTAGCTAAACTTTATTCTTGGAGATTTTATCGTAGAAATCCAAACAACTTTCGAATTTATCTTTCGAATTTACTTTTATTGAGATGACTGCTTTTAATGTATTGACATGCATCCTACTTTTCTTCTGTCCAAAAAGAATTTACAAGACTGAATACTCTTTCAATTGGGCTATTGGTTGCTGGAACACTGAAAGCAAATTCGACGATTTGCTTTGTATACTGAAAAGGGATAGAATTCTCATCAAATGACTGAAAACTTTTTTCCACTTACTTGTTGCGCTGCCAGTTTTAAATTCATTCTCATTTGATTTTTCTTCCAAAAATGTCTTTATCGTCATTATTTCCATAAATAGCAACTCTTCATCAATTGCGGAGAATTTATGCGCTGAAATATCCACATCTTTATTCACCAAGCCTCTTGATTTTGTAACATCATTCCATGTTGGTATTGCTTTCAGTAAAACCCATTGAAATATGGATCCAAATTGGAAACAATTTGTCCATTCTTCTAAATAATTTAAAGATGTGCCAAAGAATTCATCAACCGTCTGATAGAATGTGTTTGAATCTAGTAAACCCTGCTCAACAAGATGATCGATCATATCCGATAATTTAGAACCGATAAATTTCACTTCTTGATATTTAAATATCTTTCTTTTTATTTGAAAATTCGTTTATCTAACTTGTAAAATATTTGATAGACATATTTGTAAATAAAGTAATATTTTAAGAGCTTGCGGGATATTAGAAAAAATTGGGTTCGTGAAGTTTATTTTTTTGGAATTCTAAACCGGGACACAAATGATGCAAAACCGGGACTATCCCGGTCATACCGGGATGTCTGGTCACCTTACCTGGGGACCTATTCTGTAACTTGTTGACAGTCACTTTAACACTGTCCTGTTACCTATGCATATGGACTGGATAGGTAGAGTGGTTTTGAAATGAGATTAGCCACTTTGCTTACGTCATGCGCAACCTTAACAATACGTTGCCGTTCCATTTATTTCAGATTCGGGTTACATTTACAAATAGTAGTAGGTATATCTGTCTCTCTTGTCCGTGTTTCCAATTTTCCCTATTTCCTCGAACCACCGTGGATTTGGCTTTCAAAACATATGAAGACATGCGCGCGCATCTCCGTCTTTTAGTTCGTTCTAGAAATTTTCCTATCACCGCTCGAACTCGTCTGTATAATAAGTAAAATGATTTTTTTTTACAATAAAAATAAAAATAAAAAGTAAAATAAAATGAAAATAAACTAACCTCTACATAAACAAAAGACAAAGATGCATCAGCTGAGAGCGAGATAAAAAAAAAATTGGCGCAAGCGCGTTTTGAAAAACCTGGATAGAAAGACGGAGGAATTGAATCATGTTCCATTTGCCTAGTCTTTAAAACCTAGTTTTTTTCATACTATCACACACAAATGACCTTGTTGCGAAAACTTTATTGCAAAAACTTTAATTTTCCAAGCCTAGACGTTAACATTAACTCTAGTGTGATAAGGCCTTAAGGGAGTCTCGATTTAACGACAGCCTCGGCGATTGATTTCGTAACGTAGCAACCTTAGCGGATGTCACCACAAAAACGGTATATTTTCGTTCTCATACCATGCTTACGATTCTTTGCAAGCTATTATTTTTCATTAATTTTATCTACAAAGTGATTATTTAATGGCGAGACGAGAAAAATTACGTGGTGCAATCAAATAAAAGAATGGCAGGTAATGGCTGCCGGAAATCATTGACTCAATAATTTGGAGATGGCGGAAGTGACTACTACGCGCATGCGCGCATAACGCCTGCTACGATGTGTATGAAACGGCAAATTATTAAAACTTCCAGTCAGAGATGGGCGTCTACGCGTAAACTTGAATTTTTTACGTCTACGTGTAAATTTAGCGTAGACAGCGTAGAGAAGTGTAGACTGTGTAGACACGTAGAATCTAGCGTAGAATAATGACAAATGAGGTTCTGTAACGTTTAAACAAATAAAATACCGCCAGTTTTATACAGAAGAGGTAGTAAAGAACTCAAATTTAATATTTTTGACAGCTTTCTGATTAAAACAACTACTAACTTTTAATTTTAATTTTACTTTAGTAGTTCATACGGACAGAAACCAAGTAATTCATATTGTCCATAACAACATACGATTTGTGAGATAACATTTTTGGAAACAATATATGTAATTAGAACTACATAAAATTGAAATAAACATAAACATTAAAGTAAACTATTTAAACTATTACCATTCTATTATTTCAAATATTACATTTAAACGTACTGCGCATGTACAGTTTACATTCTACATTCGACACGTAAACAAAGACATATTCTACTTGACATGTTTACGCGTAAAATCTACATTAGTCTACATCATGTATTCTACGCGCCCATCACTGCTTCCAGTGACGTCGTGTCGCCATTAAATAATCACTTCGTATTAACAATGAGATACTTTTATACATTTATTACATTTTTAGAAGGAGATATATTACAATATTTTAAAAAGCTTAAAAAGGATTACCGACTCCCGCCGCAGGACGAAAGTCTCGGAAATGAGGATGACAGAAGACGACATAAGAAAATTACACTACCAAATCTTGGTAAATATCAGTACAGAATTTTTTTGAATTATACAGTCATGTGTGTAAAAATAGCAGTATTAGAAAAATATTAGTATAAATACAAAAAAAAACTTGGTTTAAGTAATAACAAAGCCAAAATTTTACTGATATATTATATTTTAAGAACAACTTTATTATTTTGTAATATTTTTTTTTGTTTATGTTTTATTTTTGTAATATTTGGTTCCATGACATTTTTTTCGTATTATACTTCTACTCTTCTTCTCGGCATAGAACCAAAATAGCTACCGGCATTTCTGCAAGGGAACAGTTTTCCAAGCTGTTTCAATTTCTCTCCATAATTCTTCTTTGTAAGCAGTTGAAGAAGATATTTTAATTTTTACATCAGCCCAGAAATTCACTTTGGATTTAAGTCCAGAGATTAAGCTGGCCAATCCTTAATAGTAACCCTATTTTCATTAAATCTATTTTTTGCTTAGAGCGAGGTGTGCTTTAGGTCTTTATATTGCATAAATATCAATTTTAAAGGCATTTCCTTCTCTGCAAAGGGAAGCATGACATACTGCAAGATACTGACATAAACATTCGCTTCCATTATATCTTTAATCCAGAAAATAGGGCCCATTCCATTTCAAAAAAAATATCCCCATGTCATAACACTAAAACCGCCATGTTTTATTGTCCTTGTAGTGTACTTAGGATTGTACCTCGTGCATGAAGGCCTGCGTACTTAATTTTGGCAGATACCAGGATTAAATAAAACAATTTTTGCTTCATCAGACCAAAGAATAATGCATCTTTTTGACCCGGCCAAAATTGGTGTTCTTTGCCAAATTGAATTCTATTTTCCCGTTGTCTCTTGTTTAACAACGGAGTTTTTCTTAGTCTTCTGACTTTCAGATATGCTTTTATAAGGCGTTTTCTTATAGCTGATGCAGAAATTGGCAGGTCTAATTCGTTTTTTATTTGTGTAGAAGTAAGAAAAGGGTTTAACTTTGCATATCTTACAATTTTACAAGTTTTAGATATCCGACCCCGACTTACAGGTTCTAGAGTCCAGTTTTTGGTATTAGATACCATTTTAGCGGAGCACATTCTGAATAAATTTAGAAGTTTTACCAGAAATCAACATTTGTAAAATTAACTGCCGTTTCTCCTGTGTGCAATGTTTAGCCCTATCCATTTTTACTGAAAAATAAGAAAGATATTTAATATTTTCCGTGGTTTTAAATATAAAATCAACTTACTTTTCAATATACACAAAAATTTATTAAAGAATAAAACTGTTTGGTTATCTAGTTTAGTAAAACATGAGAAAACTTGTGGACACTGCTATTTTTACGAACACTAGAAAAATGATGGTTTTGGTTTGTTTAAGGGTCAACTTACATATTTATTTAAAAAATTCAATGCTGCCAGCTTAAATATATTATAGACTTATTATATATACTATAAATGAAATGCAACTCCATAAATAAATAACTTTAAATTAAATAAATACAATTTTACTATTTGCATTAAACCACTGCTATTTTACGCACCTGACTGTAAACGCTGTGGCTTGCGTTATTTAAAGCTTTAACATAAAAAATTGATGTGGTCACACTTCATCAATTGTTGGTGTAAATTTTCACATATTTCAGAGTTTTGTAAGTATTTAGCAGAGCTGGGAATATTTAAAAGAAAGCATTTCAATTACTTTCTTGTATTTCAAATTACCTTGGTATCTGGATTTGCAAATACTTTCTCCGAGGTATTTGTATTTGATATTTTTTATCTGAAAATGTCAGCATTTGAAGTACTTTAGAAGTATTTATAATATATCCCTAGTATTTCAAGTATTTCCTTTATAAATATTTCAAATATTTTCTAATATTCCGTGAGTCTTTTACTTCATCTGTCATCATGTGTACGCATCCTATGTCCTGTCCACTTCCATTTAAGTTTTTTTGTTGTTATGGCAATGTCCTTTATCTTGGTTATAGATCTTATAGTTTTATTTCTTATCTTATCCTTAATTTAAATGTTTAGTATTTTACGTTCCATTTCACGCTTGCAGATCTGTAGTGCGGACATTTGATTTTTAGTTAGTGCCCATGTTTGTGCACCGTATGATAGAACAGGTAACACATATGCGTCTATACACGCATGCGTTAATAATACACACGTAATTTTTAAAATATATTTATGGGTTTCAAATAACTTTTGCACTTAACTTGCTTTAACACTTTTTCCAAAATATTTTAATATTCTGCATCTATATTTCCTTATCAAATAAAATTTCTTTTATATTACTTAAAAGCATCCCAAAAACTTCGTGCGTCATTTTTATAATATCGTACAAAACAGACTTCATGTAATCACACACATATAATTCATTTGTTTACAAATTTTAATTATTTAATAAATTATTTATATTTAAAAATTTTAAATTAGAATAGTTTTCTGTTGGTACAAGTTTGTTTTCAACATCGTGCCTATTTTAAGTGCAAAGGCCAATTTATATTACTAAAATTTTTTTGTAATTTCTATATTCAAGATATACTTATTCTATGTTGTTTTGATTTAATATTAATTTTGTACTTTATTAAATAAGACATAGTTCTTATTTTTACCGACCGCCAACATACATATATAAGCAGAACCGGCGGAAACGGGCATGTTAGGCATGCGGGGCATGCGAGCGCCACCTTGAAGGGGGGCGCTGACATGAGATTCGAAAGGGCGCTTAATAAAAGTAATGTGAAATGTAATTTGAGAAGTGAGGACCTTTTTTTTTAAGTTTAGAAGTGAGCACCTTTCCTTTTTTTTTACCGACCGCCAACATATATAAGGGAGGTATTGTGATCATACCGATTTTGACATTTCGAGATTTCGATGGATCTCCACGAATTGAGGTCCCTATATAACGTTTTGACTATTTTTAGCATGATGTCTGTCGGTCTGTCTGTCTGTCTGTCTGTCTGTCTGTCTGTCTTTCTGGCTGTCCGTCTGTCTGTCTGTCTGTGTACACGTGCAGAGCAAATTCGGCTGAAAGGATTTTTATGAAACTTCATATTTAAGCTTCTGCCATCAATGGCACGAGTTGATCAACTTTTGGTAAAAATCGGTTGACTAAAAATGAGAGTTTACTCGTGTCGATTTTAAGATTTTTATGAATATTTCACAAAAAATTTATTGAACAAAAGTTGCTATAAAAGCAATAATTAATAACTTTTATTTGAGACGTTTGTTGATAAAACGAAAAATTTCGAATAATTTTTGTAAAATTTTTGGAAATTTCTCAATTAGTATGAAAAGTCTCAATTTTTTCATACTTATATGTAACGTTTCCATGGTCAAGATAAATAATATCTCTGTTAGAAAATATTAGGCCAAGTTATTTCTACTCTGCTGCTAGAATGTATTACTTTATGAAGTACTTTATGATGGCGGTCGGTCCTGTGGTGGCCACATATGATTTTTTAGCTCTTCACTTCAAATTGAGAAGAGAGGACCTTTTTTGATCTAGGGGAGCGCTCAATTCAATCTTGCCTACAGGCGCCGCATACCCTTGCGCCGGCTCTGTATATAAGGGAGGTATTGTGATCATACCGATTTTGACATTTCGAGATTTCGATGGATCTCCACGAATTGAGGACCGTACATAACGTTTTGACTATTTTTACCATGATGTCTGTCTATATGTATGTATGTCTGTATGTCTGTCTGTCTGTCTGTCTGTCTGTCTGTCTGTCTGTCTGTCTCTCTGTCTGTCTGTCTCACTGTCCGTCGGTCAGTGTACACGTGCAGAGCAAATTTGGGTAAAAGGATTTTTATGAAACTTCATATTTAAGCTTTTGACATCTATGGCACGAGTTGATCAACTTTTGGTAAAAATCGGTTAACAAGAAATGGGAGTTTACTCGTGTCAGTTTTAAGATTTTTGCTAATATTTCACAACAGAGAAATATTTCGAAAAAATTTATTTAACAAAAATTGCTATAAAAGGAATAACTAACAACTTCTATTTGAGACATTTTTTGATAAAGCAGCACAAATTAAACAAGTGCTTTGTGATGGCGATTGGTCCTGTGGTGGCCACAGCTGATTTTTTATTGTTATTTTTTATTAATACTTCAGTTAATTATGTTTCTGTTTTTCTATTATTTATTTATTATTTATGTTTTTATATTATATCAGTGTTTCTCAAACCTTCGACAATTGCGGACCACCAACATCAAGAAAAACATTATTTTTACATAAAGGCCCATTATTAATACTAATGAAATTTTGTGTCGCGGACCACTAAGAACTGACCCGCGGCCCACCTGTTGAGAAACACTGTATTATATATGAATGAAATGAAACACTGTGTATATATATATATATATATATATAACTTTCACCGTAACAAAAATATTTTAGGGGGGGGGGGCAAATTCTACTTTCACCCCAGGGTTATCTTCACACGGCCCTGACAATGACTTTTTTCTCGTTCGGTTACTTTCGGTTAGTTCTTTATATCACCTAGGTGAATATAACAGGACAAAATTCTGCAGAGTGGCCTAAAACGTTAACTTATGTCAATAATTACACATTATAACTCAAGTTTCGAATGGCAAACACTACCGCTGATTTAGCAATGCCTCGTCAAAGTTTCAAAAAAATATGCCATAAGTACTTTACACTTCAAACTATTTATTCGTTAGCCTGTCAGAATGTTTTATTTAACGGCTTTAACAAATCTATTATTTCTAAATACGTTCAAAGACATTATTAATTATATCCAACACCTCAGCACCTCATAAGCTGAATTTCTATGATATTATTATTATTGTTATTAAGTTAGATACCCGGGACTGGACCCTTTAAATAACCCAATCATGTATGAGACCCTGCAACTGACTTACGGGCTAAACACACAGGGCGCCCATTATTGTTATTAAATATAGGATAGTATTCTATAATACAAGGTGTCTCAAAAGAAATTTTATATTTATTTAGCTTACTGCGTGAACGCAACGTATCCGAGGGGCGCGGGGGTTATGTCAATCGGTAGCCTGGCTCTTGGGAATTCAATCGCTATGGAGCGTTTCTTGGGAGCAGACCGCGCGTTATGCGTGCGAGAGTTTTACAAAAACGGTGAATCGGCAACTGTAGCGCGTAGAAAATTCTGCAGTATTCGAGGTTTTCGCCACTTAAATGATGCGCCAAGCATTCCTCTCATTCGACATTGGGTTAAAAAGTTTGAAGAGACTGGTACAACGCTAGATAAATCAAAATCCGGGCGACCTAGGTCATCAAGAACGGCAGAAAACGTGGAGAATGTTAATCAGTCTGTTCGTGACGACCCGAACCTTTCAATTCGGAAGCGCGCAAGTGCTTTAAATGTGCATAGATCATCATTACATCGCATTATGCACAAAGACCTAAAGCTGCACCCCTACAAAATTCAATTGGTGCAAGAATTAAAGCCCCAAGATGCCAGTCAGAGGCTTAATTTCGTAAATCAGGTGATTGAGCGATTTTCTGGAGTGCAACGAATCCGAAACGCAAACATCAGAAACCCCTACATTCGCCTAAAGTGACCGTATGGGCTGCGATGTCGGCGCGAGGAATTATCGGCCCTTACTTTTTTGAAGACGAAAGGGGGCGTGCAGTTACAGTGAATTCAGAGCGTTATGTGGAGATGTTAGACAACTTCTTGGTACCTGAACTGCAAAACTTTCCTGGCTATAATCAAAGAACGTGATTCCAACAGGACGGAGCAACTTGACACACGTCCAATATGTCTCTGCCACGTGTTCGTGAAATTTTCTCAGGCAAATTGATCTCCCGGAGAGGTGACATAAATTGGCCTCCACGCAGTCCAGATTTAACCCCTATGGACTTTTTCCTATGGGGTTATCTTAAATCTAAAGTTTACGCCAATAAACCGACTTCACTGGCGCATTTGAAAGAAAATATCCGTCACGAAATGGCAGCCATCCCTGAGTCCACCTGCCGAGACGTCATAAGTAATTTTACTGTTCGATTAAATGAGTGCCGAGAACGCGAGGGTCTACATTTAGACGATATTATTTTTAAGAAATAAATCCCCAAAAAGTGTATTTTAATAATTAATAAACATTTTTTCTATATACGGCTTACTTTTTTTTTAATCGATCCACTAAATATAAAATTTCTTTTGAGACACCTTGTACTTTATTATTACACGTAATTAGGACTCTTAGGGCCGAATTCATAAACGTGCCCAATCCTCACCTCAAACCCAATTGGCAATGAGTCACTCATTTGGAATTCAGAAACAAAAGTTGGATATTAGTAACTCATTGCCCACTCACTTATCTGTCAAATTTGAGTGAATAGTGAGTGAGATTTGAGGCAGTAGCTGGTAACCTTAAATTTTACTCATTTAAGATTTTGCTTTATATAAATATAGAAATATATTTGTATTAATGTGGATAATGATTTTTTAGAGTATGTAGAAGTTGAAAATGTTTATTTAAATGTGCATCGATACATTTGGAACGTAAAAAAGAAACAGTAACCTATTTTTTTATACAAAATAATTGTTTAATCAGGCGGTATATACGGGACGCTTAAGATCCTCTTCAAAATATCACTGACTATGAACTTATTCAGAGATTTCATTTCTTAAGAAACACTATAACACATAAAATATTTCCTACAGTATATTTAAAAATTGGGGTACTACAGAAGCATAGGTTGCCTATTCCTCCAGCTGTGGCAGGCATAATTTTATTAAAAATGACAAATTATATTTCTTAATTCATTATAATATATGTATCTTTATTTAAGAGAACACATGGCCACTTATATTTACTTAATCAACCTTTGATATGCAAAATAATATAATAAGTTGCCGAAAATATTGCTGTACACCTGGGTAGATAGGTATGTTAGATTTCCCGAAACTAACGAGAATATCGGAAAAAAAAATCTTAATAGATTTAATTAATATCGCTGGTTTTCCTGAAGTCACTGGTTGGATTGAAGGTAGCCATGTCGAAATAGGAAATCCAGGAGGCAGAAATGTGGAACTATTTTGAAATAGAAAAGGTTAGATGTGATTAAACGTGCAAGTAGTAGCAGGTGCAAACTGTGAAGTCTTGGACAATGATATTTACTGTCCAGGATCTGTCCATGATAGCAGGATATTTAATAGAAGTTCTGTTAAAATGATATTTGAAAAAAATCGATTGTCTGGGCTTATTCTCGGTGGTAATGCTATAAAAGCAGCTTTTATTCTACGCCATTTTATAATCTAATAAAAAATAATAATTATAAGCACATTTATTATAATTATGTTGTATATTTATTTACAATAAATTATTTAAATAACATTATAAGTTTATTATTTATTATTGTTATATTGTGCATTAATTATTCTTCGTCAATATTTTTTCTTATTTCTTGCTTTTCTACTTGCAGCTGTTGTTTACGCATATAGAGGATGTGGTGAGGATTAGGAACGTTTATGAATTCGGCCCTTTGTCCTGTTTGTAATAAGAATAAATAGATAAATAAATAATTTGCTTTAAGAGCCAAGTTTTATCTGCATGGTCCTAATTACTGTATAGTATTTATCATTCAAAAGTTGATTAATTAAAATATGTTTCAGAACTAGAGGCTAAAATTGACAGAACTGCATATGAGAGTATAGACAGATTAAAACGCAAGAAGTTTAGAATAGGTTTGTATTATAATTTTTAATTTAACAATTCTGAGACTACGTGGTGTGGCTATTAATCATGAGAATCGGCTTAAAAAAATATCATTTTTTTTAACATTCTTAATTATAAATCAAATATTACCCAACTAAATTAATATTCTTGGACTATGTTAACTCAAATTGAATATGATATTTATTAAACATAAACAAATTTTGAAATCATTTCAGTGCTTAATTCCGACTGAAAAGAGTCCATGAGTCCAATTATAATATAATAAATAATAATGTAATAACATATTAGTTTATTTGTATTTTTGATTCGGCCCTCCCCAAGACAAAATCCTGGCTGCGCTACTGCTAAAAACTGATTATATCCTTTTATACTTTTTGCTTTTCATCAATCAAACAGGTGTTTTACCAGAACAGTTTTACGGACAGCAGCTAAATATAAAATATGCGTGATCCCTTGGCCCGAATTGACCCCTAACAATATCATATCGACCACTTTGAGGATCTCTGATTAATGGCCGGTTGCTAAAGTAAGAATTATCCCTAACTCAAGTTAAAATCATTTAGAGAAAACTCTTACATTAGCAACCCACCATTGGAGAAATACACCTACATTGTTTTAACAATCGTTTTTAAAGTAAGTAAATTATTTTTGATATTGAGTTTAGTGTAAAAATAAAAAAACTTAAAATTAAAAATCTTTGCAATAAAATGTTGTAATTCTATTGACGTGTGGCCGCAGAGACTTTAGCGCTGCGTATCGCCCAGAAGTGGTCATTTTGAAAAGGGATTTGCATTTCTTATTTAAGATGCATCTATGTATTAAAAGAAAATTAAAATATCTTTATTCTCTGAATTCACGAAATATTACTGAAACTTGCACCAGTAATTAATTACGTAATAAAGTTTAGTCCAAGAAGTGAGGGAACTTCTTAAAGTTAGGCAAATAAGGCCTCAATTTATAGTGTGTATTTATAGTATTAGGTTAGGTTTAGTTAGTAAAAATCTAGGACAGCAGAAGCTGAAAGGATCGAAGTTAGCTTAAAGGAATTTGTGTAAAAAAGACTTTTTTTTTTAAACTAACACTGTTTAAATAAAGACAGCTGAAAATTGTGCAGGTTGGTTATAAAATAATTGAACTTATCTTTGGTCTCTTTCTAATTTTTATGTGCTAGAAAGAGATAGAATATCACATTTATAACCTTACGATCCATCAAAGACATAGCTCTTATGTACTTTATTTTTCTATGACATTGTAAAGTCGCTATTGTTCTCTTTCTTACACATTAAGGATTCCACACACCAAAGCGGCCGCGGTGGCGGCCACGGTGGCGATAATGCAGCGGCCTAACGCAACCTATACAATACAATGAGACCACGCACATACAAGCGTTCCGCTATCTGAGAACGCCACCGACTGCAGCGTTCAGTCTAGCGATCACCAAACACTGGCGGCCAAACTCGACAAGTTGCGTTAGGCCGCGCGATATTCATCGTTTATATACCACAGAGTGAATATATTTAAGAAAATAATGTCGAAAATAGATAATTTAACAGAAAAAATCATAGATCAGTAAAGGATCATTTAATTTTGTATGACTTAGCACATCCTGATTACAAGAATATTAGGAAAATAAATAAAGTGTGGGACGAAATAGGAAAAGTTTTGGAAATTGATAGTAAAGTCTGTTCCAAACGATTAGGCGGAACTAGATTTTGCAATCTAGTTACTTTCATCGTTTAAATAATGCTTTTCAGCCGTTTTGTTTAAGCTTTGTAAATCATACTTGCAACAAACATTTTTTGGTTAAGGTTAACATCATTTTAAAATGTCATTTTCTTTATATTTTGATTTTTTGTCATTCTTAATACAAATATCCCATTTATTTATTTTTTGTCATTAAAATATGTAAGAAAATTAATTTAAGTTTGACATATGTCATTCGTTTCCATGGTTTCATTGTTGGAATTTTAAATTTTGACATTCCAACGTGAAAAATGAAATAACCCAAGCAAGGTCCCTTTTCGTGACAACCTAAAAGAACGAAATTCCCATTTAGTTCCGCCTAACCGTTTGAAACAGACTGTAAGTAACGGGTGTTTTTTTTAGAGGTATAGAACTTTAAGTTGGCATTACTGTTCAAGATGGCGACCGATTTAACAGCTGTCAAGTGATTTATTCTCAGTTTGGTTTGGCAATTCATCATGAATAGACTCACGCCTGAACAATGCTTGCAAATAGTGCAATTTTATTATTTTTAATTGAAAGACACGTTTGGTGACCGCCTAATTTCACGTTTTGGACCTGTGAATTAGCCTCCAAGATCTTGTGATTTAACACCGCTGGACTACTTTCTGTGGGGCTATGTAAAGTCATTGGTCTATGCGGATAAGCCACAAACGCTTGACCATTTGGAAGACAACATTCGCCGTGTTATTGCCGATATACGGCCACAAATGTTGGAAAAAGTCATCGAAAATTGGACGCCCAGATTGGACTACATCCGAGCCAGCCGTGGCGGTCATATGCCAGAAATCATATTTAAAATGTAATGCCACAAGATTATCTTTCGAATAAAAAAAAATTCATGTCAATCGAATAATCCATCGTTGTTTTATTGCAATTTAAAGTTCTATACCTCTAAAAAAAACACCCATTAGATTATTATTTTTCCTCTACATACAATTAATTATTCTATTGTATTCTCGCAATCAATATTATCATACAACTATATACCGTGATTCACTAACTGATCGCTACCGCTACTGCCACTCCCACCGCGTTAGTGTGAGGAGACCTGATCGCTACCGTGGCCGCCACCGTGGCCGCCTCCGCGGCCGCTTTGGTGTGTGGAATCCTTTATACTGCCGTAAAAGTTATTTCTGAATAAATAAATGCTATACGTCCAATATTATATGACAATAATGGCTGGACCGATTTAAAAAAAGAATATTTGGTGCACCTACCTTACCTATTTCGGTATATATAGGTTTTTAAGAGGTAATGTATAGGTAATTTAAAAATTATTTTCTCGAGAACGGCTAGACCGATTTTAAAACTTTTTTTTTTAGTTAAATTGAATTTATACCTAGCATAAATCCTAGGTGGTTTCATAATTTTAATATGGGTGTCATTTATTGCTCCAATAATAGATGGACGCCCTGCCATGTTATAAAACTTTCTCATTTCTTTTTCTTGATGCAATTTCATAAAAGCATTAGAGCCAACGCAACTGAAACGTCCTGAATGTCCCCTACCGAAGTATCTTAGTTCGGATAATAATTATAATTTTGAATCTATATGCCGGCCCTTATATGTCACATGATTAATTTAATTTACAACAAGGTGGTGTAGTAATTCCCTATTTAGAAAAACGAAAAATTTCTAGAAAAAAAAAACCAAATTATAATAAAACTCAGTCATATTGATAATTTTACACTTGTACTGCAAACAATAGACTGACTAAATAAAATTTATTTACAGTATCTATTATGTTTTGAATGATTGATTTAATGGTGCAAGAATAAACTTGCTATGTTTATTTATACAGCCCTATCTCAAAACTTTCTTAGCGCCCTACGTATGCATCCCTAGTTGGACAGCGCTGATATAAATAACTGTGGTGGTAGGTATAATATCAGATCAAGATTCGCATTCAATAACAAAATCTAAAGATTCGTGGGTTTCTCAATACCTTCAAGGATGGCTGAGCATCAATTCTCAAAACAAATTCGAGATTAAATGGGACGATAAAGAACAGGATTTCCAAACTTCTTTTGCGTGGGCTAATAGAGGCATGGAACTATCAGAACTCATCTTCTATGAAGGTATGTCAAAATATTTAATTATTATTATTGTAAAAAAGTGAATATTAGTAGATAGATTCAAGAAGGGTTTGTAAGTATATGCTCTAAATCTAAATACCTAAAAGAATTATTGTTCAGCTCTGTTCACAGTTCAGAAGAAAAATAAATAGTTGATAGGACTTGCAAAGTTTGTACAGATTAAATAACGGTTCAAAATATTACAGGTTTGAATGTATTTGACGTCTGCATTAAAAGAAATGTTTTTCTTTAATAACATTTCTTAACAATGATAACATCTCACAATGATATTGCGTTCAACAATGCACATGATGGAAAAACATATGTAGTAGCATTTGTATTAATAAGACAGGAATGTTTTTAGATAACGAGTACCCATTTATTGATATTATGATGTGAATTTTTCTACGTCTATGAACATCTCATTACTAATGTCGTTAGGGTAGATTTGCCTAAAAATGTCCGTACTCTGGTTATTATGTATAATTTACTGTGTGTGTTATTACAGGTCGTTTGTTGGTACCAACCTGTGATAAAACTGGTATTATCTATGAAATTCATGAGGGTAGTCAAATATATCCATGGATTATGCTTCAGAGTGGAAATGGTATTGGTCTCAGAGGAATGAAAGGAGAATGGGCCACTATTAAAGATGGTTTTTTATATGTTGGTTCACATGGTACGGAGGTAACAGATGAAGAAGGAAATGTCATAACTTTAGATCGTATGCTTATCAAAATAATTACACCAAGAGGACTGGTAATATTTATTTTTATCTTATTCTATTAGTAATTGTTATTTATTACCAGTGCCATGGCAAGGGGTGTGCGAGCGGTGTCCCCGGTGGAGATTTTTTTGTAGTTTTCAAATCGAAAATATAATATAACCCGTATTGCCATATGATAGAACCGAAAATATCGTACCCAAGATTATTAAAGTAAAGGTTGTCTCGTAACTTTTAGTGGTGGGGGTAAATAGCGAAGCTACGCGTCATCTGTATGCTAACGGGACGTCGTCTTTGTTTATCGTATATGTTATATACATGTGAAGTTTGAATTTTGTCTATAAATATAAAAATATCGTTTAATTTTTTGATATTCTACGGGTTTTAATTTATTTTTAGTGTGTTGTAATGTTTTAAGTTATATATTATTAAATAACAATTATTCAATTAAAACACTAGGTTGGTTTCACAAATATATTTATTTTACTCAATACGTATTTCGGCTATTAATGGCCGGTTGCTAAAGTAAGAATTATCCCTAACTCGAGTTAAAATCATTTGTTTTTGTATGTTGTAAGATATGACAACAAATGATTTTAACTTGAGTTAGAGAAAACTCTTACGTTAGCAACCCACCATAAGCCATTCTCAAGAGTTACAAATTAAACTAACTAAAAAATAATAAATGCAATAATATATATACTATGTCTGTACAGAGGTAGGTGGATGGGGGTGGTTACAAATAAGGTGACAATTATAGTTTTATTAGAGGGCTGTTGTACAAGGTGTCTCAAAAGAAATTTTATATTTAGTGGATCGATTAAAAAAAAAGTAAGCCGTATATAGAAAAAATGTTTATTAATTATTAAAATACACTTTTTGGGGATTTATTTCTTAAAAATAATATAGTCTAAATGTAGACCCTCGCGTTCTCGGCCCTCATTTAATCGAACAGTAAAATTACTTATGACGTCTCGGCAGGTGGACTCAGGGATGGCTGCCATTTCGTGACGGATATTTTCTTTCAAATGCGCCAGTGAAGTCGGTTTATTGGCGTAAACTTTAGATTTAAGATAACCCCATAGGAAAAAGTCCATAGGGGTTAAATCTGGACTGCGTGGAGGCCAATTTATGTCACCTCTCCGGGAGATCAATTTGCCTGAGAAAATTTCACGAACACGTGGCAGAGACATATTGGACGTGTGTGAAGTTGCTCCGTCCTGTTGAAACCATGTTCTTTGGTTATAGCCAGGGAAGTTTTGCAGTTCAGGTACCAAGAAGTTGTCTAACATCTCCACATAACGCTCTGAATTCACTGTAACTGCACGCCCCCTTTCGTCTTCTAAAAAGTAAGGGCCGATAATTCCTCGCGCCGACATCGCAGCCCATACGGTCACTTTAGGCGAATGTAGGGGTTTCTGATGTTTGCGTTTCGGATTCGTTGCACTCCAGTAGCGACAGTTTTGCTTATTTACGTGGCCATTAAGATGAAAATGAGCTTCATCCGAAAACAAAATGTTGGTAAACGTTGAAAATCGCTCAATCACCTGATTTACGAAATTAAGCCTCTGACTGGCATCTTGGGGCTTTAATTATTGCACCAATTGAATTTTGTAGGGGTGCAGCTTTAGGTCTTTGTGCATAATGCGATGTAATGATGATCTATGCACATTTAAAGCACTTGCGCGCTTCTGAATTGAAAGGTTCGGGTCGTCACGAACAGACTGATTAACATTCTCTACGTTTTCTACCGTTCTTGATGACCTAGGTCGCCCGGATTTTGATTTATCCAGCGTTGTACCAGTCTCTTCAAACTTTTTAACCCAATGTCGAATGAGAGGAATACTTGGCGCATCATTTAAGTGGCGAAAACCTCGAATACTGCAGAATTTTCTACGCGCTACAGTCGCCGAATCACCGTTTTTGTAAAACTCTCGCACGCATAACGCGTGGTCTGCTCCCGCGAAACGCTCCATAGCGACTGAATTCCCAAGAGCCAGGCTACCGATTGACATAACCCCCGCGCCCCTCGGATACGTTGCGTTCACACAGTAAGCTAAATAAATATAAAATTTCTTTTGAGACACCTTGTATAACTCTACCTGTACTACCTCTACCTACAGGTAGAGTTATACAACAGCCCTATAATAAAACTATAATTGTCACCTTATTTGTAACCCCCCTATCCACCTACCTCTGTACAGACATAGTATATATATTATTGCATTTATTATTTTTTAGTTAGTTTAATTTGTAACTCTTGGGAATGGCTTAATAGCCGAAATACGTATTGAGTAAAATAAATATATTTGTGAAACCAACCTAGTGTTTTAATTGAATAATTGTTATTAAATGATGTTTCACCTAGGAATAACGGAAAACTCTACCCAATTTATATATTATTATTGTTTATTTATTAGTGTTAAGTTATTAGTGTTAAAATGTCTGGAACAATATGTATTGTTGCTGCTTGTAAGAGTTTACTCGGTAACGAGACGTTTTTATGTAGGCAGTCGGGTTTTTATACTTGCTCAGGCAAGTATACGGACAGTTTGTGCCTCCGGGCGAAAAGTGTTGTTAGTATTCCGAATACCTACTACAAAAAAGTGTAATATTTTTAGTGTAAATAGTTTACCTCCTGGAAAATTCGGCGTTTTTGTTTGGTGAAGAATCCAAACACGTTACAATATGTTAATTATTTTTTAGGTGTATTACCGAGATTGGAAAAGGATATATCAGCGAATTCGTAGCGCTATGGGTATCCGTTTTCCAGGATATATTGTCCATGAGGCTGCAATGTGGTCTGACCATCATAATAAATGGTTCTTCATACCGCGCAAATGCAGCACACTGCCATATGATCAACAGCTAGATGAAGAGAGAGGATGCAGTATTATATTATCTTCAGATGCTGCCATGATAAAATGGCATGTAAAAAAGGTTATTATTACATTCATATATTAAATAACTACCGTGCGATCATAATTTCTTGTCAGTTACATAACAGTAAACAATGAGCTTAAAAATATCAAAACCAGGAACGTAGCCAGGGGGGCATAGGGGGCATTTGCCCCCCCCCAGGATAGTTTACCTTATGTAAAATATAATTTAGGTTGTTAGAAGTTTTCTTCACAGGAGGTGAAGAAAATTTATAAATTTACCGGACTTTTATTATTTAATATACTACAAACGACCCCTGTTCTAGGGGTCGGCAACCTGCGGCTCTTTTAGAAAATTTTGTGGCTCTTTGAAAATTGGCTGGTTTTCATTTTAATATAATCTATTTTTTAATTTTCAACTTTCTGCCTGTACTATACATGTTTTGTATTTTTCAGAATGTTTTATGGTGCAATTCACGCCCGGTAATTCCCCGAGTGCATATTTCCTTTTAGAAGAAGTTATTTGTTTCGAAAAAAAGTTATCTGTATTTGTGAATGATTTACGTGCAAAAACATTTTTACATTTTATTAATTTACAAAAACATGTTATTAATGCATTTTTTTTTTTTTGCACAAACTATTGTTAACATGAAAGAAGCTTTTCGAGATAGATTTAAAGAGTTTAGAAAATATAAAGCTACACTAGCTTTTTTGACAAAACCAATTGAAGTAGATATGTAGCAATTACAATCACCTTCAATTAGTAAACTTGAAATCCAAAGGTTTATGGAATTATATATTCTTAAAACTTAATTCTGAACTGGAAAATTTAGAATGAAAAAAGTGAATTTTATCTTCCCAGCATAAGGGGACCGAAATTCGCAATCTTCAAAATGTAGATAAAGTTCTTTTCGAAGCTTGGAACCATCTTTCAGAATCGTTCAATCTTTTAAAAAATTATGCTTTTGGGCTACTGACAATTTTCGGGTCCACATATTACTGTAACCAAATCTTTTTACATATGAAATTAATAAAGAGTCAGTTAAGAAGTAATCTTACTGACCTGAAACTAGAGTGCTGCCTTAAGTTAAAGATTACTGAATATTCACCAAATATTGAAGTCTTATAGAACACTATACAGGAGCAATCGTCGCATTAAAAAATTATATTGTAATATACTGGCAACTACAATAGGTATTACAATAGGGAATACTTGATTATTTTAAAACAAATAAACAATTTTTACGTTTTTTTCTTAAATATAGCATATATTTTTTAGCGGCTCTTCAATGTTATTGTGTTTTTTTTTTCAATATAGATTTGGCTCTTTGTCTCTGAAAGGTTGCCGACCCCTGACCTAGAATGCTGTTATTTTCTACCCAAGCCATGTAATTAAGGTCGTACCGACCAATTTAGAATATTTTGTTATTTTTGCCCCCCCCCCGCTGAAATCCTGGCTACGTCCCTGATCAAAACTGTATTCTAATTCACAGCTGAAAATCCCAATTTAACAAAGAGCCAATCAGATTACTTTGTTTGCCCGAACTTACCTGAGGAACAACGAAAATATGTGTTCCTAACTTAATACCTGTTGTTAACTCCAGGGCCGGCGGAAGGCGGGTTCAGCGCGTTCCCAGAACCCGGCCCCGCGCATGGAGATGAGGACCTTTTTTTTTTGCTCCTCACTTGGATCAGAACAGCAGGCCCCGCGGTTCAACAATAGGCCCCGCGGTTCGACAATAGGCCCCGCGCATGGAGATGAGGACCTTTTTTTTTTGCTCCTCACTTGGATCAGAACAGCAGGCCCCGCGGTTCAACAATAGGCCCCGCGGTTCGACAATAGGCCCCGCGCATGGAGATGAGGACCTTTTTTTTTTGCTCCTCACTTGGATCAGAACAGCAGGCCCCGCGGTTCAACAATAGGCCCCGCGGTTCGACAATAGGCCCCGCGCATGGAGATGAGGACCTTTTTTTTTTGCTCCTCACTTGGATCAGAACAGCAGGCCCCGCGGTTCAACAATAGGCCCCGCGGTTCGACAATAGGCCCCGCGCATGGAGATGAGGACCTTTTTTTTTTTGCTCCTCACTTGGATCAGAACAGCAGGCCCCGCGGTTCAACAATAGGCCCCGCGGTTCGACAATAGGCCCCGCGCATGGAAATGAGGACCTTTTTTTTTTTGCTCCTCACTTGGATCAGAACAGCAGGCCCCGCGGTTCAACAATAGGCCCCGCGGTTCGACTATTGGCCCCGCGCATGGAGATGAGGACCTTTTTTTTTTGCTCCTCACTTGGATCAGAACAGCAGGCCCCGCGGTTCAACAATAGGCCCCGCGGTTCGACAATAGGCCCCGCGCATGGAGATGAGGACCTTTTTTTTTTGCTCCTCACTTGGATCAGAACAGCAGGCCCCGCGGTTCAACAATAGGCCCCGCGGTTCGACAATAGGCCCCGCGCATGGAGATGAGGACCTTTTTTTTTTGCTCCTCACTTGGATCAGAACAGCAGGCCCCGCGCATGGAGATGAGGACCTTTTTTTTTTTGCTCCTCACTTGGATCAGAACAGCAGGCCCCGCGCATGGAGATGAGGACCTTTTTTTTTTTGCTCCTCACTTGGATCAGAACAGCAGGCCCCGCGGTTCAACAATAGGCCCCGCGGTTCGACTATTGGCCCCGCGCATGGAGATGAGGACCTTTTTTTTTTTGCTCCTCACTTGGATCAGAACAGCAGGCCCCGCGCATGGAGATGAGGACCTTTTTTTTTTTGCTCCTCACTTGGATCAGAACAGCAGGCCCCGCGGTTCAACAATAGGCCCCGCGGTTCGACTATTGGCCCCGCGCATGGAGATGAGGACCTTTTTTTTTTTGCTCCTCACTTGGATCAGAACAGCAGGCCCCGCGGTTCAACAATAGGCCCCGCGGTTCGACTATTGGCCCCGCACATGGAGATGAGGACCTTTTTTTTTTGCTCCTCACTTGGATCTGAACAGCAGGCCCCGCGGTTCGACAATAGGCCCCGCGCATGGAGGTGAGGACCATTTTTTTTTTGCTCCTCACTTGGATCTGAACAGCAGGCCCCGCGGTTCAACAATATGCCCCGCGGTTCGACAATAGGCCCCGCGCATGGAGGTGAGGACCATTTTTTTTTTGCTCCTCACTTGGATCTGAACAGCAGGCCCCGCGGTTCAACAATATGCCCCGCGGTTCGACAATAGGCCCCGCGCATGGAGGTGAGGACCATTTTTTTTTTGCTCCTCACTTGGATCTGAACAGCCGGCCCCGCGGTTCAACAATATGCCCCGCGGTTCGACAATAGGCCCCGCGCATGGAGGTGAGGACCATTTTTTTTTTGCTCCTCACTTGGATCTGAACAGCAGGCCCCGCGGTTCAACAATATGCCCCGCGGTTCGACAATAGGCCCCGCGCATGGAGGTGAGGACCATTTTTTTTTTGCTCCTCACTTGGATCAGAACAGCAGGCCCCGCGGTTCAACAATATGCCCCGCGGTTCGACAATAGGCCCCGCGCATGGAGGTGAGGACCATTTTTTTTTTGCTCCTCACTTGGATCTGAACAGCAGGCCCCGCGGTTCAACAATATGCCCCGCGGTTCGACAATAGGCCCCGCGCATGGAGGTGAGGACCATTTTTTTTTTGCTCCTCACTTGGATCTGAACAGCAGGCCCCGCGGTTCAACAATATGCCCCGCGGTTCAACAATATGCCCCGCGGTTCGACAATAGGCCCCGCGCATGGAGGTGAGGACCATTTTTTTTTTGCTCCTCACTTGGATCTGAACAGCAGGCCCCGCGGTTCAACAATATGCCCCGCGGTTCGACAATAGGCCCCGCGCATGGAGGTGAGGACCATTTTTTTTTTGCTCCTCACTTGGATCTGAACAGCCGGCCCCGCGGTTCAACAATATGCCCCGCGGTTCGACAATAGGCCCCGCGCATGGAGGTGAGGACCATTTTTTTTTGCTCCTCACTTGGATCTGAACAGCCGGCCCCGCGGTTCAACAATATGCCCCGCGGTTCGACAATAGGCCCCGCGCATGGAGGTGAGGAACAATTTTTTTTTTGCTCCTCACTTGGATCTGAACAGCAGGCCCCGCGGTTCAACAATAGGCCCCGCGGTTCGACTATTGGCCCCGCACATGGAGATGAGGACCTTTTTTTTTTGCTCCTCACTTGGATCTGAACAGCAGGCCCCGCGGTTCAGCAATAGGCCCCGCGGTTCGACTATTGGCCCCGCACATGGAGATGAGGACCTTTTTTTTTTGCTCCTCACTTGGATCTGAACAGCAGGCCCCGCGGTTCAACAATAGGCCCCGCGGTTCGACAATAGGCCCCGCGCATGGAGATGAGGACCATTTTTTTTGCTCCTCACTTGGATCTGAACAGCAGGCCCCGCGGTTCAACAATAGGCCCCGCGGTTCGACAATAGGCTCCGCGCATGGAGATGAGGACCATTTTTTTTTTCTCCTCACTTGGATCTGAACAGCAGGCTCCGCGGTTCAACAATAGGCCCCGCGGTTCGACTATTGGCCCCGCACATGGAGATGAGGACCTTTTTTTTTGCTCCTCACTTGGATCTGAACAGCAGGCCCCGCGGTTCAACAATAGGCCCCGCGGTTCGACAATAGGCCCCGCGCATGGAGATGAGGACCATTTTTTTTTTGCTCCTCACTTGGATCTGAACAGCAGGCCCCGCGGTTCAACAATAGGCCCCGCGGTTCGACAATAGGCCCCGCGTATGGAGATGAGGACCATTTTTTTTTGCTCCTCACTTGGATCTGAACAGCAGGCCCCGCGGTTCAACAATAGGCCCCGCGGTTCGACAATAGGCTCCGCGCATGGAGATGAGGACCATTTTTTTTTTGCTCCTCACTTGGATCTGAACAGCAGGCCCCGCGGTTCAACAATAGGCCCCGCGGTTCGACAATAGGCCCCGCGCATGGAGATGAGGACCATTTTTTTTTTTTTGCTCCTCACTTGGATCTGAACAGCAGGCCCCGCGGCTCTTCTCGCACATGGCCTCGCAAATCCTAGCGCCGGCCCTGGTCAACTCATTGGCGTGTAGAGAAAATAGTGTTCATTTAATCATCAATTCGTATAAGGTAATAAAAATATAATGTACGCCTATGTGTGCATGTCCTTGGAAAAAAGTTTGATAACTAAATGTTTCTGTCAAGTATTGCATAACGGACAAGATTTGTTGATCGCTCTGTATTACTAACAATGTAGAAATTAAATATCAAATACTGCCTCACCGGGAACGAACCCGTCAACCTAAGAATTTCGCGTTCTCCCTCTAGAGCAGGGGGCGGCAACCTTTTTTACTAAGTGGGCATATTTCAGAAATGCCGGAGTTCGGCGGGCACCGTGGGACAAGGGGGGGGGGGTAAATTTAAACATAAAAAAAATTCCAGTTCTCATTGGTCCAAATGAGCGTCAGTGAGGCCTGTTCGGTATTTTGATTTTAAGTATTTCATATTAGAAAACATACATTCACAAGCATATCTCGACGCGCAGAGAGACTTCAATTTTAGAGCACATTTTCTCAACAATGGGTAGCTATTCCCACTCACCAAGTTCCAGAATTTTTCTTCTTACGATGTGATTTTAATTCAATGCCATTTGTTATATTTATAACTTCCAATTCCAAGTCCTCCTTATTGGAAATACCGAAATATGTTGCGATTTTATTAGTCACCTCTCTTTCAGAAAAAGGACTAATAAAAATGTTAAAAATGCCTCCAATTCGTAGAAGTCTTCAAATCTGGTATTAAATTCTTCCAATAATGTGCCAATGTTTGGCAAATTAATGGGTGGTAGCATTTCCATTGCAATAATTTTCTGTTACCATTTTTAGGGTTTTGTAGGTATGACCAAAAAACCCTTATACCGTCATTTTGTCGTCTGTCTGTCTGTCTGTCTGTCTGTCTGTCTGTCTGTCTGTCTGTCTGTCTGTCTGTTCGGTAAAAATTGTAGCCAAACGGCTAAACCTAGAGAGTTGAAATTTGGCATGCTTATACAACTCTTTGACCCGCATATAGGAAAAATACTAAAACATCTAAAAAACATATCCCCCTAAAAATATAAATAAATATGTGCTCATCGAAAAAAAAATATTTTTTTAAAATTCTGTGTAGGATATCAAATGAAAGCCCTTGGTACGTGGATTAACGATCAAATTTTTATTTTTGCAAAATAAATTATTTTGAAACGATTTTTGCCAAAATTGTGCAAAAAAAAATTTGTCCCACACCCTGTAGCCCAGATGGTTTAAACTAAAAATCTGAAAAAAATCTAAGTAATGTACATTGGTGTGAACCGGAATAGTACAACAGGAATTTTTGATCAGATTATGTTTTTGGAAAAAAAAGCATTTTTTGTGTTTTTTTTTGCTAATAATGTTATAGTTATATAGTTATATAGACGCTAAACAGTAACGTGTTTCTTGGTGCAGTGGCTAAGATACTTGCATTCTGCCCAAGAAAATGAGTTCGAATCCTACGAGAGGAGACAATATTATTTTTTATTTTTTTTTTGCATTTTTATATTGTTTAAATTATTTTTTCAAAATTCTAGTTATATTTTGGCAATTGTTGCATTTAATTTTTAAAAGCGTAAATTTAATAACCAGTGTACACGAATGAGTTTCGTGTACAGCATGTGACTAAAAACAACCAATGGAAGCCATAGGCGCAATTTTCAAAATCTTAATGAACCTTGATATATAAAAAAATACTGCACATCTTTAGAAACATAAATAATGGTAATAGGCATTCGAATTAAAATTCATAAAAAAATATTTTGACATAAAATTTGTTTTGGCATCCCAAATAATCATTATTCACTTACTAAATACCTGCAAAACCCTGAAATGTGTGAAAATTCACACTTCACATAAATTTTTATTATTACTTTCTTTCATATTGGGTCTATATTGGGAATAGTTTTAAAATTTAGTTTTACAGTAAAATTTAATGAATATTAAATTATATTTATTTATAAAACTATAACACTTCTAGTCTTCTTGACAGTACTTTTATTACTAAAAGCGGCTCGGAAATAAAATTTCGCGTGGTTAGGCGGGCACTTAGAAATTACTTCGCGGGCACCACGTTGCCGACCCCTGCTTTATATATATATAATCCTTTATTTCCCCTCGACCTTTCGGTGTTTAGGGTATTTACTACAATTACAAAACATATCATATCTCATATCAACATCCCACCGTTATATTAACCATACATTACATTACATTACTATTTATTTTATTCCATTCTCTTCCTTTCCAAGCATTTCTTCACCCCTCCTCCTATATCCCTTCCTTCCTCCCCATTCCCAGGTAACCTCAGCCCCTTCCTTCCTTCCTTTTCCCCCTTCTGCTCCCCACCGGGCCTCTTCCTTCCTTTACACCTTCCTGTTATCGTTCCTCAATCTCAATCCTTCTTGCCTCTAATTCCCTCGCTCACCTCTCCCCCTTCCATCATCATGCAACAGGTCTAATATGTTCCCCGACCACACTGTCATCTCCCTACACCTCTTCGCGAGGTGCTCTATATCTTCTTCCTCCTCCCCGCACATCCTGCACATCTTATCCTCGTGTTTCCTCCAATATCTATTTCCTCTCTCTTCATTCCCGCACCTTAGCCTCACAATCCTCCTAACCTTCCTCTTTCTCCCTTTAAGTAGCTTGATACCCCCTATAGTTCTGACCTCCTTATATCTCCCTGCGCTCTTTGATTTGTCTATTCTGACTGTCCTTTCTTACTCAATCACGCTTATCCCGTATTAGATATTAGTGTAGACCCCATATCATGTATAGTTTGTACCTATCCACGGAGCTAGATTCTAAATGAATCTAAAATTCACACCGTCTCATGTGTTTGCACAAATAAATATAATATAAGTACATAGTTGTTCAGTATGACTGAATCGCAAAGCGATAATACATATATTATGTAGAAATTAAATATCAAAATACTGGCTCACCGGGAATCGAACCCGTCAACCTAAGATTTTCGCGTTCTCGTTTAGGTGACTTGTTTAGTATATATTAACTTAATAATTATATAATTTTCGCCTTTCGACTTAAAATCTACTCTCCTTCTCTTTTTATTGCAGTCTTTGACGCCTTTCCTTAACTTCCTCTCTTCTGGTTTTCACTAATTTCATCCATTCATATCCTCTTCCTGTCTCCCCAAAATTTCCTTTTTCGTTTCCGGTCTACTTTTTATTTATCCACATTCTTCCAAGAAATATTCGATTGTCTCTTTGCCTTCCCTACACATTCTACAAGTTTTTTTCATCCACTTTCTCTCCTCATTTCCATATCTAAACCTTGCTATCACTTTTTTCTTTTTTCTATTTCCCTTTTCTGTCAAATATTGTGGTGTACTCAGCGTCTAGGTCTTTTCATATTTGCTGTTGTACTGTCGCCGCCCTCGCCCCGGCATCCACTCTCAGCTTTTCCCTCTTCATTTCCTCTCTCACTATATATCCTGTGTCGTTCTGTCTAATCCCATAATCCATCTCATTTATCCCTCTTGTACCCTTTCTACTATCTCCCATTCTTTCTATCTCCAGATCTCTACTCCGTACATGAGGATACTCTTCACTATCCCTTCAAACAATTACATCCTCCACCTGATATCGTCGTCAAACCTCCACTCTCCTATGCTCCATAGCTTCCCCATAACCATTCTTGCTTTCTTCACCCTTTCTCTAACATGCTGCTCTGCTCTGTTGTTTCTCGTTAGAACATATCCGAGGTACTTCATACTTTTTACCTCTTCAATTTCTGTCCCTGACCATTCCCATCTTATATTCTTTCTCTTTCCTCCCCCCTTTCCAAACACCATCACCCTCGTTTTATATCTGTTTACCTCCAGTTTTTTTCTTCTAAAGTACTTGTCCACTCTGACCATCATCCTCTTTACTCCCTGCTCATTCTCTGCCATTAAATTAATAAACTACTGATTTACAAAATAATAAATAAATAAATAACAAAATGAATAACATTAACATTATAAATATACCAGGAGATTCATATTGCAGACGAACTCCTGTTCGGCATTATAGAATTTATGTATGTAAATGTATTGGGTTGATGCTAAATTAACTACTTTTTTTTGTATATAAATTCATTCAACAAAAAAATTGCTGTATGGAGACGATCTATTGCTTTATGGAGATGATCGATCTGAGCTAGATAGACGTCGCTGTTGATATTGAATAGGGGATAGGCATGATTTTATTTTATTTTTTATTATATTCCTCTTGTTGCATATAAACATAAAAAACAGGCTGTACAGCGTGCAGCCTACATAGTCTGTTGTGAACTTATTTGCTTGTATAACTTTTATAGGTTATGTAAAGTTAGAGTGATTTTAATTAAAATAAAGTTTAATTCTATAAAAAATAAAAACAATTTATACATGTTTACCGAATTAAATTTTATATTAAAGTATATAAAATATGGAAGATCCAGGCCCCAGTACTTCGAAACATAGTCGAAAATATTGTTTAGTACCGATGTGCACAAATAGTTCAAATAGAAATCATTACCTGATGGCGAAAAACAACAGAAAATGCGAAATTTGTGGCTGAAAGCTATGAGTCGAAATAAAACCGATATTTCAGAAAAAAAGTAAACTTTATGTTGTGTGCATAAAGTGCACTGCTGTGTGTCAATGTTAGGTAAATTATCATTCTGAGCCCTAACAAAATCTTTATCTACCATTTTAATAATAAATGCGTGAAAAATTGTCTAAAAACAAATACAAAACTCAATACAATACAACAATACAATATATATATACACGTAAAGATTATGTTGTAGCTGTATCTGTGACGTCAAACCCCAGTCGTTTGACGTCATACTCAGTTGTATTTACTCGGCAACCTTCGCGCCGTGGTCGGCTTATTTATAATTTACAATATTTTAATTAAAAAATTTGACTATTATATTAATTAAAATGTGATTTTTGTTTTGTTAGGTGACATAACTAACATTAACATATCAAAAAAATGTAGTTTTAAGGAAATATAAATTTTATGCGTATCCCCTATTGCCGTTTGCCGTTATTGTGCGGAATCCGCTTCTGTTGACGCTCGTCATCTTCATTCAACCAAAAGCAAATGCCGTTTGCAATGATCTCCCAATAGATGATTCCGCTTCTATCCTACCATACGCACCACATTGCCTTCTTACCAGTGGCTCAGCCAGGATTTTGTCTTGGGGAGGGCCGAATCAAATTTCGAGGGCACGCGGGCCGCATATGACCTTCAACCTTATTTTTTGTGGTCCCTGAAGCGGTAATCAAAATCACTTGAGCTTATTTAGTGGAAAAATATATTTAAAAATGTAAAATATACTCTCTTCCCCTTTCCTGTTTATAAAAAAATGTCAAGAAACCCTTCGGGATATTTACGACTACGGTTTATTTAAGTTCTGTCACTGCTTATCATTTTGTATGTAAAATAGACTGCGACCCAAATCAGTTCGACACTCCTACTGTTGGATATTGATGTTTATATCAAATAATAATTCCATTATTTGTTGATAAAAAAATGTAATTGTTAATGCATGTATCAAAAACTTTCTTATTGGGATATATTTTTGAAGTCTCAATATTTTTCTTACTTATGTTCAGTTCTCTAAATCAGCCGCTTGGCCACAATTTGTACCGAACGAACAGACTCGTGTGAAGGTTATAGGGGAAAAATTTTAAGATCGTAGTGCCACGCGGATTTTTTTGAAACCATTCTAAATCAGATACCACTTGACATTTACTAGTAAATAATAGCGAAATGTGTATCAAAAAACGACAAAAAATAAATAATTGTTTGGGATTTTCTGATTTTGTGAAGTGACATTACTTGTAAACATCTAAAATACTACATTTTGTGATCTGGTTTTAAGTTATGTCAGTTTTCCATTGTCGATTATTTTAACTATATTGGGGGAAATAATAATTCCCGTGTTGTTTACCAAGGGGTAGAAATCTACAATGCTGGGCATATAATATTGTGTGGAGTCACTGAAAAAAACAGAGAGTTCATAAAGATTTATGCATTATGCCTACAAACTTGTGCATTACAAACCCACACACAATAACAGGAATTTTCAAGATATGCGATAATAAATACAAAATTGAAAATATTTTTTGTAGTCACTATCATTAAAATGTAATGAGCAAACTTTGATATAAGGGCTCACTTTTTTTCCAATTTTTAAATCGTTTATCTAAACATCGCGTCGATTCCTAACCTCTTGCTTTCCCAATTTTGTTTCGAACTGTACGGTGTCTGATATTAGTGGAAACAAATGAAACGATATTTCCGGGTTTCTTCTTTACAATGAATTGCACATAGGCACACAACAATATGTATTATACATTTTTCAATGATTATAATAAAACTTTAAAAACAAACTTCATACAAAACCAATACACAAAACGAAATGTTATCTGATGTACACAAGTTCATGAAACGCTCACCAGATGGTTCGGTGCTTAGCTGCAAATCCCTATACCGAAGTCAGATTTCCAGTTTATCGTATCTGAATCGAGTAATTAGTTGTTTAAAACAGTGCCCGTCCTCCCTGAACACGCCACTGCAACTGAGTAGTTAATAAATTGACGCACCATAATATTTTGTTGTGACTAAAATTGCAAGTGTATGCCTACTCTGAATACGCCTCTGCCAAAATACTATGATATACTATGTATTTATTGTTTCAGTTGCCTGATGATAGGAAAGAACGAGGATTTTCTTCATTTAAGTTTTTACCTGAGACACAAGATACGGTGATCGTAGCCTTACGCTCAATGGAAAAAAACTATCAATTTTCTAGTTGGATATCCGTCTTCACGGTGAATGGAACGTATTTGATGCATGATAAAGAAATTACAATAGGAAACAACCATAATTATAAATTCGAAGGCTTGGAGATACTCTATAAAAAATAAGGAATAAAAAATCCATAACTCTCTTTATTTTCTTGAAAAAAATATAATTTATTATAATTCTCCTTCCACACTTTACCCTTTACAGGATATTATACCTATCTCTATAGCCCTGCACATCCGCGGATATTCGCAATTTTTATGCCTAGAATTTCATATTTAAGGCTCGAGTCTTAAAACACAAATATTCGATCTCAAATATAAAATAATATCATATCTTAAGTCATAAAACTTAATTATTTGATATACAATATCAAATCTCAAACTATCCAGAGTTCCGCCTGACCCCTTGAGGTCCCTGACCATCCAGAGTCAAACAACTCGTTATGATTAACACGTGCGATATCATTTATTCAAAGCAGTGATGGGCGTTTACACGTAAACTTTAATTGTTTACGTTTACGTGTAAACTTATGTAAACAATTGGTAAACTTGTCAACAATGTAAACAATGTAAACTTTGTAAACTGTCAAATAATGAGGTTAGTTTTAGTTATTTAATACGAATAATAGAGAGTTAATGAACAAGTATATTCAGTTCAAAACAATACAATTATTAAAAAAATGATGGGAAGAAACCGAAGGAATAGTTTTGAAGAACTAGGTTTTGTTTTAACTAAAGAAAATGAAAAAAAATATAGGGCGTTTTTGCAATGAATCTTTTCGTTATTAAAAAATATAGGCTGATTTTCTTAAAGGGGAAATTTAATGTATTTTGTTATTAAAAAAAATAGATTGAATTTTTTAAAGAAACAAGTTTTTTATTTTCATATTCATATTTACTAATTTGTATGTAACACCTGTATAATGATACTTTTTCATTTAAAATCGTTTCATTAAAATTTTATTATTTATAAAAATGTACTGAAAATGAGGTTCTGTAATTCAAAACAAGTGCGCATGTCTAAATCATTGTTTACAATGTTTACATTGTTTACAAGAGTTTTTGTGTTTACTTTACATCATTGTTTACGCGTCAACAATGAGGTAACTTACATCATGTAACTTACGCGCCCATCACTGATTCAAAGTAATAAAATGTCTCTTACAATTTAGTCATCCTCAGTTTAGTCAGTTAACTTCTTACTATTTATTTGTCAATAGACAAACGCTCATCCATTCTGATATATATATATATATTTTTTAATTTCTCTTCAGATAACTACATTTGCCATTTCAGGTCAACTGCAGCCTGGTCTGTTCTCAATCGCTTTGGTAACTAGTTAAATTAAACAGAAATCGACGGTTCCTACCAGGGACGTAGCCAGGATTTCAGCTTGAGAGGGGCTAAAATAACAAAATATTCTATATTGGTCCTTAATTTCATGGCTTGGGTAGAAAATAACAGCGTTCTAGGTCAGGGGTCGGCAACCTTTCAGTGACAAAGAGCCAAATCTATATTGAAAAAAAAACAACAACATGGAAGAGCCGCTAAAAAATATATGCTATATTTAAGAAAAAAACGTAAAAATTGTTTTTTTTTTAAATTATCAAGTATTACAATAAATTAATATTTACTTATACATTTAGTTTGTGATACCTATTGTAGTTGCCAGTATATTACAATATAATAATTTTTTTAATGGGACGATTGCTCCTGTATAGTGTTCTATAAGACTTCAATATTTGGTGAATATTCATAATTTTTAACTTAAGGCAGCACTCTAGTTTCAGGTCAGTAAGATTACTTCTTAACTGACTCTTTATTAATTTCATATGTGAAAAGATTTGCTTACAGTAATATGTGGATCCGAAAATTGTCAATAGCCCAAAAGCATAATTTTTTAAAAGATTGAACAATTCTGGAAGACGGTTCCAAGCTTCGAAAAGAACTTTATCTACATTTTGAAGACTGCGATTTTCGGTCCACTTATGCTGGGAAAATAAAATTCACTTTTTTCTTTCTAAATTTTCCAGTTCAGAATTAAGTTTTAAGAATATATAATTTCATAAACCTTTGAATTTCAAATCCACTAATTGAAGGTGATAAATGTAATTGCTACATATCTACTTCAATTGGTTTTGTCAAAAAATCTAGTGTAGCTTTATTTTTCTAAACTCTTTAAATCTATCTCGAAAAGTTTCTTTCATGTAAACAATAGTTTGTGCAAAAAAAAAATTGCATTAATAACATGTTTTTGTTAATTAATAAAATGTGAAAATGTTTTTGCACGTAAATCATTCACAAATACAGATAACTTTTTTTCGAAACAAATAACTTCTTCTAAAAGGGAATATGCAGTAACTCGAGAAATTACCAGGCGTGAATTGCACCGTAAAACATTCTGAAAAATACAAAACCTGTATAGTACAGGCAGAAAGTTGAAAATTAAAAAATATATTATATTAAAATAAAAACCAGCCAATTTTCAAAGAGCCGCAAAATTTTCTAAAAGAGCTGCATGAGACTCCGGAGTCTCATTTTGCAGTTTGCCGACCCCTGTTCTAGGTCTTTTAGTAGTATATTAAATAATAAAAGTCCGGTAAATTTATAAATTTTCTTCACCTCCAGTGAAGAAAACTTCTAACAACCTAAATTATATTTTATATAAGGTAAACTAACCAGGATTTAAACTATCCTGGGGGGGGGGGGGGGTAAATGCCCCCCTGGCTACGTCCCTGGTTCCTACTGTTTTAGTCCTTATTGGAGTTCTCCAAGGAACAAAGAACAAATTCAATAAATTTATCTCCTGGCACTAAAATATGTTCTAAATCTGCAATTTCTGTAGCAAACAATGTGCACAGAATTACATAGTACACATTTAGCATTACATAGCATGTGCATCAATTATAAAACCTCTGTCATTTATACTGGCATTTTCAACCAATATGTACCATTAGCACAGACTTAATAATAAGACATCTTTGACATCTTTCGTCCATCTATTTTTGTCTGTGTTCTTACGTTTACCAAAATATTCACAAACTTTGTATTACTGCACTTACGAGAACTAAAATGTTTACATTCATATTTTATTTAAAACATTGTTTTTAATTTGTAACTCTGTAAAAACAATTTTAGTTCTCTGAAATTTCATCATCTTTTCTTTTTAACATACTCACGACAATAATAAAACTCTCTGAATTCACCCTCTTAAGTCTCTCTCCAAAATTTCCGAATTACCAAGCAAAAATCAAGGATACTACACGCTACACCTCACAATTCGCTTTTCATCCGGTGTCAAACCTGCATACCATCCTCAGCACCAGTGGCGACTGAGACAGGGCGGCGCTGGGACAATGACCTCCTAAAAATTTTTAGTAAAAAAGCTAAATTTAATACTACATTTATACTTTAAAATTGCATTAAAGTAGCTAGATATATCTGCATATTTTTATTTTTATTATTTCTTATTCAAAGATTTTTCATATAAATGTTAGATTTTAAAAATTTAAATCTAGAAAACAATGCTCGGAAGGACACTCCACGAAGTGTCCTAAGATGCAGCGTTGCCAGATGTAATATCTTATGTTTATATCTACACATGTAGCAAAAATTTACTAGGAACGACAACAGCGGCAAAGGTTAGTGTTGTATGTATTAGTGAATAACGGCCGGTGTCCCGTAGCTTAGTTCGGTCGTTTTGATTTGTAACAAGTACTTAAACGTGAAAATTAATACAGTATAATTTATTAAAAATAACGTGCTGAACTATAAAACAAAATTATTAATAAAAAATATGGGTCCTCATCGGCCAAATTTCCCAACAGGATAAAAATGGAAATAGAACATAATAGAAAGTTTAGTGAAAAATAATATTTAAATGCAAGTTGGTTGTGTGAATGTGATAAATAAAATGCTTTTTTTTGTTTCGTGTGTTTGATTTGCTCATCAGACGCATATAAAATAAAGATAGTAAATGGTGTTAAAGTAGGGTGACGAGACGTACTCTTTTTTAGAGTATTATACTCTTTTTTGAGTAATATCCTCTATACTCATACTTTTTATAAAAAAAAAAACCCTGAATTTACTTCTTTTTTGCTGGTCACTTGTTTTTATCACTTCTATTTTGGAAGTGAGGACCTTTTTTTTTGCTCATTACTTCTATTTTGGGAGTGAAGACCTTTTTTTTGCTCATCACTTGTATTTTTGGAGTGTGACCTTTTTTTTAGTATACTCTTTTTCTGTAAAATAAAGTGGGAAACAGAATGCAACGAGTTTGACGGCGCGTTGACGCCGTTGGACGGCGCAAACTGTCAGCGCAAAGTTAAAAGCAAGGCTGTCTATGCAAGTGCACAGAATGAACAACGTCCTACGGCGTTCGAACGCCGTTGATACTGAATGTTCGTCAACTTCCAACTTTTGACGCCGTTGAACGTTGACGCAGAACACCTAACCTCAGTTTTTACTGAATGGTAAAGTGTTTGTATGTATAAATAACTTGCATACAACATAAATAACATCACAAACAAGTCTTCATCATCCATTATACTTTTAATAAAAGAAAGCGCACGTATAAACACAGATATAGATGTCAAGTGACACTTGACGGCGTTAAAAAATTATTGCATTGTGGGCAGGCGAAAATTCAACGGCGTTCTCAGCAACGCCGTCGCAAATGACGGCGCGCTGACGGCGTAGCGCGCTGTGCATTCTGTTCCAGGCTTAAATCTTGTCAGCCTATGTTAAAGATATTAAACATTTCAAAGATAAAGTTCTTAAACATAATGTGTCTCATAAACATATACATTATTCGGTCAAATTTGCCATGCTGGGATCGGTAAATATACGATTTCAACTTGATACTGCGTATGTCATTTAAAGAACACAACGAAAAGGTTAAATCTAATATTTAAATATGTGAATATGTGTAGGTATCTGCTTAATTAATAACCAAATATGTTAAGTTTCTGACTACAAAGCATTGTCTTAATAATATTGCAATTTTAATAATAATAATAATAGAAGTAATAACTACAAAAATCATAATTATATTATTGACCATAAATCTTAATAAAAGTGCCAGATTTGTCAGTTTTTCTAGTTGCAGAACATGTTTTCGGGTATTTATTATTTATTTACTTTTTTTCTCGTATAACTATATTTTAATAGATATATATGGGAAAAAAAGTGTCCCCCCAAATATTTTACTCACCAGCCGCTACTGCTCAGCACATTCTTCATTTAACCTTTGCAATGTTATCGAAAAATTCATTTGCATCCTGCAGTGTCTTCCATCCCCTCACAGAACACATTAAGCGTTAAGACTAATAGCATCCCCTGCTATTAGTCTTAACGCATCTTATCCAAATACATTCGAGAACATTTCATGATATGAGTACGTAATGTTTTGGTAATTTTATTATTATATATATTTTTTACAATTTAATTGTAATGTATCACTTGTATCTTCTATTTTAAAAACTCAATCTTGACATTTCAATATCACAAAACTTATTTTGTTTTTGCAACTGACAATCTTTCTGTCATTTTCTTTTTCTTTCATTTTCAAAATAGTTTATGTAAGGAACAACAAAACTGACCAAAATTAATTCTGGATGTAGGGATCTCATTTCTGATGATAAACGCTTTCTAGCGTTTGTAATAATATCAATTAAAACACACAAATCCCAGCACAAATAAGCATTTATTACCACATCTACCTACAATCTGTTACACATATGTCATCATATTATAGTTGCTAACGTAACATATTACAAAGGACGTCCAAGAACTAGTCCTGATCCTAACATGCATAAATGAGAATGGGGCTAATTTTGAACAATTTGTAAGTTCATAATAATTTATTTCAATAAAATTCAAATAAATTTATTTCGCGTTTTCCTCGATTATTTTGGGGATGTAAAGCTATGACTTGTTCATATCGGTGAAATCAGAATAAAATACTCTATCGAATAGGTAAAAATAAAAGGTGTGTTCCTATTTAAAATAAGAAAGTTGCACATGGTACATTGAGAACCACTGGTCGAAATAAAGAATTGCTTGACTTATTGATTTTTTCCTGTAAAATAGTAATTGTTGTCTAATTTAAGCAACCTCGTAGTTCTTATAGTTGTCGAGATAGCAATGGTGAGCAATTTAAAATGAACATCCGTATAGTTTCTCTTCTAACAAGTTATTAAGGATTCCACACACCAAAGCGGCCGCGGTGGCGGCCACGGTAGCGATACGGCAGCGGCCTAACGCAACCTATACAATACAATGAGACCACGCACATACAAGCGTTCAGCTATCTGAGAACGCCACCGAATGCAGCGTTCAGTCTAGCGATCACCAAACACTGGCGGCCGAACTCGACAAGTTGTTTAAGAAAATAATGTCGAAAATAGATAATTTAACAGAAAAAATCATAGATCAGTAAAGGATCATTTAATTTTGTATGACTTAGCACATCCTGATTACAAGAATATTAGGAAAACAAATAAAGTGTGGAACGAAATAGGAAAAGTTTTGGAAATTGATAGTAAAGTCTGTTCCAAACGGTTAGGCGGAACTAGATTTTGCAATCTAGTTACTTTCATCGTTTAAATCATGCTTTTCAGCCGTTTTGTTTAAGCTTTGTAAATCATACTTGCAACAAACATTTTTTGGTTAAGGTTAATATCATTTTAAAATGTCATTTTCTTTATATTTTGATTTTTTGTGTCATTCTTAATACAAATATCCCATTTATTTATTTTTTGTCATTAAAATATGTAAGAAAATTAATTTAAGTTTGACATATGTCATTTGTTTCCATGGTTTCATTGTTGGAATTTTAAATTTTGACATTGCCGACCGGCGTAGCGTAGTGGTAACACATGTGCTCTGCGTTGCGAAGGTCTCGGGTTCGAATCCCGTTCAGGCATGGAAATTTTCTCAAATTAAAAATTGTCCTGGCTAATTGCCACAGCAGCAAAGGCCATAAAATAAAAAAATAAAAAAAAAAAAAAAATAAAAAATTTTGACATTCCAACGTGAAAAATGAAATAACCCAAGCAAGGTCCCTTTTCCAACCTAAAAGAACGAAATTCCCATTTAGTTCCGCCTAACTGTTTGAAACAGACTGTGAGTAGATTATTATTTTTCCTCTACATACAATTAATTATTCTATTGTGTTCTCGCAATCAATATTATCATACAACTATATACCGTGATTCACTAATTGATCGCTACCGCTACCGCCACTCCCACCGCGTTAGTGTGAGGAGACCTGATCGCTAGACGTATCGCTACCGCGGCCGCCACTGCGGCCGCTTTGGTGTGTGGAATCCTTTAAACTCCAAATCATTTGAAAAATATTCAGAGGTACTCGATGATTTTAGTTGACCTTATTAAATTTCTTGAGGCCTTTTATCACTAGAGGCTTGAGGCCTGGGCCTAGTTTTCCTCACCCAAGTAATTCAGTCAATCAAGTCATAATATTTTTATAATGATTTATTAAAGAAAAATAAATTTTCTATGCGATCGACAAAAAATAAATAGGCGGACTCATTCTATTGATTTCAGGATAAGTTGTCCCCCTATTTCATTTTTGTATCTGGTAACCCTACATGTAGCCAGACCTGGGAATATTGGAAATAAAGTACTTGAAAAAGTATTTCAAATACTTTAAAAAACTCTTGGTATTTGGATTTGCAATTACTTTTTCTGTTTATATTTAATATTTGCTGTCTGAAAACGTCAGTACCTATTTAAAATAGTCAGCCTGTATATCAATTATTTCATTCTACAGTACAATTACTTAAAAATTATCCATTATTAAGTATAATAATAGGAGTCTATTATACAGTCGTTTGGAGTATAGACCTCTGAACTTTTGTAATATAGTCTTAGAAAATCCTGGGAAAAGTGCTATTGTTACTCAACAGTTAAATAAATAAAAACAAATTAATTTCTACATTGTAAAATATCGACATCTGACTGTGTATTTTCTTCTTTTGTTCTCTATTTAAAATTTAAAATTTGGTTTCAAATTTACACCGCAACTAATAATACCAACTTACTCAAAACATATTTTCTATTTTCAAATTTAAATCGTAAATATAAAAATTAATATTACCGAAAATTATTTTTGTTTTATATATTTGAATTTTTAAACCTTTCATATATATTTTTTAAACTAAATAAATCCTTTATCATGTCAAGCTAATCGGTGTATAATTGTTTAGGGATTTTTGGTGTTATTTGGTAATTTTAAGCATATAAATATGTCGAAATTATAAATGATAAAAATATAAGTAGAAGTTCATATATGGATTTTTGAAAGTTTAACTTAAATTTAATATAATTTATGGTAAATACATATAATTTTAACAACTCCCTACATAATAATAAATAAAATTTATGTTTAGCAATATTTATCTTTGTTATTATCACTTAAAAATCATTCTTATTAATACAAAATAGTGTATTTTGAATAATTAATAGCGGAGTTTTTATCTAAAAATATAAAAATGTGTACCTAAAGTGTAGTTGAATGGTTTACGTTTATAAAAAACGACTGTATTTATTAAAATCGTAGCCGTATTTTTGTTTTGATGTGTTGTTTTTGTATTTCAGGTGCATTTTTTTGATAAATAAGTGTTTAAAGTAAATAAATAAAATGTCAGGTGGACGAAAAAAGAAACCTAACCTTAAAATTACAGTAACAGAAGAAGCAGCACCTCTGTAAGTCAAGTAGGCCTTGAATTTATTTAAATTTATTTAATTTAGGATATAATTTGAAATGTGATTTAAAAATTATTTTCATCTCTTTCAGAATTTTGCTTCATTCTCATCGTAAAAACTTGTTATGCTTTGATACCAGATATCAATTTAAAAAATATATTAGCGTTAACACCTATTTCATTGTTAGTCTGTATTGCCTGTGTGATATACCGGCATACCTTGCTTTAAAACAATTCAATTTCCTACATTTACTGACTATCTCGGTATCCGACAACTGCCTCGTTGAGAAAACGGTTTAATATGCTTATTTGAAGACTACATCATAATAGATTACATGTGTGCAAAATTTATTTTTTATATATTACTCCAGTTATGTGCAAAAGTTCATGTATTGACAAGTGAAACAGAAACTTGTTCGATTTAAATTGGAATTCACTTTATAACAACATATAATTTTATAATACAGTTAACACTCAGTTATGTGAAGACATCATTAAATGTACAATCCATTATAGTAAACGGTCAAAATTTATTACATTAGGTTCTATAGAGTTCTGTGTGATGCTAACTGCTTATTAGCTGATACTCAACTAGTATGTACAATTGTTACTAAGGAAATTAGCCAGGACAGTTCTTTTTTTCATGTTGAAAATTTCATACCGGAACAGGATTCGAACCCGAGGCCTTAGCAACGTAAGGGATATGTGTTACCACTATGCTATGTCGGTCAATGAATAACAATTTTAAATGCCACATATTCAATTAACCCTTTGTCAGTTGCAACATCTTTATGTCACGTATCAGTTTTAGTATATCATAAATGATACATTTGACTTAAACATCTTATTTCAAGATAATGGTAAAAATATTGGGGTTTTCGTATAATGCTTGTTTTATTTTATGCTTTATTCACGTTCTTCTCAAATTCATTAGTGTTTCATTTAAAAGTAATTACACAAGTTTTTCTAAAATTATTTCAAGAGCAGAAAATTGTAACTCAAAAAAGACAGACTAAAGAGAAGTAAAATTTCAAAAATATTGTTTCTAAATCATAATTCAGAATAATTACATAAGTTATATTATTTAGTGCTAAGTGAAAATTAATCAGTGATGGGCGTTTACAGGTAACCTTTAATTGTTTACGTTTACGTGTAAACTTATGTAAACAATTGGTAAACTTGTCAACAATGTAAACTTTGTAAACTGTTAAATAATGAGGTTAGTTTTAGTTATTTAATATGAATAATAGAGAGTTAATGAACAAGTATATTCAGTTCAAAACAATAAATTTATTAAAAAAATTGTGGGAAGAAACCGAAGGAATAGTTCTGAAGAACTAGGTTTTGTTTTAATTAAAGAAAATGAAAGAAAATATAGGGCGTTATGCAAAATTTGCAATGAATCTTTTCGTTATTAAAAAATATAGGCTGATTTTCTTTAAGGTGAAATTTAATGTTTTGTTAATAAAATTATTAGACTGAATTTTTTAAAGAAAAAAGTTTTTTATTTTTCATATTCATATTTACTAATTTGTATGTAACACCTGTATAATGATGCAAATTCGATTTTTATTAATATGTATATTGGCTTGTCCTAATTTTATATATTTACATTTTCATTTAAAATCGTTTCATTAAAATTTTATTATTTATAAAAATGTATTGATAATGAGGTTCTGTAATTCAAAACAAGTGCGCATGTCTAAATCATTGTTTACATTGTTTACGTTGTTTACAAGAGTTTTTGTGTTTACTTTACATCATTGTTTACGCGTCAACAATGAGGTAACTTACATCATGTAACTTACGCGCCCATCACTGAAATTATAATTTCATTATGTATACCTAATGTTTTTAGTTTTATTTTTTTCGAAATTATAACAAAAAATTGATATAAATTGTGATTTTTCACACATTTCAGGGTTTTGTAGGTATTTAATAATTGTAAGAAGCCAATCCAGTATTATGAATGGCTAGGAATATTGGTCTAGAACAGTAGTTTTCAAACTGGGGTCATATAATATTATACATGTACATTTTATTAAAATGTGTATTTGATAATCAGTAATTTTTTTTTCTATGAAACAACATGTATCACTTCTTAGCGAAGAGCCAACGGAGTGGCCGAGCGCATTAAGTCGTGCGGTTTTAGACTGTTAGAAACAGGCGTGACTGGGCGGCCGGTGGTTCGAGCATGCTTCGTTGGTGATATTATTCGGGCGAGAATAATATGTTTACATTACTCTCATTTTCACAATCATTCACCCCTCATCCAGGTGTAGGAGTTCGCCCCCTGGCATCGGCGATTAGCCTCGTTGCAGAAATAAAGGCCGATGTAAAATAAATAATATAATAATAATAATTCTTAGCGAAGATTATCATTATTTTCCTGACTTAAAGCATTTGAAAAATACTACTGGTTTATCAAAAACCAATTTGTACTCTCCATTAGTGATATGCCTTCGGAGGACAAATTAATTCACGAACAGATTATTGATTTGATAAATGATGGATGTGCAAAACACGTTTTCCGTGAAATGTGTAGTAGTGATTTTTGGATTGAAATGGCACAGTCCTATCCCGATGTTGCAAAGATGGCTTTAAGAGTGCTGATTCCACTTGCAACCACCTATGAGTGTGAGACGGCATTTTCCACACTACTTGACATCAAAACAAAATCACTAACAGATTAGACGTGACAAATGATTTGCACTGTCCAAAACAAAGCCAAACATGGATGAACTGGTACAGGCAAAGCAGATGCATCCATATCATTAAAATTTTATGACTAGGATGTACCATTTTCTCAATGAACAATTGTTCAAAAATTGTTTTATTAACAGTAGCCTATATGTTAATTGTACCTGCTTAATTTTAATTTAAAATTACCGCCACGCAACAAATCCTAAAAAGTTTGAGAACCACTGACTATAATCCCATCAAAAACCAACAGTTTTTTTGATAATCACTTTTATTCGTTGTTTGAGAACTAGGAGCTTCCATTTAATTTTTTTAAACAAAATTTAAATAATTTGCCAAAAATCTCAGCGTTTTTTTCTGCATTTGATCCGTATTCAAGTCTATATTAGATTAATAAAAATATATTGATAAATGCCTTAATTTTTTTCAATTTCAGAAAGATATTTCTCACTATTAACAGTGTTATTTGATTTATAAGTATTTCATTACTATAAATCAGGGATCGGTAACCTTTTTGTAAATAAGGTCGCAATATAAGTTCAAATGTTATTGAGGGCGCATAAAAACGTAAAATATGTAAACACTCGTGGTTGGCAAGGTCGTCTCATCTAAAAAAGGTCCTCACCTCCCAAAATCCAAGTGACGAGCAAAAAAAAGGTCCTAACCTCTCAAAATCCAAGTGATGAGCAAAAAAAAGGTTCTCGGTCCTCGTGTGGATATTGGGCTCAGTATATGTGTGTCGCGATAGCGAGGCGAAGGCGCCTAAAAATCCTACAGAGGGTGCCGTGTTGCCGACCCCTGCTATAAATGATATATTCCTCTTTGATACCTTAGAAACAAAAATCTAAAGTCATTCAAACAATAGGTTGAATCACGAAAATAGTATAATAAAATCATATATATATAAACTAGTATATGGCGCCTGGCCTATCTCTCAATGTAACTTAAGATGTTCCAACATAGAGAGTAAGATATACATATGTCTGTCTCTTTTGGTGACCGTAAAACACAATGCGCATGCTCGGGTAGTGTCAATTCATTTTGAAAAAGCAAGATAAAATCAGATGAAATGACATTTACATTTAAAAAAATAAGGTTAGAAGTTATCAAACAAAAACCCTAATTATTTGGTTTATACTATTTGGTAAAAAAGACGTAGCTGTACCCGTTTATATATATGAAAATATGAACGTTAAAAAACAATGACATTTGTTTCACTATGATATGGAACTAATGTAGCATTTAGCGACATCTACTGTGGTTATTTGAAACTAAAACTGGTTACTAACGCCATCTATTTTTTTACCCGGAAACTATTCTCACGAGCACAACTCCACCATTAAGCCTTCACCCGCTGCTTTACTCATTCTCTTAGCTCCCGCCACGTAACTGTAATTTTTTCGACCAATAGCAAGGTCGTAATTTAGACATGCGCAAACTATTCACCGGGCCGAAAGGGGTACGGAAATACATAGCTCCATCCTCCTATCATGGAACATCTAGCCAGTCTTCATGCGCCATATACTTGTTTATATATATATGAATAAAATAACTGAACACTCCAACACTACACTCTACCCTCTACAGCAGCGTTTCTCAACCGGGGGGCCGTGAAGGGTTCGTTGGGAGGCCGCGAAGTAATACAAGATCGAAACATGAAAATATAATAAAAATGCACTCAATCTTGCAAGATATAAATTTTATCCATATTTATAAATATCTTACATTTATATTCATAAAAATATACTTTTCATAACATAAATAAAGTAAATATTTTATTTATTTTTATACATAATATACTTATTTTGACAACTAATTTAAACTACAGGCTATTTCAAACGTTTAAGTTGTCACTAGCTAACTTTATAATGAGTAAATGGGTTTTTACTAAACAAAATGATCAAAAGTTTTATTCAATTGATAAAAATTACTAGATTTAAAAATATAATTCCGCTTTAACCAAATAAACAGATTATAAGTAAAATATATCAATTTAAAATAAATTGTATGTGTCGGTTGATGGGATTCTCTGACAATGGTTCGCGTTGGAGGTAATTCAAGTATTTTCAAGTTTTACTTTGAAGTAGGTACGACTTGAAAGTGCAATATTTTTTAATATATATTTTTTTAATTGCTCTCCGAGCTACAGATAACTAAAGAGTAAGGATGCGAATGTGTTTAAATTAAAATGGAAAGCACTTTGAACACTTGTAAATAAAAATACTTTACTTTCAAGTCGTTATAGGGAATATAATCATCAATTAAAAATATCACAGTTTTTTGTTAACCGTAAAAGATATTAAAAAAATGTTTAAGTAAAAGTTGTTGAAAAGCTCTATCCAAAGATATCCAATATGACATACGTTCCCATTTAAAAAATCGAAATTGTCCTTGATATCCTGTACTTCCGTTTTTTTTTTTCCACAAAGTTTCAATACTACCATTCAATTTTGTGGATAAATTTTAGTTCAACATTTTTCCCAACTTGCTCACACGTCGGTTTTTCGGGGGCCGCAGACAATATTTACATAATTTCGGGGATCTCAGTCCAGAAAAGGTTGAGAAACACTGCTCTACAGTATAGAGTGGTGTGGAGTGTGTAACTCGATTCGCAACTGTTAAAAAAAATACATATATATTGTTTTTTATATTTTTAATTTCAAAAAAAGACACGCACTATCTTAGCTATAAATACAAAAAATCCATAACATTATTAGCCATAATTTAGCCATGATTAAAAAACAATAATTAATTTTGTGAAAAACACAAAAATTGCTATATTTTTCAAAAACTCAATCTGACCAAAATGACCTCTAATGTTGAAAAATGACTCTGAAAAAAAGCAAATTTTGATACACAAGTGACCGGCGGAGGGTTAATACAACGATTTTGTAGGATATCTCAGTTATAATCATTCAGACCTGTCTACTTTAAATTTTTAAATTTAGTTGCGTTACTCTCATTTTCATTTTTTCAGAACACCACCGCGAAATCTAGATAAACGCACCACAATTACAATAGGAGATCGTACATTCGACGTCGAAGCAGATGATTTGGAACTTATCTGCGATTTGGGTCGCGGTGCTTACGGCATTGTCGAGAAGATGCGACACATCCCTAGTGGAACCATTATGGCCGTTAAAAGAATTACGGCTACCGTTAATACACAAGAACAGAAACGACTACTTATGGACCTGGACATCTCCATGAGATCCAGTGATTGCTGTTATACAGTACAATTTTATGGAGCTCTGTTCAGGGAGGGAGATGTATGGATCTGTATGGAAGTAAGTTATAACTAAGGTTTATAAATGTAAGTTCATTTTAATTTGTCCACTGTTACTATTGGCATCTGACACTACCGATAGAGGCGCTACTGCATTCACATCATGGCTGACTTTGGTAGGATATTTTTGACAGGTTCAATGGTATCTTCATGTGATATTTATTGTAACACACGGGAACACACTCTAAAATGGTCTTTAACTGTCTTTCCACTTCTAAGAACATATTCCCATGCTTGTCACAAACTCGACTATCTTACAACCGTCAGTTTCTCAAAAACTCACTAGAGGCGCTTCAGTTATTGTCAGTTGACAATATCGAGAGAAAACCTTTGACCACAAGCATTAAAATGTTTGTGTATGCCGTTTAACCGCTAGTAAGGATATGGACTTGAGTTCAACTCCTGCCTTTGTCAAATAATATTTATACAATTACAGGATCTAGTTAACCGTTCATAACTGGCTATAAACTGTAGGTGCCTTTTTAGGGTTTTGTAGGTATAACCAAAAAACCCTTATACCGTCATTTTGTCGTCTGTCTGTCTGTTTGGTAAAAATTGTAGCTTAACGACTAAACCTAGAGTGTTGAAATTTGGCATGCTTATACAACTCTTTGACCCGCACATAGGAAAAATACTAAATCATCTAAAAAACATATCCCCCTAAAAATATACACAAATACGTGCTCTTCGAAAAAAAAAAAAATTTTTTTTAAATTCTGATTAAGGTATCAAATGAAAGCGCTTAGTACGTAGATTAACGATCAAAATTTGCAAATAAATTATTTTGTCGCGAATTTTGCCAAAATTGTGCAAAGAAAATTTGTCCCACACCCTGTAGCCCAGATGGTTTAAACTAAAAATCTGAAAAAATTCTAAGTAATGTACATTGGTGTGAACCGGAATAGTACAACAGGAATTTTTGATCAGATTATGTTTTCGGAAAATAACGCATTTTTTGTGTTTTTAACTAAAATATGTTAAATATTTAATTCGCTATGTAACACAGTAGATAAGTAAGCGCGCGTAGCGTAGTGCGTTGTGTCGTCGCTTCGTAATTTGAAAACTAGAGTTCGATTCCTGTCAGTTTTAATTTTTCTGTTTTTTTTTTGCATTTTTATTTTGTTTAAATTATTTTGTCAAAATTCTAGTTATATTTTGCTAAATGTTGCATTTAATTTTTAAAAGCGTAAATTTAATAACCAGTGGCACGTGTTGAAATTATAATTTAATTCTATGTTTGAATGTATACGAAATCACAGGGCGGGGCTTATAATTTAAGCAACCAATGGGAGCCATAGGCGCAATTTACAAAATCTTAATGAACCTTGCTATATAAAAAAAAAATACTGCACATATTTAGAAACTTAAATAATGATATTATTAGGCATTCGAATTAAAATTCATAAAAAAATATTTTATGTTTGAAATTATTTTGTTATGAATTTTAATTCAAACGCCTAATACCATTATTTAATTTTCAAAGTATGCACAGTATTTTTTTATATAGCAATGTTCATTAAGATTTTAAAATTGCGCCTATGGCTTCCATTGGTTGCTTAAATCATAAGCCCCGCCCTCTGATTTCGTATACATTCAAACATAAAATTAAATTATAATTTCAACACTTCCTACTGGTTATTAAATTTACGCTTTTAAAAATTAAATGCAACATTTACCAAAATATAACTAGAATTTTGACAAAATAATTTAAACAAAATAAAAATACAAAAAAAAAACAAAAATCAAAATTGACAGGAATCGAACTCTAGTTTGCAAATTACAAAGCAACGACAAAACGCACAACGCTATGAGCGCTTACTTATCTACTGTGTTGCATAGCGAATTAAATATTTAACATACTTTAGTTAAAAACACAAAAAATGTGTTATTTTCCAAAAACATAATCTGATCAAAAATTCTTGTTGTACTATTCCGGTTCACACCAATGTACATTACTTAGAGTTTTTTCAGATTTTTAGTTTAAACCATGTGGGCTACAAGGTGCGGGACAATTTTTTTTTTTGCAAAATTTTGGCAAAAATCGCGTCAAAATAATTTATTTTGCCAAAATAAAATTTTGATCGTTAATCCACATACTAACGGCTTTCATTTGATACCATAATCAGAATTAAAAAAAAAAAAAAAAAAAAATTCGATAAGTGTTTTGTTTATATTTTTATGGGGATATGTTTTTTAGGTGTTTTAGTATTTTTCCTATGTGCGGGTCAAAGAGTTGTATAAGCATGCCAAATTTCAACTCTCTAGGTTTAGCAGTTTGGCTACAATTGGAAGTTGAGGAAAAATTAAAAACCGGAAAATTTACATTTTCGTAAATATCTAGTAAGTTATGTATTTTTTTACGAGAACAAAGACATCGTTAAAATCGTCCTTTAATGCGGCAACTTTGGTCTAATTTAACCGACCTCGTAACTATTACCGTTCTCGAGATCCCCATGCTTAACAAATTATTTGGGACATATATTAAAATTATATCAGGTAACGGTACTCATTATATCATGGGGTCACTGGAGACCCCATGCGTACTTTTCTATTGAAATTTTCTTAAAATTCTGAAAAAATTTGACTTTTCCTAACATATTGTTTTCTAAGTTTAGCTGGAGCACAATTTTTGTAGCTTGCATATTTTGCTAAAAAATGAAAAACTCACACATAATACCATCGGAGTTACCAGTAACCCCAGTTATTAAATATGTTATTTTATCATATATCTTCTATTTCTTCAGTTATTTTGATATTTTCTTCATATCTAAACGTGTCTTTTTATTTTATTTTATTTTATTTATTAGGCCAATCCAACAGGACAAGATGTCCCAATTACAGGTTTGGCACTACATACTACACAAAATTACAAAAACAAAAAAATCATCTGTAGTATAAACTTAAGGCTAGAATATTATTAAAATTACATAAAGAAATTACATAAAGAATTGATGTATAATTAAATCAAATTTTAAATTTGTTTTTAAATCTTACAAGTGACGTGCTGAATATGTCTGGAAAACCAGGAAGATCAGAGTAAAAGTTATGCAAAATAGATACTCTATTCATACTAGAGTTTAAATAATAGTTAGTCCGAGCTGGTGCCACAGAAAAAAGTTCAAAATTTCTAATTGAGTAGTTAGGTGCCCTTAACGAGATTTTGTGAACTAGTTCCGAACAATCTACCAAACCATTCATAATCTTGTACAAGAATACTAGATCCGTTGTTTTACGTCGTTTTTCAAGTTGCTGTAAATTAACATTGAAAGTAGGAAATTTTCTATTCATGAAATAAATAAATTTATGATATAAATATACTCAGAAAGATGGTTTGCCTATGGGTTCTCCTCTCTCCCCCCTATTGTCAGAAATATTTATGGATCATATGGAGAAAATTATTTTTAGTAGTTCCAACAAATTCCGTCACTGTATTAAATTCTGGTATCGTTATGTTGATGATATTATTTGTCTTTGGGAAGGTAGTAATAGGCAATTAAAATTATTTTTCAACCATATTAACGATGTCAATACTTCAATAAAATTTACTATGGAGATAGAAAGTAATCGTTCTTTAAACTTCTTAGACCTTTCCATCTCACATTCTTGTTTTAAACTCAACTTCAAAATCTATAGAAAACCGACATATACTGACACCATCATTCCTGCTTCATTTTTACATCCTTATAATACTAAAATGGCTGCTTTCAATTGTTATGTAGACCGATTATTAAAAGTTCCACTCTCTGATGAAGACATCTGGAATTACAAACTATTTACAAAATTGCTATTAATAACGGTTATAACAAGGCTGAAATTGACAAAATTATTAGAAAAAAGCGCAAAAAACTTTTATTAACACATTTTTATCCCACAAGTATACCTGATACAAAAATTTATAAAAAAATAACCTTTCACGGCCAGGTTAGTTTCAAAATAGGATCAAAATTAAAGAAATCAAATATAACCCCAGCCTTTTATAATAAACATACAATTAAAAATTTACTCGTTAATAATAAACTAGATAAAACTGATTTACACAACAAAAGTGGAGTTTATCAAGCATCGTGCCAAGATTTCTCAACAATATATATAGGCCAAACTGGTCGAAAATTTGCTACAAGATTTGGTGAACATTTGAAAGCCATCCAAAATAAAAAAGTAGAACAGACCAACATAGCAGAACATATGATCTCCAATAACCATAACCTTTCCGTCAATGACTTCAAAATCCTACACATACACAATAAAAGCCTTAAACTGAATCTTTTACAATACCGAGAAATTCACAAAAATATTAACTCTGGAATTCCCTTAATGAATGACCAGATTGACTGACGTTTACAACTCACCCCTAATAAATCGGTAAATAACTTTTTTCCCTTATCTGCTAATATGGTTTACACTTGTATTCCCTACCATAATATTTGTTCCCACTGAATGTATTTGTTAAAAAATAAGTTTAGTTTGTAATTGCAACTCCTGTTGATGGCGTCACTGCCGAAATACGTATAGAGTACATTAAACTGATATTTGTGAAACTTACCGAGTGTTTTATTTATTAATCTTATTTTAAATATGTTTCACCGAGAATACACGGACTCCTCTGTCAATTATAAAATTTATTTTGTACAGCTTGAATTCTGTTAAGACAGACAAAATACTGGGGGGACCAACAAATGGTTGCAAATTCAAGCTGACTTCTAACCAGCGTTTTATAGAGTGTCATAACAGACAGAGGATTCTGAAAACAGCGGCATGAACGTATAAGAAAACCTAACATTTTGTATGCTTTTTTGACTACAGTATCAATATGCACATCAAGTATTAACTTGCTGTCCAGAATGACACCAAGATTCTTGAGGATTAAGTGCTTCCTCGGTTTCTGTGCGGGTAACAAAATTTCCGTGTTTTTTACTGGGAATCTCTCATTTTTCTAATTTTTTTACAAGCCTTGATCTTGCAAGAGAAATGGTTAGGAAAAATTTAACAATGCTTGGTACAATTCGAAAAATTAACGAAAACTACCCCAGGAATTTGTGACTACGCGCTAGAGGGATGTATATTCAACAAAATTTGGTTGCAAAGATAAAGCCATGTTAGCCTCCTGCTATCCAAAATGGGGAAAATCGTTACCTTGCTATCAACCAAGCATGACATTGGTGAAATTTCTGCAGATAAAAAGAAAAATCCGCAAATAATTATTGATTACAATAAAACAAATTCAGTAGACACTTTGGACAAGCGTCTCCGAGAGTACACCGTCAAAAGGCAAACAAGACAAGATGGCCTGTGACAATTTTTTATAACATGATAAATATTAGTGCATTGAAAACAAAAAAAGATTACAAACGACGAGAATTTTTCAAGCAGCTGGAAAATGAATTAGTTGCTCCTGGAACAAGCGCAGGAGAAGTATCAACATCACAAGGCCATCCGCAAGAAATTTGAGAGTTAAAACGTGGTAGATGCTGGAAATGCCCTAGAAATTTGGACAGAAAGTGTTTTAAGAGATCTCAGAATTGTAATCGAATTGTTTGTAATGATCATCAGATAATTACTTGCTTTCAATGTAAAACAAACTATTCATAAAACTGTATTAATCCTGTGTCACCTTTCTAAAAATTTATAGTATTATAAAACTTTTAAATTTGTTTAATAATTTTTGTGTGCATATCAAATAAAAATATATTTTTTTTACTAATATTATTACCTTGTTTAGTAGAAAGCTTTGCGGTCACTATCGACCCTACTGGTATCACGTGTCACAAAAAAAATCCGGTATTATGAGGGTTAAATTAAAATTTTAAACCTTTTTGCTTAAACACTATTCGTTCGAGGAATATTTGCATGATTAGCTTAAAAATTTTCAATCTTGTACATTGTAGTTAGTTAAAAATTTTGGCGCACAGCAACAAAAGCTATTTGCGCCTCTTGTACATTGTACTACAGGACACATGATTTAGAAAATAATTTAATTATTAATTATATGTATTTCTTTATTTTGTAATAGTACCCCTTTTTTAAATTTTTCATGTATATTTTGACATGTTAATTAATTCTTATATTATTAATTGTATTTATTATACACTGTTCATGACGGCCCTAATCTAGTCTAAACCTTATTCTCTACAGATTTTTGGGTATAGTCGGTTTCTTTGGTTTACTAAGAACTGCCAACGAAGGAATCAAGCTTTTGATAATTATGTTTAGTAAAATCCAACTGCAATCGTTAAAAAGTTAGATTGTGATAGCTTAAGAAAATTAATATTTCATTTAGTTCCGCTTAAATATTTGGAATAGTCTATAATAAGCTATTATTATTAAATTTTGAGCATCAGTAACAGATTATGAGTTCAGGCCTCCTGTTGAAATAGTAGTGATTTTTAGTTTGATTTTCCCGCTTATTATATTAATTTTAAATGTTGGTAGTTACTAGGGTCTGTACATGGGGAAACTGACAAAGGCAAATTAATGAGAAATAATTCCAAATTCCTTGTTCATTGCGTATCTCCGATCAAAAATATGATTCGATAATAAATGTATTGTCTAAATCTAAAGTCATTACGAATCTAAAATCATATTACAAACATTTGCTATGCAGCTATTTTTTTCTTATCAGTAAAATATGTTGAAAGTGTCAATAATAAAAGCCTTTTCTGATAATAAATACAAAGAAAGTAATAAATACGCAATATTAAATATTCAAACGTCAGTGTCAAAAATACTCGTGTACATTTATGATTAAATGCGTCATGTAGCTAGGGCCCCAAAATTGGTTGCGTTTTGTTGGTGGCTGGTTAGAAGTACTAGAATTGATGAGCTAGAAAACGACAATTTTGTTCGTGAAGTAAATATGGAATTACATTTGCATGGAGGTTGAATAATATGGTTGTAGAACAAATAACGCACATATTTCACCTAAATATATAATCTAAATAATAAATGCAGAATAGGAAAACTTTATATTTGAAGCAAATATTCTAGAACGTAATGTTTTAGAACGAATAATCGAATTGCAAATACATTTTAAGTTTAGATTTAACAATACTATATTAAAATCATATAGGTATATATTTATTTTAGGACACAAAATGAGAAAATACCTAAAAGTGAAAATTATTTTAAAGCAGTAATACAAAGATTTAATTCTAATACATTTAAAAACCAAATGAAAACAACTGCATTCAAATATTAATTTTCATCCCCACTTCTCTTATTCATTCCAGTCGTTCGACCTCAAATCATCAAATGAATAGATTGAGAATATTATTCCAACAAAACGCATATTCTGATTAGGCCAAAACCAGAATTGGCACAACAAAACGCACCCATGTGAGATTACAATTATTAACATACAAGACAGCAAGACATACAAGACAACGCGCTAAATTCAAATGCCTATCAATCATTAATGAACCCTCCTGTATAATCTTAATTAAGTGTAAATACATAATTTCCTACTAGAAAATTCTGCGTTTTGTGTGAAAAACCTTAACTCGTTTCAATACTGTAGCTCTTCAATACTGTACTGTACACAGTTAATAATTTTACTGCAATGCATCTAAAGTATTATTATTTGTATTTTTTTTTAGGTGATGGATACTAGTTTAGATAAATTTTACTCCAAAGTCTACTCATGCGGTAGACGTATACCAGAAGATATATTAGGTAAGATAGCAGTTTCCGTGGTTAGTGCCCTGCATTACCTGCACTCCAAGCTCAAGGTCATACACAGGGACGTCAAACCTTCAAATATCCTCATTAATAGGAAGGGGGAGGTGAAGATGTGTGATTTTGGAATCAGTGGTTACCTTGTCGATTCCGTAGCTAAGACAATTGATGCTGGATGTAAACCTTACATGGCGGTAAGTACAACTAACGCTTTTTACCGACCGCCAACGTATATAAGAGAGGTATTGTGATCATACCGATTTTGACATTTCAAGATTTCAATGGATTTCCTCGAATTGAGGTCCCTACATAACATTTTGACTATTTTTAGCATGATGTCTGTCCGTCCGTCCGTTTGTCGGTCTGTGTACACGTGCAGAGCAAATTCGGCTAAGAGGATTTTTATGAAACTTCATATTTAAGCTTTTAATATCAATGACACGAGTTGATCAACTTTTGGTAAAAATCAGTTGACTAGAAATGGGAGTTTACTCGTGTCGGTTTTTTTTGCGAATATTTCACAACAGAAATATTTCGAAAAAATTTATTTAACAAAAGTTGCTATAAAAGCAATAACTAACAACTTTTATTTGAGACATTTTTTGATAAAGCAGCATAAATTAAACAAGTACTTTGTGATGGTGGTTGGTCATGTGGTGGCCACAGCTGATTTTTTCCATTTATATCGGATTCCTAAAGACCGAGTTAAATACCTTAAGGCTCAATTTCACTGGGCGAGTTTGCTAACTACTCGCTGGCGAATAAAGTCGTGCGTTAGTGATCGCGTTCTAACTAGCTTAGCAAGTATCGATTACACACAGCTGTGTGTAAACTAGCTAGTAAAACTCGCTTACTCGCTCGAGGTTGCGCGAGATATTATATCGACCCGTACTACGAAGATCGTCGTAATTCATTATTTTACTTTTTAAATTATATAAGTTAAATATTAGAATATCGTGTAATCTTTCCATGAATAAATTTAAATCTACCAAAACGATAATTTTGGTAGCATAATGTACACTTTTGTGAAATATATATATATATATATTTTTCACATGAAGAATATCGTGTATTCTAATATTTAACTTACATAAGTCAAAAAATTTAAATATTGAGTTAAAATGTAGTGTAAACAATAGCAATATTGTTATTATTTTCCCCCGTATAAGTATTATACGTATCAATCACAACATTACATAACTGGATAATTTAGCTCATTAAAATTTTATAAGAGATAAGATTTAAGATATATTCAGCTGACGTGCATATGTTTTTTTTTTTTTTAATTTTTGAATATTATTTAGAACTGACACGCTCGGATACGCAGTCTGGTGGTCAAATATTGTACTATGCGACTGTAGTACTGTTTGAAATTATTACATATTTTCTAGTTTTGATTTTTTGTTAGAATGTCGATAGATACATTTTCATAAAATAAAAATGTACTGTGCTTAAATTAACCTGTTCGCTGTTAGCATATTGACAGCTGAATACTAGACAATTCAGCCATATTTCCTTGAAAAACAGCGCCGCCAACGGTAATGTTACTTCTCAATTGTCAAATGAATTTATTTGAGTAAAAATATTTTTTAAGTGAGGCCCGTCACGGCAGGACTTTGGTAGCACTATTTGAAGGGGAGCCATGGAAGGTTTAACAATACAGTTTGTATGTTATTTAATGAATATGATTTCCTAGTTCGACATTTCTTAATTTCGCTAATTTAACAAATTTATATTAATCAAATATAGTTTATTAATAATAGTCCTTCATAGATTAATATTTGCAGACACTAAATATGTGGCTACAGCTTCATAATTTTTTTATGAAGACACAATATAATTTTTATGTTGGTAGATAGAGGTATCTGTTTAGAAATTAAGATTTTTATTAGTTAATTTTGTTCTACTTCGTACTTTTTACATGATAGTAGTTTGTCAATTGGTTTGGGTCAGCAGGTATATTACACAAACGAAAATTTAAAAGAAAACAGAATCAATAAAATAATTTTATTACGACAAATTTCCTGCGTTGGCGATAATAATATTTTTTTAAATTGTCTTTTAAAACTTATCCTTTTTATTGTAAGTATATCTTTAAACAGTGAAAATATTCTCTCGACATCGCAGCTGGTTATAGGCGAAACAGAAAAATATGGTCGGAAATAATTGTGTTTAAAATTGGGTGGATTGTAAACTTGACAAATCTGATATAGTTGAAAGATCAGGGTTTTTGCCTAAAATGTTATCAATTTTCGTTATTACGAGGGTTGCTTTTAATATTTCGGGATTTGAGATCAAATATAATTATTATCAACAAAAGTGGCTTCATTGTTTTTCGAAATATTCGTCATGAAGATCAATATACTTTTGCATGCGTTTGAACTAATTTTCGAAGCACTTTTTCCACTCCGATTGAGGCATCTCCAAAACATGCATTAAAAACGCACCACCGCTTCTTCACGTGTCAAAAACGTTGCCTTCGTAATTTATTCTTGATATTCGGAAATAAAAAGAAGTCATTGGGGGCCAAATCTGGACTATATGGCGGATGACCCATCAAATCGATGTTTTGAGTGATCAAAAAGTTGGAGACGATTTGTGAGAGCTCGTATTGTCGAAGTACATCAATCCAACGCGAACAAATCTTTTGGACGGCTAAATGTTCATGCAATAGTGAATGCATGCTGGTCCCACTAATGCCCAAGGATACCTCAATCTCACGATAAGTCACATGACGATCTTGCAGTATCAGTTCACTCACAGCACCAATGTTTTCCGGAACAACAACCTATTTTAGACAACCTTCACAAAATTCGTCCTTAAGCGAACTACGGCCACGATTGAAGTCGGAAAATCATCGATAAACAAGGTCCTTGATAGTGCTTCAGCGCCAAAATTCGAATTAAGTTCATCGATGCACTGTTGTTGGGTTAATCCACGCCGAAAGTTGTAAAAAGTAATCGCTCGAAAATGTTCACGGTTTAATTCAATTTTTAGCCGAGATGAAATATCTAATATCTAAAAATTCTATTTATACACGTTCCATAGTGGCTAATTTTGTCAGTATCGTATTGATGCCTTAATTTTTTTTATATATATATTTTTTGTTTTTCTGTATTTTATAAATTAATTTATACTTTTAGTTTTTTAGTTATTAATATAAATTTAAAACAAATGAGTTCAATGAATAAATGGACACACCACTTGCTAATCTAATTAGGAACTAATAGACAGTTGAAAACTTTTTTTTGTCTGGGTTTTATTTATTAGATACGTGCGAGATACTGAAACGTGTAAAAATTCACCCTTCAGATCAATTATTTTCAAGTTTTAACTATTTCGATACCTTTTAAAACCCACTATGAATATTTTTGCTAATCGAATTTTTGTTTCAGCCGGAAAGAATAGATCCGCACGGTAATCCTTCCCAATATGATATACGTTCCGATGTGTGGAGTTTCGGAATATCCCTCCTAGAGCTCGCCACTGGTAAATTCCCGTACAAAACATGGGGCACACCATTTGAACAGCTCAAACAAGTGGTAAAAGACGATCCACCAACCTTACCACCTGGTGAATTTACGCCAGAGTTTGATGATTTTATCCGTAAGTGCTTACAGAAGAATTATGCCGACAGACCGAACTACAGTCAACTGTTAAGTCATCCATTTTGTGTGAAACACGCTGAAAAAGTAACAGATGTCGCTAGTTTCGTGTCTGAGATATTAGACTTGCCTGATGAGAAATGAGATTGAAACATGAACAAATTTTTATTTTAAACAAATTTTGTATTATTTTTTAGTTTTTTATGTGAAGATAGATAATTTTTCTTAAATAAAATTTACAAAAATGGGCTTGTTTCACTTTAGTTAAAATTCAATTTTAGTCAAATTTTATTGGGTAGAAAGAACATATGTTCATTAAAAAAAACCTTGTCGGATTTGGAATTTTTGTGAAGGTCCTAGACCAGTGCTACTCAATGTGTCATACGCGTACCGGTGTCTGTACGCGAGTCATCGGCTGCCAGTACGCTACGAGTTCTCAGAAAAGAAAGAAACAATAGTACGAGGTTGCTACTTACGTTTTGCGGATAATGAGGAAAACAACAAAATTTGTTTATTTAAATATTTTTATTGTTTTTCAAAATATTCACCTTCATGTTCAATGCACCCTTCCATCCGGTGAAACCAATCCGGAAAGTACTGGGCCTATCGTTCAGGTGTCTCTTCAGAAACCAAATTTTCGTAGGTTTCTATCGCTGTTTCAGAGCTATTAAATTTTAATCCGTTCATTTTATCCTTTTACAATGGAAGACCTTTTATAAAGTTGACCTTGTGATGTAGAAGTTACAAGGCGCAAGTTGGGACTGTGAGGCGAATGAGTAATTTCTTCCACTCCTTGTGGGGAGACTATGATATAAGAATATGAAATGTCACGGTTGGCTGTTTGAATTTAAGTATTTTCATTCGTACTTACTCATCCCTCAAACTCTAGGTCTCCCTCACATTATGAGAATTCAGACTTGCGAGCGGATCAAGTCTGGACCCCCTCTTTATGTCCGCTAGCTGGTTGCTATGATTTTTGGAAGGAGTTAAGGGTTGTTCAAGTAAACTCAACATTTTATCTAACCTACTTTAATTATGATACGTTTTAATATTTACATTATTTACACTGACTTACAATTTAACTACGACAGCAATCCAAATGAGTCACATTTACAACACTGAACACTCGAGAGACTCTTTTGCACTAATCACTAATTTGCCCACTGGACATTCCAATCCTCAATAACATCTCCGAGCTACCAATTGTCTCTCCCAAGTTTCTAAATATGTCCTCTATTAACCCCATGAGTCTTAAACATTCTCTTCACCTTACGACGGTTTAAGTTCAACTCCCCTGAAAAGGGAACCACCCTGACCGGCTTACATCGCCCAACTATTAAATATTATTTCACACCCTCTTGAATGTCTGTCTTGTAATATGTTAAAATTCACAATTTATTTGTGATAACTTAGATAAGTATCCCATTAGAAAATAACCCAACAAAATATTTGTATTTCAGACAACGATTAATTATTATTTATGTGCTTATGGTTTCAATACCTATAACCTGTTGAGAATTTATGATTTACTTTTCATGTTACATTTACAAAAGTCTAAAGTCACAATAATAAACATGTCTACCCTTATCTTGAATGCCCTTTCTGAGAAATAGATTATTTTTTGAGAACCGCAATACGTATGTAAGTACCTTCGTATAATATATGACACAGATATGGTACCGGTACCAGGTACATTGGGAATATAGCCTACTGGTACGCCACATTAGATAGTTTGAGCAGCACTGTCTTGACAACAAGAGGTATTATTAAATAAATTCGTTATATTAAAAAGACAAATTAGAGTTTTGTTTTGTAAATGAAACTGGCTCATTATATTTTGCTTGGAATCCAAGCTGTAGCAGTAAAATAATAAATAAATAAATTATAATAATTGCAATACTGCGATTTTAACTGGCATGCTCATACACCTAGATTCACAAAAAAAAATTGCTTCTTAAAATGTTATATTAATCATTTTCAAAAGTAAAAAACTATTGAGTATTTTATTAATCGAAATTACCTCATAGCAAACGCAAATTATTTGAGTTTATTTAACCAGAAATTTAGCAAGCGAAACCAAATGAAGACATGACGCAACCAGATGAAGATAAGGTGTAACCAGAAATTTAGCAAAGGGGGTGCAATTAAAAGAAAAACTTAGAACTCTTAAAAGAGTTAACTACTAAAATAAAAGGAAATAATTTTATTTTACTACGTTGCAATTATTCTTGTAACGTTATTAAAATAACGTTACAAAATAACTTTTTATGAATCGTTATTGAGAACTGACACGCTCGGATACTGGTGGTCAAATATTGTACTAGGCGCCTGTAGTACTGTTTGAACTTATTACATATGTTCTAGTGTTGATTTTTTTGTTAGAATTTGTTTGTATAGAAGTTGTGAAAAACTAGAAAGTAGAACAAATTGTAGTGTTTTTGGCTGTCATTCAAGACAGGACAAAAATAGGCATCTTAGTTTTTTTCTTTTCTTAAGAAAAATGGAGGGAAAGTTAATATTAAGTCAAGATTGGAAAAGATTTGGTTATGGACAGGAGGAAGGCATGGGAATATATTTTGACTTAAAAAGTGAACAGAAAAATAAAATTACTCTAATATGCTTGCACTTGCAAGTTGCATTTTAACTTTTCGCTGCCCCTGTCCAACTAAAACTAATTTTATTTCATGAGGCAATGAACAAAATTCACTTGTTTACAAACATAATCCATATATTGTAAATTCAGATGACCGACACTCAGATGTACCACATAAAATTAAATGCCCGGGATTTAACACCTGCTCAACTACAAATTATACTTCAATAAATCTACTGAAATTAAACTTTAAATGCTGAAATTTGATGCCCACCTTCTGTTATACACCTCAATACATGTGTATCGTGTAAAAATTAAAAAAAATCGCAAATATTTACTCGCATTTTCATAAAATAAAAATGTACTGTGTTTAACCTAACCTGTTCGCTGTTAGCATATCGACAGCTGAATACTAGACACGACAGCCATATTGCCTTGGATTACAGCCCCGCCAACGGTAATGTCACTTCTCAATAACGTTATAAAAATATCGTTACGTTATTGTATTGCATGAAATTGTAATTGATCGATATTATAACGTTATCGGGTATCGTTACGTTATCCATTCCTGATGTAAATAATAAATAAAATATGTAAATTTTTGTTAAAAACGGAATTGAACAGAAAGGGATTGTTTCTGCATTCTAAACAACTTTTTTTACAGATTGTTTTTGTAATGTAAATGTCTCTTTAAACTCGCTAAATATGAATAAAACGAAAATAATTTAAAATTTTTAACCGTTTAGTTTTAAGACTAAATAAAAATGTCTAGTAAATATGTCGCAAGTATGCAATATATATAATGCTAAACACGGTGCAAATTATGTAAAAATAATTAAAAATTATTTATCTTCACTTAAGTTTTTAATATTAGTTTCTTTTAAATTATTAAGGTACGTAAAGATGTGAATAGGTATTTAAATAATAAAATTATTTGTTCACAAGAACGTAGACATCACTAAACAAACTGCCCATGAGTTAGAAATTATAAATAAATAAATAATATTCGTGTACCTAATATACAATAAAGTGGAGAACAGTTTTAAATAAGTAGGATAACAGAATTTGCATATTTATTTCGAAAAAAACAATTTGGGAGCAACATAATGGTTGTAACGCTGGTTACAAATGATAAGGTTAAATCGTTCTTTGGCAACAATTTTGCCAGACGGTTAAATCCATTCGTTTAGAACGATAAAATTTTATTTTATATTTTATTGCGTATAGCTCATGGTTAAAACAATATTTATTTATTTTTTTACTTAATTCAATTTATAACTACATTTCGTGGAGTAGGAAGTAGAGCTGTGTCGTTCGCGAACGATTCGTTCCAAGAGAACGAATCGTTGCAATGAATTGATACGACCGAATCTTTTAATAAGCAGCGAACGAATCTTCAGTACGCGAACTCACGAACCAATGCTAGCGAGTGTGACTCAATATGGAACGGAACGGAACGAGGGTCGGACACAGAGCTCAGGCTGGTGGCTGTGTAGTGTGGAACACAGGTACATCTATGTCTGTAGTCCGGTACGTAAGCTCAGTCTGGATGGGCGAACTTAGAACGGCAAAAACGATACACTGCGCCGTACATTGTGTGTACGTGACACGTACACGTACTACGTATACTGACACGTTCGCCGTTCGCAAACTACTAGCGATTACAGAAATATGTATAGGTACTGTTCTCTGTTCCGAGTACACAACTATGCAATAACAAAGCCAAGTACAGCGGGACGTAGACAGTAAACACTAGATTTGTTGTACGCCAACGATTCGTTCCAAAAGAACGAATCTTTTTAGAGAGTACTGAATACTGAACGAATTTTTAAAAAGATTCGCATTTCCCACCTCTAGTAGGAAGCAAACAGTAGAGTAGAAAAAAAAAAGTATTTGTAGTTGGATGGTCCAGTTGGTCGATCCATTCAGTGCAGCAGGCGTTGCGAAAAAGATTTTTTCTGGTTCAAGCTAAAAAGCGCGAAAATTACATATTCGTATGATGCGTTCGGTGGTTTGCAAAGGTACTCCGCAGTCGTAGTCCGTTGTCGTAGAGAAGCCATTTATTTGGTTGGTCCTACGATAGGCCATCTTTGTCAGACGGTTTAGTGAGCACCAATTTTTCCTTCGTAGGCTAAAGCCTGGCAAGGCTGTTTGACTTCGACCCTATTGCTATGCAAAGCTGTGTCAAATACTCGGTAAAAGTAGTTCAAATACCAAATACTATTAGTCATCACTGATAAAAAGTATTTGAAATACTAGGAAATATTTGAAATAATAGGGAAATATTTGAAATAATGTATTACAAATAATTTAAAGGTATTTGAAATACTGGGAAATATTTGAAATCTTAGGATAATATTTTAAATAGTAGGGAAATGTTTGAAATAATTTAAATGTTTTAAATTTGAAATATTGGGTCGTTAAGGTTGAAATTTGTAGAAAAAAAAAGGCAAAGTTGGTTGATAACTTACAAATATACGGAATTATTTTATTCATCAAAGTATGCACCCATATTGTCTATACACTTTTGCCATATAAGCGCAGGTTGTTCAGGCCGGTGGTATAAAACCCTGGCGGACGAGAGTCAATTAATTCCTGGAAGGCCAGTTTTACAACATTGTCGGAATTAAACTGTTTTCCTATTAAAAAGTTGTCCAAATTTAAAAAGTTGCTAGGCCTGGTGAGTATGGAGGATGATGAAGAAGTTCCAACTCCAATTCCTGTACTTTTGCCACAGTCATTTGTGCAGTGTGTGGTCTAGCGTTATCATGCAATAAGATAGGAGTCGATCTGTTGACCAATCTAGGCTGTTTTTTTTTAAGTTTTTGCATTATTTCGTCCAGTTGGTTGCAGTATATTTCTGCTGTGTTCAATAAGCCAGGTTTTTGTTTATTTTGTTTTTAAATTACCTGTACGAAATTTGGCGAACCAATTTGATATTGTCTGCGGTTAGTAACACTAGAGCCAAATTCATTATTAATGTTTTGTGCGGTTTGCGATGTCGTAGTTCCACGTAAGAACTCATACTTCATAATAGTGCAAATTTTCGAATGTTCCATTTTCAACAAAATTAATAGAACAATAAAATATTGTATAAGCCAATGTCAAATAGTAAGCTGTTAAAGTTGGCAATATTATTAACTACAAATTTCATCCTTGACCTGATACAAGAATTATTTTAAATAAAATATTTTAAATAATGGGCAAATATTTGAAATAATGAAAATTAACAATTTTGAGTTGTTAACAATCACATTAGTTTTTTTTTTTTTTTTTTTTTTGAAAATACAGAAAAGAGTTGTTGAAATGAAGAAAAAACCAAATTATTTTTGTAATCTTCTTAAGTAATCTAGCAATAGCGGGGGATCCGGGGCCCTAATAATTGTTCTGCCCCCCCCCCAGATATGGTTGGAGAAAATTTAAAATTTTAAATAAAACTGGTGCTCGGTTCATTTTTCTAATTGTGAAAGATGGAAACGGGTCGACCCGCTTAAGAAAAAGCGGATCGCTTTTTCTATTCAAAATTAAAAAAAAAAAAAAAAATGGTGACACCCTCAAATATTCCCTGGCTCTCCCAGATTTTAAAAACTAGCCACCAGTATAACCTGCATAGGTCTACAGATGTGGTAAATATGCAAATTCTGATTTTTAATTAGATACAAATTTTAAATTGATGTTTTTAAAAAGCAAAACTAATGCAATAATATAGAATTTCTAATCATAAATGCTTCCTAATGTTCTAAAATAATTTAGAAAAAAGTTGTCCGTCTTAGTAAAATACAAACTGTATCAGATTGGCCACCTTTCTACACTAATGAGTATTGTATGAGACTGTCATAAAAATAATTTAATTTTGATCCCTAGAAAGTACCAGAGACTTGGCAATAGTAACTGACCTACTAACTTACCTCCTTCGCACTATGCCTAAAGTGACCAGACCTTTCGGGCTTGAGATGTTTATTTCGCATTGTAAATCGTGCCGAAAAATGTCTTGCATTGTACAAATCGTCCCGGATTGGATAAGGTGCTCTGAGAATATTGTCACTTCTGCTTAAAAATTGTGTGGGGATTGATTATTACCCCCCCTGATGCAGAGTGATTTTATGCCTCTCGTTCTTCCACCGATCGTGAGTGATTTCTGCCCCTCGCTCTTTAATTGATCAAGAGTGATTTTATGTCCTCCACTCACCAACTGATGATATCTTTAACTGATTGTGATTGATTTTTGCCCTTCACTGCAATTAATCAAGATTGATTTTATGTCCTCCGTTTTTCAACTGATCAAAAATGATTTTCTGGCACCCTTTCTTCAACAAATTAAGAGGAATTTAATTCTGGAACCGATGATTTTTACAACACTTTCTTCCGCATTTATTTGGGTATAAGTTTTAAAAACATTTTTTTTTTTTCGAAAATTCATAACCTAGTGACAAAGATCTCAGAACGCAGGGCGAATTATTCAAAATTAGAACTGTAACAGTCATACCGGAATGTCTGATCACCTAAAGGCGCGCCCAGAACTTTTTGTTAAAGGTAGCTGGCATACATAATTGTTCAGCTACACCAAAAATGCGTTCCTAAAAGACGTGTAATGTTAAGTATTTACAGGGAGCATTCATTTGGATGCGCGCCTTGTTATCTTATATCTATATTCTGTTCCAATATATATTTTAATAATTTGCTATGATGCCCTGCAGTGTTCTCTTCAGATTTTTTACGGGTGGTCGCTAAATCCAGCTGGGTGAGTCCCTTTTTTGTTTGTAAATGTAATTATTACGGTCAATGCTGCCAGGAGAATAACGCAATAATCTGGAACTGAATGTATGTAAAATACGTGATTGTTCCCAAGATCATTTATTTTGAATTTTTTACACAGATTATTTATTATTTTACGCACACATAGAAAACAATAAGGTAACTAGTAAAGGAAATACAGTTTTAATTTTAAAAGCTTATTAAAGTGCACTAACGTGTGCATTGAAATATGAATGAAATGAGTTATTTTTTTACAAAATACAGTTTTACAAGTTTTCGAAATTATATATTATTATACGAGCGATTATGACAGACATTATTCACGAAGATGACGTTTGTGCCCACGAGCCGCAGGCGAGTGGCGCAAATCATCTGACTGAATAATTGGTATAATCGCGAATTTAATACTATACTTTTTCCAAACCTATTAACACGTTGACTGCCAAGGCAAGATTCAGGATTCTTGTCTCAGAAGTCAATTTGATATAGCCATATTATATTATTAAGTCAATGTACTACAAGTAATCTCGTAGTCGGCGTCCTGGGCAAGAACGCTAACTACGAGAAAACACGTAACTGGCGGTCAACGTGTTACACATATAAATTAGACTCAAAATTGATAATTTTAATGGAAGTGATAGCGTCATCCATGTTGTCTGCTACCACTGCAGTTTTCGCCCCTCCCATTGCCATTGTCAAATATGATTGGATCAGCGAGAGTGATTTATGGATATGTAGGTTGGTAATTGGCCGTAAACAGTGAATTATGAAACCATAATTCACTGTAGTTATTTATGAGTGCTTTTGCAGAGTACTATGAGTGCTTATAATTGCAATATAATTAAATAGGTGTGAAAAAAACTCTTTATTCAGTTGAAATATGTCTAATATACATACAAGTTGTTTTTCTACTTAGTTTCTCTGCATATCTTGCACTTGCGCCACCGAATTGGCAATTTTTTCATTTTCGTGTCATAAAAAGTACTGGATAGTGTCTAAGGCCACTTGCACAGAGACTTTTGAATCGGTACGAATCGGCAGAAGACGTACTTTTGAACCGTATTTTGACCGTGATGACTGGTGGTTACGTCACTACACTCCCGAAAGGTAGTGGCGAGTATGCAGTGGCGACGGAAAAACGAAGTAGGTCCAGTGGTAACAAAAACGCAGTCTGCAGGCAAAGTTTATTCATCGTTTTTATTTATTTATTTATTTTTTTGTTGGGTTTAAAGTGGAACTATGTACATCTGTCGAAAGTCAGTAAATACTGTGTACTTTTGTGAACTTTTGGAAAATGCCAAAGTAACATATCGCTACAAAATCGTTTAGGTCTCAATTCACAGTGTGTTGTTTTTCCATGTCAACCTCACACCGCCGCCGTACCGAAGAAAAATTGCCCCAATTGTACTGGACTACCGTTGAACATCCGACTTATAGCCTCGACATCCATTTGTTGGGGCCATTCAAGAAGTCGTTACGGTGGTTCCTATTCGAAAATAATAAACAGGTGGAAGTGTTCATATGAAAGTGGCTTCGAACACAATCCAGTTATTTTTATGACACGGGAATGAAAAAGCTACCATTCTAGTGGCGCTAGGGCTTAGTCGGCGAGAGACTATGTAGAAAAATAACTTTTATGTGCTTTAAGTCTTTTTCACACAGTCCAGTGTATCGGTCCAATAAATTATTCAATATTTTTATCATTTAACTGACCAATTTATTTATCAATTTTTTTCAGCTGCAAAAATTAAATACAATCAATTTATTGACATATTTTTCAAAAAGAAAATATTGAAAAAATCTTCACAAAAACGTGCACAATTACAAGCTGTGGTCTATGCCTTAATAGAAGTTAGTTACAGTGGGTGGCCAAATTATTAGGGACAGTGCAGATTTTCTGTAATTTTCAATGAATTTAATGAGGAAATAAGTGGCTTTGGGTCTCGTATTTATTTTTATTCATTAGAGTGCTTTATTTAGAATATAAAACGACATAATTGCTTATTCATAATCATTTATTTTTGTATAAAAAGTGTTAATTTAATAAATTAAGTAAAATCTTAATGTTTTGTAATGTCACCCTTTGCTGCGATTGCGGCTTCCAGGCGTTTGGGCATGCTTTCTATGCAGACTTTTGCGTTGTGTCGGAGATTGGGGTTGTGATGCCACTCTCTGATACGAGTTTCTATAAATAGCCGCTTGGTGGTGATGATTTCTTTGGCGATCTCCCGCTTTTTAAAATAATAATGATACCAGCAACAAGAATATAGAAGAAAAATGATTTAAAAACAATTTATTTTCTCACAAAATGCATTTAAACTTGAAAATTACAGGGAGGGTGTGCTGTGCCTAATAATTTGGCCACCTAATATACAGAGTGATTATTTAATGGCGAGACGACGTCACTGGAAGTTTTAATAATTTGCTGTTTCATACACATCGTAGCAGGCGATTATGCGTGCATTTTTTTCTTCATAATCAAATTTTAGGTTATTATGCCATAGTATTCACCAGTATTTCTGCTAGGAGGCACGTAAAATTCAGTGACGTTGTCTCGCCATTAAATAATCACTCTGTATATCAGAAAACAAACACAGAAGAAAGAATCCAGAAGATGATGGGTTAGACCGTAGGTGTCTTCGTTTGTGTTGCACAACCTATACAGAACTACACTACAGCTACGCTATGGCGTTCGTTTATGTTCCGACACCTGTACGTAAAGTATTCGTTTGTATTTATAAACTTGTTCAGGACAGGCAAAATCTACACTTGCTCGGGAGTGAATGTAGCTTCAGGCAACCTGTAAAAAGACGGCAAACTTAATCTAACTTGGTTATAATCTGTATTCGGTCTAGCGGAAATTTTTATTTTACATCTATCTATCTATCATATATCGATCGTGAATCAAGTAATATGAATAGAAGGAAAGTAATTTTCCTACAATGCTGGTAACTAATATAAATAAATTCAGAAGTTTTATAAAATCTGTCATAACTTGAATGATTATTATTTATTTTTATAAAATTTATTTAAGCATTTAAACTTTTCATATTATCTTATTTATTTACTATTATTTTAGCACAAATATGTTTTAAAAAGTGAGGTTATCAACTTTGTCTGGAAATGTCATGCGCCTGCCTGTAAAAACTGTCCGTTTGTCTTCCTGTTTCGAGCAATTCGGAAGAAGTTTTTAGTTGCACTGTGACGTCAGATGCTCTTGTCCAGGACAAGTTTGGTGCAACACAAACGAACAAACCTCGTGTGGGGTTCTTAGCGGAACTGTCACATGTGAAAAGTGACGTTTAGTTCATTTCTTTGGTTTAAGCGGAACCAAATTGAATTTTCATTTTCTTAACTTGTCACTACGTCACTTTTAACAATTGAAGTAGGCGTTTGTTAAACAAAATGATCAAGAATCATTCAATGGTTAAAAGTTATTAGATTTCAAAATCTAGTTCCGAATAGGCTATAACATACATTTCTTGTTGATGCTGCAACTAAGCAATTAGCAATAACTAAACAGATAAACATATACCTAGAATTCCTCAAAAAATGTATGAAAAACAGAACTTTTTAAAATAAATTGGTCAATTTTTTCATCAATAAATTGACCAATTTGATCACTTTCACGCAGCAATAATTTGAACCATGTAAAACCCATTTTAACTGAATAGAGTTTTTGAAAAAGTTTATATTTGAATGCCACACGTCATCATTCTTAGTACATCACTCGATAACAGAGAACTGATTTTTCTATTTCTCTGTATTTACCTTTCATGCTCAGCATATGTATCGGTTATTTTCCGTTTCAGAGCTTTAACTATTACGAAAAATTTCACTAAAATACCTATGAAATATCGCAATAACTCAAATGCTTATCGAAAAAATTAGATTTTGGCATCGAAGTGTAAACCGCAATAAATCGAAAACTGCAATAAACAAAACCGCAATAACCGGGGTATTCATCCCAGAGGAACCACTAATAGAGAGAGTATCGCGCATTCATAATCATGTAAAATATCGTAACCAGAGGGATTGACAAAGAATGATATATAAATACGTATCTTTTGTCTCAAACTAAAGTAGGCATGCGCACAAAACGTGTTTTCAGTCGGTAAATTAATAGGTAATATACGTCATTCTGTCTCAGAAGAACTAATAAGATCGGTTCCACTGAGCTCTTTACGCAGGTCGCCTTTAGTTTGAGACAGATGATATGTTGTCTTTGTTAATCCCTTAGGTTACACAAAATTCGCGTTATGCCTTCTCTTTTAGTGATTCCTCTGAGGTATTCATGTACACGAATATACACTTATTTTTTATGAAGCTTATCAGGTTGGGGATCAGATAAATCATCCGGGCTCCCCGCATTGACGTGTCTTCATATCCCCCCCCCCCAAAGATTTTTCTTTGGGCCCACTAGTAGGTAAGTGAATAGTAGCGGGCCCATAGCCCGCCAACAAAAAGGGCTTGAGGAGAACACAGCACTGTATCAATCTACTGGTATTTTCATGATTGGTGGCCAGCCTGTTTAGCCTTACGCAATGTATAGAGTGTCTTAAAAGACTGTAGAAATATGTATTTTTGTCGATTTATAGTCCTGAAAGTAAATAATTTTATAAAAGTGTATGTTAGTATTAAAAATGACATGTAGAAATGCCACGGAAGTACAAAAATAGTGCGTTTAATTGATTTATGGGTCAATTATGTGCATTCCGTAAGCAATCTATGTGTTATGGTTACCTACAGACAATTGTTTGCTTCTGCGCATACCCGTAATATTTACTTGTAACGTTACGGGTACGCACAGTATCAAACCAATTGCCTATAGGTACCAGTAATGCTTATCGACTGCTTACGGACTGCGTTACGGGTTGTACAGAATTGATCCATTAATTAAAAGTTATCAAGAAATGACGATTAAAAATGTGTCCAAATCGAGCATAGGTGGGAAGCAATTTTAACATTACTAATTTCTTGTCATTTGTTGATAGTTTTTAGAACTAAATCAAGACTTGAAATACGAAAATTAATATTTAGACAAATGTGGTCAAGAAACGTTTATCCAAAACTGAAGTAATGTGTTATATTGAGTCTGTTCTACATTATACTTATACGTAGCACTACGGGTATTTTACGTAGTATTGACGTAAAAAGTATAATGTGAAACACAATACTTCCATCAAATTTTCAATGCTATCCGATATACTATCCAACTTTTTAAACTAGATTCAGTCAAACTTTTGTTTGATGTACCAAAACTTTGTCAGGCATACCAACTTTACGTTTATTTTTATGCTGTACTGTTTTACTTTTTCTGACATTTTTAATAATCCTGAGAGATTTGGTTTTGTAAATAAAAACTATACTGGCTAATGGTCACTATAATTAAATATAAACTAGCATAACACAACGATATTTATCAGTCCGCCAAATTTAGCATTCGCGGTGACAAGAATATCTATCGGACATGCGCATTCAGTCTGTTCATGAACATATTCCTTAAGTGGATTCGGGAAGCAAGCTCTGAGTGTTCAGAGTTCATCTGTTTAAGTCCAGGAAACTCGAGGAAATGCGTTTAGGCCTTTTCTCGAACGCTCTGGAGTTCAACAGAGTTACTTGGCTAGCTTACGCGTTTTCTCTGACGAGTTGTTTGTGGTGGACTTGTACGAAACATTTATCCAGGATCCAATTTTCCCTAAGATTTGCTTTTGCTATTACAATCAATGAAGTCCAAGAACAAACTTTACAAAAAAATTGAGTCTTACGGGATTTTCGAGGGTTGATTATTACATCTAGACCATTGCCCCAATAATCCTCTAGTTAATTTATTCATAAATAAATAAATATTTCAATATTTTTAATAAATTGTTTGCGACTTTTCCTGTCATTTCTGTAGGCCTTCTTATTTTGTGTGTGTATAATTTAGATTTGTCATTGAGCAAATCTAGATAAATGAATCTATTATTTCTGGGAATTTGTCATTATTTTATTATATAGGTCTTGAATTTATCACTTTCTCAGTTTTGGAAAAACGTTTCTGTTAAGATAACACCAATTTTACAAGACGAGTCATGCAAAGGACAATTATACAATTTAGAACAAGGTCCGATTAAACAGAAATATTATTTAATGTTTATTGTAACTAAACTGAAGAACAAGATTTGGTTTAATAATATGTTTAAGTTTTTGAACGAATCAAATTGTAATCAGTTTATTTCACTGTCTTTTTACTGTTGTGCACTTTTGTAAACGCACAATTCTATTTTGTACAGCACTTGGATGGCATTTTTTATAAATTTTAAGTACAAATTATTTGTTTTGTGCTTTTTTAGTAAAATTGTGTACACGCTAATAAAAGAAATGGACTGCCGTATTTTTTTGTTAAATATTTTGTCCATTTATGTGAGATTGTTTGTTAATAACTATGAAAATATATTATTAATAATTGTTGATATTTTTATTATTTTTAGTTATTTATTTCACATTACCTTATATTTTTCCTACCTTCCACTAACTAACTAGGTGCATCAGCAATATAATGAAATTAAATTAATTTTCAGTAAATCTAGCTGAGAGCTAAATACAAGGCAGGCGCTCTATTTACTGATGTGTAAAACTACTAACAAACAAAACTTATACATTTTCTACTTATACATGTACTTACAATCAGTGGCGGCTGAGACAGGGAGGCGCTGGGACAGTGACCTCCTAAAAATTATTAGTAAAAAAGCTAAATTTAATACTACATTTATACTTTAAAATTGCATTAAAGTAGCTAGATATATCTGCATATTTTTATTTTTATTATTTCTTATTCAAAGATTTTTCATATAAATGTTAGATTTTAAAAATTTAAATCTAGAAAACAATGCTCGGAAGGACACAGCACGGAGTGTCCCAAGATGCAGCGTTGCCACATGCAATATCTAATGTTCTTATCTACATATGTAGCAACAATTTACTGGTAACGACAACAGCGGCGAAGGTTAGTGTTGCATGTATTAATTAATAACGGCCGGTGTCCCGTTGCTTAGTTCGGTTGTTTTGATTTGTGACAAGTACTTAAACGTGAAAATGAATACAGTATATTTTATTAAAACTAACGTGCTTAACTATGAAACAAAATTATTAATAAAAAATATGGGTCCTCATCGGCCAAAATTGAATATTTCCCAACAGGATAAAAATGGAAATAGAACATAATAGAAAGTTTAGTGAAAAATAATATTTAAATGCAAGTTGCTTGTGTGGATGTGATAAATAAAATGCTTTTTTTTTGTTTCGTGTGTTTGATTTGCTCATCAGACGCATATAAAATAAAGACAGTAAATGGTGTTAAAGTAGGATGACCAGACGTACTCTTTTTTAGAGTATTATACTCTTTTTTGAGTAATATCCTATATACTCTTACTTTTTATAAAAAAAAAAATCCCTGAATTTATCATTTCTATTTTGGAAGTGAGGACCTTTTGTTTGCTCATCAGTTGTATTTTTTGAAGTGTGACCTTTTTTTTGTATACTCTTTTTCTGTAAAAAAAAATCTGGTCAGCCTATGTTAAAGATATTAAACATTTCTAAGATAAAGTTCTTAAACATAATGTGTCTCATAAACATATACATTATTCGGTCAAATTTGCCATGCTGGGATCGGTAAATATACGATTTCAACTTGATACTGCGTAAAGACGTTCAATTAAAGAACATAACGAAAAGGTTAAATCTAATATTTAAATACATGTGAATATGTGTAGGTATCTGCTTAATTAATAACCAAATATGTTATGTTTCTGACTTCAAAGCATTGTCTTAATAATATTGCAATTTTAATAATAATAATAATAGAAGTAATAACTACAAAAATGATAATAATAATATTGACCATAAATCTTAATAGAAGTGCCAGATTTGTCAGTTTTTCTAGTTGCAGAACATATTTTCGGGTATTTATTATTTATTTACTTTTTTCTCGTATAACTATATTTTAATAGATGTATATGGGAAAAAAGTGTCCCCCCAAATATTTTACTCACCAGCCGCTACTGCTTACAATACTGCACCAAGGTACTGAATACCGCATAGGGTACCAGTTTAGAAGCAACGGAGGATCAGAGGCACATTCGAAATTACACTGATAAACACACTATTTGTGATATGGCATTTTTTAGGTATTTCTGATGTATTTTAATACGCTGAAAATAAATCTGAAAAGTGAATTTTTCGTAATTTATATTGTGCAATATGCAACATTTCCATATTGCGTCACTCACGACATATACCTGCGGTGACAGTACACAAGTGGTTAATATCAGTTTATTCTTGACTATCAGGTCTAAAAGTTTGCTTCAAAATAGATTGTGTCCATTAGTAAACTACAGGTATCCGAATCTGTTGCATGACTCGAGACTGGTTACTTTTTGAGTTCTAAGTAATTCACTATACAGAAGGAGTGGCCACTACGTCAGACAACTCTTGTACTATAAAATGTTAGAAGTAAACCACGGGTCGATCCCAAAAACATATTTTACCCACCTTCGCATATTAAATTGGGCTAAATGAAGAATTTGTTAAAGTAATGGATCGAAACGGAAGAGGGTTTTTGTATCTAAAACAAAAATTTCCGAGAATTAGTGAAGCAAAAATTAAAGAAGGCATATTTGTGAACCCACAAATAAGAGAAATAATGAAAGATGATGCATTTGACAGTATGCTAAATGAAGTTGAAATAAGAGCTTTTAAAACAGTTGTTTCAAATTTTCTTGGAAATGTGATAACTGAAAATTACAGAGATATCGTGAATAAACTACTTGATGCCTACAAAGAAATGGGATGTAGGGTGTCTTTAAAAATTCACTTTCTGGACTCTCATCTACATTTCTTCCCAGAAGATCTGGGTGCAGTAAATGGTGAACATGGGAAACGGTTCCACCAAGACATTGCCGCCATGGAAAAGCGATATCAGCGTAAATGGAGTCCAAATTTGCTTGCTGATTACTGCTGGATTAATAATAAGGTATGACTAGAAACAAAAATCGACATAAAACAAAAACAATATTTTGAGGTAAGTTAAAATTAATAATAATACGTCTATCGCTATATTTCGTTAGAAACCAACAATACCTCACAGCAAAAAAATGATGGGTGATGAAAAAATCTGAGGTCATTTTCGGCTTTTAGGCCAAATTTTAAGTGGGATACACTATGTTTTCTCCGTGTCACAAAAAATAAGTTCATTTTTGTTAGGGTGTTATTAAACAAAAAGGTCATGGTACCCCTACCGCAAGTATGCAGCCTAGGAGAGATAAAAAGGAGGATGTACTGCCTCAGTGATTAAAAACATAATTATGTATGGAGTAGAAGTATGGCGATGGTTTTGAGTGACGGTAGTAGGAGAATTTGTTTTCCAGTGATTATTTATTGAACTTGTGTAAAAGGGCTTTTCATGTAATTGTGAATATGTCTCTTTTAGATTAGGTGTCTCATCATAATTGTAATTCATACTTGTGTCGGTTTTGATGAATTAGTGTATAAACGACGTAAATCATAATCGTTAATTAAAGCTAGTTAGTTAAAATGAGGACTTAAATTCAAGAACTCTTAAATCCAGCCTAAGAATTAATGCAACCAAGTAGCGAATCCGGAGAATTCATATCCGAAACCACTTGCGGACTATGAACTCATGGGGAAGCAATCGGATTGTAGGTATGTACAAGGTACAATTGAAGTATATTAATATACATTAAATTAATTAGTCAACCGTGCATTTCATTTTTATATACAGTAAGGTCCTAGTTTTTTTTTTTTTCTTTATAATTTATAGGACTACGGTTGAAAACTATGGGTCCCTGGTTAATTTTCACTAGCAAGATCTTTCCAATTGATAAGAGTAAGTTGTGACACTATTTTTCTTGATTGTTATATTCTGGTAAGTTTTACTTAAGGAAGAAAATGTGTGTGCAGTGGACATAGTATCTGAAATAGTTATTAGTCCTTGAATCAATAGAACAGTGTTTCTCAACCTCTTCTGGCCTGGGACCCCCCGAAATTATGTAAATATTGTCTGCGGCCCCCCTATACTATGGTGTATCAAGATAATGGGAACACGATTTTTTTCGAAAAAGCGACGTGTGAGCAAGTTGGGTAAAATTTTGAACTAAAATTTATCCACAAAATTGAATGGTAGTATTGAAATTTTCCGGAAAACCCGGAAGTACAGGATATCAAGGACAATTTCGAATTTTTAAATGGGAACGTATGTCATATTGGATATCTTTGGATAGAGCTTTTCAACAACTTTTACTTAAACATTTTTTTAATATCTTTTACGGTTGACAAAAAACTGTGATATTTTTAAATGACGATTATATTCTCCATAACGACTTGAAAGTAAAGTATTTTTATTTACAAGTGTTCGAAATGCCTTCCATTTTAATTTAAACACATTCGCATCCTTACTCTTGAGTTATCTGTAGCTCGGACAGCAATTAAAAAAATATATAATAAAAAATATTGCACTTTCAAGTCGTACCTCCAACGCGAACCATTGTCAGAGAATCCCATCAACCGACACATACAATATATTTTACCTTGATATAGGTAGTCTACTTATAGTCTGTTTATTTGGTTCAAGCGGAACTATATTTTCAAATCTAGTAATTTTTATCCACTGAATGAAACTTTTGATCATTTTGTTTAGTAAACGCCCATTTACTCATTATAAAGTTAGCTAGTGACAACTTAAACGTTTGAAATAACCTGTAGTTTAAATTAGTTGTCAAAATAAGTAAATTATGTATAAAAATAAATAGAATATTCATTTTATTTATGTTATGAAAGGTATATTTTTATGAATATAAATGTAAGATATTTATAAATATGGATAAAATTTATATCTTGTAAGATTGAGTGCATTTTTATTATATTTTCATGTTTTGATCTTGTATGACTTCGCGCCCCCCGGTTGAGAAACGCTGCAATAGAATACAGAGTTAAATTGCATTATTCTCAATTATGTTGTGCAGTAAGACTGACTGTGACTTGTTTATATCCTTGAATTTTAAATAAAATTATTTATCAAATAAGCGGAAAACAACGAACTTTGGAGAACCAATGGTTGAAACAAAAAAATGTTTCGTTCATTGATATTTTCTTATAAAATAGCAATTGTTGTCAATTTAAACTCCAGATAGCAATGGTGAAGAAATTAAAATGAACACTCTGTATAATAGTTAGCGAATTTTATCAGCTCTGCGGGCCGAATGAAATAACTTGACGGGCCAGATCCATTCCGCGGGCAGCAATATGTTGGCCACTGCACTACAGCATTATCGTTCTCGTTTTATTTTATCTCTGCATGATAGAGTTATAAGTTGTATAAAAGTACAACTTATTAAATTTAAAAATGTAAAAATTATTAATATTAACACAAAACTGCTAGGAGACGAATAGGAATGGGGTTATTGAAATAAAACTTATTTTATTTTATTATTTTTTATTCATATCACATTCATGTTCTACTCAAAAAATATCATCTTACAAGAAAAAACAGTCAGCAAAGAATAAATAGAAATGGTAAAAAAATCAAATATACAGCCTTACAAAAATATGTTAGTTGTTTGATACTTAAATTCAGTTCACTGGTGATTGGTTAGTGTTTGTTTCAAAGGCAGAGATAATCAGCTAACCTAAGTACAGTAAAACCTTGCTAAAGTGACCACCGAAGGGACCAGCTCAAAGTGGAATGGTGTGTTGGTAAATAGTTAAACAATCGGTTCGCAAAAGAAAGCGTGAAGAGATACCGGCCTATATTTGTATCACACTAAATGCGTTCGCGGATGAAAAGTGCTAGACAGATGAGAATTGCTTGTAACTGCAAATGCAATAAATGAAATAATGCTGTATTTCATTTAATAAAATCCTGTTCAATAATTTTGTTTTTGAGTAATTAATGTTTGATTTTCATACTTAATTGTAATTTTTAATAAACAGTATGTTTATCAACCGGCTCAGAAAATTCATGTAAATTTAACAACCGGTTTGCCTGAACCATTTCCAACATCTCATTGCCTGTATGACTAATTATTTCACACTAGATGCGTTCACGAGTGAAAAATCCCAGACGGCTAATAGTACGACACAGAAGAGCATTATTTGTTCTGAGCAACAAACATCCGAGCAGAATCGTAGAAGCAATAAATGAAATACAGGTTGTATTTCATTTATACATAGATATATATTACAATTACGGTTCAATGTAAAATTTTGCATAATAATTTTTGACGTGAATACATCTTTAAAATCAGACTAGTACTATAAGCGGTTCACTTTTGTAAGAACAAACTAAGAGGGAATTTTGTTTTCAATAGTTTGCACCTTTGGAGCTGTATGTATGTCATGTTGGTATTAAAAAATGTCACTTTTTTAAAATGTCGATCCGTTTGACATATGTCATAATGAAAAATGATATCTTAATTATAGTGATCATAACCTTATCAACCTAAAGTCGGTTTTACAGCGTAAGGATTATTTTTAATTGACATTTAAAGTCAGTAACACACCATAAAAGTAACCAAAATAACCAGATCTAGTGTGTTCTTACAAAAGTGAACAGCTTATAGGTGGCCAGTACAGGAATTTGAGCATTACGAAAAAATTAATGTGAAGTGAGAATTTTCACATATTTCAGGATTTAGTAGGTATTTAATAAATATAGAAGCCGACATAATACTGGATGTTTACGAATATTTGTTCTATAATCACATCAAAATCAACAGATTTTTGATAATCATTTTTACTAAGGTGACCATACGTCCCGAATTTGCCGGGACAGTCCCGAATTTCCACCATGCGTCCCGAATTTTTTCAGAGGCAATATTTGTCCCGAATTAGGTTTTTTTTTTGTCCCGAATAGTCCCGATTTTGTAGATTTTGTAGACACAAGCAATATTACTGATTCAAGTAAATTATGAAGAAAACTGTGCGGATTTTTATAAAATGATTTAAAGCAAAAAGACCTACTCAAAAAGAACCATAGTTCGAAAAAATATAAATAGTTTTCTACTGAGTAATTTTAATGAATAAATTGTGAATTCATTTAACAAATACTGTGATTTTAATAATGTTCCTTTTAATAATATAAGTTAATTATCTGTGATTGGAAATTTTTATTTATTATAAATTGTAATGATTTATTGTATATAATTTGTATTAAAAAAATGAATTAAGCAATTATAATTGAATTATCACCCCCCATCTGTGAGCTTCCGTCCCAAATTTTGAACTAAAAAATATGGTCACCATATTTTTATTCGTTATTTGAGTAGTAAGAGCTTCTATTTATTTTTTTAAAACAAAATTTAAATAACTTGTCAAAAATCCTAGCGTTTTTTCCTGTATTTGCTTCGTATTCAAGTCTTTATTAAATTAATTAGAAATATATTGATAAATGACTTCATTTTTGTCAATTTCAGAAACGTATTTCTCACTATTAACAATGTGTTATTTGATTTATAAGTATTTTATTACTATAAACGATGTATTCCTCTTAGATACCTTAAAAACAAAAATCTAAACTAATTCAAACAATAGGTTAAATCACAATGTATAATACTATAATAAAATAACTGAACACTACACTCTAAAGTTAGAGGTAGTGTGGTGTTCAAACTCGGTCCTCAGCTGTTAAAACTTTTCATTATATTTTTAATTTAAAAAATGACGCTATCTTAGCCATAAATACAAAAAATCCATAACATTATTTGCCATAATTTAGCATTAATTCAAAAAATAATCGGATCAAAAATTCTCTCGTATGTTGCCGGTTCAGATCAATGTACATAACCTATAATTTTTTTAGATATTTTGATTTAACCTCTTTGGATATGAGCTTTCTTTTGACATCACACAATAAATTTTAAAAACATTTTTTTATCGACGACATGAATAAATCGACATTTTTCGAAAAACTAACCTGATCAAAAATTCCTGTTGAACTCTTCCGGTTCTCATTAATGTTCATTATGGAGTTTTTTTTACTGACCGCCAACATATATAAGGGAGGTATTGTGATCATACCGATTTTGACATTTCGAGATTTCGATGGATCTTCACGAATTGAGGTCCCTACATAACGTTTTGACTATTTTTAGCATGATGTCTGTCGGTCTGTCTGTCCGTCCGTCTGTCTGTTTGTCCGTCCGTCCGTCTGTCTGTCTGTCTGTGTACACGTGCAGAGCAAATTCGGCTGAAAGGATTTTTATGAAACTGCATATTTAAGCTTCTGCCATCAATGGCACTAGTTGATCAACTTTTGGTAAAAATCGGTTGACTAAAAATGGGAGTTTACTCATGTCGATTTTAAGATTTTTGTGAATATTTCACAACAGAAAAATATTTCGAAAAAATTTATTGGACAAAAGTTGCTATAAAAGCAATAATTAATAACTTTTATTTGAGACATTTTTTGATAAAACGAAAAATTTCGAAAAAAAAATTGAAAAATTGCCAAGTCTCAATTTTTTCATACTTATATGTAACGTTTCCATGGTTCCAAAAAGTGGTCAATATAAGCAGGTGTCCATCTTACGCAAGCGGTCACCTTAGCAGGTTTAACTGTATTAGGGAAAACATTTTACACAGATTCAGATCTAAAATTAGAATTAGAAAATTAGAAAAATTAGACTGACCAAATTTAAAATTAAATATATTTTCTTACACAAATACAACTTCTGGTCTATACTCAGGGCTGTAGGGAAAGGTATATCAAAATATATAGCATATAGGAGGTAATCGAGCAACATCTAAAATAAAAACTTTATTACTGTAATTTCTGAGCAAGTTTAATGAATTTGTGTTTAATTATTTAGATCAATTAACAGGAGACTCCGAATATGTAATAGACTGTTTATCCATTATTACCTGAGCCGGCGCTAGGCATGTGCAGTGGCACATGGCCTCGCGCATGGTGCGAACTTTCTGAACCGCGCGTACTCACGTACACCAAACTCCCATATAAATTGTATATGTAGTTTTCGAGCGCGCTGAAATTAGAAAGAAGAAAACGGGTGGGATGCTTTGCATCAGCTGTCAAGCGCTGTGATTCCCCGAATACTAGATAAAATCACACAGCGGAAAGTTGTTATTGATAGATGCCACAGAAAAAAAAAGAGTAACATTCACTAAATGTATCCCTCATTAAAATAGATACATTATAAACATTATAGGAGTATCTAATATGTAAACATAGCGTGGTAGCGGACAGCACCAGGTAAGGAAAATTACATTTTGACTAGGAATGACGAGAATTAGAAATTTATGGAACCGGGTACCCGCAACAATTACCCGGGTATTACCCACTATCCGTTAATTACCCGTTAACTACCCGTTACCCGCTACCAGATAATTACGCGCTATTCGCTAATTTTCCGTTACGCGTTAATTATCCGCTACCCGTTAATATAAACAAAGAAAAGTAAGTATAGCAAAATTGATGTGAAGAGTGAATTTTCACATATTTCAGGGTTTTGTGGGGATTTAATAAGTGTAAGAAGCCAACAGAATGCTGGAACTATAAAAATAATTTTTTGATAAACATTTTTTGAACATTTTTATTCGTTATTTGAGTACTATGAGCTTAGATTTAAAATAATAAGCCATAATTTAGCCATAAATTAAAAAAATAATGAATTTATCCCGTATGTTTCCGGCTCAAATCAATGTACATTACCAATAATTTTTTCTGATTTTTTGCCAAAATCGTCTTATAAGAAACAAATTTTAAATAACAACTGTTCGTATCTTAATCTACGTCTTCCTTTTAATTCCTTCCTAAGAGCTTCCTTTTGATACCACACAATAAATTTTCAATAACGACATAAAAAAATCGATATTTTTCGAAAAACTAATCTGATCAAAAATTTCTGTTGAACTATTTCGGTTCCTATCAATGTACATTATTGAGTTTTTTTAAAGTTTTTAGATCAATCCCTCTGGGAGATAGGGTGAGGGACAACATTTTTTTGGCATATATTTAGCGAAAATCTCATAAAAAAGTATTTATTTTTTCATTAAATACATATTTGTTTATATTTATTTCGTGATGTGATTTTTGGTCAAAGAGTTATATAAGCATGTCAAATTTCAACTTGCTAGCTTAAGCCGTTTGGCTACAATTTCTACCGTACAGGCAGACAGACAGACAGACACATGAGTGACTTTATAAGTATTTTTTTATGGTAAACATACCTACAAAACCCTAAAAATAAGCACAGATGCATTATGGAATACGCATACTTAATTCCTACTACTCTCACCGAGAACTTAATAATCAAAGATAAATAAGTGCTCAAAATACATTTACCATTAATCACACAATTACCCGTTAATTATCCGCTAGCCGATAATTACCCGTTAGTTAACGGATAATGGGTAGATAACGAGTAGCGGGAATTCAAATTCGGAACCGGGTACAACCTTAACGGGTCGGGTAGTGGGTACCCGTCGTCATTCCTAATTTTGACTGATGTATCTCGTCCACTCCGTCATTTTGCGTGGTACATCTTTATTGAACCAGCCCTTTTTGATCACCGCATCAATATAAATTTTTCTTGTCAATCTCGCACAAGGCCTCGCGCCTGCCCTGGCACATGGCCTCGCAAATCCTAGCGCCGGCCCTGATTATTACTTGCTATTTTATAGCAAAAATAAATCAATAAATAAATAAACAAGATTTATTTTAAGAAAAACTAACTGTTCAAAGCAAAATTTAAATTTGCTTAATAGCTCTGTAAAGTCAAGTTTAAATTTCTTGTTTATTATGCATATTCCGTTTCTTTGGGTTATACAAGATGGGTGGCGCTGTAGTAATAATCTAAGTAAAGTTTTGCGTGCAAGTTACTAACACAAAATAAATCTTAGTAATACAAACGGCCTTCATTGTATTATATATGCGAATAAACGACTGAATATGTGAACTGTGTAGTTGTATCGTACTTGTAGTAAATAAAAGATATTGTAGGAACATGGCAATGAATTTGTACGAGTTACTTTACGAAATTTGTCACTATGCTCTTAGTAGCACTTTCGTGCAGTACTTTTGTAATAAGCTTGAACAAAAAGGACCATCGGTCTGTGTTGTCCAATAATTAAAAATAAATAAATTAAAAATCTAAATTTAAATCTGAATCTGTCGTTCAGTATCGTTTATAATCCTAATGAACATTTCTATAACACTTGATTTCACTCATTACTGTTTCTATCTAGAGTGCCTAGATGCCATTTTGACCTATTTTGTCATTTATTAGTGTGAGGACACTGCTGACAGAAATAGAAAGAGACGTTATAGTGCTATCTCTCAAAACAGAGGTAAACATTAGGTATACGATGGAGATACATTTTTTCTCTCTTTCTTATGTCAAATTTTTATAAATTTCTATAAATAATAAACATTTAATTTTTAACTAATTACTTTTATTATGCTTGATATTTAATTATTTACATTCATTTTTATATTATTTGAGGAACATTTGAGTTGCACAGGGTAGAGCGAGCACTGAGTGAACAGTTGTTGATGACGTCATGAATAGAATACTGACGGGGCGCAGCAACTCGAACACAGAGCGAGCTTGGAATTGTGACGTAAAATCTAACCCTAAATTTTTATTTATGAAATTTTCTGTTTCACATGATTAGTATGAAAATCATATTTCTTTAAATTTTAAAAAATGATCTACTTTCTTGTGTCTGGTTTTGTGGTACAGGAGTTTTCGATTTGTTACATGTAGTAGTAGCCTGTTGGTAGTCTGTTTCTAGTACTACTTTGGAAAAAAGTGAAAAAAGTATAATGTAAAACAGGCTTTGATTAATTTAAAAAGAAAAACATCACGGTTCGTATTTAGAGGTCAAAATAGGATATGAAAATAGTTTGTAGCTTGAAAAGTACAAACCTTGATAGGATAATTTTAGGCGGTGTTTTTACTTTCAGATTAGTTCACGTCAGTCATGAATCAAAATTATGTACTTCGGTTTGCCGTTGAATTAATTTTCAATGATGAAGATGATGAATCTGAACAATTAATTTTAGAAAAAGTATAAGGGTTTGCAGAAAATAAGGTACCAAATTTTACAGATCGTCAATTCAAAACAGATTTTCGGGTAGCTCCTACAGTTTTCCAAAATGTTCTTGGAAAACTGCAAGCAGCGCCAGACGAAGTTCATCTAAGACCAGGGAGAAACCTCGAAACAAAACTCGAGAAACAGCTTATGATAGCATTAGGGTACCTTGCCAACATTGAGAACTACTATAAATTTACAAATAGAACATAACCCTGTTTCTTCCATGTTAATTTTATGCACGGTGTATTTAATCATTTTTATGTTGTGTTTACAACCACAATACAGCTTTTGAAGTTAATAAAAAGTTACAAATACAAAAAAATTTAGTACTTTTCCCGCCGTTCCCTCATCTTTTTCTGTCATACCCCATATGCCCGTTCTTAGAACCCCAGGAACATAGAGCGCACTGTGAATATACCCTCGACCGCAAAACGAATGTAATCGGGTGTACTCCGAGCGTCAAATCGAACAAGTTTGAGTGTACAAAACGTGCTCGGAGCACTCTTAGAATCAAATCGAATGTACCCATGTAAAATACCAAATTAAGTTATTTTAAACAGTTGAATTTGAACTGTTATTTTGACGGCAATATCCTCACTCTAATAAATGACAAAATATGTCAAAATGACATCGAGGCACTCTATTTCTATCTATCAAGAAATAGACATTTACCTCATGCACTTATATCTAATATAACTGGTCAAATAAGTGTTTTGTAAATCTGAATTAACTAATATAATTAAACTATATAAAATATATCACAAAACAAATATTTGACTAGTTTACTAATATGAATATACCTGACTCACCTTAAAACAATCAAAATCGCTTCATTAACTCTATGACAATTTCAACCATTGTATTGTTGTTGATAGGATATCTGTGTATCGCAAAATTTTAAATGCGATGGTGTATATTTTTTTGTACATGTGAGAGCAAATATTTAAGCAAAATACTTTTATACAGAATGTTTTTTAAATTATGGATATTTCATCAAAATTGTAACAAAAAATATGCATACATATTTTAAAATTCCTCGAATGCAAATAGCCAATGTTGCTGTGTGCCAAAAATTGTTAACTAACTAACTTTAAAATTCTCCGAATCTGAAGTAGGGAGACCCTTACTTTTTGTTTCTACCTGATCACGTCTATGGTCTATTTCAAAGTAGAAAAATGTGTGTAAGAAGATAGGAGCTGTTTGTCCTTGCTTCGGATTGGTTTAGATCGTCATCCCTATTAAACTGTTAAAAAATTGATTTTAGTCCAAGTTGACAGATATTCAGTGTCGTACATTGGAAATATATATTATTTATATTATTTAATTTTTTTCATATATTTGGTTATTATTTACATATTTAGACTTTTATTTATATTCTTGGCGTAGATTTTATGGAGAAAATTCTCCATGTAATTTGTTTTTACGCAGTTATATATTTTTTAGGTTATCTGACATATAAATATTTTTTGACACTTGACAATTAACAGATCAAGAGAGAGGACTAATGTGAGACCAAAAGAGAGCCCAGCTGATTGTGCCCAAAGAAGAAGTTATTGATATAATTTTTAGACCTTCATATATGCATATATTTTTAATTTTTATTTACAATAATTATTTAAATAAGAAACTTTAGTTCTGAAGATATATTGTTTGTGTCATTGCTTTATTTAAACTCTTTTAGCCAAATCTCTCTTTTTATATATAGTACATAATTTTTAAAATTAATATTTTTTTAACTTTTTCAAATTTCCCATTAAACTGAATTTATGTCGTTATAAATAACGTAAGTGTATTATCTGTCTCATTTTGTAATACGGAACTAACAGTAACAGTTCATTTTTTATGTTGTATATTGACAATACATTTATAATATTGTCATAGTATTGGTTCACACGGATACGCCAAAGTCTGTTTACACCACAACAGTCACCAAAGTAACCGTATCTAGTTTCGTATTACAAATTGAGACAGATTATATTATCTGCCTTGTTTATTTCAATATCTTATTAACCTTATTTAATCCCCCCAGTTACTACGCCCATGCCCATGCCCTAGTTGTAACTTATTTTAAATTTCCCGCTATACTGTATTTATCCAGTGTAAATCGTACTCGGTTCGCAGCGCTATCTACTTTTTTTTAATTTGAAATAGACCATAGTATATTTCATTTTGTAATACGTTACTATTTTATAAGCTGTTCACTTTTGTAAGAAAAAACTAAGAGAAAATTTTTATTTCAATAGTTTGCACATTTGAAATTGTATATGGCATACAATTTCAATATTTATACCAACATGGCGTTGGTATTAATAAATGGTAAAAAATGTCAATTTGACACATGTCAATAAAAAATTATATATATATAATATTCACTTTTGTAAGAACAAACTAAGAGGAAATTTTGTTTTCAACAATTTGCACCTTTGAAACTGTATGTCATGTTGGTATTACACAAAAATAATTTGAAAAGTCAGATTATAAATATGTCATTTAAAAAAATATCATTTGTCATATTTCATTTTGAATAGTGACATCTTAAATATGTTGTAAATATAATACTAACCTAAAATAATACAAACATAACCCAAAACTGTAAAGCCTTTTTTACAATATAACCAAGTTTCTGAAAGTCAGTAATACACTATAAAAATCACCAAAATAACCAGATCTAGTATGTCTTTACAAAAGTGAACGGCTTATATCTTAATCTAATAAAGTCATTTAAAGTCAGTAATATACTATAAAAGTAACCAAAATAACCAGATCTAGTTTATCCTTACAAAAGTGAACCGTTTATAACGAATCGGTTAGTCCACCAGGACAATGACCAACTTTCACAAACCACCCGTCGCGAGAATTTCTTTGGAAGGCATTTTTTAGGGATTTTAAAGGGTACTTTACAGTCAACATTTATGAGAAATCAGATAATAAAATAAAATTAGAAACCTTACGTTTCCAAGACGTAACTTTAAAATATTTTTTAAAAGATGGTTTAAAGGTTGGTATTGTTTAAGGAGACTTTTGTTCAAAGTTATTATCTAATAACTTTACAATTCCTTGAATAATCTTTTTACCCTTCTTCCTAGAAATGCCTTATAAAAACACCCGTCTCTCTGAAGACGAGGGCAGAAAGTATTCGGTCCGGTTAGCGTAAATATCTAAGTTGTTGAATTCTTAGAGGCATTGTGTCGACATTCTGGTGGTCTAGCCGATTCTATTTGTTTTAGGCCCCGTCTTTCCACCTTCAGTTAAAGTCCCAGGTAACTATCTGACAGATAAGGTTATTTGTAACTCCATCTGCTGAATAAATGTCAATACCAGTCAGTGAATCCAATACGTCAGTCTCATTATCCGTTAGATAACTATCCGATAGATACATTTGTATAGAAAGAAGGGATGACATTTACTCAGCAGATGAAGTTACAAATAACCTTATCTGTCAGATAGTTACCTGGGACTTTATCTGAAGGTGGAAAGACCGGGCCTTAATCTTTTCATTATTTTAATACCTAATTTTAATCTTTCAAACTTACTCTTGTAAATAGTATATTATAATAAATCAAATTCATTAATTTTAAACCGTCTTACTTAACGTGTGTAAACGTTCATCTTTAAGAACTTAAGTGAACAGCTAAAATCCAGAGTAATTACAAGATGCCTGATCAGTCGGTTGGTAAGTACATATACATATCATTTAATTCACATATCGTAATGATGAACCTTATGAATACTTATTAAATTACCGTCATAATGTTGTTCATGACAGTATTTTTACTCTATTTTATTTATTGTTTTGTGCTGTAGTGCTTATATACAAGTTGCCACTGTTTTAAATACGGTTTCATAAAGTCTGTTCAAGTTTACTATGAAACGACGTCACAGTTGAGAAATTTGCTTTGTTGCCATTTGTTTACAAACGTCAAAAAAGTTAGGTTATAGGTTAGATTGAAAACCTATATTTCCTAGAGAGTCAAGTGGGTAATATAAATTATGATATAGTTAAAAAAAATCAAATATTTTATTATTCGAATACATTTTTTAGAATATTTGAATTCCAAATATTCGAATTTTTATTTGTTCTGGTCAATGAAAAGCACGCTATTTTCTTTTTCATAATAATTAATAAGGGGCAAAACCATCCTTTGGGTGCAGCTACTAAGAGTTTTCGGCATTTTTATTGTAATAATATTTTATACAATTCAAAATAAAACGTTAATTCAAACTACTCGTTCAGAAAAGGTGTAGGAAAGGGCTACCAACCTATAGAAGCCAAATGTAACAACTTAGTAATGATTGCATGTTAGTTACACTATGTTAGCAATTGGCAATTAAAATAATCACGTGTGACGTCATTGCATAATTAACTCGAATGAACTTTAGCATTGCACATTCTCTACAGGACGCGCATGTCTATCTGAAATGCTGCCGCACAACTTTATTTTATTGTTTTAGTTCTTTGTTTTCTCGAATACAATTTGTTTGTTAAATTGTTTATTTTTTATCTTTCTTTAATATTATTATTTTTCGTGATGACTTTTTTAAAATTTTTTTAGGGCCAGAAAAATTACTTGCACTTGAGTTCCTTTTAGGGTTGCCACTTGTCCGATTTTAAGCTAGACAGTCCTCTTTTTTTGGCTTGATATCCGGCGTTTTGTTTTCTTTTTTTGCTCTTCACCTTTAGATTCAACACAGATGCCCGGCTTTGTTTTTAAATGTGGCAATACTAGTCTCTATAAAGAGAAAGCTGGCTCCGTCTCATAATATTTTCCGTAACTACCAAGACTAATGTGCACAGTTGCAAAATTATAAAGATAATTGTTTGGTAGATATATTTTGTCATAAGAGTTATGAATCGATTATATGCTGTTTCTTTTAAGGTTAGCTAAGTATATTAAATATAAACCTTCTAAACAACGGTCAAAAATTAAAACGGTGAATTCATTCCTAATTTAGTACCGAAATCTAAACGGGCTCTCCTTTGGTACCGTAAATTTGCTCTGTAAAAAAAGATAATAAATAAATAAATAATCATATACATGTGATATGCATGTGTTATGCCATGAGCTCAAAAAGAAATTACAAAAGGGTTGGCTGTGTCGACATATATAACAATTGACTAACGTTTAGGCACAGCAACTCATGTAAAGCAAGAATTTTGTATGGGAAGAGCTTTAAATCTTTTTTGACAATAGTATGGCAAGTTCCTAATGATAAACCAGTCTTTTGCGACAGTCAACATACGTTGACGAACATCATCAACTGTATTTTGAGTACGAACTCTTGGCCTTCCAGTTCTATCTCTATGAGTAATGCTCCCTGTATCTTGGAATAAATCAATACATCTTCTAAGTGCGCTGTAAAAATCTCCTTCAACGAAAGCAATATCTGGAAATTGTAGCCGAAATTCCTCTAAACATGACACCGAAGGTAATTCACGAAGGTAATTGATGGTCTCTTGAGCAGTGTGGGCAGTCGCGCCATCCTGTTGGAAGTAGCCTTGCTGGAGCTCATTCTCATGAAGTTGATTAATAAATTCACGTACAATATTCCGATATCTCTGGGCAGTAAATTCCTCAAAAACATGACACCGCACTGTAAATCCATTCGCCGTTCACTCGAACGCCATTTTGAAAATATGACTCAATCAATTTTTTTGTGTTCTATTGTAAAAACCATTATAATTGTAGCTTAAGTGAATTTTTAATAGAAACTTATGACAACGACAGTGATGACAGTTAATTAATTGACAGTTAAAGATTGCAGTACACATTATTTAATTTTTCCACAGCCAACCCTTATGTAATTTCTTTTTGAACACATGGTACAAATGGTCCTTAACTTACGTCCATTACGACTATCGATTATTTCCACATAAAACGAACTTCGGATTATACTATTTTATTTATTTATTATTTATGCTTTTGTTTAGTTATTCGATTATTTATTTCCTTTTAAACATTATCATTATTCGTAAACGGAACAAATACTTATGCATTATTTTATACAGTAAAAAGAGCGGGCGCCCACAGTTCAAGTGAAAGGAGGCACTTCTCCTCCTGGAGTCTCCAATTTTAAGTGTTTTATTTACAACCCTTAGCTTTTTTGTTCTCAAATTTATTTATTTTTATATTTGTTTATTTTACATATACTATCAACAATGTTAAACAAATTGTGCGTTTACTCGGTTCAAGTTTGCATTAAGAGGATTTACAACAAAATCATGTTCAAAGCTTGCTATGTTTAACTTTGTATCATTTATGTTATTTATTATTTTGTAAATAAATGGACGCCATTTTGAAATAGTTAAAATTAAAGTATGATATTTTGATATCCTTGTTAAGCAGAATGAATGTACTTTCAAGAAAAAATAAATAAATGAATAAATAAAGTACCGATTCCCCATGCTAGATAAAAAGTTAAAACAATTTCCGCTGAAACCGGAAGTGATGCAGAATTCTTATTATAGTCTTTAAGTGGGCCCTTTTGTCTAATTTAACTTTTCTTCTGAAGAATTTTTTGTATCTCTTAAAATAAAGGAGTTATTCGAGGTGCGGCATTTCAAACAACCACGCTGTATATATATATATATATATATATATATATATATATATATATATACAGGGTGTTTGTTTGAAACGGGGCACCCCGAAAATCTCCTTTATTTGTAAAGATACAAAAAATCTTCAGAACAAAAGTTAAACTAGATAAAAAGGCCCATCTTAAGGTTACTATCAGAATTCTGAGGCACTTCCGGTTTCACCGGAAATGATGTCAACTTTTGATCTAGCATAGGGAATCGATAATTTTATATTTTTTTCCTAAGAGTACATTAAATTAGCTTTACAATGACACCAAAAAGTCATATTTTTATGTTAACCATTTCAAAATGGCGAACATTTATTTACAAAATAATAATCAACATAAGTTTTACAAAGTTGAACGTAGCAAGCTTTGAAAACAATAAAACAAGAAATGGTAATGGTTTTTATTAAGAATGAGAAAATGTGTGGACAATAATGGAGGTTTGCTGAAAATTTGTATTTTTTTTTTTTTTTTTTGTAAAATAATTGTAAAAAGTAATAGTTTTTTTTCTAAATAGTCAAATAGTTTATTTTAGAGATATTTTCTTTCTTTTTTTATTGTTTTCAAAGCTTGCTACGTTCAACTTTGTAAAACTTATGTTGATTATTATTTTCTAAATAAATGGTCGCCATTTTGAAATGGTTAACATAAAAATATGACTTTTTGGTGTCATTGTAAAGCTAATTTAATGTACTTTTAGGAAAAAAATATAAAATTATCGATTCCCTATGCTAGATCAAAAGTTGACATAATTTCCGGTGAAACCGGAAGTGCCTCAGAATTCTTATAGTAACCTTTAGATGGGCCTTTTTGTCTAGTTTAACTTTTGTTCTGAAGATTGTTTGTATCTTTACAAATAAAGGAGATTTTCGGGGTGCCCCGTTTCAAACAAACACCTTGTATATATATATATATATATACACACACACACACACACACACACACACACACACACACACATATATATATATATAAAAATTATAAAAAAAAAACACCGTTTTCATTGGAATGTATTGGCTTCAACGTAGCTAAATTATTACGATCGATGAATCGATGATCGATGAATACATACGATCTTTAATGGACGTAGTCGAGGACCATCTGTATTGGTAAATATACTTACTTTATTTCTTTATGTTTAACAAATTCGGCGATGGCAAAAGTCAGTATCGGAGACGTAAATGCAAATGCTAAAATGTAACCCGACATTGAGTCAAAGCCCAGTTGATTTGATTTGAATTCCAATAAAAGGCTCATTGAAGAGTATAATGAATGAAGGATGATCCTGAAAAAACAATATTATTAAATAATTTATAAGAGGTTTCAGTTTAAAAAGTAAATAACACATGAATTAATATTATTAGCCAATAAACATCCTACAGTAGTATTGGCGGATTTATGATTTTGTTGCCTGTACGCTACGAACTTTTTGCCGCCCTTTACATTTTTATGTACAAATTAGTGTTAAAACATACGTGTTTTCTAAAATTTTATGAAGTTTTTATTTCATAACAGTATATATCCTTTCTAATTACACAACATAAAGAAATTTATTACTAGAAAACAAAAAAAAAAGATCTCTATTTTCGCCAAAAATCCATAACATAATTAGCCATAATTTAGTTATGAATTAAAAAAAAAAAAAAAAATTACCAATAACACAAAAACTGCAATATTTCTCAAAAACGCAATTAAAAATTCCTGTCGCACGTTTTCGGATCTACAGTGAATTTATTCTTTTACGCAACATGTACTATGTCATTTCCATGGATATAGTTTTTGACAGCAATATAAATTGTGTTCATTTTCATTTGCAACGTAGAAAAAACCATATTTACTAGCAAAATCAAAATATTTTATTGAAAATACAAATTTAAAAAAAAATAATAATAATAAATAAATAACTAATAAAAATAATAAATAAATAATAATAAATGTTCAAAAGTTTCTCCGTTTACTTGCAAACAAAATGTTAAGCGATCATAAAAATGATTCAAAACATTCAGCAATTGCTCTTGAGATATATTGTTGGATGCTTAAACAATTATGTCTTGCAGTTCAGCAACATCCCTAAGTTCTTCATTATATACTTTGGCCTTTAAATATCCCCAATAAAAAAAAATCATTGGGTGCCAAATCCGGAGATCTCGCTGGCCAATTCATCGACCCTCCTCTTCCATAAATAATAATAAATGTTCAAAAGTTTCTCCGTTTACTTGCATACAAAATGTTAAGCGATCATAAAAATGATTCAAAACATTCAGCAATTGCTCTTGAGATATATTGTTGGATGCTTAAACAATTATGTCTTGCAGTTAAGCAACATCCCTAAGTTCTTCATTATATACTTTGGCCTTTAAATATCCCCAATAAAAAAAAATCATTGGGTGCCAAATCCGGAGATCTCGCTGGCCAATTCATCGACCCTCCTCTTCCAATCCAGCTTTTTGGGAAAGTTCTATGTAAATATTCTAGAATAATGGACTTGTGCGCCATCATGTTGAAACCATACTTGTCCATTAATATTCAGGTTTCGCAACGCAGGTAATATTTGATTTTGCAAAAGGGCTAGATATTTTGCGGCATTAAGGTTACCGTCAATAGAAAAAAGGACCTATAATATTGGTTCCTATTATCCCTGCCCAAACATTTAATTTTTGCGGATTTTGAGTTCGGGAGGAATGAAACAAATGTAAATTTTCTCGGCTCCAGTACCTAAAATTTTGTCTGTGCACTTCACCATTTAGATCAAACGTTGTTTCGTCTGTAAATAAAATTCTTTGAAGCATTGTTGGGTCGGAATTAATTTTTTCAAACAATTGCGTCCCTTTCTAACAATTCTTGATGATTTTGAAATTTGTATGATCGAAACTTTTCTTTTTTTAAGAAGTTAAAAACAGATCCAGTACTGACACCAACGGTTTGTGCAATTGAACTTAAAGTATTTTGATTGTTTTCTTCCACTTTCATAATATTTCCAACTGCTTCTCTTCTGTAAGCACGTGGGATGTTGTTCTTTTTTTTATTATGTTTTGACTTAAGACATCCTTCGCGATGAAATTTATTAACTAGTCTTGAAATTGTAGAGGGATTTGGTATTGGCCGATCTGGATAAGTTGCACTAAATACAGCAAAAACTTCTCTTAAACTCATTTGGGAATTATACCAAGTTACCATCATTATTTTTTCTTCATCTGTATATACATGTTGATTAATTTTTAAATCAGTAATGAGCGACAATGAGTATACACACTAATTGTCTATGTTGCAAATGAAAATGAACACAATTTATATTGCTGTCAAAAACTGTATCCATGGTAATGACATAGTACATGTTGCATAAAAGAATAAATTCACTGTATATTTTTACCGTACAGACAGACAGACACATGAGCGACGTTATAAGGTTTTTTTTTTGCGGTCATACCTACAAAACCCTAAAAAAGAACCATCTGATTGAATTCATAAATGGTTGTTCTATTGAAAATTTGAAGATTTTCCATATACATCACAAAGCAGGTAGAAGCCTGAACTTTTTAGAAACAACAACTCATAATACTTTAAAATCACTCTGTGTTGAAGTTGGAGGTTATCGCATCCCTTAGAACAACTGGGCGTATCACCATTCAAATGAGTCGTGATGGTGCGCACGCAACAGGAATAGGTAGTGTGTTTCATACTTCCTGTGTGAAGTAAGTTACATACTTTCTGCGTGAAAGTAGTCAGTAGACAGCAGTGTAGCAATGAACATGTATGTGGGCTGGTAAGGTATGTAATTGTTTCTGGTGTGCTAAATTAAATAAAAACGCCTTGTACCATCAACAGATTTTTGTGGATACCCTTTCTTTCTGAATCCTTTCACACAAACACGATAAGTAATTTGTCGCTCTGCTTCAACACTCTGTACTATTGATGAAGATATAAAATATATAAGACTGTAATATATACTTACAATATGATGGACGCGCAAACCCAAATCAGATTATTGATGGGACACTTCGACCAAATATTATGGTCTCGGTTAACAAAACTCACTGACAGGGTTACTGAAAATAATACATCATAATTAACTAAAAACATTATGTAATACCTAGAAGCATTGAGTGGAAAAAAGCTTTATGTTCTTGACGCTTTTGTATTAACTCAGTATAATAGTACAGGTATTTAAAATGTTTCGCCAAACTTTCATTTTTTAAAAAACCATTTCTTTGTCTTATTGTCTTGCCTTGTTTATCTAGTACCTACTACAGTAGTTTTAATAATAATAATAATAATAATATATTTATCGACTTAGTTACATGAAATCTGTTTTAAGTCAGTCAAGACATATACATTAAATTATACAATTATTATACGATATTACAAAATTTGCATTACATTTTTAAAACCTATATTTAAATAATTCTTCTATAGAGTAAAATGGACGTTCAGTAAAAAACTGCTTCATCCTCTTTTTGAATTCGTTATAACCCAAATGTCTGAGTTCCACTGGTAACTTATTAAGTAGTTTGACTGCATAGAAGTTCTCGCAATTACGAGATTTAGTAAGTCTCAGAAAGTCTGGGTATAAATTCGACCTGCCTCTTGTGTTGTATTGGTGTATTTCCGCATGAGTTTGAAAACTGCATATTTTTTTATGGGTCAAAATTAGGGTACATGGTACATGACCGGAGATGGACAGGTCATTATATTTAAAAAAATAAAATTATTCCGACAATCAGCTTTGTAGGGTGAACGTGTCATTACTCTGACTGCGTGTCGTTGAAGGCTAAAAATTCTGTTAGCTGCTGCCGAATGACCCCATGCTGCAATGCTATATGTCATTTGGGAGTGGAATAATGCATAGTATGCAATTCTCAGAACGTCGGTACTTACAATGGATGTCAGGTTTCTTAGCAAATATATTGCAGAACACAATTTGTTGGCCAAGACACGGACATGCTGATCCCAAGTGAGTTTGGGATCAATTAGTACCCCCAGTAAGTTCACGGATTTCGGATTATCAAAATTGTTTGGTTTTAGTGTTAAAAGAATTTGTTAGGTCTTGTTGAGGTTTAGGGAGAGTCGATTGGTGTCGAACCAGTACTTAGCTCTCTGCATTGCGATGTTATTAATAGTGATAACATCAACAAGTGATGACGATCTTGCAATTAATGTTGTGTCATCGGCGTATAAAATACTGGTTCTACCAATGTACGAGGGGAAGTCATTGACATAAATTTATTTATCATAGTGGCGACATAGGGGTTAACATTTTTATTGGTCTTGCCAGAAAATGGCGGAGCAAAAGCATATATTGTTTATCCTATACAACTGTTTTTAAAGAGAATATACGAGCCCTGACAACTATATGTTCGGACATTTCATAATTTATATCTAAATATATTTCCTGTACACCGTTACTCGCTAAATATATTTTTGATTAATTTTTTAAATTCGATTAAAGATTTGACACTGTTTTGACTACTCTATGATGATAAAATAGAATTAAAAATATATTTTAATTAGGCTTTAACATTTATTTAAACTGAACTCAGTTGACAATTAAAGGTTCGGACAAATTAATATTTAATAAAAATTATAAATCCTTTA